>OY754329.1:13607199-14302629 GCA_963573305.1 Pyrrhosoma nymphula
GGAAATCAGTAAAAAATGTCTCCATATGTAATACTTGGTATAGCTCTAATTCAGACTCAGCCTTCTGCAAAATTTACAATGATTGTAATATACATCGCTCAGTGATGATGATACTTAAGTTAGAAATATATGTATTTATTATTTCGACAGAAATAGTAACTTATTGAGTCAATCATTTATATTACGTACATTGTTCCTGTATTTTTTCGAAAAATAAGTTTACTAATTCAAATTATATGTTTTCTCGACAACTTATACTTTATGGTGTAAATATCAGGAGCATTAATACTCATAAATTAGGTCAAATTAGCGTTATCCTTGAAATGAAGCTGTCTGCCGTTTAGAGCCGTAAACTTTACCTCGTCTCTCGTAAAACCACATGCATTTGAGTCATATTTTATCTCCAGCATTTTCATACGCCTTCTTGCAGATTTTGCAGTCCTGTCATCGCAGTTTAAAAATAAAATACAATAAATAGCTTTTTCAGGGACTATTTGAATATTTTTAGTTTAAAACAATTCACTGGCAGTTGCGAAAAAATTCATCAAAGTTCTAAAGCCGATTCTTTTTCCCTCAAAGTAAATTTTCAAATTAGACCAATCCCACCGATTTTTTCTGACACTCATAATCGGGACTGAATAATCGAATCAACGATTAAATCGTCAACCAATAATCGATCTAATAATCGAAAGAATCGGAAGCAAATAATCGATTATGATGAAGAATCGATTATTTTTTCCCATCCCTAGACTGGCCCTCTTTCCTTCAGAACGCCGAGAAGTCAGCATCGCGGAGAATCTGATGAAGACGTGCTATCTATACCAGGAGTTCACGGTATCTATTCTACGGACTTAATTGATTTGTAACATTCTTTGAAATATAATTGTTCTTATTGAAGTCTAACCCAGTTAAATGCTTGTGGCGACGCGCGATGCCACTTGCGATGTCACTCAGGCTGTTGTTATTTCATTTTGTCTCGACTCCGTCTCCTGCCTCTTGTCAATTCAATCGCGACGATGAACTACGATTGAGTTCCGTCGCCAATCTTAATGAACTCCTTGAAATGTGCCCCTGTAGAGGCCCGTACACGGAACACTCGAGGGAGCTAAATCCATCCGAATAGTAGCATATTTGTTTCATTTACATTTGTTTATCGTAGTAAGGGCAATTATGGCTTTCCGGGCCGTTAATCTTTTTCTCAAACCTGGGAATAACTTTATTTATTTCTATCGCTTTTGATTTTTCTGGTGTACCTACTGAGGCAAAGATGAAATAATCCAAAGACGCGAACTGATTACTCAAAAGGGTCCTATTTCGCCGTTAAGGAGTTCAGGTAGCGAAGGTCCATGCCTATATGTACACGTGAAATACAAACGTAGGAGACTGAAGAATTCCCATCCCCACGCAATAAAGATGGTTGATCGCCGTAAAGGAAGGGCCCTGGAAAACATAGCCGAGTGTTTAGGTTGTGAGGAGGGAGGATTTTGAGCGGCTCTTTCCACTCGCATCATTCAACGTCACTCCAAGACCATGGCGGTTATTTTGTATTCTCACTTAAGAGAAAATTTCATCATAAAATACGTACGATTACGTCATTTTTCGTAGTTACACTCCACCACCCAGGCGGCGTGACCATCTTCGACTCTCAAGCAGGTCTTTTCCTTGTCTCTTCACCGTGACTCACCGGCTCTTTCGACTACTGAGCCGTATCTTTAGGCTCTTGATCCGTTTCATTTGCCTCCACATTTCATTATTTCCATCTCATCTGCCGTAAGGAACGTGAAATGGAGCCACCATCGTTTCCATGTTCATGAATACTACATACTCCTACACAGTGTGTAGACTCCTTGTCACGGACCTCGCATCCGATCGTGAGCCGATCATTATGAGAGCGAAACGGGTCTGCCGTCATCCTACAAAGAGTCATTAAAAAAGTGAGATTGCAAAACGACCCACCCAGGGGGGTTATTTTGTAATCTCACCTTTTTAGTGACTCTTAGTGGAAATGCGGGAGATCCGTTTCCCTCACTTAATGATCGGCTCACGAGCGGTTCGTGAATTGTCGAAGCTTCAATTACCTTATATCAAATAAAAGATGCCGAGACTAGAGAATACCCAAATTGCTCAACATCTTACGGAAGATACCTTACACTTTACATACCCCGAAAATCTAAATACAGTCAAAACTACAAGCGACATGTTAAGCGATCACTCAATATTTAAAAAACATTAAGTGCATCTAATTATTGTTCGATTCACAAGCACGGTGGAAATATCTACCAAGAACGTAGATTTTAAGGCAATATTGGTTAAAATTATGAAATTATGGTATAAATAACTGAATTCCATTCTCCATACACTGGCGGATAGGCACACGAAAACAAAGGTATCCGCAACGTTGTTTGGGAAATATTGATACGAAATATATACACGGATAATTCAAGCTAATAATAACATAAGCATTTTAAACAAAGCATACCTTCAATTGCCCAATATATTGGAGTTGAAAATGCTCTGAAGTTCTTCACGTTTCGCAAATAACAACAATACGATTTAAAATCGTTTGTATCTTTCGCGCCCTTGTTTATTTTCCAACTCAAGCTTCAAGTGAAAACGATGATGGCTCCATGTCACGTTCTTTATGACAGGTGAGATGGAACTAATGGCAGGCGGAGACAATGAAACGGATCAAGAGTCGAAAGATACGGATCAGAGCGGATGAATCGTCTAAAAGACCAGCACATGACCGCCAGTTCACCGATTGAGATCCGAAGATGGTCACGCCGCCTGGGTGGCGGAGTTGAACTACGAAAAATTGACATTTCATGACGTATTCTCACTAAAGTGAGATTACAAAATAACCCATCCAGGTCTGAGAACTCGACATGGGAACTAAGGCGGAAAATTCTCCCGTCAAACTATTTTCCAAAAAAACCATTCGAAGACTAAAGACGCATATTCCTCTCACCCTTCCCTCCATCTTGCCCCGCACACTCCAAAAGGGGATTGGACACTTATCGTAAATGCAAATGGATTATCGTCAAAATGCAAAAAGCATTTTGCGAACAAGATAAGGAGGTGGTGGAAAGAGGCTACTCGGGCTTACTGCGAGGCCCTGGTGCGAAAATAGCGCCACCCGAGCACGGTAACCCACTGAGGAAGGCATTATTCTCGGTCATCACGATATCAAAGTCGCCATGTCCCATTTTCCCATGAATGAATAATACCTCTCCCATTTACCTCCCTTCCTACCTACGTTTTATTTGTATTTTTTATTATTTTCACCGCATGCCAATTGTTTTCATTGATTGTTATTGTTTTTATTTGAAGTCTGTTACTGTGTCACTTTAAATTGGCAGAAATGCTGTAAGTGAGCAATTAAATAAATAAATGTAAAAGATCTACAAAACATCCATTTTCAAGGAATAGCGGGATGCGCGGATCAGTGTATGACGCATACGTTAATTAGTGTTCATATCACTCCCCATAACCGTGAGCAGCTTTGTTGAAAACTGTCTATTTTCGCGGGAATATTTCAAATGATTCCCTTATGTGATTGGTTAAAACTTTACCTAAATGTTTAGCTCATTTCCCCAATATTTTTTAAGCGCCAAATTATGAAAACATGATTTTTCAATTTATTAGAACGCAATTGTTGCGATGGAAACTCCAGCAATCTGAAAACGCCCTTTTATGACGTACCTACGTAGTTTCACCTCCTGGTTAAAAGCTTCCTTTTTTCCAAATCTTTCCCATTTACCCTTCCTTTCTCTTTATCTTTTACGCGTGAATTTTTTCCCCCCGGATGTCACCACAATGGCGGTGACAGCACCATCTTCTCCTGTGCTCTAAAGGTGCTCTATGTGGAATAAAGTGTTGTCGGAGCGAAACGGCTGATTCCGCAGCTGTTTTGGTCAGACAGCTGTTTCAAATAACTGTTGCAAACAACAGGTTAGTATTGTGATATTACCGCAGCCGCGCCGTTGCGCTCTTTGCTGTGCAGCAGCAACTGATAGCAAACTGTTTCGTCTTCTATGCCGTTCCAGTTGCAGGCAGTGTTTCGTTTATGCAGCCAACACATGTCCAATAGTGCACCCATCGCTTTGAGATGGAATTAGAACCGTGAAGTACGTTTATTTCATTAAGGAGGTTCCGCCGCGACTGTGTGAGTCAAAACAAATACCAAATTCCACATTTTTGATATTTTGTCCAAATAATCCTCCTTTCGCTGATGCAATGCGTTACCATTAGAAACCCAAAAGTACGGTACAAAATATGCAGATTATTCCACGAATGTACTTTAAATGAGCACTTTTTTCCAGCCATAGGAGCCGACTGCAGCGCCATTTCCTACGAATTACCGCATTTTGACTTCAATTACGGCATTAATTCCCTAAACATTAAAAAAATAAGATGATGAGATGCTTATGTTACATTTTTATTCAATTTCTCAGGATTATTTCCCGTGTAATAATCAGTTTTCCGCAAAAATAGCATTTATATTTTCTGGAAAAGTACTATTTTTCCCCGTGTTTCTCTCATTCCCCCATTGAAAACCATGTAATTTCATGTTCAATTATAGAATATAATAGCGTGAAAAAGGTATTATTTTGTTTTTCACATCAGATAGAGGAGAACGTTTTCTATGAGTAGACAGAATATGAAAAAAATGACATTTAATTCATTTTACGGTGGAACCACCTTAATTCAAATGAAATTGTAACTTTATTTAAGTGAAATATTTCTTATTAGTTACTACTTCTGTATTATATGTAATAAGTTATTACATAGAACACAGAAGTAGGTACTAGTCATATTCAAGCAGAGCAGCTCGATCGTCTGTTTGGTGCGCCTCTAGCTGTTGTCCGCAACAGCGTGTTCCGCGGGAACTGTTTCGTTTTGAAACCGTTTCGGTTGGGAAGCAGTTGGTATGCAACTGTTGTGTTCTTTTACTGCCACAACTAATATTCACGCCCTCTGGCCTTCCTCGGCTGATCGAGAAAGGCCACGTGACCCATGCCATATTTTCCCAAAACGCCGCTGATATTTGGATAAATCCGTTCGTAGGTGATGGAAATATTTTTACTTGACAGAGCAAAATTGGGAAAGAAAAATACGAGAAAAAAGGGTGACTTCTGGAAGTAACTGTCGAATATATTAGAAAAATATTATATAAAGAAACTGTAAGTCATAACCATCCCTTATTACAAATTTACTTTACGCCGTAACTTCCAACAAAATAGAATTTATATGAATTCACAAAATCCCGCGTCGCCAATGAGAAGAGAAATACATTCTGGTTTCATTGATCTTGTGCATAACGCCTAATAATTAATTGTAGAAAACTCTATAAAAAAGTGGCATAGAGCCAAAGTAATAAGTTAAGTTAATTAAGTCATAACCGTTTTGAACGTACCAGAGAATGTTTCTTGCAGTATACTCGTATGTTTCAAAAGTCATAGTTTTTAGAGGGAACAAAGGAAAGAATATGGAGCATAGAATCGCCGTGAATTTTACAGCACAATTTAAAGAAAAAATCTAGGGTAGAGAACGACTTGAAACTCAAAATGGAAGAAGGAATCACTAAAGTTGTTGCATGTTAACTTTTGTTAACACTAAATTTGTTATAACTTAGAATATAAATTATCTCATGTGATGTTCGTACTACATAAGGTATATTGTAATACATTGAAATGTTTAAATGGGATACTAATAATGTTTTCAAAGTGGTTCCTAAAGTGTATCTCAACTACTTATAGGACTACGATTATTTAATAATCAGCTGCATATTAGGCAGAAAAAAGTTATCCACCTCATGGGAATATAAGCAACCATAATCAGCACTCCTCACAGTACTTTTCCTTAATGTAAGCAGTCATGTTCAATAAAAATACTCGCACTAATTGTAAGTCACAAATTTGCCGGCATCAACCAACCTTTAAAGGTTGACAATCTTTTTGAATTGTCCACTGGCAACCTTTTTGAATAATAAAACCCAATTTTGCTGATGAAATACTTGTTGTATCGTTTCTATCTTAGTAAACGTTTTCATTTATCCTTATAATCTAAATTCCTATGTTTGTTAATACATATTTTTGGGCTGATTTGAAATTCACTTATCTGGTACATAAAATTATCCCATTAGTTTCAATTGGACTAGGATGTTTGAGCGGATGACACACCTACGGCTTAAATAAAGAAATTGGAAAGTATTGATTTTGGCTGGCTCTGAAACTCCTTCCAAAATAAATACGAAACTAGACGATTTAAAAAAAAGTTAGATAAGAATAGCTGTGGTCCTACTTCACCTAACTAGTGACTGATTACAAAAGATTGAGAAATAATGAGTATATGCAATTGAAATATTTCTGGGATTTGTTTGATTTCCGGCTGGTGGCAACTTTTGCACAAAGAATGAAACTTTAAATTTTACTTAAATATGCTACTTACTGTTCCATAAAACCTTTAAAACTTACGCAGAGGGGATAGGTACTACTCCTTGGGATATGTGGGGAGATACCACGTATGTGAAGAAACATATCGTTAATGATACACCGAATATTTAGTTTCAATCATTCAATTTCCTGTGCAACCTACCTTCTGCAATGCTCCTGTAACACGGTGGCGAACACGCAAATGACCAGTGAATCTATCTTGGGAAATAGAGCGAAAGAAAATATGCGTTAAAACGTTCCTTTTTACGTCTGCGAAAGAAAATATGCGTTAAAACGTTCATTTTTACGTCTCTGAAGGTTTATAATGCAGTCTCAGTTGTCCATTTTAGCGGGGCGGAGCTTATGAACGAATATTTTATGGTGACCTTATTCACATACCAAATAAAATTTTAATGTTCAATAAACAATAAAGTAAGTATGTACTTACTCTATGAATAAACTTACGATAAATCAAAACAAATCCCAAATTAGAGAGCAGGCATGTCAGAGAATTTTTGTGTGAGAGGTATGTACAAAAAATAGCATTTAATTAATTATTATGCTGAAAGAATTCAGCCAAAAGCGTTTTCTTAATATAAGAAAACCAATCTTGATGAGAATTTCAAAATACAAATTGCCAAATTTGCAAGATACGCCCGAGTATATTCCAACTTTACCTTTAATTCCTCAGTTAAGTCAATGATTCAATAATTTCTGAGCTTTAAGCCTACCTGATTAACAACATAATGAAATGAGGAAATATCAGGTGTTTCCCTGAGATCCAAACAGCAAAACAGAGACGTAAAAACAGATTAAACATCGGATACTCAGACGTCGTTCTGGAGAAAGTGTCTATTATAGACTGGACTTTGTCAACGAAACCGCAACCGGAGAGGCAAAGACTTGCAAATAGATGGAAAAAGGATGAACATTTTCAGAGGAATATCTATGTTACAGCGAGGTTGCGAGAAAAAAACCAGAAAACATCGGAAGTCTTAGTTGTTTCTTTCAAGCGCATCCACTTCCAAGCAATCGCCGATCCTATTCCCTATCATCCACGTCTAACCCCTCCGGCACAATTATGGTGTGTCTATCTCTCTATCTCTACCCTCGAAGTCAACCACCGGGGCAAAAGACAAATTCCCTCAAGAGGAGAGAGACGCTTTGGACGTTTGGTAGAGTTGATTTCCCAGACGGCTGTGGCGGTGGCAAAATGCTCACCTACTAAGGTCACTACCATATTCCACTTCCTCACGGCTCGCAACCACAGACCACAGTCGGGCAGACTGTGTCGGAGAGAAGGAATGGAAATGACGATCCTTCCCTTGGAACCCCTCCTAAGGAATGGGGAAATTCTCAGGGTGAGACAGGGCTGGGAGTAGCGGTCACACCATCACCATGATTATTTATCAAAGTGACGAGTTGCAAAGGCGAATGTTCAGCTCTCTACTTCTCCTATCCGATTAAACTCTTATAAACACGATCTATGATGTCCATACAAGATCTTTCTTACTGTGAAAAATTTTAAGTGCAGACGAATAATGGCATAAAATGAATAATTATTTAAGCATTCACAACGAGAAATGCCGATTGAAGAGAACAGCTACGCAACCAGGAGATTATTTGGCACGAATGCAGTGCGACACATTGAAATTATTCGTTAGCCAAATAAATAAATGAGAATTATGAGGACTAAAACATTTATAACTCCTCTTGTTCCCTCCAACAGAAGAGCGGGTAAAATCAAGGGATTTTGTACCATCTCCCTGTCCTGCTATTGCCATGAAAAAATATTGGAGTTGAAAGGGGTCAAAAGAATGCAAAACACAACCCTCAATTAAATTATCCAACACATCCTTAACTCCACACTAGTTCATCCCCACAGTCCATGCATTTGACATGCAATGTCATTTACAATGTCTAGATAGTAATATTGATTTGACCTCTTGTCATTAACCCCTTGTCAATAACATTGGATGTCGTTACCATGGATGGTTAACATAATAATGTGTGGAACTTACAAAGTGATAAATCAATTAATGTGATTCTTTTCCAAAAAGTAAAACCTGAAACATTAACTTGCATCCCTCTATCTTATAATCTCAGGGACCACATCAATAATAATACAAAGCTTAAGGACTCGGAGGGTCATGTTACAACTGTAACAATTAAAATACAAATATGTTTGGTAGGATTTGCTCTCTTAGTAATTGAGTAATATCTCCTCAAGATTTGATATTGATATAAAACACAAATGGGCGCCTCATCTTGTTTAACCTAAAGTCATTTCCCTTAATCATTTGCGTATAATATCGTAATGTAAAACATTTTTTAATATAAATATCTACGATAAACTGAGTTCAAAGTGATAAATACACTTTTTAAACATAAAAAAACAATTTTCCCCTTCAAATTATTTGTTTTACAATTACATTGGCTAGTATGAGTTTGTATAGACCAGAATCAAAATCAGAAGCCTCGCCTCGTGAATGGGCAAGAGTAGGGATGGGTCAAAAATATCGGTAATCGGTAGTACCGATTCTATTTTTTTTAAATACGGAAGTAGCGACCAGTATTTAAATCTGGTACTACCGACGGTATCGGCTAAAATTCCGGTATTTAAACAGCGTTTGTTGTACTTGGTTACGCGCCGTAAACTATTCAGTAAATACAGTAGGAATTGCGAGTCACTATCCAAATAAATTCCTAAACATCCTACAGCACAAGTCCCTCAAGTCCTGTAATAATAAGTGATAAATCCTATGAGATTTTCTCACATACAAAATTTAAACTTGTGCTCACTTTGTAATCATGAGTTAGAATAGGTTTCCTGTCCTTCTAGCTGAATTTTTATCTCTTCCTTATTGACCGACCGTCTCAAAAAGTATAAATGAAGCGTCCGCAGCTGTGTAATGATGTGTCTGAAACCGTCGGCCACAAGGTGTGAGACTTTTTCTCATTGCGCGACCACTGACGTTAGTGTTTTTGTATCATATAGTCGCGTTACACTTTCGCAACATGCGGAAAAAGTTGATTCATTTCACAGAGAGCAGATATATCAATTCAAATTTATGAGTAATGAGAATGTATGTCCTTATAAATAAATATTTCTTCTTGAGAATGGTTATGTTCTTCATTTATACACAATGATATCATCGCCAGTAAAATTAGCAATGATTACGTAATTGTATCAGTAATTGTGTACATGTGGAAATCATTGTTTCAAATGAGCATTAAGAGAAATAAATTAAATATAAATTTAGTGTAATAAATTGCCAATAAACGCTATATGATAGATAATCAGTGGTACATCTGGGTGTGAGAAAAGGTCTCACACGCGACCGCTCACGTGATATAAGTAGCTTAGCGACCACTCCCGGGTTAAAAATGCCGATCGATGGAAATTTTTGAGAATCTTTGGACTGGACTTAAATTATAATTTGCCTAAATACCGGAAAATTAGGGTGACACGTATGTTTATTTGCAATTAATAAAAATATTCAATCAATCAAATAAATACCGGTATACCGGTATTTTTTCGTCGGTACTACCGAGCGTGTAGTATTATTGCTTTTTAATACTCATGAAATTAATACCAGTAATTACTTGAGCACCGTCCATGCCTAGGTGAGAGGTTGTCAGTAGATGGGACAGCGGCGGCGCCGTAAATCCATATGTTCCTATCTCAAGTGCAGCCCACAAACCCACCCACGATTTGCGTTAATCTCTTTCAAATGCACGTGAGTAAGACATGGAAATACAACTCACGCATGTAAATGAACAAAAAGGGTGAGGAGGAATGGCACATCAGTGTAAACAGAACGGCGAGAGTGAGTTTGGGAGAATGAGTAGGTTGTCATCTTGGCACTTGCTTCCAAGAATTTTCCTCAGGGGCGCCATTGTTAGGGGTCCCGTGTCCCTAAGAATAACAAGTAACGTTTGACATTTACTTTAGTTTTTGTTTTGATTTTGTAGTTATTTGGCATAATTTTTGTTTTAAGTTATTTTTAAAGTTATTTTCGTGAGAAAATATTTGGTTGATTGTTGAAATGTTATGGTTTTTAGTGAGTTGTTGAAAAAAAAGAGGGTGATTGGATTGGGAATGAAAAAAGACTGGAAGCTGGAAGAGCAGATCTGTACCAAATAGAAGCATTTCCTAATAAAAATGAAAAATAAAGTGTTGTTTTGACGAGTAGACACATTCTGACGCTACAACCCCAACAAACTCAGCCCGCACTACACCCCCTCCATACTCCTCACTTCCCTTGCATAACTCTCTCCCAAGCTTTTCCCTCTCTTTGGGTCGCAAATCTCTCATTTTAAATCCCCTTCAAGTCATCGGGTGAAGCCACCCATTCTGGAGATGTCGTCACCAACCACTCCGTCCTCCTCGGCTACTTACTAAGTCGGCCTAAGTAGTTGCTATCCACCATGATTGAGGACGAAACCTTTCTTCCTTTCCTCTTTCATTTATCCCCCCCCACACGTCGTCTTCCTTCTTGAAATGCGGCGATAAGCTAGGGGGGAAGACATTATGTCCCACACATCCAGCAGTCCTCAGAACCGTAAGGCCTGATTACTTACTCCTCCCATCGTTTTCCTCTCCAGAGTCCAGGGGCAGAATATGACTACCGATATTAAATGCAAGTTTAAATTGTGCACCATAACAATATTCAAAGTCTAAATGCCGTTTCACACGAGGCACTTTATTGCACAATCTGATTTATGTACGGATGTGCATTGAAAATTGCGTCGTGTAAAGTGGTAAATTGCAATAATGCATGCACAAATGCATAAACGACAGATGGGAAAATAGCCCCTGCTCTAGTTCCAAGCCTGAATTCTCGCCTTGCGTAAACAGATGCTACTTCAAATTGTGCTATAAAGTGCCTCTTGTAAAACGGTCTTAAGGAACCAAAAACAAATTCAAACAATAATTCCAAATGTAATAAAGGACAGACTGGTTTCTTTATAACTGCCGATGGTAGAAATCTTTGATGTCGTATTTATTATGTTCAGGGAAAAATTTTCAATTCAGCTCGTCATAGTTCATAAAGCACTAGCTTTGCCCGGCATGCGTTGCAATGCCTCTTTTTATTTCTAAGTAGGCACACATATACAAAGCAGACACATTTACATGTTGAAAATAAATTAATGAAAATGACTATTTGTGTATTATAATAAAGTACTGCTAACGTAATCACCATGTTTAAGTCTGGTTCCAAAGGAAGTGTTACTAACTATCTTCCCATCTCTATTCTCCCCACTCTTTCTCTCTTACTGGAGCGTATTCTCCATGACCGTCTCTTATCTTTCACCCTTCCCTACATCTCACCGAATCAGCACGGCTTTCTTCCTGGGGGCTCTTGTTCAACTAATCTATCGATATTGCACCACCACATCACCTCTGCACTCGATACCTCTTACCAACTTGATGTTACATTGACTTCTCCAAAGCTTTCGACGCCGTGAATCATACATAATACTGGAAAATGCTTTCAATGTTCACGGTCCTTTCTTAGACATCCTTTCTCGCTTCCTCACTCAACGCTCGCAGAGAGTGGTGGTCGACGGTGCTTCCTCCCTTATTCTACCCGTTCCCTCTGGTGTCCCTCTGGGTAGCATCCTCGGTCTTCTCCGTCACCCTCTCTTACACCTGCGAGATTCTTCTTTTCGGAGACGACTGCAATATTTTCAAAAGAACTGACTACCACTGCCGGCTCTCAATCCCTACAATCTGCCCTACGCTCACTAGAAGACTGGTGCAATATACGGAAACTCAACATTAATCCTATAAAGTCAGCCTCCATGCCATTTTTGTTAAAGTCAAAACCCTTACACAACCAATACCAACTATCCAGCAAAACGATCCCTGTCATCATCTTCGGACATAAGGACTTCGGCGTTACCTTCGACGGTAAACTTACCTTCAACCCTCATCTGAAAGAGAATAAGTCGAAAGCTATGTCCGTTGTGGGAATCCTCTACAGATGCACAGAAATATCAGACCGCCTAGCACTAAAAACGATCTTAAGTTGATCCATACTCCTCATTGTTGAGTACTGCTAATTAATTTGGTAAACTGCCTGTCCCACCAGCGTAAACCTTTTGGAACGTCACCTTATATTTTTCAAATCGACTGTCTGTCACCGTGTGCCCCACCAGCGTAGCTCATCCCATAGCGAAATAATGCCATCTCTTGGAATTTCCCCTTTGTCAACCGGCCGAAAAGTTCATGACCTAAATTTCCTCCAATCTGCCATCAACGGCAATTTCCGATCCACCGACATTCTTCCTTCTATCTCCTTTCATATTCCAAGCCGCGAATCCCGCAGCAGTGATCTCCTTCACCTACCTAAATTCCGTCTCTCACTCTCCCAGCGTTCTCTTTTCTACAGACTCCCGAAACAATTGAACATACTTTCTCTCAATCACCCCTTTACTTGACCCCTCTACCTCCCGTCCCTCCTTTACCACTCGAATACATTTTTTGGCTGTCCAACTGGTGAGCATGCAACATATAATTAATTGACCACGTGAAAAGCATGGATTTTCCAGATTTAATCCACACACTTGAAGCAATTGACCATTTGCCTTGTTGATGGTCATTGAGAAGGCAAGGCGAACGGGGAACTTGAGTCGTTTGACTACAACTATCAAATTAGTCACTGAACCTGGCCTTTAAATGCTGCAAGATGAATAGCTCTTAATCTTGCAGCAATAAAATCGCTATTAAATGGATATTCACGCCTGGCTGGCAAGGAAAATTCTGTTGTTGAAAAGGAAGAAATATTGATGAATTTCGAGATAAAAACGCAATAATTGGAGAAAAACGAAACGTATAAGAAAATTGAATGAAAGAATTAAATACTGCATTCTTTTATGCATTCAATGATACAAATTTCCATCCAACATCTTGAGTGCAAGTAATTTAAAAAAGCAATGAAAGAAAGACCTGCACCGAATTCTTCTTATGGGAGTAAATTTTTACAATATTGGGGTAAGAACAACCCCAAAAATTGCCATTTTTATAATTTAGAAACTTTTATGGGCACGCGCACAACAAATCACCAAAGTTTTATCGCAATCAGATTAATGGTATTGGCGTGCATAAAAATGAACAGACAAACATTCTTTTTATATGCATATAAGACTAGCGAAAATACCCGTTGATTCTCAAAGGGAGAGAAAAAAATTGAATATAATGTAGTAGTGCTGTTTATCCAAAAGGGAAATGATTTCCAGTAGAAAAAATATAATGAAATCGCTTTTAAATTTATATCAAAAAGATAAAAATGGAAAATATAATATTGGTATGCTGATAATACATAGATGATGGTTTATAATAAAATCGAAACGTAGTGGAAAGCGGAAGGTACCCGTTGAAATTCAACGCGTGTGAAAAACATTGAACTTATTTTATAAGAAAACCACAAATCCTGAAGAATAGTGTCAGCGTGGTCATTTAAGGAGTTAGTAACCTATCTTGTACGTTGTATTCATTGTAGTAGACACGCTGATCATTTCGAAAGTGCACGGAGAGATGAGTGACTGTTTGTTCTCTTTCATGCACGGGAAACCCAAAAATGGCCCCGCAGGTTTATCACTACTTAAATAGCACCCAGGTTGATAGATGGTCACCTCGTCCCTCCTGGTCTCTTGAGCCGTCTTCTGAGTGAATAACAGCTTGATCGCTTCCCTTGTGTGCATAAATATATTTGCATTCAATGACTTAATTGAGTAGCGCTATTCAACTTTGATATGTGCGTTGAGTGTCTTAATCAGGATTGGATAGTAGGGTACAATCCAGCGGTTAACAACGTCAAAGGAGCATTTGTGGCGTCAGCCATGTTTATTTGACCTATCAATCCACCGTCACCCGGACTGCGCCTTCGGTGTAAAGAGTAACCACTATCATTGGTTACGATTACTAAATAAAAAATCCATGGTGATTCTTAGTGCACTTGCCAATTTTTTGCAAACACTAAACTTGCCGAAACTCAATTCGTAGCTTAAAACCATCAAAGGGCCCCTTTTTGGGACCTTTTGGGGCCCTGAGGTATATTTAGACAGACAAAAACCTACTCCTTAAAAAAATACATATATGTGCCAACTTTCATGGTCATCGGTGAAACGGTGTCGGTCTATTAATCTCTGAGAGACAAATATACAAACATCCATTATTATATATATAGATAGATTGACAGCAATCTGTTCTTTCTATCATCGGCAGTTTTTAAGAAACCAGTCGGTCTTTTATTACATTGGGAATGATTGTTTGAATTGGTTTTTGGTCTTTTAGACATTGAATGTTGTTATGGTGAACAATTGAAACTTGCATTTAATATTGATATTCATGAAGGGTCGTGTTTGAAGCTATCGAGACAATTCCGATCACGTGACTAAGGAGTTATTTTTCACCTCGCTTTTTCACCGGGATATCGTTGATGGAGTCAAATATCTCGATTAAAAGTCGCAATAATCGACATATCAGACGCGTAAGTTATCTATCCGAATGTTTCAAATACACCGAAATCTCGAATCGTTCATTAGTATACCATGTGACTCCTTAGTTACCTGATGGAAATTCATCTACATCTACAAAATACCCTGCAAGCCACCTCAAGGGTGTGTGGCAGGAGTCGTTCCAAATGGAGGGATTGGTAACCTCTCAGAAGTACCTGATTACAGCGCCACCAAGCGCGAAAACGCACGAACTCCTTGAGACTGGAGGCATGGGTAACATTTAAGGCTACCTGATGAGGAGGTTATTTGGTGGATAGTTACGTTTTTTTTCACGAATACCCTTTTGAACCAACGGTTGGTGATTACCCAACGCACCCCTATGGTGATTTTTTACGTAAAATTACGGCGAGTTTGTGTTGAAAGTTCCGTATCTTTCCGTATGGCGGCGCTGTAATCAGGTAGCTCCGAGAGGTTACCCGTCCCTCCAGTCTCTAAAATCCGTGTGGCAGGGGGTGAATAGTCACCAACATTAAATCATTACACTATACCCTAAAGTTAGTGTAACAACGAATAATTATGCATTAGCTTAGATCACTAATGCTTCTCACGAGGCAAAGTCTCACAAGCATGCACTACACTACAGTTATGCTACCAATGGTAGAGTGACCGTTCGTATTTATGTATTTTGCAACTACACAAATGGACAGAGACTCTAGAGTTATGCTGTAACATGCACGGCATGCTGTTATTTCTAGGTATTAGATAAGGATACAAGTATTGGGGAGTACTACTACTACTAAGAGCTACACCACCTACCGACAAAACTAGTTAAATGTCTCATTGGCAGATTTTATGGTCCCTTATCGTTCGCGGGAAAAAGACATTTTAAATCTGTCCGTTCTGCAGTCTAGTTCCTTAATTTTATTCTCATTGTCTGATCTACCGTAGTATGTCGGATTTCGCAAACTATTATCAACGTCGTCAGAGAATAGACCGGTTTGGAACTTACATAATAGATTGAGTCTAAATTTTAATCGACGGTCTGAAAGCTTTTCCCATCCCAGTTGCTGCAAAAGGTCAGTAACACTAACGAGATGATCATAACGGCCTTTAACGTATCTCGCCGATCTTCGCTGCACGCGTTCTAACTCAGTTTCCAAGCCTATCTCATAAGGATCCCAAATACTGGCAGCGTATTCCAAGTGACCCGAGACTAAAATATCGTGGGCAAAAAGTGCACTAGTTGAGTTTCGCAAGATTTCCCCATTCTGAATCCGTGTTGCGTTTTTGTTAACAAGTTCTCTATATCGAGGTGTCTCATAACTGAACTTACAACTATATGTTCAAGGACTTTGCAAGAGATAAATGAGAGCGATATCGGTCGGTATTTCGATGGCTGTTGTCATTATCTTGAGCGGTTCAAACAAAAACCCCCTGCTCACTAAAACTTACGGTACGCACATGCGAAACAATAAGTACCAAGCATTCTTTCTCATACCGCAGTTTGATGTCACGGAAATATTCCTTTCTTTCTTTCTCCTCCTCCCTCCTCTTCTTCCCTCTCAATCTTCACCCCTCTCCACTATCTTCCACCTTCGCCACCACATGTTCCCTCCGTCCCCTTTGCCTACGATGACATTTCCTTCTCTCCATCTGGTTACCTTTCACACGCAGGCTGCGTTTCCATCATCGCACCAAACGTGATATACACTTCCATTTGATGGAAAACGTACCCTATTCCCTTCACGACACCAACGTAAAAAAATCACACGAAAAGCCTCGACACGACCACCTCCAGTTTTCATCAAAATATTTATTCCCATGAAATTTTCAATGTACGAACAGCCAGATGAGAAT
The DNA here is from genome assembly GCA_963573305.1 of Pyrrhosoma nymphula. Lineage (NCBI taxonomy): Eukaryota > Metazoa > Arthropoda > Insecta > Odonata > Coenagrionidae > Pyrrhosoma > Pyrrhosoma nymphula. The sequence goes on from OY754329.1 coordinate 13,623,957, forward strand.
ATTAGAGCTTCTCATGGAGATAGGAAGCCACCCTTGGGGAACCAAATCATGTGAATGACCCAGGACGGCAATTTACGAAAGGATTTAACGCAAGTCAGGAGTAAAATAACAGAAACAGAAATTTTTTTCCCCTTTTAGATACAGTCAATCATAAAATGCTAAGATGCAGGATTATGATCACTTATATTACGCTTTAATTGCATTCTTCCATGGGAAATGTAATCGGCGAAATCAAAATGTTTAGTACTTATATCATCTTTAGTTATCATATTCTCAAAAACAGTCTTCAAAATGAAAAGTGGTGCTTACGAATGAAGAATTAGTAAAATGTTGATTTATTAAGAAAATTTTAAATTTTGTTCGGTTTATTAATGCTAGTTCACGTTAATATGCTGATTAAAACAAATTAGTACCTACTATGATGCTATAACCGATATAAAGGATGAAAAAAACAAAAACGCCTATAGAAAAGAAACAGCGTCTCATACTATTCCCTTATTATAATGTTTAAAATGCTCACACATTTTGGCTAATATTAATCTTAAATTTATTTTACCGTACCAAAACTATCTTCAGGTTGATCATTGAGTGAGCACTTTACACAAAAACTTGTACATAGGAACTTGAGTTGTATGAGTATGATATTATATGTACCTAATTATGTTATGCATGTAGACATATTCATATCCATGTGTATGCATGTATATTGAAATTTATGTGAATATATGTATTCTATTTTTGAATAGTCTTTTGAGATTAATTTCTCTGAATATGGGGGTTTCTCTAGAATATGAACGCACAAAATTATTTTAAAACATTAATTATTATATCACTTATATAATAATGTAACTGATTAGAAAGAATTAGCACCTTCTCTACCATTGTAAAATTATTCACTATGGTAACTCCGAAACAGGTTTTCCTCTAGGTTATCTACATTCCATCCATTTGTTTAAATTGTCCAAGCTAATATAGCAAAGGTTTTATGAATGGAATAAAATATATTATTATTATAAAAATTAAACTGCCAGCTCATGAATTCTCTAATTTATATTTATTTAAAAATATTATCCTGAATGTACGAGTGTATTAAGCTACTCATAGTTTCATATTTGTTATCATAGTATCATAGTATTACAATCCTAGGATTGGTATACTGCAGCAGATAGCAGCTGCAGCAATACAGAAGAATTGGAGAAGAAAGGACACTGTGGAGCACCATACGCCAAAGAAGAACACGGTGGGTTGGCCATGTTATGAGACACAACGATTACATAAGAAGCATAATGGAGGGAAAAATTGAAGGGAAAGTCCCCAGAGGAAGACCATGAGACAAGTACTTGGGGCAAGTCAAGAGGGATACGGGGAAGAAGAACCATAGGGAAGTGAAGGAACTGGCATGGGATAGGGCGAAATGGAGGGATGCAGTATACCAATCCTAGGATTAGAATACTATGATGCTCACTCAGTGATTCAACCCGAAGGTTGGTTTGAATAGTTGAGGGTAGCGCTCACCCGTACTAAGCCACAGGCGTGTGAATTTCACACATTCAGGGTAGGGGGGCCAGTTCCTATCCCTGGGCCACCTCGCACTCCGAGGAATCGGTTCGGTTCGGGGGCGTCCAAAGGCTCCACCCGGATATGAACCCGGGACCCTTCGATCAGCAGCCAATCGCTCTACCCACTAGGCCACCACGCTTCCCCTAATATGATACTATGATAATAAAATACTTATGAAACTATGAGTAGCTTAATGCACTCGTACATTCAGGAAAACGTTTCCACAGAGCTTCCTGCAACCTGCTGTTAGAATTTAACACATAATTAATCATCTTATAGGAATCCTCTGGCTTAGATTCAGTCGATCCTTACTGGCTGGGCCGTAAACGTACACAAAACCCGAGGACAATGGGAGGAGAGACAGGAGAAATAAAGTTTATGATGCAGCGATTACATCGTCTTTCTATGCCCGTGCAACACGAAAGACATTAAACATTGATATCGAAGTGCACGGGACAAATCCATAAAAGAAGATAGATCCCGGGATTGCATGATTATTTTCACAAGAGGAAATGCAATCTACTGACAAACTAGATTAGGCCGGTTTGCACGGGAGTGAAGGCACAAAACGACAAGGAAATACTTTTTCTATCCATCAGCTTCCAAGACTAAAGACCGAAAATCTAACGGAGATACGCCCTCCACAGCTGAAGTATCTGAATTGCGAGTCTACCGAGCGACTGTAAGAGAATAAATGACTTAGGAAATAGCAAATATAATCCCACTTTGGAAGCAAGGCACATGAGGATAAATATTTTGAACGCACGTCGTAGCGCTATGGTTGAAATCTGACTGACAAGTATTACTCTACACCACTTAAACCTAATGTCTACCTCGGAAGGCCAGTACATTAGCTCGTAGCTGTGTAAACGGAGATACGGATATGGGTCCCGAGGGTGCGCAAAATTGTGTGTATTTTTAGTGCCGGACGGGAGACAAGGAGAGCGCAAACAGCCCAGCTGATAAATAGTGCTTCGTTCTCCTCCCAATTAACTTCTCTATCTCCATTCAATTTATTCGTTTGCGGGGTCTCGGACGAGCAACGGCTGAAAAGAGTCGATTCAGAAATCTATGCATGGCATCAAGATGAGAAAAAAGCAATCGCTTGGACGCTGAATTGAAGAAATCCCCCACTGTCACATCAATCCATCCATTCGCTGTGCATGCCACTTCGCGGGACGCACTCGGGACATTAAATGAAGAGCACCTTTGAGTCCGAAGCGGGATATTCAGGGTGGAATGGGAGGAGAAATGGCGTGGAAGGATTGCAAAGCGTGTCGATGCATACGCATTGCCATAGTTTTTGATTCCACGGTGTTTGCTTCGAACATGTTTTCAAGCGGAGAGCTGTTGTGTGAGAGTGCGCTGATGGGAGTGCGTGAGAGATGGGAGCAGGTGCTTCAGTGCTCAAACGTGATCCACACGGTGACATCCAAGCATGATGTCGGTTATGGCCCGAAAGAGTAGCGCGATGGGGACGACAGCGAGACGGAAAACCAGCTGCTGAACGTGATCGCGATCTGAACTTGAAAGATAGACAGGTGGCAGGCAGATTCAATGAAAATGCGTCATTCTCCTCCTACTCCACACAGCTGAGAGCACATTCTATTCACGATAGCTACTTCACAACATCGAGTGGGAATCTTTTCCCCACCTCACCCGACCCGATATTGAAAGGATGCTCGTTCTGGGGTCATTTAACTCCCCTTTTCATATCAACGGACCAAACAAAAAAATGATAAAACAGCAACAAGAAATCATTCCCTGTGGAAAAACTATTTAAAAAAACAGCTGTTATGGGTTTAAAGTTGCAAAATCAATGTATAAAAATAGTTTAAATACCAAAAGAAAAGATAACTATACAAAAACAGAAATTTTTACCTTGAATAATATAAAAAATAAAAGAAATATAACACTGTTTGTTGAATCTCAAGTGATAGTACATTTAGTCTTATAGTCAATATTTTGGGAAAGATTTGGGAAGTTTCTCTTTCACGCAAACACTACACCCACATGACTACACTCACATCTCCCGTCATTGCTTGTTACTTGTCATTGAGCCTGTAGGGGTGGGCTTTGCCCACCGGGACGGACCGAGGTATTCATGCATCGTCCAAAAAGTTAAACGCATTTGAAGTAAGATCTAAGGCTTTACCAGCGTATGCTGATTTTGAAGGTTGTTCGGGTTCCCCACCGGGTTAAACTCTCCTTCTCTGACGACGCTTCGATGCACCTGTCGTCTATCTTCATCAGGGCATGTTGATATAGGCAGGGCATGTCGATGAACGACACTCACATCACAACGGCGGCGGAGATGGAGAGTTTAACTCGATGAAATCCTTTCAATGTGACATTCAATATGCATTACTATTTTGGAGTTATTAACCATGTATGAAAAGCTTAAGGTGAATGATACCTAAACTATGATATCCCATATTCATAGAAATGCGGAACTGGCCGCGCAGTAACTTTAACGGAGTCAATTGTCCACACAATTGTAATTAAAATGGTCACACATTGTAAAAGCGTACATAGAAACGTCGGCAGAGATGGAGAGCTTGACCCGGGGGAAAACCCGAACAACTTTCAACATTAAACGCATTTACTTGAGTATTTTAGCTTCTAAGATGCATTCCTCGAGCAATCTGAATATTGTGAATAGGTTCAAATGCTTAATTAAACGTTTCAAGCAGACTTAATTGGGAATATCGGCACATAGCAAAACCCTCTCAGGGTTTCATGAAGAAAATTTCCTTAAAATCAGATAAAGATTAACCTTTCGCATTCTTGAATTGCTATATCGGCCCTTTTTCAACGTAAAAACGCTCAATTGTGCATGGATGCACACGCATTCTGTACAATAATGTGCAGCGTACTACTTGCCAGCTTTCCTCCGGAAAAGAAGCAAATAAGACTCGTATCCAACGATCATGATCCTCGAGACACGAATAAACCCAATATAGCTCAAATAGTGTTTACTGCTATATCGATTATATTAGCCTTTTTTCTATTTTATTGATTAGTAGGATATCCCGTCTATTGTAATCTATGGTTTTGTCAGTGAGTATCGGTCTGTCCCAGTACAAAACATGGGTTTTTGTTTCAATTACAGCAGGTGGCTGATACTTGTTGTATGGTGGGATATTTTTCTTTAAGAGCCCGTAAGTTAGTCCCAGGTGTTGGTGGATTATTTTTTCCAGTTGATTATGTCTATTCAGGTAGACATACCCTGCAAGAGCTGAGCATCTAGCCATTATGTGCTCAATTAACTCACCAGTGCATCTACATTTTCTACATCTATCGGATATTTCTACTCTGAGAATATGTTTTTCATAGTAATGGGTGCGTATAACTCTGTCATGAATTAATTATTAATATTATTATTATTTAATAGCGAGAAAGGGGCATGTCATTCCGAAGCGAAGCACAGGAGAGACCCATAAGTTGCGCGACTGCAAGTAATCGTCCGTCTAGTCTCCAAAAAACAATATATGAAATCTATCACATTCGACAATGACTCATCAGGGGCGATAAAGTGAAAAAATTCAATCGTTTTTTTAATTTTACGGCTCCACTGCCGTAATATTTACGATGATGAGTTCACGGAGCGAAAAACAAAACCCTTTCATTCAGATTTCTCATTTGATTAAATTTCGCGGTAGGCGGGGGTGGGGGGTGGGGACGCAGTGGTTCCACGTTTCCCAACCGTCACACATTACCAACGAGGGAACTCTCTTTTCCCCGCGAGCCGATTGTTTCCGCGTTTACGCACGGCATGGCGCGCTCTTCGCTGTCATTTGGCGCTTTCACCCTCGCAACAGTGGCTTTTGGGATGCACATGGGAACTGCCGACTGCGCGCCACGTGCGGTTTATTTTAATAAAAAAAACAACAGAGAATGCGCAAAAATATATGGCTTTCCCGGCTCCTTTCTCACGTATATATATTCATGTATCCTTGAATCCCACGCATCATACAAGGGATTAATTCATAGCGAGCACTCACATGATTCGCCAAAAAGGCGTATTATTTTCACTGCCTCTTTCAAATATGAGTCACTGTTGGCTGTTGATGTCATCAAAATTCAACCTAGTTTTCTCCTGGTTTCTTTTAGTCCTTGAATACGTTACATCTCCCCTAAAGCCCATCATATTATGAACAAAAATTCTAAACTGATCCACGACACAGACAGGCCAACGGAATCTGGCCTCAACAACAACAGAACAAGTTAAAAAAACGTTCATTCATGCGTACTTCCACATCTCTTGTTTAACTTGTGCATTTCAATATTGAAAGATAATTAAAATATGATTTACTTACATGCAATGGGTAGTTGAGATATAGCCGTACAACATTTTAGCCTTTTAGAGGATTAACTTGAGCAGACAGGTATTGAAGAACAAATGCGCAGATAATTACTATGTACGGCTGCATACTGATAGGTAGGGCAGATTGAATGAACATTGGAAAATTATTATTATAATTATAAAACACATCTCGACGTCATATTGAATATTAAACATCTCTAGTACAAATTTAATGTGAGTTTCAACGTAGCATTTTACCCTGAAATCATTAAAAAGCTATATTATATCAAAATTTGACATGAATGTGATATCTGGTGTCATTTGAATTTATTTGGGTAAATAATTGAACTGCACGTGTGAGTATTGTGCTATCTCTACGCCCTCATAAAGTTTTTCTCTAGAGAATGTCATGATAAGTTGACAGAATTATACATATTGTAGTGAAATACAGACGCACATGTGCGTAGTTATGCAAATTATGACCTCCCATTACCAGAACTTCCAAAATATCAGGAATTCCAGTCGAAACACTCGAGTTATATTTTTACTTTTTGTATATTTTAGTCCAGAGTGAGGATTAATATTGGGGTACCTTCCTACCCGTAATCTGTGTCTTTGTTGTGGTTTAACCCGGGTGTTAAATGAAACTAGAAAATTGTTTGAAATAGAGATGCACGTGCAACAAATTCATTAACCCGGGAGTGGTCGCTAAGCTACTTATATCACGCGAGCGGTCGCGTGTGAGCCTTTTTCCCACAATCAAATGTATCATTTATTATCTATCACAGAGCTTTTATTGGCAATATATACAACACTGTATTTAGATATAATTTATTTCTCTATGTTCATTTGGAACAATGATTTCCACAGATACACAATTACTGATCAAATTACGTAATCATTGCTAATTTTACTGGCGATAATACCATTGGGTATAAATGAAGAAAATTATCATTCTCATGAAAAAATATATTTATTTATGAGGACATAGACTCTTATGACTCATTAATTTGCATTAACATATCTGCTCTCCACGAAATGAATCAACTTTGCCCCAATCTGCGAAAGTGTAACGTAACTTATAAATGTGATACAAAAACATTAACGTCAGTGGTTGCGCGATGAGGAAAAGTCTCACACTTTGTAGCCGACGGTATCAGACATATCATTACACAGCTGCGGACGTTATACTTTTTGAGACGGTCGGTCAATAGGAAGAGATAAAAAGTCAGCTAGAAGGAAAGGGAACTTATTGTAACTCACGATTATAAAGTGAGCACAAGTTTAAATTTGTTGTGAGAGAAAATCTCATAGCGCGACCAATGGCGGGTTAAAAGGGGGCTGTGATTCCTGGTGGGGGTGCGTTAAAAACTTGGATCAGCGCACAGAGCACAAAACGGCACACATTGCAGTATGAATGATACAACGAGGGCTGGCATCTGGTTTCCATAGATCCTCCGAAGTGACACCCCCTGTTTTGTCCAAACCACATACATGTGATTTAGCCACCCCATCAGGTTTTAGTCACAGAAAATAGCATACGACTGTGGAACCGATTTATTCCAACTGCATTCGCCTAAACTCCCGAACAGGAAAATACCTCCAAAAACGTACGCCAGTCATCATGCAGACCGGTCAAAATGCATTGCGCTATTCAAATACCCTGAAATGAGAGCATTTATCCTTTGACCAAATCCAAGAGAATGTGCATGCAACGTGGAATAATGCTTAAAGCGACATTTAAATTGTTAATTTCCAGGTCTCAGTACAGAACAAAATTTAAACATGCTGCGTAGCGTTTGAACCGTACTGCAGTATTTGTTCTTAATTTGTTTAATTTGGAATAGTTTTTGTTTGAATGTCTTAATGTATTTTAGTTTACAAATTTTTAATTGTTAAAATGTTTGGTTGCGAAGGTTTTGTTTTGGAGGGAGAGAGGGGTTGTTAAGGGAGAGGGAGAGAGAGCAGGACTGGAAGCTGCTCTGCACGATGAATTAAAGAATAAAGAAAGCAGAAAAGGGGTGTTAATAATTTATAAACATCGTCTGACGCTACAGCTGCAACTAAGTGTTATTTTAAGCAATTATTGAGACTCCGAGTAAATTTATTACGCTGCATGAGGTTTATTACCTCTAGTATTAATGGAAAATATATTGATAGTGTTTGGAATGTCTTACAATAGCAATTTTATGCCAATACCAAACAGTTGAAGGTAAATCGTACTTTTAGTAAAGAGCAATATAAGTTTCTCAGATTCTCCTTTAGATATCATATTCCATTAATACCAATATTTTAGTTCATATCTGTGAGCAGGTGCCAACTTCTACTCTAAAGCACCCCTTGTTCGAGAATTCCATCACACACCACCTCCCTCCATCCCAAACCTGGCCCCCAATTAATTCTCCCTAATGGCAAGACAGAAATAAAAATAGCAGAAAATGGAGAGAAACACCTCTACCTCTTTCATTAAGCAATGATAAACATTTTGACGAAACGAAAAATATATATAAAATACAAAGCAACAATTAAGAAATAATAATTATTCAGATTATTTCTCTTCATAACCTCTTATTATGTAATTTTTTTCTTCTTTTATCAGGAGATATAGGTCTATTAATTTATAAATTATTTCATTTCTCTTTACCGACGACGTTTCGCATTTGTATATACATGCTTCTTCAGGGCTACATTGAAAACTAATTGTGCGTATTGCACATCAATTCAATATGGTTTACAATTCTGGTACACAGTTATGTTAAACATTATTGATAAAATTGACACAGAAAACAATAAATAGCAGCGAAGGTATCATCAAACGATAAATTCAGAAGGAACTCTCTCTGAGTTCACTTGAAAAGTCATATGTACATATACTTTTTAACATAACTATGTACCAAGATTGTAAACCGTATTTAATTGATGTATAATACACCCAATACATTTTATTGTAGCCATGAAAAAGCAAATATATATATATTCCGAAATGGTGGCAAAGGTAATAAATAGTTGACAAATCAGTAGACCTATATCTCCTGAAAGAAGAAGAAAAAAAAATAATAATGGCAGATTCATGGATTGATCCTGGCTTTTTAATTAGCAAATTCGTTTGAACTTTACATTTTCAGTTAATTCATGCCCAATGGCATGTACCTATGTATGGCCAGGCGTTTCTGGCTTTGTGAAATTTATAAATTATAATAGTTTAACCTTAATAAGTAGTGAAAAGATACTTTCGGAAGAGTATTTACAGCAATGCTAATGTTTATTTCGTACATTCGCCAAATTCATCATGAAACTGACCTTAATATTTCCACCAAACCCATACATTTTAAGCTCCGTATTCTTTGCCGAACCTTAGGCCTACTTAAACACGGTACTATTAGTAAATAGCTCGTTGGCCTAGTGATTCCTTTGCAGGGAATAAGCATTAGAAACGATGACATGATCTGTAAAGCATAGTTCATAATCCATGCGTAGCAAAAGATAAGCTGCTTTATTACCTATAGATGAATACAATACTTATTATACTGAGTTCTTTTGGCCCTATGAAATATTCAAAGGAACGTAAGCCTCTTAGAAATGATAACATAAGCAATAAATAACCACGTGTAGTCATCTATTCTGCTTAGAGAGCAAACTCTACAAAATTTACTTGCGAGGTAAGAGGCTTGTGGAAAGCGGATCTGAAAAGATTTTCTACTCATTTAGTGATTCATATTACTCATGGGATCGGTTTTACGCCCAGCTCTCGCAATAAACCTTGTTTTTGCATAATAAGATGCGCACAAAAACATTTCTCACTTCGCGTCGGTGGGATTTTCAATAAACGCTTAGAAAACAAAACTTCTTAGTTTACAACGCAGTGGGATTAGGGCAGCTCCATTTAAGCATCACAGTGTATAAATTATTTTTTGCATTGAGCACATAATGTAAAATTATGATATAGGGTGTTTCCTTTTTAAAGGTTATGATTTTCCACATATAAAGGCCGATTGCAAGCGATTTTATGCCTCAAGAAGTGACACGATTCGTGAACGAGCTTCTGCCAATTCAAATGCATAAATGCACGCTGTACACTCTTAACAGCATGTCGCCGCTACAAGGAAGTATTCGCGGATTGGGTAATCACGTATTGGCTCTAAATAATTGAACCCCATTTTCCGTGAAGACGTTGATATATCAATATTTACGTCATTAAGTACTTGAAAAAATAGAGGCATTTAAAACTGCTTTTAACTTTTTCTCGCTTACTATATCCTGCTGACGACCAAAATTATGTGAAAAATAATAAAAACAGGTTCTGAAAAAGAATGAAAGTACTCATAAAATAAACAAATTTTACTTTGACGGGGAGAATTTAGTTGGCTCGTCGAAAAAAATTACTCAGAGTCATATATTCACCTAAGAAGAAGGTGTTATCAGCGGTTAAACTTCATATTGCATTGCGCCTATATCGTCAATAAAGAGTAGATTTAAACATTTGTTTTTTGAAATATGGTTAAGAATCTAATAATAACAAGTGACAAGGAATATATTTCTACACTAATGACTTCAATAAATGATACTTTAAATGACTAAATATGACAGCGCGGCAAAGCGGCAGTATTCAGCGCCTGTAATGCATAGACACTAATTATAACTAAACCGAGAATCTTAAATGATCGCCCTTTTTCTAAATTTCAAATTTACAACAGTGTATAGCAACCACGCAAACAACTCACTGCGAAAGTACTAAATTCTCTATAATTGGGTACCTACGTACACTAGAGACATTACAGCTTGTTATACTACTATGTCATAGGTACTAAAAAAGGTAAGATGTATTATCCCAAATTTTGCATAACTAACGCTTACCAAGTATGCAAGCACCTTCAGCAGTCCAGCTATATTCTTGGATTGCCAGTTTCTCCTGCAAAAAGGAAAACATTAATGAAATAACAACTCGTTTAATCTTGACTATCACAGCACATATATTTTTATGATGTTTTGTTTACTATACTTACTGTTAAAAATATGCCGTTAATACTCATAATCATAAAACATTAATTTAAATAATGGACCATAAGAATTCAAATATCGCAGAGCGTTTCAATAATTAATAGTACGGATTTCAAACGTGATAAAATAAGTAAAACGCGGAAGTAAAGTTACAAATAAACGACAAATATACCTTTTTAGATTTGGTTAAGTAAATGCAAGGTAAAAGCTTTCGACAAATTTATGTCCTGCATCATAAACGTACTTGGTCAAACAGGAATGGCCAAAAGCATCTCTCTATCATAATTTCATTTTAATGATACACCAGCACGATTGCATATTAAATGCGTTCGCTTTTGTGAATTTCAAAGTAATTTATTACTTAAAATTAACTATGTCAAACCACTAAAGTCCGCATGTCAATCTCATAGGAATTCCACCGAGATTAGTGCATATCAAGGCATTCATTTAAACAATTTAATCGATAAAGCTAATAATTTGCATGGATTGAACACGGCTGCTTACTTGAGATATGTGGTTTTATCTTTCCTGATTGTTATCCCGTTCTTTCAATACTCAACCCATTGGCCTTTCATTGTGATTGGTTCTTTTTCCATCGCTACATGGTTACAAACAGCATGCAAGTACATGGTAAACAGAAAAATTAAAAATCATGTATTTACAAAAACATCTGAATGACGATTGTTAAGCTCTTCCTTTTTTTGGGGGATCCAAAGGACTTTACCAAACTGAGTGAAACGTGAGTCTTTGATTCACAGCAAGCAATCAGATCAAGTAAGTGTAACGCTCATGGAGTCTATATAAAGGAGACGAATGTCACAGCGTTTTACAAGGAAAACACACGACCCCAGGCGTCACAAACTTACGACGCGACGTTCCGAAGTTGGTCGCCAGATAACGCGCAAGAGATGTTTATAGCTGGCATTCGCCGTGTAACTCCTTGGGTTACGTTGAGAACAGGGTGTCTGCCTCTCTGAAGGAAAACTCTCACATTAAGTTCATAATATTGACTCTACGAGGTTGCTGAAATGGGTGGATCATGTTATACTCCTGGGTGTTTTGCGGTACACTCCTCTACGAAGGAAAAACTACAAGAAGTTGGGAGTAAAATACCCAAGTGACTTCAGACTAAAGACACAGTATAAATAAACGAAGGCACAGACTAGTTAAGACTGTGCGAAAGGTACGTACTTAAGACCGGAACTACAAATGCCATTTACTCTGCCCTCAAGGCATGGAATTGTGATATTAAATATTATTTCAGGATGAAGTTCAGCTTGAGCATTAGAAGAGAGCCGTGCCTCGGAAAGATAGGGAAATGTAACTAAAAGATGCTCTGTGCGAGGCACACTTCGTTCCCGACGATGTCTTGCGCATAAATTCTATATAACTGGACCTGTATAGCATGGAGTCTGGACAAGTATAAATAAAACAATTACTAACAATGCAGGGCAATTTTTCATTAAATTAGATTTTTCCATGCAATGTTATCGTATCCTGGGCCCTTTACTAAAAGATTATAATAGTATCTACCCTTACTTCCTTATTGAATGTCAATGAACCAATTAATTGACTTCTATGGATTGTTTAATTTTCGTATGTAGTTCCTTGAACTACGACCTTGACGTGGTGGAAGGGCTTGTGCGTTCCAATGACCCCTAGAACTGGACTGGCAGGAGTAAGTACATTGCTCCTGGTGGGGCCACCCATGCCAGATAGGTCGAAGGGTAGGAGCCAGACGAAAGGTAGTTCCGTGATGGTGTCACGTTAAAAATACCGTTGAGTCGCGTGGGAATACCTCTCAACTATCACTTCCCAAAACATGAATGTCATTCAAAGAGAATTGATTCCTGGCAACTACGGGACGCCGCCCACTAGGGCGGGTGTCGTGCCCGGCGGCGGGGGAGGCAAGGCCTCCGCGGTCGTCATCACACGAAATCTTTGCACAGCATCATCATCAGAAGATACAAGGGAAAGGAGGGAAAAGAAGAAGAAAAAGAGGAAGAGGAGGAGGAAAACAGTGGTAAAAATAGGAACTTGGAAGGATAGCGGGGACTATTGGAGTGATAACTACAGGGTGATCTATAGTGGGGGAGATGAGAGTCAACGGGGGTCAGCATAGTACTGAACACAAAGTTGGGACTGAGGGTGGTAAACATTGAACAGGTGAGCGACAGGATACTAGTGGTAGAAATAAAAGCACGCCCGACGAATTTCGTACTGGTCCAGGTATACATGCCTACGAGCAACCATAGGGAGGAAGAGGTGGACGAGGTGTACGAGCAAGTAGAAGAAATAATTAGAGAAGTGCCGGGGAAGAAAAACCTGATAGTGATGGGTGACTGGAATGCAGTGGTGGGGGAAGGGAGGGACGGATTAGAAGTAGGAGGGTTCGGGCTAGGAAGGAGAAATGATCGCGGTGAAAAGGCAGTTGAATTTTGTAGAAGAAATAAATTAGTAGTGACAAACACTTGGTTTAACCCTAGGAAGACTGAAAAAAAATTATCACGTTGTAGCCTGACTGGGTCCAATGGACCCTAAACCTTTTTATTTCACTATTACCATTTTATGATGAATTTGGCTGAGTTAAGTTACAGTTTTTATCTCTTTTACTTCCTCAACATATGCCCTCTCGTCTTTAATGCTATTAAATTATTTTGTTGGACGATATTTCTGCAACAAAGCATAATATTATTCACACTACCAGAAATCACTCCAACTTTCCCATTTTTATGAATGTTTATTAACACAATTGCATTTACACACATTACATAATGGATCTTTTGGCACCGTTAAAGAAGATATACAACAAAAATGAAACAAAAGAATGATGCTGTTACAAATGTTAGTAAAAACTGTAATGCTACTGCAATCACTGATTGCATAAAATTTCTGAATGCTCTTGGCATATATTTCTCGCACATCGTGAACAGGTAGTTCGTGTCTTTCTGTCCTTTTTGTAATTACACATATGACACCTACTCTTCTTGGCAATTATGCTAAGGTTGTCAAGGAGTGTGTCACATTTTCTTTTTCTCGATGTCAATTCTTCCGGTTGTTGATTTTTCTCTTGGAGATACTCAACCCTTTCAGGGCACCCAGCTAACTCTTTTCCGAGGCAGATAAGAAAATTACGTCGTTTAATTAGCTTATTTGTAAACTTTTGACTGTTTAAATGATTCCATATGACATGAGCATTAATTGAACTGATATCAATCATGTTATAAATTATTGCGAGAGGCCATCTCCGGGTCATTCTTTTGTAACTGTAGCTGCGCACCATTTTATCAATGGTATCTTCACCACCCTTGGTACTATTATAATACAAAATCACTTCTGGTTTTTTATTTTCGGCGGCATCGTCAATTTTTGGCTGATTGTGCATGGTGCTTAGTAAAATTACACTTTTTCCTTTTTTGGGCAATATGACATTATCATGGAATCTTTCTGAAACCCAAACAAAGTGGTATTAGGCTCTCTGGCTTTTACAGACGTGAGCTCGGGTGGAATCTCTCCTTTATTTTTCCTCATGGTCCCTACAATCGCTAAACCTTTGGAAAGTAGCTGGCGGCCTAGAGACAAGCTTGAGAAGAAATTATCACATGTAATGTTTCTGCCTGATTTTTCTAGTACCTCAACCATATCTGTCACTATTCTCTCCCCTTGATTGACCTCCCGGCTTATATTAGTGTCTCTGCCTGTGTATACTTGTCTCTTTCACGTGTATGGATTACTAATATCGCTTATTGCCCAAATTTTAATTCCATACTTTCCGGGTTTTGATGGAATAAACTGTCTAAACGGACAGCGTCCACGGAACGTCAATAATTGTTCGTCAACCGTCATGCAGGATCCTGGCACAAATGCATCTCTCAAATTTTCATTCCACATATCAAATATCTCTCTTATAGGCTGCAACTTATCTTCGCCTCTGTTTTTCCTCCTTTCTGTCGCATTATCAAATCGAAGAACCTGCAGTATTATTTTTAATCTATCCCTACTCATAATACTGTTGAATATTGGTCGGCCGTCTAATTTACTCCAAAGTTGTGAAACATTTTCATTTTGGGACTTGTAAACACCGATCAATATTAGCAATCCCAGAAACCTTTTTATTTCTGTGTCACTCACTTCATTCCACATAGGCCATTCCACACTCAGGTCATTCCACATTCCACTAAATGCCCTTCAATATTCCATTTTCTAACAATATCAAGGATATTAGGACGCAAAAATAGTAAGAGAGCAGAAGACACAGAATCAACATTCCGCACGGCATAGCGAGATGGACCGAGGCTCTGGCGCAAAATATTACGCTCCTGCGTTCTACCCTTTTTAGTGACATGAGGTTCTGTTGACCACTCCTCTTTCAGATTGCGCAAAATCAAAATTTTCTCATGATATGAGTTCCCGATTTCCGCATTCCCATCATCTTCTGAGCAAGATAAAGAAAAATCACTCAGTGCCGTTTTGTTCTCCGTCATCATCCGACATTTCACCGTCTTCATTTCCCTGGAGTCACTACTACCCTCCTCCAGTCAGCACTGTGTGTTTAGATGCTGAGCACGTCCTTGTGCCATCTTTAGATGAATATACTCCAAATGTGTGTCACTCTAATCAATCCTGGGAATAGATTGACAATCAAATTTATCAGTTTTGCATTCGAAAGCTTACTAAGATATAAATGAAAGATAACATTGTTCGTGCTATTCTTTAGTTGTGAATTCAGGTAAACATTTTCGAAGCACTATCTAATGATATGTTTCTGTTATCATCAAGCAATTCAAAGAGCTCAATAAATTTTACTAGAACAACTAATTTTATATAAACAATACGGTTTTTCATTATTATCTCAAAAATATATTGATAATTATTTTGACTGTGTTAACGACGCCGATTACTTAGCTCCGCAACTCCAGTGTACCGATAGTCAGTCTATGAATTCAATCACATGAATACCAAACTCCACAAAAGTTGGTACCACCAAGCATTCTGTAAAGATAGAAACAAGAAAATCGGTACATATCATAGTAGCTGAAAACCAATACACTACTTCATCTAACTTATTCATCTGAAGAGTAATTTTTTTGGTAAATGAGGTAAATATTGAAGTAGTACATTAGAATGAGAGAGTTTACTCATTTATATAATCCATAAAAGTTTGTACTCACCATGTACAGCAGCAAAATGTAATGATGGAATTCAAAATCTTCAATGTCTTCAGTTCAGTTGGCGGAATAACAGCATACGTCAGTAGGTAGCAAGACCACTCCAGCTTGCGAGCGTAACTTTCAACTGACCACCACGAAATCACCATAAAGGCAAAATGAACGGTCTCATATATAAAACTAAGAGAATACGGGACTGAATGAAGAGAATTCACACAATCTATGTGTCAAACACGAAATAGTTGCAAAACCTACCCATTACAAAATGACGTGGATACGTGTTTCTGACCGTATTATCACGTTTCTGACCTAAACATTGCACACTAAATGATACAAAGTATCGCTTACGATTTTTTCATTACTCCATATTCATTGAATTTCCCAAAAATACAATGTAAATATGAAAATTGCTGGTGAGTTGAAATATAATACCCATCGAATTGAAAATGGTCGACTGGGTCCAATGGACCCAGTCCGACCACTATGTAACTTTGTAGTATAATAAAAAATATATTTAGCCCATTCTCGTTATTTCTTGATATGTTATTGAGGACACACATATAGGAAAAGTCACGGCGTCAAAATCAATTTCGTGCATTTTTGACAGAATTATAAACTCTCAAAACTACCAACCGGGTCCATTGGACCCAGTCCGTCGTTCTAGGGTTAAACATCACCCCAGGCGTAGGATCACATGGAAAATGCCGGGTGATACTGGGAGATACCAAATTGATTACATAATGGTGAGGCAGAGATTTAGGAACAGTGTAAAAAACTCTCGTAGCTATCCAGGAGCGGATGCGGACTCGGATCATAACTTGGTGATGATGAAGTGTGAAGTTAGATTTAAAAGGATTTGTAAAGGTAGGAAGATAAAGAGGTGGAACCTTGAAGCATTGAAAGGGTTGAAAAGGAGGGAATACCAAGAGCTGGTAGAAAAGAGCATAGGTGAAGAGAAGCGGATGGGAACAATAGAGAGAATAGGGGAGGTTATAAAAACAGGCATCGCAGGAGCGGCAGAGAAAACAATAGGAACGGTGGAAAAGAAGAGGGTTAAGAAGCAGTGGGTTACAGAAGAAATGATAAAGAAAATGGAGGAGAGAAGGATATGGAAAAACGTGAACACCGACGTAGGGAAGAGGAAGTACAAGGAATTAAATAATAAAATCCGGCGAGTGACCAATCGGGCAAAAGAAAACTGGTGGAAGGAACAATGTGAGGAAATGGAAAATATGCAGGAGGAGGGGGAAGTGGGCGCTTTGTACGCCAAGGTGAAAATGTTATCGGGTGGTAAGAGAGGTCAAACGATACCAAAGGTTAAGGACAAAACAGGGAAGCTATTAATCGAACAGGAAGATATCCAAGAAAGATGGAGAGAATACGTAGTGGAGCTATATGATAGCAAAAATCCTAGCCTAGATCTAGAGGATGAAGGAACAATAGATAAGGATAGCCTCGGACCAGAGTTACTTGAGAGTGAAATAGAGAGGGCATTAAGAGAGGTGAAGGGTAGAAAAGCCGTGGGAGCCGATAACCTACCTTCGGAGCTACTGAAGAATCTAGGTAGTAAGGGGAGAAAATCGTTTTTCGAACTTATTCGCAGGATCTACGAGGAAGGAGTATGGCCAGAGGATTTCGTGAAAACAGTATTAATACCTATCCCGAAGAAGAAGAAAGCGTCAGAATGCGAGGAGTATAGAACAATCAGTTTAATTTCGCACGCAGCAAAAGTGTTGCTTAGAATACTAAATAGAAGGTTGGAGAGCAGGGCAAAGTGCTATTTAGGCGATGACCAATTTGGGTTTAGGAAGGGGAGGGGAACGAGAGATGCAATTGCGGTAATGAGGACACTTAGAGATAGAAACATAGAGCATAATCAGGATGTTGTCGCTTGTTTTGTAGATTTCGAAAAGGCGTTTGACAGAGTAAACTGGGAGAAACTAATGCAGATACTGGGGAAAATAGGAATACATTGGCGTGTTAGGACACTCATCCGAAACTTATATATAGGGCAGAGGGCTCAGGTAAGAGTAGCTGACGGTGAATCAGGGTGGGCAGTTATAGGTCGCAGGGTACGGCAAGGGTGCCCGTTGTCGCCTTTACCTTTTAACATCTATGCTGAGGAAATAGTAAGAGAGGCATGGGATGAGCTAGATGTGGGAATGAAAGTAGGAGGCCAGTGGATAAAGACGGTTAGATTCGCAGACGACCAGGCGTTGGTCAGTCGGTCATCGAAAGGACAACAAACCTTAGTAGTTGCATTGGAAAAGCAGTGTGAGAAATACGGAATGAAGATAAATAATAGGAAAACAAAAGTAATGAGATTTGGTAGGACAAAGAAAGCGAAGCTGGTGATAAGAGTAGGAAGTCACAAACTGGAGCAAGTAGAACAAATTAATTACTTGGGTAGTACACTAGAAGAAAGAGGACATAGTAGCAAAGACATTAGGAGGAGAACAGCGCTAGCGAAGGAAGCGTTCAATAATAGAAGGGAGCTGATGACGGGGACCTTAAGTAAGGATGTAAAAAAGAGACTAGTGAAGAGCTTGATATGGAGTGTGGCGTGGTATGAGGCAGAAACGTGGACCTTGAGAAAGGAAGACGAAAATAGGCTGAAGGCTTTCGAGATGTGGGTGTGGAGGAGGATGGAGAAGGTGCGTTGGACGGAAAGGAAGACAAATGAGGAAGTGCTTTACATGGTGGGCGAGGAGAGGAAACTTATAGATGAGATTATGGGAATACAGGGTAGGTGGCTGGAAGGGGTAATGAGGGGCGATGGTTTGCTGAAGGCCGTGATAGAGGGTAGGATGTTGGGTAAGCGGGGAAGGGGAAGGAAGAGAATCGGTTTTATGGACGGGATGAAGAAAGGTAGGACTTATGCTGAGATTAAGAAAGAAATACTAGAGGTAGAAAGGGCACGGCGCGTGTAAGAGTTCGTAGGATATTCTCTGACTTTCATCACAACCTATCTCTAACCGGTAGATTACTGTAATGAATGAATGAAAGGATATTATTTAGCTATGATCTGATCACCGAATTTATATTTCGATATCTTCCTTGATACCTCGGTGGTGATTCAAGATATTCCAGATTGCATAAAGAGGACTGATATCAATTGAATGAAATTCACTGCCACCATGTTTTTATAATTCCAATATGGATTAGGTTTGATCGTGAACGTATTCATATTTTTCATCACAGAATTTCGTTTGACGGCCACTAATTGATCTAGGAGGATGAGTCTCAATACATTCCTTGATATTGGCCTCGGATTTGCCACATTATTGTGATTTTTTCCAAAGCAACTCTTCACTAATAGTGTTTTAACCTTTAATTAGTTCTTCATAAAATAATTTTGCAGAATTCACTATAAATATATGTACTTTAAATCGAAAAGCCTCATTGAAATCGAAAAATTACATTTAGCTAATGTAATCAGATCCTCCGGGGTGCTAGAAAGGGTAAAATAGCGCCACGAATGGTGAATGTAGTAACTAGCTAGGCTTACGACGCATAGGGTCTTCCCCGCGAAACGGGACTTCCGTCTCCTATTTATAGATTCCATGGTAACGCTAATGAGTCTATGAGGGTGGTGTTCCATTCCCGAGTAAAATTACACAAAAAGATTTACTTCCCTCAGTGCTGTCTGTGCTGTATTACATAGTTCACCCATTATATATCTCTAGGAGTGAATCGGTTGAGAACTGGGGGTTATTTTGTATTCTCACTTAAGTGAGAAGACGGAAAATTACGTCGTTTTTCGTAGTTCCACTCCGCCACCCAGGCGGCGTGACTGTCTTTGCCTCTCAAGCGGTGATCTACAGGTCTTTTCCTTGACTCACCAGCTCTTTCCCGTCACTCAATGGCTTTTTCAACTCTTGATGCGTATCTTTCGACTCTAGATCATTTTCATTTGCCCCTGCATTTCATTAGTTCCATCCTGCGTGTCGTAAGGAACGTGAAATGGAGCCACCATCGCTTCCACCGACCTTGAGTGTTCGAGACCCGATCATTACGAGATCGAAACGGGTCTCCCACCTTCTCGCAAAGAGTCATTAAAAAGGTGTGATTACATAATAACTCCTCTTGGAGGTTATTATGTAATTCCACTTCCGAAATAGCTCTTTCGGAAGAGTACCAACTGAAATGAACAATCCATTTGAGCTACTCCACTCTCAAAGTACTCATTTGAACCCCAATTTGACGACCGAATGAACTGGAAATGAACCATTCTCGGCAGGAATGAACGAGTCGATGGTCTCGCTTTCTTGAGGGAACGGTTTACAATTCCACTTTCGGTAATATTCGCCATATAAGGATAGATCCGTAACGTCATGTTCCGAGAGTTGCACTTCTGCAATTACAGAATAACCTCCCCGGGGGGAGGGTGGGTTTTGTAATCTCACCTTTTTAGTGACTCTTAGTGGAAAGGCGGGAGATCCGTTTCCCTCTCTTAATGATCGGCTCACGAACGGTTCGTGAATTGTCGAAGCTTCAATTACCTTATATCAAATAAAAGATTCCGAGAATAGCGAATACCCAGATTGCTCAACATCTTACGGAAGATGTCTTACACTATACATACCACGAAAATCTAAATACAGTCAAAACTACAAGCGACATGTAAGCGATCACTCAATATTTAAAAAAAATTAAGTGCATCTAATTAGTGTTCGATTCACAAGCACGGGAAATATCTACCAAGAACGTGGATTTTAAGGCAACATTTGTTAAAATTATGAAATGATGGTATAAATAACTGTATTCCATTCTCCATACACTGGCGGATATGCACACGAAAACAAAAGTATCAGAAACATTGTTTGGGAAATATTGATACGAAATATATACACAGATCATTCAAGCTAATAAAAACGTAAGCATTTCAAACAAAACATGCCTTCAAGTGCCCAATATATTGGAGTTGAAAATGCTGAAGTTCTTCACGTTTAGCAAATGACAACAATACGATTTAGAATCGTTTGTATCTTTCGCGCCCTTGTTTATTTTCCAACTCAAGCTTCAAGTGGAAACGATGGATGCTCCATGTCACGGTCTTTATGACAGGTGAGATGGAGCTAATACTAATGGTAGGCGGAGGTAATGAAACGGATCAAGAGTCGAAAGATACGGATCAGAGCGGATGAATCGTCTAAAAGACCAGCACATGACCGGCAGTTCACCGATTAAGATTCGAAGATGGTCACGCCGCCTGGGTGGCGGAGTAGAACTACGAAAAAGTGACAAATTACGACGTATTCTCACTAAATTGAAATAACAGAATAATCCCCCATGGTCTCGATAAAATAGGAAGGGGATAAGGGAGGAGAGAGAGAGAGGCGGATGGGAGGGTGGGGTAGTTCCGACAAAATACTGAAATGAGAGGGGCACAGCTGAAAAGGAGAAGTGGAAGAGAAATGCCTAAATAAAAATGGACGATAAAAGGGAGAAACGAAAAGGGGAAGACTCAAAATGGCTGGACTCCTGGAGTGTTTGATTAAGAGTGGACACAAGAAGTCCTTTGAGGTGAGGGGTGGGGTAGGGAGGGTTTGAAGTAGGGATGGGCGATTGTCATAAAATAATCGATATTTTGTAAATCGATTAATTGCAAGCAGCCAGTTAATCGCACACGATTAATTGATTTCAATAATCGATACATCGATTAATCGATTCGATTATGACAACATGCAAAACATAGCTTGCGAGGTTATGGTCCCACCGTAAATAAAGTAAAAGGTGGTGCCGTGTAGAGTTACGTCATACGCATTTTGCATTCTACTACCTCTATGGCGTCGTCGCGTAGAGTTCAGCCACAGTCGAATTTTCGAACTGAAGACGGACAAGAGCCGCCAAAGCCATCACAGTTCACCAGACACCAAATTCCGAAATAATCGATAATCGGTCAAATTAATCGGGTATACAATCGATATCGGCTGTTGCATTAATCGATTCCAAATTTTAGATTAATTGACAAAAGTAATCGATCATTCGATTAATCGATATCGTAATCGCCCATCCCTAGTGTGAAGTGAACGGACACTTCGTGGCATGATTCCGGATTGAGGGGATGTTACTGTTTCGCTTCCGTTGCTGGTTATGTTAAACATTCTCGTCGAACGCATCAGTGGATGAGGAGAATCTGCCCAAATAATGCTCTTCAAAGGCTTTTGAGGATTCTACCAGATTTATCGGCATGCTTATACTAATTTGTGGAGGAATCCGAAGTGGAAACCATGAAATAAACATTTCGAGTGTGTTTCAGAAAATATAGCCGCAATAGGAATGAAAATACAACGGACATAAGATCTTATTCGTTCATTTTTAATTTTATTTAGTGCATTCAGTGCAAACAAAATATGGCACACTTAAATGAGACTGGTTTAAAGCACGAGAATTTTCAATTATTTATCGGAATGAAAAATGTGAGAAACACAGTATATTCATTGCAAGGCTAAGAGATTCTTATAAATTTTCTTCAAAATAGCAATGGAAAACTATGTGATTTTCTCACCAAATTAGCTAAGAGGGATGCAGGTTTCCATTTAAAAAGTAATTATATTTGAGGGAAAGGATGGACTTAAAAGTGATTCCTGAGCGAATTTTAAAAATCTCTATTAAAGATCCAATGGCAGCCTTCCGCCGCACCGTGGTCTCCAAGAACGTCACGAACAGTCGTATTATGAATGTTTTACGACAAACAGAAATCAAATATGTGCTTATCGATATTTACTTGGTTCCCAGGGATCAACGAATACTTGGGCTAGCCAAAAGAGTAACATTATAACGGGAAACGGCACGTGACATTCTATAGGAATACGAAGAGGGCATAAAAGAACGAATCGGGAATATCAGGGAAGGGATAGTCCTGCTGGAAGAATGGGCGTAGGAATTACACGAAAAGATTCCTTTGTTCTATTATTTTTTCAAAGAAGAAGTGGAATCGATAGGAATGCAAAACAAAACGAGCAGCGCGAGGCATAGGGACGTCCGAGCCATTGTCTCCTCCGTTTGACGAGAAATTCACTGAAACCCTTTTTTCCCTTTCATTTGAGCGACTCTACGTGACCTCTGGGACGAACACATTCAAATGATGGGAACGCGATAAAATGGACCAGGAAAGAGAGGATAATTGGATGCTCGGAATACTGGAATTTATTTTTTCATTCCGATATTCCGATAACGGTTACCTTGAGGTATTTAATCCGGAGGTATGGTCGTTGGCCGAGGATTCTTCTAGAAGGACATAGGGTCCATGGTAAGTGTCCGCTCAGAGTTTATTTTTTAATTGTTCTAGTTTTTATTTCAGGTATATAACTGTGGTTTTCTACATATTATAAAAGCTTGTATCCAGTAGATTTTCTCAGCATTAATAATTTGAATATGCTTAAATTATTCCTTACCAATTTATCCCAATACGCCCTAAGGATTTAAGTGCGTAGATACATAGTTTTACATGATAATTTATTATGCTCACGGGGTAAACGTTCCTTTCCTTACCAAATTGATTCCCTAATGTTTGCATACATTTTTTACGAATGTATTTATTTTCACTTCCGAGAAATATTACGCCCATTTAAGTCCGAGGAAGTTCCAAGTATCGTCCCACAAATCAAAAATTCACGCGCAGAACATTGCATGCGGCACATAATGCACAATGAGCCCCACCTTGATGGGAAATCATTTCCTGGCCCAAAATATTTAGTAGGTACCTACGTTTCTTCCGTTCAAATTTGTCATTTCCCAAATATTTGATGGCATAACCTATAGTTGTTCCATAATAACTAACAAATTTTTTTACAGCTATCCAACTAAATTTTGCATTTTATATCTGGGGCACAGCTCTACCTACCGCTCATTAAGCAATATTTGCGTAGATATAATATGCGTTCTTAGTTCTTGCTTGACAGTGAAAAAATGCTGTCGTTAGCTTGAATAAAGGATTTATTTAGACTTCAGTTTGAAACACATGCAATGAAAATTCTTAAAATCTATCTATGTATGTAAAAATGAATGTGTGGGAGAATTTTTAAATCTTGATATACAAATAATACTCATTTGAAAGAAAATTTGTAATTTTTATTAAGTACTTAGAACCAAAATAAAAACTTAATGACGTTTATATTCTCGCAGATTGATCTCGCAGATATCTCGTTTATATTCTCGCATTGACGAAATACCTGCGCTTCCTCATAGAGATATCGAATCCGTTGTGGAGAAGGATAAATGTATAATCTGGTCGAATTACTCCACCACCAGGCAGTTGAAGGCGATCGAGCCTGATATCGTTCTACTCGACCTCCTCACACGCTGCAAGTTCGTGATTGAGTTTGGACAGATGCGAAAGAAATGAAAAACGGGTTAAATATCAAGACCTACATTTTGAACTTCGGAATATTAATCCCAGACATACTCCGAAACTAGTAGTCCTCATCATTGCTGTGCATGATGTAGTTAAAGGCTCGCGGCTAAATAGTATCAGGTGCATTCCTCCCTGAGTGGCACAGGCGAAATCACTTGCAGGTCGCACGAAGAAGGTCGTCATCCTGGGGTCACTCCGTCTACCTCGAACGCATAACCCAAATGCAACGTAGTCACCTAACCAATGGGCGTCGGGCGTGGCTGCGAAAACTACCCAACCCTCTCTGAGTCTCCGGCCATTATGACGGCAATGATATCTGATGCTTGTTAAGGAATTGGAGGGGCTTGTTTAAACAGTAACATTAATAATGATAAGTCTTTACTTGGACGAGATGGAGACTGGGCAAGTCCCTTCTTCCATCTAACTCCTCGCCAAATACAAGCATGAAATAACAACAATTAGGCTATTAAATTATATAAAAAGAACAAAATAATGACCATCAATATTTTAGAATGAATCAAATATGGAATACAAATAGCATAGAAAGATACACACGATTGTGGAAAAAAATGTAAGGAATAAGGAGCTGATATCCTTGACGAAAAAACCCACTGCTAAGCATCACCCACACATGAAGGGGAGCGTGAAAAACGTGCAAAAACCTACAGATAGGTATATAAAGCTAATGTAACTTAAAATAATAATGTTTGATGCATAAAATAAGAACAGAAAGGGGGACGGAAATGTATAAATAAATGTGATAAAAAATACATAAAAAATTACAAATGCGTAATTTAAAAATTTCATGACAAAATGGAAGAGAGAAAGGAAACAGAGGGGAAGAGTGGAGATACAACGCATGGGCCCTTATTAAATGGATAATACATAGTAAGGGGTGAGAGCTCTCTGTGCGCCCTAAGAGGTCGGTCTCATTGAAAATACACGCGCAGACTTGGAATATTTCAAGGACGTGATGCCTTGCCGTCGGATGCGCCGAAATGGTAAATGTATGGATGTAAAGAAAGGGAGAGATTGATAAGAAAGAGGTGCTTTCCAAGTGAGAGGCTAGAGGTATGAAGAGGGAGAGAAGGAGCAATTGGAGGACCCTCCGGTCTCGCAAATTGTCCTCCCCCGGCCCTCCTTCATACGCCTTCTATTTTAAGCATTCTTCCCGAGAGAGACACGGTGACGACTTCGACCATTAAGGAAGGTAAAGATTTTTCTTCAGCTTGAGTACTTGAAAATAGCACAACCAACAGACTAAGTTACAATGTTTGCAAATCTAATCCAAGAGATTTCCCAGCAAATAACCAAAAGTGCGTATTTCACACATTTGTCAAGACAAAAGAATTTAGAGAATCAGATCCACGTACCTTGATATACGACAATTTCAGTAAAGAATGACGGCTTAAGAAGCTTAATTAAACCTACCACTAAGTTTGCAATGATTATAAAAAGGTTTAATTCATACTTCATTGCAAAGAAGAGACCGGAAATAAACATAGGCAAGCGTCATCATTTATTATGCAAAGTATGTGACTTCCTTTTCCTAAATATATTCAAAAGATGTTCCAGGTTTGCCATATATGCTAGGCAAAATGATACCTCTAAATACACTAATTGATTCTTTGGTGTACTTAACACATACCATTGTAAGCCTGAACCCAAAATAGAAATAATCATTATCCTACGAGACGCTCAGTAGGCACGCAAATGCTACTTAATGCTTGAACTTGATCACATCACACGAAATGTCTCGGGCCGTGACATTTCGTCACGGCATCTCCCACTTATTTCGCTGTGCCACACACCCATACGCCAGCCTTGACCTAACACCAAAGTCCATGCGTAGGTGATGAGTCGATACCATGTCCAGCTTCATGAGTTCACGATGAATATTAAGAGCGAAACAGCGTGACAAACGACGGCAAAGTAGTGCATCGAGAAAGGGTTGCAAGCCAAATATTTCCATAAAAAAATAAAGCGAATCTTTCAAAGCTCCTTTACCCTCTCTCTTTTAATTACCAGGAATTTAATTAGACCAAACCTGATTTCAAAGTATAAGAGACTCCTCCTTTCTCTCACCCTGGCTCCACCCTACCTCCTACATGGCTCTCACTCTCCCTCAACATCTCTCACAGGTGAATAATGAAAATTAACTGGAGTACTGGTAAAAACTGAATCCAAAGCGATCGTTTTAATGCATCATTTTGACTTTTTGACGGTTGAAGAGAATCAAAGACATAAAAAGAGGACGATGGTCAACCATGAACCAGCACTCATGGACGGGAATGGTTCATCTCTTTCCGTTCGTAGTTTATCGTGGCGACACTACATCGAATTGTAACGGAATCTTTTTCCTCACTTGCAACTTCTCCTTCCATTTTTTTCATCACCATCCTGCACTTCATGTCACAGAGTACGGACACTTAAAGAAAGAGCAAATGCGTCCAAAGTCACTGAGCAGACACGCATGACATTGTGCGTCCATATCAATGGAGTTATGGTAACGAGAAGGAAGTGAAAAATTCATTGATAAACGAGATTGGCCACTAAGAACTTGAGATAGAAAACATGCATAAATATATCATTTCAATTAATTATTGGAAAGTATCTACTTCATAAATACAAGTATTTTATGCCAAAATGTACACATATTTATATCCAAACAAACAAAAAATTTGAAAGAAATGCGAAATAATTTACAGATTTCCCACCAGACGAATTAATACGTTCACGAGGCACAGGGGACATACTAGACAACATATTTTTCCTTCGTGACCCCTTCCGTTTTATTCGTCCGAAATGGAGATAGCCACCTGTGTGCAAACATTTTCATGGGGGGGGGGTGCAATTCTTGAACGGTGGTGAAATTAAAAAAGATAAAAAAACAAAATAAGGGGAATAGGTTTTATTCATTCCGAATCCATCAGAGGGCGAAGGCGTTCCTCTTCTCTCACCTTCCAAGAAAGTTGAAGCGACAAGATGCTGATGCATGCACACAATTCTTTGCGATTTTACGAATTCTACAGGAAAGGAATGAATCTATAGGTAATATTAGACAGAAAATGGAGACTAGAAGAAGGGAAAGCAAGCGGAGCTAGAATCCACAATGACAACTTACGTGGAAGAGAGCGAAGACGAGCTAGAGTGAGCGCAGAGTATACCATCATTTGTTTCCTCGTCAACCCCATTCACTAGCCGACAAAACAACTTTCAGAGGGAGTGAAAGAGACGAAAAAAAGGCTTGTCATATTCCCAACTAATATTCCCCTGAAATAACTGATCGAACGGATACTACGCGCAACCCTAAGTCGTATTATTAGGCCGGCTTCTTTACCGTGTCATTTCATTCAATTAAGTCAAAATCCCTCCATATCTAGACGATAAAGATGCTCGAAATATTTTAATGGCGGACATGCCATGGGATGCGAAGAGAAAACTAAAAAAAGCCGATCCATATTAATACTGCCTTAGCTCTTTCTCCTGAGATGGCTCGACCTTTACATTCACCACAAGGGAGACCCTTATTAGTCAGGCGAGAGGATCACTGGCGATGTAATCGGCGCCGATGATCATTTCCTTCTCCTCTTTTCACAAAGGTTTCCACAAATATCAATGGTGGAGATACATAAAAATTTAGGGTCACATGAATGTCTTCCTTCACATCCGAAAGACTAAGCTTAACTGAATGATAAAAATAAAAAAAAGAGTCGAGTCTTAATTTATGGGAGTGAATGAGACGAAAAAAAGGCTTGTCATATTCCGAACTAATGTTCCCCTGAAAAAACTGATCGAACGAATACTACGCGCAATTCGAAGTCGTATTATTTACCATTACTCATTCTTATGGGATTCGTAATCCCTTCTCTGAAATTAAATCTAAAAAGAATATGGGATGAAAAAAAGCAGAAAGGGATGTATAAATACCGTATTTATAAATTTAGGGCGTGTTTTTAGCAATGAAAGCCACGAAAAGCATAATGCAGTTTTTTTAGTCCATAAACTAGATAATGACGATTGAATGATGTATGAATCCTAAGAGGTCGATCTCTTCGTCCTCCTCATTCCTATCACGCTTTTTTATCAGACAGTCTCGTATCGGCAGGTAGTGGCCTACTTAACTATTTCTGCATGCCCGCCCTTTGAAGGAACGGAAGGTAAAAGGGAGAAAGAAAGAGAAAAAGATAGTTTCGGTACTACGAGTCGACGGAGGACAAAGAAGAAGAGATAAGAACACAGAAAAGAGTTATGGAATACGTCATTAATGAATTATGATGTGAAGGATGAGTTAGCGCTAATAAAAAGCCATGGAAATGCCGAGGAAACGGAGTTCGAAACGTTAGCTTACGTCATTGAAGGAGAGGCACCAATGACAACAGGTATTGAAGCAGAACATAATTTAAAAAAAACTAAAAATACCAAATGCAATAAATTTGCCATTGAATATGGGCGATTAAATCAAAGCGTATCACAATGATCAGTTCAGTTTTATATCTCCACATCGCAAACATGACATTAAATGGAAGATTAGTTTCTATCATAGCATTAATTTGAAAAACAATTATGCAGGTCCATGATGAGAAAACCACTCATAACCATCACCACTCATGGATATCCATAATTTCCACGAGGTCAGGCCTGAGATCATCAGTTTAATTATGCAGGTATTTATAATGAGAATACACGAGTAAAACCAATCTGGTGGGTCCATCATGGTTAATTTAACTTGAACAAATCTTCGGAGAAAAAATTGGGAGAAGTCATAAAACGTCAAAACTCGCCCAGAATTAGCAAGTGTAGCCCAAATAGTGAAATAGATAAGGAGGTTGACCTCACGCTGTCGTGCAAATGTCCAAAACTAATCAGAAATCCGAAATAAACACTGTAATTCGAATTAAAAAAATGATTCCGAGCGTGACTCAGGGCAGGCGATTCCGTCTAAAGGGCTGAAGTCATCAATTGTTCTTTTTTCCAATTGAAAATGGCAGGTTGGGGTAATAACCTACCAGAAAACTCTTCCGCGTCGAGACGATAAATTCTCGGGGATTATTATTTCTCCTAACGGATGAAACGTCCGAAGTGTCCAGAAGGAAAGGCGAGCCGGATCGATTGGAGGAAGCCTTCCATTGGTGTGAACTCAGAAAATAGAAGTGGCGATTTTAAAACCAAAGCGTTCTCGTCCTTCATCGCCACGGAGAAATGGATTTCCCCAGTTTTCAGTCGCAGCCGTCCATTAAAAATAAAACTGGAAGTAGTTCTCCCAGACGAAACTTGAAAGAGGAAGAGACGGCTGATGAATGAAAGCAAGAGATTGGATCGCCGAAGCTCAGGATGATGCGATCCCTTCATTCCCATTATTTCATTCATCAATATCAGGATCGGAAAACGGGAAGACTTGGATTTCATTGGCGGAGAACGAAAGAGAGAAAACTTCAAAAACGGCAGTAACTTAAATGGATGGGAGAGTAAGTTCGTGAAACTCGAAAGAGAGTCTAAGAGGTCTCCAAAGAACACTTAAACTGTAATCTTTTGTCGACTCACTTATATCACAAGGAAATGGAGAATTTGGGCCTGGCTTTGGGATAGTTAACATTTTACAGGACTTATAATAATAATAATCTTTATTGCTCTAAGAGTAGCTCTCCTTTTGAGCATAAAAAAAAGAACGCAATACAATAAAGATTAAATGACAAAGGAAATCAGGTATAACACAATTTGCAAAATAAACTGTAAACACATCTAAAAGAAATATTACTTAAAATGGATTGTAAGTAGGTAAGCATATGAGTTCAGGGTGGTATTTACAAATAAAACTATTTTGCAATATACAGTAAACAACTATGCAATTTGCAATGTAAAGAATACAACAGTTACTTATAATATACATATGCAATGGTTACAATATATTTAATACTTACACAATAATTACTTAAGCCATATATAGTTATGCAATGTATACAACTGTAACTAAAAATTATTATCACAGCCTAAAAGCCTCTTTCTGAACATGTGTGTGACTTATGTGCTATAAAGATATTGATATTCTAGTTTCATATATTTGGTGCATTAAATCAAAATATCTTTTTTTTATTCGCCTCCCACGTAGGACCAAAACAAATAAGGCTTCACTACGGCACTGAAAGCCATAATAATATACACATTTGGCGCAAATGAAGATAGTTGCTGATTAAATAACTTGAAGAAAAATTTAAGCAGCAAAGATTGCTTGTTGGATTATTGCTTTGATTGCTTATGTTTGCATTCCGGCGGCATGGTAAAGTAGTCATTGGTTTGCTCTCTGAGGAGTCAAATTCATTTCAGTCCAATTAAATTATTAGCTTAAATATAAGAATATTGTCCAGTAAAGTTCTACATTTTTGCATTAAGTCAGTTAACTAAACATTTCAGCCCATATTCCACATAATTTGGAATGAGCCACTCGAGAGGAAATCAACTTACAAGCCTTATCAGCAGAACAGACGTTATAGAAAAGGGCTAACTTTTGGCAATATATATTCTTTAAGTCTTGCCCATAGTCACCCAATTACATTAACCCAGATATGCATTTCCAGAAAAAGGTGAGTAAACAGCAATAGAGAACACTGTAGGACGAGAGAAAATTCCAGACTCGAGACAATTTTTCCATCTTCCCACTTTTAGTGCTTATTCATCCCCAAAACGTTGCGATGTTATTTTTCTCTCGTGATACCTCACTTGGGAGTATGCCGCTAGCATATGACACACTTGTAAAGTATGACTAGTCTCAGAAATAGATCGAATACAGCGGAGAGCAGCAAGATTTATAAAAAAAGTTGTTGCGATAAACTTAGCAGTATTACCGAATTGTTGAAGAAATAAGGGTGAGCATCTCTAACTGATCGAAGGGAGAAATGCAGGTTAAATCTTTTGCGTAAGTTCGAAGCAGACAATTTTTTGCCGACGTTCAACATATTTTGCAAAAACCAATGTCTTACAGCAGAAACTATCACATGAAAAATATAAAGGAAATAGACTGCAGAAAAAATAGATTTAAAATATCAATTTTCCGCGTACAATAAGGGATCATAATAGCTGTCATAGATCAACCATATGAAACTCCCACCCTCACTAGGTAGAGTAGAATTTTCACTTGTGCTTAATAACACCACATTATTACTAACACTACACCCCGCTTGAAACGTCTGATATTATTTTGTGCTCTGCATGTAGTAGTATCTCGTAGCATCCATGCATTAATAGTGTTAGTTATTTTAACCTCAAAATGCCTCTTTAGCAGTATACTGCATGTTTGCATGTTCATTTACGCAGTAGCACTCTCCCAGTTTCTGGTTTGATTGAGCACTGTTCTCCCGACTGCTTTTTCATCCGCGCCAATCGGCCGGGGGAACGTGCGAGGTTCCGATTTGAACTGGGGCGAGTGCTGCATGCCTGGTGTGGAATCAACCCGTGCCACACACCCTAGTGGTGGCTTGCACGGCACTCCGTAGATGTGGATTAAAAACCGTTAAGGTTTTGGGAGTGCTTAAGTTATCGCAGGGAGTAGTTTCGCCAGCGTGGTAAAAATGATCGTCACCGAGAGGTTTTTGGGCAGGTCGGCTCTCTCCCATTTGCCGTTCCTAACGCTACCGAGAGTTTGGAGTGCGGCATGGGTGGTGGGAAGGGTGTGAAAGATGGATTGGCGGCAATGGAGAGGCACGTCGGGCAGGACGAGGAGAGGACGCGGATAGAGGTGGGAGCAAATTGAGTCGGGCGTGGGAGAGATATGGGACTCGGGAGATTCGAATCCAATCAGACCAAAGAAGCGGTCCGTTGGCCCCAGCCCCTTGATCTACATCTACAAAATAGCCTGCTAGCCACCTCAGGAGTGTGAGGCAGGGGGTGAGTATTGACCAACATGCATTACACTATACCCTAAAGTTACTATAACTACGACTAATTATGCATTAGCATAAATCGCTAATGCTTGTCACGAGGCGAAGCCTCACAAGCATGCACTACTACACTACAGATATTATCACAGTGGAGAGGGACCATTAATATATATGTATTTTGCAACTACACAAATGGACAGAGACTCAAGACTTAAGTAGAAAACATGCACGGCGTGCTGTTAGTACTAGGTAACATATAAGGATTCAAGTATTAGGGAGTACTACTACTACTAACAATAAGAGCTACACTACCTATCGACAAACCTAGATAAAAGTCTCAGGGTGATCGGACGTCGAACGTGGTGGTGACATGAACTCCAGCGGTGGTCGTGAAATATGACTGAGAATATGAATATGAATCTCCCGCTCACTGAGCCGAGGAAAATGCTATGTTACCCTTCTATTTTTTTCACATACAAGTATGCGATTGTCTCTGATAAGACCATTCTTTGTCCGCCGGAAACGTTACCAAGGATTTAAAACTCAGTGCTAAAACCCGTGACGCCAACAATACCGGTTTTTTATTCAAGTAAGTTGTTTTTGGACGAGCTGACTCTAGAAATGAAGAATAACGTGCTTTTGATTCAGCAGGAAAAATTCTGACAAAATTGTGGGATGGAACGCTGATGATCTCTGAAAAAAACTAGGAAGTAGGTACTTTTGTAGTCAGCTCAAATCAGAAAAGATGGGATAAACGGAGAAGTTTCTCACAAAGCCTCACGCAGTGCGAAAGATGCGTTCATCGTTCCAGATGTATAAATCCCAGAAAATGTAACATCGGCGATCAATATTAGTGATTAAAGCGTCATTTTTGGAGGGTATTTCTGTTTGGATATAGAAAATATCGGAGCAACAGAAAAAGAGGCAGACGATCGATCCAGGTGGAGGGGATTAGTTGATGCAGCTACATATCGCCTTCGATATAGATGGCCCTTGGATTAAGAGTAAGTAAGTATATCTATATCAATTGGATCATTAATTTTAATTCTTAAAATAAAATATTTATACAGATTGTTGTACAGGGATTAGCACCACTTTTGAGCCAAAGAAATTGTCATTACTATTTATCGTATTTCTGGTAAAACCAGAAGAAGCGGCGAAAAGAAAACGTAAGAAAATAAAGAAGAAAGAGCAAGATGAAATGAATCCATGGTATTCATAATACTAGGATGGGGATTAAAAATTAATGTTTCCGGATTTTTCAGTGCATAAGTTACCCAAGCTTCTGATTATTCATCGTGACCAGTGGGGGATCCTGTAAAGACTCCGTCGCCAACGAGAAAATACAGACATCTTAATGCTTAACACACGACGGCATTAAGCAGTGAATCAAATTAAATTATGCATTAATTGCGGTCGAAATTCTTCCTCCGAGAATTTACTACAGGAGTAGGGGGGTAGAACACTATGGAGTCAGCCAGCCTCGGAGCCAGCAGAACATCTTTGCACACTTGAGAAGCAGGGGGGGGGGGGGGGGGGAGATATTAACGGTCTCGGCAATGCGACAAATTTAATATTAATTATTGCGGAGGTATGCGGTAAATATCCGCTTTGAACCGTCCCCCACATAACAAGTCCCCAAACTCCTATCACAGTACTTCCTCCTATGAATTTTGTCTCTGAGTCTGCATCTCTTACTATATTAGTTGATATCAACATTTCCATTTCCTCGGAAGAAATCTTCTATTCTCCCAACGATGCCCTTGTTTCCCGGGAGGAACCCTGAGTTACGAGACTGGGTAAGGTGAAGTAGTTGAAGGGCGAGTATTCGCAATATTCCCATTTAAAAAAACTGCTATTTTATTCCGCGTCTCCGTATTTCCGGTTTATGACTTAAACCATGGGGGTACCCAGAAGAGTCGTGAAGAGGCGATAGCTGGTGTCAATAGGAAAACGGATTTAGGACAATGCATAATGCAATGAGGAGGACGAGGAGTATGAGGAGGAGGTGCTGGATTAGAAGGAGGAGTAGAATGAGGAGTAGGAGGAGGAGGAGGAAGAGGAGGGAGGAGGATGAGGAGGAGGAGAAGAGAGAGGAGGAAAAGGAGTAGGAGGAGTAGGAAGAGGAGTAGGAAGAGGAGGAAATGGAGTAGAAGGAGTAGGAAGAGGAGGAGGAGAAGGAGGATGAGGATGATAAGGAAGAGGATGAGGAGGAAGAGGAAGGGAAGGAGGAAGAGGAGGATGAAGAGGAGGAATTCGAAATCTTCGAATAAAACTGATGATATCAGGCCTGACCTCATGGAAATTATGGATATCCATGATGAGAATAATTTCGTGGAAATAAGGAAGGTGGTTTTCTCTTCATAAGTATCTTCGTCTTCATAAGAGCCCTTGTATCTTCCACACTCCAACATCACCTTGGGCTCTCTTCCTCAACGAATGCATCCTTAATGAATTACTCCGCCGAGAATCATAGGCCCATCGGCGGGACGATCAGTAAGGATAAAAGGGAGAAGCGCATCTTTTATAAAATAGGATTTTATTCTTTCCCGGGGAATGATCTGTGTACAACATTCTCGGGAATTCCACAGGGTTAAATTTGTAAACAGCACCGAATTTTCAACGAACGACTAGTCCATCGTCACCCTGATGACGATAGACGAGTCGTCCGTTGAAATGTCGCTACCGTTAAACAAATTTAAACCGGTTGAATTCCCGAGAACATTTCAATACGCATCTTTTATGTCTGCCACAGGGTCATAGCTAAACATATTTTTTTGATACTCATTTTCACGGGATGTAAAATTTTCAATTTTTATCTCTTCTCCTAAACCCCAAGGAGTGCACATGTTACCGTGTATATAGCAATGCAATTCAAATAACCAATTAAAAACAATGAGTAACAGCAAGACACAAAATTTAACGACATTGCAGGTTCCGGTGTTCCCCATGAAGCGAGATACTTCTACGGCCAGTACACGATGTAGATCCCTCAATTTGAAATATTAAGAGAGAAAACACGAGGAAGATGTTAATGAGAAGAAATGTATGCATATGAAATGTGAAGAAAAAGAAAGTTTGGGAAGGAGCAGCCGAGATGTGTACATATGTACTCGAGGGATATTTGGTTTGGGGTAAACGCTGGCGCGCGGCGAACCATAGGCATAAGCAAATGTTCAAAATAGCCTGGAAACACTTGATAGTAACTTGTGCTCAAGAATGCTCGCAAGAATGACTTTGAAATTAGCACTAACCATCGAAGTGCGCTGCCCCGGTGAATCGTTTTGAAATAAGCGATACGTTGGAGTGTCATGGTATACGTCAATTTTACGACAAATGTGCACATAATTGAAAGCATGAGACTGATAACCATCATCGGCTAAAATCAATATATGCAATATTTCCATACGGCAGCTCTCTGGCAAGTCGTATAAGTGAGGTACTTCCTGTCATTGGACCAGAATAACACGTTTCATAATGTAGTTCGTCGTACATATAAATGAAGTTTCATAAGGGAGGTTGAAAATACATTTGTATTTTTAAATACAAATATTTATAAATAGAATTTTTAATTACAATACACT
The DNA here is from genome assembly GCA_963573305.1 of Pyrrhosoma nymphula. Classification (NCBI taxonomy): domain Eukaryota; kingdom Metazoa; phylum Arthropoda; class Insecta; order Odonata; family Coenagrionidae; genus Pyrrhosoma; species Pyrrhosoma nymphula. Next base: position 13,659,806 of record OY754329.1, read on the forward strand.
GTAATTTAATGAATGAGTTTTCATAAAAATAACTGCTCTTCAAAAATACGTTAAAACTTCCAGGAGTCGTTCATTTGATGGACGTGTGATACATTTAATGAAGAGAGGGAGAGAGATATAGAGAGACATGAACAAGGCAATTGATTGATTTCTGGTTTTCTTCTTTTTTGAGGGCGCATCATATTTTTTTAGGATATTGAAAACCTCACACCCTTCTCTTGGCACGATCAATACTACTTTACATACAAGAAACCCACCCATGCGTGTATAAGACAAGGGTTTTCCATTGAATAACACATATAACGGGCGCGTCTGCTTATGGCCTACGTATGTTTTTATTCCTTAAACCAAAATCTATTCCACTGAAGCTAGGAAAAATCTATCGTGGTGGACCACTTGGACTAGACGAAAGAGCAAAAAAAATTATGGATGGTTTAAGCATCCTGTGAAGAGTGTTCGGCGAAAAATGAGAATTTGATTTATGAAGCAAGTGACCTTTAACATAATCACATCGCACCTAGACATAAACTAATGGAATTGAATTCTACACTGAAGGGATACACCATTTATGCATTAACTCCCTGAGGAAAATATATCTATCAGTCATGTATCTACCCTTCAGCTCAGTAATATTCCCCCACTACCACTTCCTCATTCAGGGGGGAAAAGCAAGTAGACGTAGTAGAAGTTTTCTCATGGACCTAGAAGTAAAAAAATATGGGGTGGAAACAAACCCTTTAAATTAGTCTCCAGATTTCCTTGAATTTCTATAATTTGCTTTTAAGCAAACACCTTTAGGATTCATCCCGTAAAACTGACGATGCACAATTTCTGAATTTCATCGAAAATACTATTATCTGAAGATACTCCAAGAAGCGAGACGAAAAGTTATACATGAGCAACAAATCGCGATGGATCCCAAAAATAATAAAAAGAACCTCTTTTAAATTGTTTTTCAGGGTTTTTTATATTTTTCCAGTTGGTTTTAGGTATTCACGACCTCTATTCACGCCAAACTTCAACTTCCTAGATCATGTTAACAGGCTTGACCAACAGACAGATTTTTAGCAAAATATAAATGTTTATCGATATAGATTAGAGGAGATAGCTTAGGGTAGATTTAGAAGGAAGATTGATCACCTAGCATTATACCTGTATATTACGGAAGAAGTCCCTCATTAACTTGCACCATTACTCGGCATACGTCCTACCTCCCTTCATTCCATCCATAAAACCTTATCTCTTTCTTTCTCTCCGCAGCTTTCCCGACATCATCCACTCTATCACGGCATTCAACTTCCTTTTGCCCCATATTACCCGTTCCAATCCCCTACTCTGCCTCCTTCTAATCCATCCAGCAGTTTCCTCACCCACCATGCCGAGCAATTCCTTGTTTGTCTTCATTTCCATCTACGCTCTTGCTCCGCACTCCACTACACTCAATTCAACCCTGTGCATGAAAAAGTTATGACTGAGTAAGATGTATATGTCCAGTTTTGTGGTTCTGATCGAAAACCTTAAGTTTTCGGATGGATAAAAGATCAAATTGAATGAGCTTGAAATGAAGGTTTGGAGAAAGAGAATCTAAATACATGTAGAAAAAAGGCAAATGACGAAGTTCTAAGAATGGACACAAAAAGAAGGAGCGTAAGATGCACGAACTAAGAGAAGTGATCAAAAAAACAGGGAATGAGTGAGAAGCTTAATGGAATGGGACGCTGAAGACTGCTATTGAAGGGAGCACGATTGCCATAAAAAGAGGATGCTGGAAATGAATAGATTTATATTAGAGACAGAAAAGATCCAGAGCCAAAGAAAGCAGAATAGCAAAGAAATAGGGATGATAAGGCGAAGGGCGGTAAAATTAAATGCATTACATGCAATAAAAAACCTCTCCTTACATGAACCTTACTTACTAATTTGTAACATATAAAACTGAAACAACTATTTTTTTCTGTATTTTGTATGTTATGTATTATATATATATATTTTTTTTTCCTTGCAAGAAAATTATGTTATAATGTAAACTACTGCCCCATAGGAGCATTTCCACCTCGGTCAATTAATGTTTTTCTATTCTAAAAACCCATCTTTGATACACCAGCATGGATATGCACGGGTATGAGAGGTTTTAGAGGGAATTAAGAAGGGGGACGACGAATGAAGAGAGAAGATGAGAAGAGCCTGTTAATTCATTAAAAAGATACATGAATACCAAAGAAGGATTCCCACTTACAGTAGCCCCTTTATTATTCTTCTCACGGCTGCTTGAATGGGATTGGCGCGCACTTCGCGCGACGGTGGCACTAAGGGACGAGGACTAAAGGAAAGCCTTGTCAAAAGAATTTTAGAAAAGGTAGAAAGCAGGAGTCAAAGGAAGAAGGTAAGCAAAAGATAAGAATACGTAATATTACATCCAACAGGTGAGGAATGAGAATAAGCATTGAGACAATGTAGTAGCTATGGAGTGGTAGCTTTCCATTTACAGTTTCCTTGTCCAATTCCCACAAGTGTGATGGTTTTCTGTTACCTTGTACTAACTGCACGCTGTGCATGTTTTCTACATAAGTCTTGAGTCTCTGTCCATTTGTGTAGTTGAAAAATACATATATATTAACGGTCCCTCTCCATTGTGATAATATCTGTAGTGTAGAAGTGGATGCTTGTGAGGCATCGCCTCGTGACAAGCATTAGCGATTAATGCTATTGAATAATTAGTCGTAGTTATACTAAATTCAATAGGGCATCTATAGAGTAATGCATGTTGGTGAATATTCACCCCCTGCCACACACCCCTGTGGTGGCTTGCAGGGTATTTTGTAGATGTAGTTTTTTCAACGGAATGCCACTTCCTATTCGTTGCCTGGTGAAGAGCGCTTCATTAAGTGTTACTCCGTCATTGGCGTTGGACTGGACGTACAACTGAGGACCTTGGGCGCCTTCCGTCATAGGTAGTGTTCATGATGATTCCGGCTTTCGGTCCACCCTTCTTTCAATCTTAAATTAATCTTTAACTAAAACCGTTTTTTATCAATAATCCATGAAACATATTGAAGAATATCTTGTAAGCTATGAGAGCGATACAATTGCCAGGAAAAATCAATACAACGGGTGTAGTAGGAGCGTCAAATCCGTCGGAAAATAAAGAAAAATAGTGTCAACGTGGGGAGAAAATAAGGAATCTCAATACTCGAGAAAACCATCCCACGAAAATAAGGAAGTATTTCAATAAATAAGGAAAGGTACAGGAGCTGTAATCATGATGCGAGGATAAACGTATCCCTTCCCTCTCCAGAAATGAGGAGCGACCGCAGCATAAGTGAAAAATTACCTGTTAGAGCTGTGTCTGTGGTGGAAATAAAAAAAAGTGAGAATCTGAGAGTGTCGACGACTCTGTCGCAGCGTGGTGTTAAGATGAGTCCTAAATAATGAGAAGAGTCAAGGAGGGCCTCCTCACCACTCTACCAAAGCCACGCATAACCCTTCTACATCTACATATACAAAATACACTGCAAGCCACCTCAGGGGTGTGTGGCAGGGGGTGAGTAATCACCAACATACATTACACTATACCCTAGAGTTAGTGTAACCACGACTAATTATGCATTAGCATAAATCGCTAATGCTTGTCACGATGCGAAGCCTCACAAGCATGCACTGCTACACTACAGATATTATCACAATGGAGAGGGACCACCAATATACATGCATTCTACACCTACGCAGATGGACAGAGACTCAAGACCCATGTAGGAAACATGCAAGGCGTGCTGTTAGTATGTACTAGGTAACAGATAAGGATTCAAGTATTAGGAGTACTACTATTACTAAGAGCTACACTACCTAACGACAAACCTAGATAAAAGTCTCATTGGCAGCTGTTATGGTCCCTTATCGTTCGTGAGAGACAACCCTTGTGTGAGACAACCTCCAATAATCAAGGAAGTTCATCATTCTTAGGAATACTGTGGTAAAATCTCTTTAGAATCAACGTGAACCTAATCACAAAGAGCAGAAATAAAAAAGCTTGCCGAAATTTCAAAGATGTTATCTATCAGTCAGGAAGTTGAAAACTTGCAAGGTCACTCCCGGCTGATTGTTACGTGTGATGTAAAATTTCATTTTGCATAGTTTTCACTTAATAACAATCAGTAGCGGCTCAAGGTTCATCAATTTTCGTGAAAAACGCCCCTCTACCATTTCGTCTGAACACCTCCGAATCCAAAATGTTGCAGAACCCCTTGGAATTGAGATATGGAATTAAAAAAATCTCTTTTTTTTCTAGCTAACAATTGAAGGCCTGAGAGTCAAAGTGATACAAGTGACATCAACACGAAAAACGATAAAAGTGCAAATTTTTAAAGTTGGTACGGTCGGGTACCGTCAGGTAGCTACAGGAAAAGGCATAAAAGTGTTCGAAAGTATGATGCTGCGATCTAGCCACCGAACACTTAAGCTACTTTGCTTTTTGTCATTTCTTGCCCGGGTAAAGTGATACAGGTGACACTGGACGCTGTTTGTCACTTGTATTAATTTGACTCACAGGCCCTCAGTTGGTTTTTAAAACTTTGTAATGTGTATGTTATAAGCGTTATATTTAAAACTTCTGCAAAATAAAAAGTTTATTATTAGTATGATCCTAATGGCATATTACAAATGTTTTTATAAAATGGTATTCCTAATTTTAAATTTTTTACACATTTCTGTATTAGATGTATTGAATAATTTTTTGGCACGCTACGTTTGACTTCAACTTCTCTTTGAAGTCTCGTGTGAGAGTTACCGCTATCATGAAATTAAAAAAAAAATGGAACCTTTATGAACTAATTCCCCTGAAGTTATTCATTGACCATTGATAAGAATATGTGTAATGCAATCTTTTACCCTTTGGGGAGAGGTACACTCAGCTTGTTCACGCCGCGTGCGTAATTCATTGTTTGTATTCGATTAGCCGTTTCTTCGAGATGTGTTTCCCACAGCGAAGCCTTCCTCCTCTGAAACTTAGCAACTGCTGGTTACGCGGTACCTCCAAAGGCTTACTCCCACATCAATTCCAAGGGTCTTGCGCCAGTCTCCGCGTCGTATTACGGGCTCTCCCTTGCCGCCGACATACGCCGCCTTTCCAACAAGTCCGATGTGCTACAACTTGGTCTTCCGGAGGTCGTGGTGTTTGATGTGGCACTGAAGTTGGAGGTGTCCCGAGTTTCGCAGTGGTCCTACGCTTTCCCCGAGATAGTCAGACCAAATGAGGAAGAAGCCGAAATTCAGCTGTGACACGATGATGCCGATAAGCGATATCTTTTTAGCTAGAGAACGCTATTTAAAAAAATCATTTCTTTGTTTTGAATCGCTTCTCTGATTTTTACGGCTATGCTATAAATTTTTTTATTGATCGGATACTATTTTTTTTAAAGGGCGTGTCGGACGTGTCGTTAGTGAGAGTATCGTAGAGGCTTAAATCTCTCCTTCAAACTCGACTTATGGCTAAAATAAACAACCCTCCTTGATGGAAGAGCCGTTCAGCTTCCTTCATGGTCATTAGCAACCTTTATCAGCCTTTTATAGATTAGCTATTGCGATCAATATATACCCAAATATCTCTTCCTACGCCGTATCTTCCCTAATTACCCTCACATTCACGCAAAACTAGCATCACACTGACAATCCCTTCCACATTTCTGATCTTCTTCTTATCGTCCGTGTCTCCCTCTACCGATCCGTTTCCGTTCCAATTCTCTCCTCCACGTAACAACCTAAAAATCCGCACTCCTTTTGTTTTTTGTGGCTGCCTTCCTCATCTTACCTCTAGCGTCCGACCAACGTTCAGAAGCAATAACTTTCCCTTCTTTCCTGCCCTCAACTCCCATAATCAACCTCTCAAAGTTCCAACTTCAGATATCCTCTTCATCATGAAAATTACGTTCTCCGTTCTTTCTTATCCACATATCACTGAGTAAAATTATTATGAGTAAGAACAAACAGTTCTTCGATTTTTATCGTGAAGGCAGCTTAGATAGGAAACGAATATTCAGTAATAGATTTTAAGTCCATTATCTAACAAGTAAAAAGGTAATTTGCTTAATGAAGTTATAAATAGTGGTTTCAAATTGTAGTTACGTGGAATAAATCGTAATTGGAATAAAATTCCGAACTATAGAATCAATTTGCATACTCACGACATGCATAAGCTGACAACAAATTTTGGACTAATATCGAAGAAAATATGTTGATTTTTCCCTTGACACAATAGCCTTCACAACAGTTCAAGATTTCAACTTCGTCATTCGATTAAAATTCAATATTTTAGTTAAATACCTTATTGGAATAACGTTTGGTATAATCACGAATTCGAAAAATAGTTTTGGAACAATGAAAAATTCTGTCATATCAACAATGGGATGAAGATTGTATAAAAAAGACTCCCATGACGCTATCATAGAAAATGAATCTCAAGTTGCCACAAAATGACTATATTCAGAGCTATTTATCATTACTAATAGAACTATTTACCTACTTTTACGCAATAATTAATTCATTTTTGTGTTTCAATCACTTCCGAGGCAGAAAATCATATATAATTAATTCAGTCAAGATCTTTGGAGTAATTTACGAAGACACTTTGGTTTTAGAATAAGCTTTTCTGAGCGGAGGGAAGTAATTAGTCATTTCATCTTACGCTTTAAAGATAAACCTAATGTCTGACCACATTTGCTTGAACAGAATAGTCCCCGCGTATTACTAAATATGCGAAAAAAACTTCATTACACCATAAAAGGAAAACAAACTAAACTCCACACTTAGCCCTAACAGAATCTGGAAAGCAGTAAAAAAATAGTTCCGGAATACGCCTCAATGAGTTTTCCCCTCACCATAGCAGAAGCATTGAATTACGGAAAAGTTTCGGAAGATAAAGAGAAGAGTGGAACACACAGGATTAAGATCACTGGGATTATAAATAAGGGAAAACATAATGGGAAGACAAGGAGTGAAAAGGGAGGTAGGTAGCTAGAATTATAAAATGCGGAAGAGAAGACATGAATCTTTATCTTTATACATATAAAAGTCGATGTATGTGTGTATTTTCCACATCTTCTCCTAATCCACTGGACCGATTTTGATGAAATTTGGAACACATGTTTGCTACTAGTAGACAACAAACACTGTTGGGTTCAATTAACCAACACCCTGTTTTTCAGGGTTAGGGGTGTGATTCTCACTAGTATATAAATATATAATTGTGTTTGTCGGCCTGTTTCTCCATCACGCAAAAATTACAGGACCGATTAAGCTGAAATTTGGCATGTAGATAGAAAACATATTTGGTTGTACAATAGGCTAAATTAAAAAGCCCTAAGGGCTTCCGAAGGCCCCCGAAGGTCCCCCCTGGTGGACAATGCTAAGCATTGGGTTCGGTGTAGAGGTTTCATTTTGTGCTTTTTAAAAGTATGTACATTCACACAAGATATAGGGCTGGATTTTTTTATCGGATGGATAAATAAATGAAGTTTATAATTTTATCAATAGATTTTCTTCTACCGTATTTGTATGAAATTCGTGTTTTCAGCTTAAAAATCTCACATTTTTCTCTGAATCAACAAAAACATATTTACTTGACAACCAGAAATTTGATTTTCAGAGGATATTTACGCCTCTAGCATTAAAATATCACTTCTTCCTGCAGGCCCATGACAGTACGTAGAAAGAAAATCCGTGTAAAAAGGGCCCATAGCCTAAAGGGCCCTATGATAGATTGCTTCGGGGGTAATCGATAAATTCAATGCATATTTACAACAAGTGTAGTCTTCAATGTCTATTTTTAAAGTCGCTCTCATAGGAACACTGCATGTAAACGATACACATAAAGGAATTTAATAGATAACACACTTCATTAAATATGCAAGATTATTTACGTGCAGCGAATAGCAATGGCAATAGCCTCTGTTGCTACAACAAACACGGCATTGTTTATTATCGTTAGATACTCAGATGTATTACACGTTGTGGAACCGTCTGCCTCTCATTACGATTGCGAACTGTATTTTAGACTAATTCCCACATCATAAACGTCACGAGTTATTTACATATGTTTAAAAGTGTTAAAGTGCAGTTTACTTACATTCACTCAATCATCAAGTAGCCTATTCAAGACTCTCACTTGCCGCTGTTTCCCTTCCTTGGACTTAAAAATATATCCACCAACAAGCCTAACAGAAAAAAGAGTAACCTTTCGAAAAAATCTTCCAAAGCCAAATGAATGTCATATTTGCGAGAAAATGAGCCCTTGAACGACAAAGGTTAGACTTGGATGGTCAAAGACATACCCACCAGCGATCTCATGAGCATCTCCCCGTGGTGTTTCTCGGGTAACGCTAAGAACCGCACAGATTTCATCCTTACCCAACCTACGGACGGGTAACCCGCTATAAATCTGGTTCAAATACAGACCCATCTGTTTCGAATCTACAGTCTGTTTTAATATGTGGGACATTATAATGACGTCACTACACGCTTTTTACCCGAAAAAAGAACGGAAATTCTGCGCAATTAACGACATCCGTGCATGAAAATCGGCAAGTGCACTAAGAATCACCATAGAGTTTTTCTTTAAAAACAGAAACCAATGGTTCTGGCTACTCTTTATACCGAAGGCAAGTCCGTGTGATGGAGGATTCATTGGTCAAATAAACATGGCTGCTGCTACAAATGCTCCTTTTAACGTTGTCAACCGCTGGATTGTACCCTACTCTCCAATCCTGATTAAGACAATCAACGCACATATCAACGTTGAATCGTGCAACTAAATGAAGTCATTGAATGCAAATATATTTGTGTACACAAGGGAAGCCATCGAGCTGTTATTATCTCAGAAGACGGCTCAAGAGAAGTGGAGGGACGAGGTGACCATCTATCAACCTGGGTGCTATTTAAGTTGTAATGAGTCTGAGTGGCCCACTTTTGGGTTTCTCGTGTAAGAAAGAGGACAACAGTCACTCATCTCTCCGTGCACCTGGAAAACGGTCAGCGTGTCTACTACAACGAACACAACATACAAGATAGGTTACGAACTCCTCGAATGACCACGCATACAGTTTTTCTTCAGGCTTTGTGGTTTTCTTATATGTTTAATGTTTTTCACACCCGTTGAATTTCAACGTGTACCTTCCGCTCGTAATAACAATAATAATAATAGTGACTTGATTAAAGCGATATTAGAACTATCTAGTCCTCTCTTACATATGACTCACTAAACGGACGTATAAAAGCGTAAAAGCCTGTTGAAGAATGAATAGCTCTCGGGTTTCCAGCAAGGTAATTGTGTTGAACAGTCCCGATGTTTCAATGGCGTAGACTGCCATCGTCTTCAGGGTGAATGGTTTTTGCCAGAATTATCACATATTTATAGGGTCACATTTTGGTCAGGTTTTCCCTGATCGTCAGTTTTTTCCTGCCATTATTTTAGCCATCTCAGAGCTGGTTTCCAAGCAATTTTGAGTTGGAAACCTTTTCTCGGTTCAGGTTATTACTTTCCAGCTGATCTCCACAACTTCCTTCGCAATACGATCCCAATGATCCCTTGTTTTGCAAAGCTCTCCGGTGTTGGCAAAGTCAATCCTATGGTCTAATTGTTGAAGAATGCTATACCCATGTCGGTAAAAACACAATAGTAACTTCCACACTTTATACCTTGATAATCGCACTGTGCCGAATCCTGGGTCGGTCTGCCTTAATTTGTGACATAAAACTGTGGAAGTTAAAAGAGTGATTTTATCGACATGGCCATTAAACGGACACACACAGCGATGCCCTGGGAGTAGATAATCCTACCCAGGCGGGATTCGAACCCGCGACCCTTGGGGTGACATACAAGGACATAACCCAGCCGCCACCGGGGCCGGCGATAATAGGACGAAAGTCAAATGGCCAAATTGATCCATAGCCAAATGGAGTGGGATGAAGGGAGAGGATAGAGTGTGAAAGGTTGTTTCGGTATAGGTATCACGGAGAGGAATCAGAGCAAGACAATCCGATGAAAAGAAGAGAGAGGGAGGGAGGATGAAAGTGAGAAGGAAAGATGGAAAGCAATGAAGAAGAGGGAGGTGGCGTGCGATGAATGCGGGAGTAGACGAGGGGTGAATTGGAGATAAAAATGGGAGGTGGAGGAGGAGGAGGAAGAGGGGATGAAAGGGCGATGGAAGAGGTGAGGGAACGGACGGAGTGTGGCCCAGAGGGATCGGGTGTGGTGTTTTGCGCGGTGGATACGGAGGCGATGGGAGGAATATTTTATTAGGTTGCTTCCACTGAGGGGGTGAGTTGGAGGGAGAGGACTGTGCTGTGAGAAGGGAGCATGAGAGGGTGAGAGAAGACAGCGAAGGTGATACTAAGGAAATGGAGGAAGTGGTCGAGGTATTCTCGTAAAATGGCTTCTAAAAATATTTTGAAATAGGAGGGAGGAAAGCAGTGTTAGCCCTTAGTCCTTGTGCAATGCTAAACACGCCCTCAGTGAAGTAAGTTTGCCTGTCTGTAAGGATACGCCCACAGTGCAGTGTCAGATCACTTGTCAGGCATGGAAAGTCAGCCGATGTAGTCCTAAAGGTCTCCCTTAAAGTAACATCCTTCTGACTTAAGTGATCTTTGTCCTCTGGTTTATTTTGCAACCGAGAAGGGGTGCTGAAGAGATCATCAATTTAAACTGTGAGTCAAGTAAATAAGTGACAGTGCAACGAATAACCACCTTTATCCATTTTCTAAAAAATAAAGACTCCACAGAGAAGTGACATTGTATTTTGGCATTACCGACACATTTCCTATACTTTGAGGGTGATTTCACCAGGATAACACTCGGGGTAAAGGGGTTCCACCATTCAAAAGCTACACAATATCACAATGCTCGACTTCACAACAACTATGCTGCTCGGACTCCAGAGCAATAGTTTGCTCCGATGACGCGTGCACCCTCTGTTACATGGATGCCAGTAGGAATTGAGTGATGAGATAAGAAGAAGCGAGATTGTTGGGTGGAGAGCAAAAGAGGAGTTTCTCCACATTCTACACGAATCTACGTCATCCACAACACAGAATGGAGAGAAAGAACCACCTGGACCACAGCTCGGACGTTCTGACGCGGATCGCGGGAGGTTACGGAGTCGAGAGGCAAAAGATTACTATATGGCTGTCCGGGAATGGATAGCGTCATTTCTAAATGGAACGTCGACAGCGTGAATCAAATTAAGGTGATTTGATCGAGATAGATCCCTAGTCATATTGGAGACCGTATTAACATTTTATTCTTTGATTTCAGCGTCCGTAAGAAGTACGAAATAAATATTGTAATTGCGGAAGGTTACTCGGGATTTCCACCGGGTCAGGTTCTCCAACTCCATCTCGGCCGACGTTTCGATGAACGAGTTGTCCATCGTCATCAGGGCATCGTCATCCAAACGTCGGCCGAGATGGAGTTGGAGAACCTGACCCGGTGGAAATCCCGAGTAACCTTCCACAACTCTATACGCCGGGAAAGCCTGCGATCAAATATTGTAACATTCATGGTGCAAATATATAGTTATATATGCCAAAAATCTTGGTAATTAAATAAATAAAGCTACATAAGTTTCTAACTTGAACAGATTTTAAGGTATCCGGCGAAAGTTTGTGGAAAATTGTCACAGACTGAATTGTAACATAAACACTGTAAATCTTTCCACATCAATTTTTATTCTACCGACCTAGGTTTCGGCAAACATTGCCATTATCAAGTTTGTTCCTTGATAGTGGATATGTTTGCCGAAACCTAGGTTGGTAGAATAAATGTTGATGTAGAAACTTTTACAAAGTGTTTCTATTACAATGCAGTCTCTAACTTGACTAATTTTTTCCCGCCAAACAGCTGAAAACCCTTCAAACCGTCTGTTTTTTTGCGATTTTGTGAAAGTTACTGTGGTGATTAATAGATTATTTTTTATAAATAGTTGAGAAAACATGCAATCTATACACCGTTAGTTTTTTGACGAAATCTAGGTGTTATAAATTCCTATTTCCTTCAATATTCTACCTCTGGAGCGCTCAGCCATAATCTATCCCATGTAAAACAGCTTATATTTACAGGCAAATTGCTCGAAAAATAGTTCGGCAAGGGGTTGACATTTTTATATCATTGGAAAGATGAGATTTGTTTCTTTCAAATGAGGCCTAATTCATCGAATTCTAGGTGAAGTGATTTTTCGCTCAAACTACCTAAAAACGAGTTTCATTTGGATGTTTACTTTCCGGAATTGCTAATGATTTAAAATAATGAAAAATGCTATCGATTCACTCAAAAAACAAAATACAATATATATTTCATCTTATAAAATCTAAATCTAAAATTTTCATCTCCATGGATAAGGATAAATCAGGATACTTAAAGTAGCCACTTGCCAACCACCTCAATCCCGTTCTCAATTACAATATAATACCCATGGAAATATTCGGATCAGAATGTTGTAATCAACGTTAAATAAATTTGATAGATTATATTTTTATTTTTGAAAAGTAGCTTAGAGAAATTTATTTAATATCCTCAACGGTATCTCTATTTTCAAACAAAGTTGTTTTGGCTTCATTCCAAGGGATAAAGTTTCAGAGTTCTGCAAACGAGTTCAAATTACAGGAATAAAGAGGCTTAAAAGTCATTATGTCTGACTTGAAATCCACCAAAGTTTCATAGTAAAAAAACGTCCTGAATGTGATTTGTGCTGCAGTTCTCCTATCGGACGCCAAATTTTCCTTCCTATGTCGACTCCTAAAAAGCTGTTGGTGAAAGAAGGATTACAGGTCAAGAAGGATTCACTTTTTGTCACCCCTGTGACCTCTGAGTGACCCTGGAAGGTCAAGGGATGACAATTTGGATCTGAAGACCTTACCATTGATCTTGGTACCTTTTAAAACCTGTGGTTCGACAGGTTTGTAGAGGAAATTTGCTTTTTGTTATTCCTGTGACCTTTGACAGTGCCCTTTCAGAGGTCACAGTTTCATTTTCGAAATTCTCAGTTCTTCCAACGTGTTTCTCGTGCCCAAGAACCTAAAAATTGAAAGTTTTGCAAAGAAATTCCGTCTTTTTTGTATTTCGAAAAGTCTAACATTGAAAGGCAAAATTTAACAAAAGGCAAAATATGGATTTTTGGTTGGACCCTTTTTATGGGGTCAAAAGGTAATATTTGTAAAATTTTGCTTACACTCAACAAAATTTACGACCATATTCTACCTAGGTACCATATTTCATCCATGTGGCACGAAAGAAAGTGTCTGAAATTATAGGTTAGAAATGACACACGATCAATGGGACACTCTGTGTATAAGACGGAAGGGGATGTGTGGATCGGGCGGTTGAGAGACCAAGGTGGAACGGCGGCAGACCGCTGGAGGGAAGTGTTGCTATAGACACCAATGGTAAGACTCTCCCGCGCGGCTAAGGAAGAGTTACGCGTCGTAAATTGGGCGCTCGTAATGTGACGGCGTATAAAACGAAATGCATTTCCACATCTCCTTCCACGGGGAGGCTGCGGGCGAGTGTATGGCGTGGCGGATGGCGTGTCGGGAGAGGCGGAGAGGAGGAAGTCGAGGAAGAAATAAGAAGGAAATTGGAAGTTCCCGGCGGCGACGATGGTGGCGCCTCCTCGTGGACTTCGGAATACGGCACCCAAGGGGTGTGAGTGCAGAAGCCAAAGAAGGAATCGAGGCGACAAGGGGTTTAGATTTATTCGATCCTCTTTTGTCTTTTCCTCCACCTCCTCCTATTCCCTTGAGTACCCTTCCCTCCTCTCACTACAGAACCCTCGAAGGCCAACCAACCAGGAACATATTTTATCTTTTCCTACTCGCAACGAAAAATATCCAACTTTTCGCGTACATCAAAGATGACTAACATATATTTTCCTTCATTTCAACGACTCGAGTCGTTTTGATAAAATTGGCACTGACGTCATATGTGTAGTAGAACACCCGGTGAAAGTTTAAACCCGGAAATGAATATGAAATCAAGAACGTTAAAAGGGGACGACGCGTTCAGATGCAAAGGAGGTTAACAATGTCCGGTCCTTCTGGAATAAAGGGGATATCATCGCTTCTCCAGCTCTCATCTTCAGCACTTCGCACGCGAAAGAAACTACCTTCACCGCAAGGGGCGCTCCACCACTTTACTGCCAAGAACCTCATCAAAGGTATCAACACAATTGCAGTAAACTTCATTAATAATCTTAGTTTCCATAACATTTGCAGCTTATAATGTGATGGCTGCTTTTGAAAATTCACTTCCTATCACAAATTTGTAGGTATTAACAAATGTATCGATGCTAGTAGTTTGAATTACAATTGTAGGATATAGAGTAGTGCATGTTGGTGGAAACTCAACCCCCGCCACACACCCTAAAGGTAATTTTAAAGGTACTGTAGATATTTAGACGAATCTTCACATGTTGTCTTGCTGGCCGACGCAAGGGCTTAGTTTTCTAACTTGGTTTTTACAAAGACTCAGGTTTTGATTGCAAAATGAATTTAAATAGTTTCCACAAAGTGACGTATGATACCGTTTCGTATTGTGCAAACCAAATAGAAAATCTACGTTGGAAATCTGCCATACAACCTGGCTCATACCCGAAGTCATTCAGCTAGCTCGGCTCAAAATGGTACCGCGTCATACTGTCAGGAGGTTTAAATTCGCAGTCCATTAAAAAGAGCTCAATGTGTCAATATCATGAATTTGAGGGAAATTAGGACAACAATCTAACAATGAGGAGTAGGCGCGCGGAACATAGATCTTTTCATATGTTGACAGCAGCGGCTGTTAAACCGCATGTCATCTGATGATTGCAATTGAGGGCCTGAGAGTCAAAGTAATACAAGTGACATCAACACGAAAAACGATATAAGTGTATATTTTCTAAGTTGACACCTTCGGGTACCGTCAGGTAGCTACAGGAAAAGGAATGCAAGTGCTCCAAAGTATGGTGCTGCGGTCTAGCTGCCGAACACTACAGCTACTTTGCTTTTTGTAATTTCTTACCGAAGTAAAGTGATACAGGTGACACTGGACGATGTTTGTCACTTGCATTGCTTTGACCCTCAGGCCCTCAATTGATACAACTTTTTTATTTGTGGCAGTTTGAGCCTTTTACACATTATTGGGCCTGGCATGTAGATCCCATTTTACACATAACTTATAAATTCATTATAATGGCACTTAGAGCCTTTTTTATTTCAAGTCTTCATTCATCTCCATGCCACCAGGTCCCAACTGCCACGCCCACTACAAAGCAGACAAAGCACAGGAAGAAGCGGCAAGGCGGGGAAGAATAAAGGTATAGGGAGATGGAAGGCACACCTCAGCACCGGAGTAGCCAATCACAAACCGGGAGAGAAGCCACTTTTTGCTTGTTTGCTCGCTCGTAGCAGTTCTTTTGTTTCCAATTTCTCTCAAATCACTGAAATCCTTCCGACTAGTCTGTCAACATAATGGAAACTGTGACAGAGAGACCATGAGACGACGACGGGGCTAGTTGAGCGTTCACGGCATAAACTACGATCCCCTCGCACCTCATCGTCCGTTCCCCCGTCACCTACAGAGGCGAGTCTGGATGGTCGGCGGGTGGGGAGTACCCCTTCCACGCTGCGGCAGAGAAGAGAGTAGCTGGAGGTGGGGGTATAAGGCGGCGGTGTTCGGGGCAGCCCTCCACTGGCCGTGGATACGCTAGTGAAAATACACGAAACATGCGTTCGTATTTTCCACACCTCTAGCTATATTTTCGTAAATTTAGTGCTGTAAATACTTTTCATTGATAGATGAAGGATACACCTTTACACCCATTACGTGATATATTTGCTTTTCGGCATCAAAAACTGAACTAAAGAATGTTTAAAAAGTACAAAAAGCGTCAGTGGACACACTACTTATCCTCTAGATGAACTAAACAATGTAATTTAAAATGAACAATGTCGCGGAATGGTTGTTAAGGTCCATCCTTTGCTAAGAAAGGGGTGAAAACTAGAAGTGCCGCTGAGCTATAGTTTAGCTACGAAAATTTCTTTATAAATGGTCTGCAGGAACACTTTCAGCCGAGTTAGGGAACCAACTTAAAGAAAGAGGGCTGTTTCTCCTTTCTTCTTCTTAGGCTCACACACAAATCAGTGCAAGAAATCTCTTCTTTTCGCAAAGACGCTAAAACAACCTAATCAACCCTCCAATTCTTATACTCCTATATCCTCACCCACTAAAACACTTTCGGTAATTTTTTTTACCGAAATTCGTATAAGTTCACATATTTTAACGATGCACTTTATAAAAGCATGGCACCATAAATATGCGTTCGTTTTGGAATACGTTTCTCTCTTAATCTGACACAGTCCAGATCATTCTTCTGCAGTTTGTCGTGGTGACAAAATATTATTTTAAGTATAATACAAAGCATCCAGTGAAATAAAGCCTTTTGATAAGCTTTAAAAAATCGAGCTATTTTCTAGCTACATGGACTGCTGATTCATTTACGTCTTAAAGTAGTAAACTATAGAAATTTTACTTGCTTGCTCTGTGGGACAAACAAAATACATATGGGATCCAAATTTCTGTCATATCATTATATTTTATTTAAAATAACATTACACGGCTAAATATCCAGGGTAAACCTTTGTGAATACTGATTATACAGCACCCTCAATTTCTATGGCAATTTTTCAGAAAGTGAAGATGAGGTAGGTACTTGAATTTATTGTCTTGATATTAACATTTATCTATTGTAAACATTTAACACTATGACTAATCTCTTTCGAAACTGAATTTCTAAAATAAATATTTATATAATGCTCTAATATTTTACATACGTTATATACAACAATGCCTGACAGAAATAGAATCCAGCTTCACATTACTTAACAAAATATCTTTTTCGGATCCATCTACTACCTTTGTTCAGCTATTCCAACTTTAGCTTCCCCCTGACTATCTCTTCAATCCCTTTCGCCAATACTATTTTTTTAACCACCGTAAACAACCGGTGAGTTACCATGGTAATTCTGTAACGCTTTCTCCAGGAATACCCACATACAGGTAAAATTTAAACAGCTACCTTCAAACGAAATCAGAAATCCCGTATTCTTGAAATATGCTGCAGTTTTTACACCGATTTTAAAAGAAAATGACTCTTCTCTCTGTCATTCGTTTAGCATAAATTAACAATCTTGACTCGCAAGGTCAAATGATTTTTTCAAGTCGGATTGCACTCTCTTCGGCGTACATCTCTGCACCCAAGCACGTGACTGCGTAACAACATAATTTGTGCAATCGCAATGATTGGAAAATTGACAATCGTTCTTTATCCCGCCATTGGTCGCACTATGAGATTTTCTCTCATACCTAATTTAAACTTGTGCTCACTTTGTAATCATGAGTTAGAATAAGTTCCCTTTCCATATAGCTGACTTTTTATCTCTTCCTATTGACCGACCGTCTCCAAAAGTATAAATAAAGCGTCCGCAGCTGTGTAATGATTTGTCTGATACCGTCCACTACAAGGTGTGAGACTTTTCATCATCACGCGACCACTGACGTTAGTGTCTTTGTAACACTCAGTTGCGTTTCCTCTCGCAACATGAGGGCAAAGTTGATTCATTTCGTGAAGAGCAGATATTTTAATGCAAATTTATGAGTCATAAGAATGTATGTCCTCATAAATAAATATTTCTTCTTGAGAATGGTAATTTTCTTCATTAATACCCAATGGTATCATCGCCACTAAAATTAGCAATGATTACGCAATTGCATCAGTAATTGTGTATCTGTGGAAATCATTGTTTTAAATGAACATTAAGATAAATAAATAAAATCTACATATAGTATAATATATTGCCAATAAACGCTCTATGATAGATAGTCACTGGTACATCTGAGTGTGAGAAAAAGTCTCACACGCGACCGCTCGCGTGATAGGTAGCTTAGCGACCACTCCCGGGTTAACTCTGCCGCTTTCCCGGTTACGCCTGTGTTTGGCACTGTAATTTGGTGGCATTAAGAATACACTTAGGCGTTTATGGACAAGCATTTCCGCGGTGCTTTTGGTTATCCAATCCAATGTTTACGCTTGGTGGTGCACTCGCAGGGTAAACGGAGCATCAATGGTCTTCCAGTCCTAACCCTAGAACACATTATAACTCTCTCTTTTTCCCCTATTAAAACGTTTCCACTTAGAATCCCAATTCCTGTCAATCGTTCTCTCTTCCCTTCTTTCAACTTCCCACGACATTTCTTCCTCCCTCTTCAAAAAAAAACATTCCAAACGGTAGCACTCAATTTTAAAAGCCCGTCTCTCGAGGAGATGGAAGCGAACGGAATACTGAATTCGCAAAACGTCGAACGCCGCGGCAGCCGGCATAAGTCTGTGCATAAGGTTTCAGTGGAAGCTGTTGGGGGAAGGTTTGAGTTTAACGCAGATCGGAATACATCAGCGTATTCCAGTGAAAAAGTTATTTTTTTTACCACGGTGTACTGCCGTGAGATAAGTAATTAGTGGAAAAACATAATAACGCTACATTTTGCAGATCTAATGGTTTGAAAATTTAGAAAATTTAAATTTTAAAATGTGTTAGGAAATTTTGATTTTGATGCACTACCACCTCATAGAACAGAGCTGATATTTTATGATCCAAAGCGGTTATAGATTATAATCAAGTGGTGGGAAACGCATGGTAACTTTTACGCTTTTAACTATGCTCCCTATGGAAAACGATCTTGCGTCAATTAGAATTCATATATGCAGACGTAATTGACTTATAAGTGTACAACTCGCAAAGGTGAGGAAGTACATTTAAATGTTTGCGATACTGCAAAAGGAAAGCAATTAACCATGGCTTTACATTGAGCATGGAATGTGAGCAATAATAACCATTCATGCATGATAAATTCTCTGATAGGTACTGAAATGACTTATTTTTTAGCCGTCATCGTACTCAAAATGTTTGGCTTCAAACTGTACTTCATACTGAAATATAATACTGAACGTGAGAGAGGTAAACGCAGCAAATCACAGAAGACCAAGGGAGTGTGCGATCAGAGCTGGAATTAGTGGAAAAATCATTTGTTAACCAAAAAATAGGATAGCATTTGTAAACTAAAGCAGAAAGCCAAAAGCTCAACATATGTCATTTTGTACATTGAACACATAAAATTAATGAAAAGTGTTGAAATAGCGAGGCAAGGGGATTATCAAGAGCTTAGATGGCTACTACAAAACACATTCGTGCTGCAGTAGCTAATACTAGCTGCATGGGGCTGTCGAATGCACACGGAATCAGTACTAAATGATGATACTGATTAATTAAAATAATTTTATATTTTCAGAAAAGAAACTTAAAATGTCATACTATGAACCATGAATATGAGCTATCTACATTCATGCTATGAACCATCGAGCAGAAAGCTTTTCGCAAGCTCTATTAGAAAATGATATTCACATTTGCAACACCTAACGCTTTTTATATATATAAGTTCTGACGGAGTCTTTGTTATACAGGTAATATCATATTCTCAGTTGAAATCATAAGGCTAAAGTAAGGATTCAAATAATTCAGTGCGAATTGTAAACAATTAGGCGCATATTATCAATTGAATCCAGCCGATGATGTGAAGCCATAAGTAGCTGTTAAAGGAGATATTCCTTCAAATCCTACCTCGATTCTAGAAGCATCCCTCTGCAAATACGGCGAGAAACGACGACTGAATGCCATTTTTACCAAGAGTAGGCAGAAAAACTCGCGTGATAATTAACGAGTGCCTAGCAAAGGATGCCTAAATCTCCTGTCTTTTATTAAGTGGCCCTTTCAAAAAGACAGACGTGGAGAGGACGGAAGGAAAGAGACATCCCACCGTTGACAAACACGTTTGTCAATCAGCGTTCTCTCATTGCACTTTCAGCCGTCACATCCAGTCGGCTGTGCTGGGATTTGACTAATCGGTGAAACGGGTGGGATTAGTGCGTAGTCCACGCGAGATGACGCCGTCTCCGCTTGGGAAGCGAGCCATCACTTATATTTGAACGCGACGACAAACTGTCGAACGGGAAATAAAAAGGGAATAAGAGGAGCGATTAAGTCTCGCTCGATCGCTCGTCTTTTTTTTCGCTTACGTTCATTTGCTTTAAAACTCTACCGTTCGAAGATGATCAGGATTTGATTGCAACTCTCGCAGCGCGGGCTTCACAAGGAAAAATCCGAGTGTTCTGGTCACCAGTTCCCGATAGGGGACATCCTCTTCCTCTTAGGGGTTTTTCACATCGCCATTAGAAGGCAAAAATGCAGAGCTGGTGAGGAGAGGCTGAAATTAATATATTCTCCATACATTTCCATGGCTGCCTTTGTACTGGAAACTTGGAGTCTGCATATTATTCCTCGATGCTTCTGCTACTGCGTTTCATTGAGGTGTTTGGTTGCCGGGTAGGCATTAAATTTGGAACACGCCAAGCTTTGAGCCAGCCAGCAAGCAGAGATTTGAAAATATTGTCACGCTTTTCATTTTTTTATTTGATCAAAATCTAGCCTTTGTTAATTCATGGAAGAGAAATAATAATTTCTATTATCATCATTTGTTTCAAAATAAATATCCTCTGAACTATTAATAATAACAATATTCGGCAAAAACAAATAAAATACAATGCATGAATTACCATAAAACCAAATGACTTTTAATTATATTCTAGATCACGAGTGCTACGGAAATTTGTTTCCACAGAAGAAATAACCTGTAGAATCAATTTTTAAGTGACGGTGTTTCTTAGAATTTTCTCTGAACAATGATAAAATATACTTGGTAAATTTCCAATTAACTTAGTTATTGGCAACCTATCACGTTTCTGTGTTTTTAATAATTTATAAAAGTACCACTAAAAAGTCATGGAAGACAAAATCCGGTCAGCCTGGCAAAAAGGAAAGAGTAAGGAAAATATTGATGCATTTTTTATTCTCGAATAACTCATAAATACTCGATTGGAATGGATTCGGAGTTTCTTCTCCGCCTCGTTTAACTCTCCATAGAACGATGTATGACTGTAGGCTTTTCCTGCGAATGATGTGAATGAAGAACTCAAGGGTTTCACACCGGGTCAAGTTCTCCATTACTTACAACGTTTCGACAAGCGACTCGCCCATCGACTTCAGGGATTCAATAATCCAATGCCAATTTTCCAGCGTCTCTGTCATATATTCTTTACGTCCGGTGGTCAGGTAGTTGGTGATTGGTTCCTCGCTTTTTTCTTTGGCACCAACTCTTCCTGTTACGTCCTGCCGCTCTCTGTCTGGTGAAATTATCGCAGGTCTTACTGAGCCTGTAGCCGGTGTCCCTGTTGAAATTATTAATGTGAAGCCGGATCTGTTATAGCCTCCTTTGCAATGCGATCCCAGTAGCCTGTGGATTTGCATAGGAGACTATTCTCTTCCCAGTGGATGAAGTGGTTTTCCAGGATACTGTGATCGGCTATTGCCGACTGGTCCAGTTTGCCTAAACGGCGGTGCTTGTGGTGTGCGATCCCCATAGCACGAGTATAAATTGCACTTTACATTCAAATAGGAAAAGAGAGAATATTTTCTTTCGCTCACTTCTGTATCCTCGCGATCGAGACCTTTCAAGCAGTAGCACGAACCGCTCAGCCCTATGATTGGTTGGTCAACTGCAGTTCTCCTCTAACCTCTTCAGCGCGCTCTTTCATACCCAGAGGGCGCTTTTGTTTTACATTCCGTTCAACGTGGCCAAGTTCTTTATCCTTTGAACTTCATACCGGTACTTTTCTTATATTTGTCGATGAATACCAATGTTACTAATACCACTTTTATTGAAATTAAGCGACCCGGGTTTCAGTGAATAATCACCATCATCAGGAATTAAATGAGATCTGTTTATCCTATTGTTTCCGTAGTTACGTAACGGAAGGGGAGAAGAAGTTTGAAACGGAGGCCAGAATAAGGAAAAACGAAGAGTAAAGGTATTCGTTAATGAGGGTGTTGTCGTGGTTATTCAAAATGTTTAAAATTTCCAACTGCTCTCTGGAATGTAATTCGCGGCGGTCGTTGCATAATTTTAGGATGTCCAATGCAAAATCACTCCTGTGGCTGCTACATATACATAAGTGTTTAGCAAAATTACTTTTATCCTCTTTGATGTTTTTATAAGCACTTAAATGTTCTTTTCTCCTGACACAGAGTCTTCTACCTGTCTTCCCCACGTAGACACCATTACAATCGCTGCATTTCAATGAATATACTCCACATCGGTCTAATTGCTCTATCGGGTCCTTACATTTTACTAGTAGCTTTTGGAGAGTGGCATTCGGTCTATAAGCCATGCGGAATTCGTCTCTAGGTAGAAGGTGAGCCATTTTCTGAGACACTGCACCCAGGTATGTCACCGTGCACCACTGCTTCTTCTAACTCTCGTTCTTGGAAATCATTTGGTCGATAGCCAATCTTCACTGTTTTTCAAAAACTAATTTGTCTATTAATAATCAAATTAACCGGGTTGCTTAATTTAAATAAAAGTGGCATTAGTAACAGATATTCATCGACAAAAATAATGGAATACCACAAAGTTAATTATGAACTAGTGAATTTTGTACTTTTCTTATACCTATTTATTCCCTTCTATGACTTCAGTTTTTCTGAGAATGTGGTCTACCCATTTGAATTCTTTATCTATTTTTACAGTTTGACGTTCTCTACTTTCCTCTCATATTCTTCCGTGCGTCCTTCTTCTCTCATGACCATCATCTTCCCTCGTATCTGAACTTATCCATCCATTTGGTATTCAGGATCCGAAATCATCTACTTCATACTGATTTATTATTAAAAATTTCGATTTCTCTGATTCTTAAAGTGCAACACTCTTAAAATATTTTCTCATGTATGGCTTCAGAGTTCATAATCACATTTTCTTCAAACTGAGCAGTGTTTTTTTTTTAAATCATAAATTCCATATTAGCTCGATTAATTCAGTGTTTGATGCCCGTTTTACTTCCTTTATCCTACGATAAGCTTCTCCCCCGGTTGGTAAAGATTTAAACTTGCTTTTGTTGCTTTCCTTATACAGTAATGATAGTATTCAGCTCCCCCCTTAATTATGCAATGATTTTCCATTCGCACCCTTTAGCTTCATGCTGCGTTCTTTGGGAAGCTGATCAATTAACATCAAGGATTTTTGCAAGTCTTCTAGTTCCTCTCTAACTACTGTAATTTCATGAGACTGTTTGGTCACTGGATTCCAAGCATGTTATATAGGCGTGCGGTAGACCCGCGCATTGTGGAGGATAAACTTTTTTTGTATGGAATCAGTTAAAAGATCGTATTCCATTAAAAGCCTTTCTCTATTACATGGAAATACCCCCTTTTTTAAGTTTTAGAACACATTTTATATTCATCTGTTCTAGTCGAGTAAAATTTATTTTCTTCTCCTCTTTCTAGTCCATAGTTTTTCTTTTCGTCGAAAGCAAGGGTGCTTAAAACTGTCCCTTCATTATTCTTTTCCGCATTTAGGTACTGTCATCGCATTAACTCCTCATTCCTCCTCTGTCCCTCTTCATTGACCTAACCCTTATTCCTTCATTCGCTGAGCCCTCTCACCTTCTCCTCCCCTTATAAACCCCTCCCTTCGCTAAATCCCCATGCCGCCCACCCTCTTTGTGCCTTTCCTCATCATTATATGGACGTGGTCTCCTATCAACCAGCACCGCCTTCATCCCCCCACCCACCCAACCCAGCACAACCCCTCCATCCTCTCCTAACTACGTCACTGCACTCACTTCCCTCCGTCCTTCCTTCCAAATCAACCCCTGCTATTTTTTCTCGACCTCCAATTTTTACCGTCGCCTCGACCCGTCGTCATTCTTTTTCACCATCATCCAGTTTTAAGTGGCTTGTGATGTAATTTCTTTCCTCCGCGAGACGACGAGGCGACTACAGCCGGAAGCAGCAGAGCCCTCCATCAAGATAAGGCGGGATAAAGAGAAGAAAAGGGGAGAGATATTTGATTTAGCTACCCGACAGAGCTTCTCTTTTCCTCTCGAAGCATCGGCTAATCTGACAAAGTCATTTTCATCATGTTCAAGCTATCTCTCCTCTTACTATACCTCCTTTCATATCCTTCCACATACATTAAGTCCTCCCCCACTCGCCTTCTTCTGCTTTTATACCTTCTTCAATCTTCCAAATGGTCCAGATACCTCATTTAAGAAAAGATTCCGTTACGCTTAGTCTCAAAAAGAACAAAATTTCAGAATCGTCTGAGGCTCGACTTTGTGGAAGTTCATGTCAAAAATGAAAAGGAAAACTTTGTCTTATTCCACCAACTAATTTTTCGGTACGACTAGTTTCGACGCAGCGGCGTCATCTTCAGGTACAAAAAGGTTTTTATTCATAAAAATTAATTGGTGGAATAAGACAAATTTTTCCTTTTCATTTAGAGAAATTTTGATTCCATCAATTTGACGGCTGACGATTATTGCTATAAAAATTTTATAATTTTTCAGAATTGAGCTGTAACGCAGTTGACATTAAACAGCCTCAACAACTTATGGGTATAGGGAACGTGAGCTCTACGGCCTCTTAAAGTGACAAGTTATAATAATCTCCAATGGCCGCAATAAATTGGCCGTAATAATATTTTAACGTTGACCGCTCTCTCGCCCCCCCCCACTTTCTTCAACAGTCACTGACGTCACTCCCCCCCCCCCTCCTCTACTTCACCCCCCTTACTTGCTTCAACGGTCACGGATTTCATTTTCTTTCCCTTCCCACCTCCCCTATCTCCTTTTGTGCCGTTTTTTGACTACGCTCTTTTGAGCAAGATTCTCTCAGAAGTTGGGCACGTCTGAGTGTGTGAGTGAGTGATTTCTTGAGTGCTTGTGTGTGTGTTTGTGTTCATAACCCAGGCATCCTTAGCAGGGTCCCAATAGCCCAGCGCAAGATCCCTATTTGGGTTGAGTGTGTGTGTCTGTGGTTGTCACTGGCGAGGAAGTAACATTCCCGTAAACAACCACAGGAGTGTTCTGGTCGAGAGGTTGCGGTTGGTCACTGGCGTGGAATTGCCCCTTTTTCCCGAAAACCAACACAGCAATTGTGGTGTAATATTGACGAGTGGTGCCAATTTAGCACGGCCATTGGAGATTTTTATAACTTGTCAACTTATGGGTTACATAATTGCCTTTAGCAAGGTCAGAATTCATTCCTGCTCTCTTATGATATGGCACTCAGAATCCTTCTCCATCACGATAAACTAACCAGGTTTTCCGTTCCTCTTTCGTATTTCCCCAATACTCTTCAAATCCTTTTCCTCTCTGCCTTCTCTTTTAAAGTCTCCCATCGTTTAATCCACCCTGACCTGACCCTCAGTGGGTTTTAGGAATTGCGGGTTTCGGTTTAAGGGAAGGGTTTTGGAATCAAAAAACAGGAAAGGGAGACCCGCGTTAAATCCTTTATCCCTCTCATCCACCCTCAAGGCGTGTCTCTATGAGTCCCTTATGTCTCTCCCCTTGGATTGACGTGAGGTACGAGAGAAGATGGGAGTCGAAGAATTTTGAAGGAAACGAGAAGGAAATTTCTGCTGAGGGATGAAAGTCCATTTTGAGTGGGATAGAGAGATGTAGTGAGACAGGAATAAGAGTGAAGAAGTCCCGAAAAAGATTTCCTGTAGACCAGCCATCTTTGGGCATTTTTCTTCATGTTTCGGCATCTTTTGCTTGCTTTGGAGTTTGGGTTTTGATTCTTTCTGGCATTTCTCTATAACTCTCTCCTGCACTTTCTTCACTCTGTGCAGTTGGATTGAAAACGACACTTTTAAAACATCCCCGACTTCACTCGTGTCTTTCAAGCAATAATTCCATACATTTGAACCGCAGGGACGATTATGTTAGAGAAGACGGGGAAATTCGCTTAAAATAATTCTAAGGCTATAATAGCATAACGTCAACGATATTTCAGTGGTTTATTCTGATTTATCGTTCCTTTGGCTACCCGTCATCGATCTCTGTATTCCCCTCTCCGATTCTTTATTAATTCAGAATATTTACTGTATGATTATCACAGGCATAAACGGAAATCGAACAATGGAACAACAATAATTATTCCAAAATCGGTGTATTTTTTTAATAGTCCAGATTTTTATTTTTTCCTGCTAATATACCTGCTATATAGGGGTTTTTGCACCTAATTTTATATGTTTCGCGCATAATTCAATTTCAGTCCAAGAAAAAATGAACAATGTTGTCATTTTATTTCATCCAGCCGTTGAATTGAAAAGGGGGTTTACTCGATGGAGACCCAACGAGTCGTGCCCAAGCATAACTTTACCTAGTTAGTCATTCGCTGTATTATCTAAGCTCCCATTAACAATTCATGAGAATCTGTTTAATAATTAAAAGCCCGTTGATTGCGTATTTCAGTAAAAATGTCTCCAACTTCTGTAAAAAAAACAACGGAATGTATTTTTATTGGAGATGTAGTAACACTAACTCATCACAAAGCTTGGCATGGGTGCTGAAACTCACACACAAGTTGATGGCTGTGGTATTATCACGATATCGGGCATCGGCCAAAGAATGGAATTGAAATGGAATCGACTGACTGTAAACAAGCATTTCTTTGGTTTCAGCCTCGTGGCAAAAAAATTTAAATAACCAAAACGAGTCATTGGAATCAATCAACAGTATAAGTAAAGCGGTCATATTACTTACCCAAGTATTATTTTCCATTCCACCGGATAAAGTTCATCTCCCTTAGGGAAAAAGTTTCTTCGAAAACAATGTGTTTGGATGAAATGACATACTCATTTGTTAAAACTAGGGCTACGTATTTATAATCAAACTTTTTTCTTCACAGCGGAGGGTGAGGATTAATCGCAATTCTAGGCTAAGTATCAAATATACTGAATTTTTAATTTTATATATACTTCTATGTGCGTCCCTACTTGTAAGTCAAAATATGAAAGATTATCTATTTTTTTAATAGTACCTATTTTATATTCTTTAATTGTCGTAGTCTTACATACTACTTGTAGAATTTCTAAGAAGTCAGACACATTTATAGATTTCCTAAGTGCTATAGAAAATAATGAGAACATTTGAAGAAAACTAAGACAGCGGACATCTTTTTACGATTATCGTGACGGAACATGCGCGCAAGGTGCCGGTCGTAAAGATTTGTAATGAACTCAGCAAACAATAAAGTAGTTCGAAGGTCACTATCCAGTAAATATACCCTCATTATGTCATGTCTTTTGATCGTACAGGTAACTTATGTCTGGAAGGAAAAATTTTTGGGCAAAAATGAAGATTAATTATATTGAATAGCATCAAAAGAATTTTGAGTTAGAACGCGTGCTGAGTTAGAACGCGTGCTGAGTTAGAATGCGTGCAGCGAACATCGGCAAGGTACGTTAAAGGCCGTTACGATAATCTCGTTAGTGTTACTGACCTTTTACAGCAACTGGGATGGGAAACGCTTTCAGAACGTCTATTAAAATTTAGACTCAATATATTATATAAGTTCCAAGCCGATCTATTTTCTGACGAATTTAATAATACTTTACGAACTTCGACCTTCTACGGTAGATCAGACTATGATAATAAAATTAGGGAACTAGACTGCAGAACGGACAGATGTAAAATGCCATTTTTCCCACGAACTATGGGGATCATAACAGCGGCTAATGAGACTTTTATCTAGGTTTTTCGATAGGTAGTGTAGCTCTCAGTAGTAGTAGTACTCCCTATTACTTGAAACCTCATCTGTTACCAAGAACAAGCAGCACGCCGAGTATGTTTTTTACATAAGTCTTGAGTCTCTATCCATTTGTGTAGTTGCTAAATACATATATACTAATGGTCACTCTCCATTGTGATAATATCTGTAGTATAGTGCATGCTTGTGAGTCTTCGTCTCGTGACAAGCATTAGCGAATTATGCTAATGCATAATTAGTCGTAGTTGCACTAGTTTTAGGGTATAGTGTAATGCGTGTTGGTGAATATCCCCTGCCACACACCCCTGAGGTGGCTTGTAGGGTATTTTGTAGATGTATATGAGAAAACATTCAGATAATTCCTTTATAGACTGGACAGCTGCAAAATTATGGTAAAAACCGCTCTTAATATTGAATGTTCTCTGCTCGTTTTCGCCTTGTTCTCAATTAGATTTTTCAATAAGGTTTACTAAATATTGTTTCTGACATCAAGTCCATTGGAGGAATTTTTGACGGAAAATGGGAATGATCCTATTTTTTTCATACACTCAATTATTATTTAGACTCAACCAACTGGCGCCCGCGACATATTTGTGCTTGTGACTGCCGTGATTTATTGACGCTACCACGATGGCCCGGGTTTAGGCAAAGACCCTTCTTCTTTTTGGTCCACGAGTTCATATTTTTGTTATTTATTATATCGAAGCTTTTATAAACTACTTCACCCATAAAAATCTGCGTCTATGCAGGTGGACGATAAAAAACGTATTTCATATCCTCTGCGTGATATAAGGCTTAGGGTACTACATTTTAAAGGATTACATCGGAGCGAGGGCACCCTGTTCCCTAGAGATAAAAATGTACTTCCCTCGTGAATTGTGTACTTTTACAGAAGTGGTGCTCTCAATACACCTGTTTCGCCTATCTATGTTCACGGTTATTGACATTTATCTTTTCAAATTTGAATTGTGCTTCTATAACGTATCTCCCCTCGACCATCTTACCATCCCGACCCAGGGTTTAATAAAACCTCGAGTAATGTTCACGTATTTTCTATAAACAGATTTTTTAAGTGAGCCTCCAATACACCATTTCAGGACGTAATAAAACCGCAAGCCATTTTAATTTATTTTCCGCAATCAGATTTAAATGGGCCTCCAAGACACAAATAATTATTGAAAATTTAATGGCTCCTATCTGTTAATTATCTATTAATCCCTAGAAAAAGGACTCTCGTGAGGAAAGAACACTTATGAGTCAGGGCCATCTTTTGGGACCGAGAGACCCCTGGGCCCGAGATAGTGTTGAAAGGCCTTTTTAAGGACAGCATAAACACAATCAATTTCAAATAATTACACATGATACTCGAATTAATTATGTTTTTTAGATTACTAAGTCAAATAATAATTCAATACTATTATCATTATTATTTTTCCATCATACATACTCACAAAACCTATATATTTACAAATACCATTGCATTAGGCAGAAAATATATAATTTATTTTTTAAGGCTGAAATTAATTCATTAATTGCAAAGCAATCAGGATGAACAATTCACAAAATACATTTATTGAAAATACTGTTTGAACAGATGAATAATTAATATAATATGGAGAATTTAAAAATATGCCACAGTAGGCTTAAAAATCAGAGAAACTTTTACAAAATAAGTCCTATTGGATGGGGAAAATTTGGAGTTGGGAGTTCTCTAACAATAAAAGGGAGAACTGCGACAGTGCTGCGGAGAGATCAAATACTATTATCATATACAACCTGGATGAAGTATAAAAGAAGAACCAAAATTCAGAGCTTAAGTTATTTTCGAGTCTGAAAATCAAGTTTGGTACTTTTTCACTAGGGTTGTATCAATAACTTAATACCCAGAGGCCCCTGGGCCCGGACCCGGTCGGTCCAGTCCTAATGATGTACTTTAAAGTACTATCCTACTAAGAGTACCAAAAAGATGTACTTCCGGTAGGTACTGGAAGAATTTATAGTTCCGAATAATTCATCGGCTTTTAATTTTGCTCGAAGAAATTGATATCCAGCATTTCTAAATGCACCCATTTATTCATTGAATAGAAATGATTATAAAAAATCTAATGGTCAGAATAATTCGTTTTAGTTGGAAGCAAAACATTTTTTACTTCCAAAATAATTGATAGTACTTTATTTGAGCATATTTGAGCCATTTAACCCGACAGTGTGGATGTTAAATGGATGTGCCCGAAATATATCAGGCATATATGGACGCATTTGTAGTTCACCAAAGCATTTTTCACCAGTTCTTTTGAGTAAGTGGCCTTTTTTACATTTTATATCTTTAACTTCATTTTCCTGAGCGGAAACGTGGACAAAAACTTGGAAAAAATTGCACGAGACCATTTTTTTAATTAAGTTATGAGTCAACGTACAAACAAGTGTCGTTACAGTATTTCTAATAAATACGTATCTTCCGCTCACTAATTTGCGATGATATATAATTGTGATACCAATAAAGGCCAGATTTGCATTTTTTCAGTTCACACAATTTGACTGACTATTTCCTCGGTTTGGAAGTTAATATGAACTTTTCAATTCTTGCTGTAGTATTTTGAGTGCCGCAACTTCTTCTTCCCATTCTTGCAAGATTGGCAGTGTTTCGGCTTTCTTCCGCTGTATTTTTCCTCCTTTTTAAAACCCTTCTGAGGACAGAATTCACTCATTCTCTCTTCAAATAGAAAAACTAATCCCCACATGAAATTCATACGTGAATTTGGGATAAAAAGATCAACCCATTACTTACTTGTAGAGAGGCTGATATACCTCTTGACTTTACTGCTCGCCTCTGCCCTTCATCTACCACGAGTCAACTTACTTGCTTTTTCAGAGATGTCTCTTCCGTTTTTTAACTTTGAGACCATTTCCCATGTACACAACCTGTGCGTTTATGGCTGCTGCTTTGTTGAGCTCACTATAAAATGACCAAAGGCAACCTTCTTGTGTTTCTCGCCACGCTCTAAGTTTCAATCACCTCGCCTAGTATGTGGACACCATCTTTGTGTGCATTAAACGCGTAGCAATTTCTTGTTTTTAGTCCTGTCTCTTCCTTTCTGTGTGGGTAGCGTTATTATCAAATCTTTTGTAACGGAGAAGAAAACTAAAAGGGTTTTTCCACATTACCTGCCTGAAAAATTCAACACCGATTCCATCGGTAGACAAAAAGCTTACATATATAGCCTGCTGGAATTTAGCAATCCAGCCATGTACAACAGGCCTAAGAATGCTTTCACTTCAAAAATATCTTTGCTACTAGCATCCCTATCTCAACTGAATGGTTCACATACTACCTCAATGCACCAATTCACCCTTCTACAACAATAATGTTCAGCACATTGTCCGTAACAAATAACTTCAAGCATTCGATTACTGTTTTGCTGGCTCCTGAACGCCAGGTAAATGAGTAATAATATTATGAGTTTTTCTTTTAGAAAACTTAGTCGGAGCATTCTTGAACCTCTTTGCCGTTCCGTCATTACCAGCAAAGATCAGATGGAATATATGTCTGTACGCTGGAGTACGATAGCATAAATGTAAATTATAAAACTAAAATGTTTGTAAAAATAGCTCACCAAAGTAAAAAATATCAAAAATGAAGGAATCTCTTCACCCTCTTCAGTAGTTTAGCAAGTGTCTGTGTCGAGAATCCTAACCTCCACGCAATCCTCCGAATCGGCATCCGATGAATCATGCTTCGTCACTTTTACAATCATTACACAAAGTAATATACTAATGATTTCGACATCATCTGGATCACTCAAATTGAATTCACCCCTTGAATTCTAAGCCATTACGTCTCAAGCGCGGGCACAAAAAGCACTGACGCGGAAGCCCGCGATGCATCTCTCAGGTACGAGGCGTTGAATTGACACGACTCATCCTGGTCTAAGGCGACACTTAAGTGGCGGAAATTAAGTGAGCGTCTCAAAATTAAGAATATTACTACACAATTTTGAGTTATAGTAAAAATTAAGCACTCTTAAAATACTACGAAGAAGCTCAGCCTGATAGATTGGAGTCAGCATCGTAATAATTTACATTCATGGCTAGATTTGTCCGATAGATATATTGCGAGCACTGCCGGGTTATGGAAACTTTTAGCGGTACATTCTAATAATTTCTGTGAGCTGAAACTAGATTCTCTTTGTATAGCGTACATTTTTCAATTAACGAGCTAACGAGCTTGGTGAATATTTTTTCCGATTGATTTATAACAGAGGCATTGTCAAATAGTGGCAATTCAATATAGTCCTACATATTGGGTGCAAACATCATAAGTTTAGGTCAATTAATGCATATATATTTTTAAACTTTTGCCGACGTTTCGGACCTTTATTGATCCATCTTCAGTGCTATAAAAATTGATACATGATGTTGATAATGTTTTACAATTCTGTTTTGATTACATAATGTTTAATTTACAATAATTAAATATAAAAATACAAAGACATATTCAAGATTGTTACCTTTAAAGTTTGGTGCTGTTTTTATTTACAATTTTAATTTGGTTGCTTGGATATATTTCTTTGTTGAAAAGTTATATGTCATTTATTAAATTATGATAAATTTTGCTTATAGATAAGTAATGTCTGTCTTTTTATTGCAACTTGTTTCATTTCTGGATATATGGTACATTTGTTTGAATAACCTTTTTGATAAATTTTGTTCTGAGTCTAAAATTTTGGCTTCTTCGAAATAAAATGAGTGACTATTTGTAATTGCAAGATTTGCTAATGCACGAAATTAAACTTTAGTGTTAATTGATGTTTTATGTACCGAGATCCTTTTTTTTTAAGTATTGGGATGTTTGGCCAACATATTATGATTAGCGTATTTATGGACCATAAAAGTTTAATAAAACTGAGTACTTTCAAATATCAGTTGTGCAGTTAATTCGCTAAAAAACCAGACAGTAGATACTTTCGCGGTGTAGTAATGGTTTAGGTCTTTAAGTAAGCAAAATAAAAATGACTCCATAAGAAGAATTCTATTTTTCATATAATGTATGGCCAAATTGGGCTCGATAATAAGTTTGTAGTATTAGTAGATACCAACCTTGTGGATATTTTCATCCGTCTTGCTTTCAATAACTACTTCCCTGGTAAGTTTTGAAGATAATGAAGACATTTATTTTCATAGCAATTCAAATGGGTTCATATGAGATGAAATAGGTTATTTTAGTTTAAAGAAAGTAAGTCGATAATTACCTTATAACCTTACCTGTAAATCATTTAAATAGCAACTCAAAGGTGAACACTTGAATACACACCAACACCGATATGAGATATTTTTACGCTGGAATTTGTGATGACGGTAATCGTATGGCAGTAGTTAAGGGAAAGAGTGTCAACGTGAACCTTTGCGTGGACATACAAATTATATCGCATACAAATTATAAAAATTGTAGGTGTTCAGCGAAAATCAATATACAGGGTGATTACAAAAGAATGCGTCGGTTTCTAAGATCTGTATTTTTCAAATGGCATAAGTCACAGAGCTGCACGACCTCTTAAATGAGCGATATATTCTCTAGTTTTGCTGAAAAAAATAACATTACAAATGTTCAATATGTCCTCGTTGAGTAACCCGAACAATATCAAGTCAATATTCTAATTCCTTCCACACTCTATGAAGCATGTCAGCAGTTACTGTCTCCACAGCCAAAGATATGCGTGCTTTCAATTCCTCGCTGTTAGTAGGCAATGACGGCACAAAGATTTGACCCTTGACATATCCCCACAAAAAATCACATGTGAGATCAGGTGACCTCGGAGGCGACAGATGAAGGGCGAGGTCTTGCCTTGCAGATTAACCAATCAATCTTTGTGGGTATGTCTCATTAAGATGAGCACGAACTGAGAGGTGCCAATGTAGGGGGAGCCCCGTCTTGCTGAAACACAAAATCATTGGAATCTGCTTCCAGTAGAGGGAAAAGCCAATCTTAATCAATGCCTACTAACAACGAGGAATTGAAAACACGCATAACTTTGGCTGTGAAGACATTAACTGCTGACATACTTCACAGTGTGTGAGAGGAATTTGAATATCAACTTGATATTGTTCTGTTACTCAAGGAGGACATATTAAACATTTGTAATATTTTTGTCAACACTACAAGAGAATGTAACGGTCATTTTGAGAGATGGCGCAGCTCTGTAGCGCGTACCGTTTTAAAAATACCGATCTTTGAAATCGACGAATTCTTTTGTAATCACCCTGTATTTTTTCACTAACACCAACATTATCATCAGTCCTTTAACCTTAAGATAATTTGACTCCAGGCCTTCATTATCCCTGTCCCCTGCAAATACCCTTATGTCCTTGTTCTTTTGTTTTACCCACCATTTTCGTCGGCCTATGTAGGTGTTTGACCCTTAAGTCTTACTCATGGAGTATTCCCTACCATCATGCTCCTCACAATTTCGTTGTGTCTCAAAGTGTGGACTATCCATCTGGACCTAGTATTCCTTGTGACGGTACAGGTGTACCATCACGTTGTAATGTGGTCCCGTTGGCCAGAGGGGAAGGACATTATCAGGTTGGTACCGTTAAACCATTATTAGGAGAATGAGAGGCCGGCAATGATCGAAAGTGACGTGTGGGAGAGTTTTTGTTTGAGAGAGTTATTAGTTAGTGGGCATTGGGATGGATGATTGAGCGGTCGGCGTTAAGAATTGAGCATTGAGCTGACGATATTGAAAAGGTGCAGTGATTCATTCAGACGGTGATTCATTTTCGGAGAAAGTAACAGCCAATTGGAGAGTGTTGGAAAGCCTGAGGACTGCACGACTGCTAGCAGAGCGAGTTGTATTGCAGGATGGGGAAAGAACCCTCCTCGAGTTACTAACATTAGACGTCTGCCGTAAATATATCTACTTTTGCTGTCAAAATTGGTCGTAAGGGAGAGTTTTTAAAATTAATTTTAAATAGAATTGAGAAATACATATAACTAAAGAGTGAATTAGAGTGTTGAAATAAGTAATTAAGAGAAGGATATTAATTGCATAAAGGAGAAGCCAGTAAAGTTGTTGAAGTTGCGTTAAAATTGCCACGGTTATAAAATGCCTTCTGATAAATGTCCTAACTTGACTAATAATTAATAGTTCATTTTAGATTAATTATATGTCTAATGACAATTTAATTACCCAATGAGCAGCCAGGGCGAAGATAATAAAATGAAAGAGAGTTTTAATATTTTACATCCTCATACCTATAGTGATCCATTTTATAATCTCCTCTCATATTCTTCTCTACACTTCCTCATTCCTGATCCCATACAACCGTTTAATATTCTGCGTCCACCTTCTGCACCAAGCTTTAAAATCCTCTATTCTCCTCTTTTCCAGCTTCCGAATGGTCCACGTCCGTGAGCAATGCAGCACAACACTTCACTAGAAAGTTTTCACTTCTTCCCAAATGTTATTTATTTTTAGTTGCTAGCTCTATTCTCTTGAAACGCATTATTTGTTTTTTTTTAATCATGCGTGCTTACTTGACTAGAGCTATTCTTTTCTTGATGCCTCATCCATACAATTTAATGCAACATTCATGGCACCTAGGTGAAGTATTCCACTTTTTCAAGCAACTCACCAGTAGCATCATGTAATGCTCGCAAATGTGAAAATCTATTGATGATCATGCATCGGCAGCTATGTCGATGGCGGAAGGTTGGAGGACAGAACATAGGGGGAGGAAGAGCGGTGATCGCCGACCTGTGTTTGGCTGTCGGAACTTCCTCTCGGCGGTATGCAGTGGGGTCAAACCATTGTTGGCCGGCAAGCGGAAGGATAATATCGGGGATAATATAGACCCTTGGGGAGTTCGTATGGAGGGGAGAATGGTGAACTGCAATGGCGCTTACTACCCCGAGTGACCCCCTAGGTCCAGTGTTAACACGAGGCCTAAGCACTCCTGAAGATAATGGGAGGCTGGGAGGGAGAGAGGAGGGGATGGAGGTCGTTTGGGAAGTCCTTTAAATCGCCTCGTGGGTCCTGCCATCAAAGAGGACAGTGTGTTTATGACGACAAAGCAGGGGAGGAGAGACACAATAGAACACTTTCTCCCACACTAACGGCTCCTCCTCAGTCTAAACAGAGTTTTATCGCTAAACGTCCCTTCCTTCGCTCATGCAATCACGAGTCATGTCAGCCAACCCGATTCACTAATACTTGTCCGACGCGTGGAATTTTGTATATAGGCAAGTAAGGATTACAATTTACAGCAAGTATAAAACATAAGGGTCATTTTATTTTTTTTCTATAGCATTCTCAAAGTTTTTAAAGAATTCATAAATGAAATTGATGATAACTCAAAAACTTGCAGGCTAAATAGAGGACATTATTAAAGGTGGTTCCACCGTATAAGGGCATTAATGTCATTTCATTCGTATCCTATTTACTTAACTCTAACTGATATGTGCAACAAAGTTTTGCCTTTCCACACTATTTTTCTCGCTAATTGAACTTAAAATTATAAGGTGTTAAATGGGAACATTGGAGAAATACAAGAAAATCAACTATTTTGCTATCTCATATGAATGCAAATGTCACGAAAAAATCTTAATAAGAAGCGAAAACCTACGAAAAATCAACTATAAATATAATGGATGCATGTTTACCAACTTACGTACTGAGTTATTATATAATTACTGCGATAATTGAAGTCAAAATGTGGAATTTCCGAAGAAATGGCGCTGTAGCTTATGGCTATAAAAAAGTGTTCATTAAACATATATTCGTTGAATAATCTGCATATTTTGTACTTTAATTTCGGTTTTCAGCAGCTAACGCAAATCATCAGCGAAAGTAGCGTATTTTAAAATAAATAATCAAAGAGTTGTAACATAATATTTGTTTTGACTCACACAGTCGCGGTGGAACCTCCTTAAATTGGTTTCATAAAATCCCGAATTCTTTAAAGTGATCCAAAACGCTGTCGATTAAGGGCAGTTTTGATTAAGAGAGTTTCTTAAGGAGGTTCCACCGCGACTGTGTGAGTCAAAACAAATACTAAATTCCAAATTTTTGATACTTTGTCCAAAATATCCTGCTTTCACTGATGAAATACGTTATCTATAGAAACCCAAAAGTATAAAGATACAAAATATATGCAGATTATTCCACGAGTGTATTTTAAATGAGCACTTTTTTCCAGCCATAGGAGCCGACTGCAGCGCCATTTCCTGTGAATTACCGCATATTGACTTCAATTGCGGCATTAATCCCTTCAATAACTAGAAAAATAAGGCGGTAAGATGCCTGTATTTTATTTTTCTTCAATTTCTCTGGATTATTTCCTTCTTATAAATAGTTTTCCGCAAAAAATGGCATTTGTATTTTATGGAAAAGTACTATTTGTCCTCGTGTTTCTCTCATTCCCCCATTGAACACCATGTCATTTCAAGTTCAATTATAGAACAAAGTAGCGCGGAAAGGTATTATTTTGTCGTTCATATCAAATAGTGGACAACCTTTTCTACAAGTAGACAGAATATGAATAACATGACATTTCAGTCATTTTACGGTGGAACCACCTTAAGTGCCTATGTAGTTATGTACAGGCTTTCGCGTGCCAATCGTTGATATAGTCAGGAGGTATGTCATGCTAAGAGGGAGGTCGCACTCCTCACACTGTGTCGGAATCTTCTCTTTGCTAAAGAGATGGAAATGCGTGCATCCCGTCCTCGGCCGTTCAATGGCCACTACGACAGCCACTGATGAAAAAAGGACCACGCCGACGTAACCATTTCAACCCCACGTAGTTGGTTGCCTGCCACGTTCTCCTCCATCACTTCAAGGCAATTATTCCTCGGGCTACCACCTTGTAAGACTTGAAAATAACGCAGAGGTCTTTACAGAATCAGCGTGAGTATCCTGTTGATTCCGGAAAGGTTCGTAGCGTGCATATCATGCCTAAACTTGAGGTGGTTCCACAGTAAAATGACTTAAATGCCATTGTATTCATATTCTGTATACTTGTAGAAAAACGTGTACTCTATCTGATACGAACAACAAAATAATGCCTTTCCACGCCATTTTATTCTATAATTAAACTTGAAATTACATGGTGTTCAATGGGTGAATGAGAGAATCACGGGGAAAAATAGTATTTTTCCATAAAATACAAATGCCACTTTCGTGGAAAAGTGTCTTTAAGAAGGAAATAGTCCAGAGAAATTGAATAAAGATAAAATACAGGCATCTTACCGCCTTATTTTTCTAGTTATTGATGAATTAATGTCGTAATTGAAGTCAAAATGCGGTAATTCGTACGAAATGGCGCTGCAGTCGGCTCCTATGGCTGGAAAAAAGTGCTCATTTAAATTACATTCGTGGAATAATCTGCTTGTGTTGTTCCTTACTTTTGGATTTCTATAGGTAACGCATTGCCTTAGTGAACGCAGGATTTTTTGGACAAAATATTAAAAATGTGCAATTTAGTTTTTGTTTTGACACACAGTCGCGGCGGAACCTCCTTAAGATGGGAGTCAATTTGTGTTTTTTTTTTGACACAACGATAGCCTATGTTTTAAAAATGCACTGTAATTGCTGCCAAGATATCTTTCGTCAAAAATATTTCTCTAGTAATAAGCACTATTTATTTTCATAACTAAAGGGTAAATTGAATCACATAATTTTCAACCATTTCAAATTTAGAAGCATTATGTATCTTTACAATTATTTTTCGAATCTGGAGATGTTGACCTACCTTCGTAGAGTTTCGTAAAAATGGTAGGTACCTTTACTCACATTTTTCCAACATTTTTCATATAGTTCTTAAATAAAACTGCAGTAATTGTACTGTCCACTTAAATTTTAATGTAAATATTACACAACACGTGTTTCGTCGTTTCTTAGGGCGTCATCATCAAGTCTACCTAACCAGTTGTGTAATATTTACATAAAAATTTAAGTGGACAGGACAATTACTGCTGTTTTATTTAAGTACTACAATGTTGTTTCACCATATAACGCCAGAGACTGTTGAATTTATTTTTCATATAGCCTAATGGTGATATACCAAAATACTTTCTATAATGATTTAAAGCAGGTGAGAGCTTTTATCTTTTAATGCTGTTTCTTGCAGTCATTTGTTATTTAATTTTTTTAAATAATTTCATTATTCCCCTTCCCTTCCCATACTCTCTACTGACTTCACTTTTTCCATTGCAGCCGATATTATTAACGGAGAAATTTCGCAGATATCAGTACAACGTTCAATGAAATGAAATATTTGCAATAAGACAGTAGGCGTATGTAAAGGCGTTATATATTATTTCACAACACGTTAAGTTTTCTTGAAAATAGCATATTTTATAAAGTATTTTGCTGCTCAGGTCAACTTTCGAGCATTTTAATGACACCGCGAGTCAGCACGTGGTATTAAAAATAATGTAATGCTTTCCCGATGTATGCTTCGCGTAATTCCACCACCGAGTTAAAATGGTAAAAAGCACCGAACCTTCGACGGACTCGAAATTTCGATGCACTGAAGTAAAGAAAGCTTATAATATTTATAAACGTCGGTAGGTTTTATGTCTCTTTAACTTGTATGCTGACAAACTGCTGGAAGAAGCTTTAGAAGACATCGGGGGGATAAAAGTGGGAGGTGAGAGAATAAAATCCATCAAAAATGCTGATGACCAGGCAATAATAGCAGAGAATGAAGAAGAACTTGAGGAAATAATGGAAAGAATTAGGAAGAAGAGTGAAGACTACTGAATGAGAATAAACAGCAATAAAACTAAGGTAATGAGAATAGCAAGGACAGAAGGGCCCTTAAATATATGGCTGGAGGAAGAAAAATTAAAACAAGTAAGTTCTTTCAAGTACCTGGGGAGTATAGTTACACAGAATGGCAACTGAACTGAAGAAATTAAAAGCAGAATTGGGCAAGGAGAAGTAGCATTTAGCAAGATTAAGGAACTGGTGACAGCAAGGAACATCAAGATGGATATTAGGAAAAGATTTAGGAGATAATAGGAGAAAATGCTTTGTATGGATGCGAAACGTGGACGTTGAAGAAGAGAGAAGAAAAGTACTTAGAAAGCTTTGAAATGTGGTTGTGGCGACGAATGGAGAAGATTGGATGGAAAGATAAGATCACGAATGAAGAAGTGCTACGGAGGATTGGAGAAGAAAGAAGTTTACTGGGAGAGATTAAAAAAAGAAAGGCAAAATGGATTGGACATATTTTAAGGAATAACAGCCTACAGAAATTAATAATAGAAGGGAAGAGAAGAATAGGAATGAGGAGGCACGGAATGCTGAGGGATATAAAAGAAGGAAGGAGTTATGCTGAGATGAAGAGAGAGAGGCCCAGGACAGAATGTTGTGGAGACAACGCTACCGTTGAAACCTGTCTGCGGACAGAAGCACCAATGATGATGAGGTTTTACAAATATAACCCGATGGAAACCCTGAGAATAACTTAAACGGGGTATTCTTCTCTTACACATGTGGTGGCTGTTCGTTAAAATTAACTATAACAGGTGAATAATGAGTTTCCGTGGGAGGGAGGTATACTTTCGCACAAGCTCTGTCATTGAGTGAATGCTTGCTTTTGTACATGTCAAAACTTCAAGCTTCCACGAAATCGTAAAAAAACGTGACTTTTCAGAGAACACACGCTTCGGAATGTTCTCCCAGATATTTCCTTCTACCCCCCTTCTGCGCAATCCATTTTCTCACCCAACATTTCTCCTCCCCCCTCTCTTCTTCCTTCTCTAACAAATTGGCAAACGCACTGATTTCTTTTGTTTCCGCCATCAATTCCCATTCGCATTCTTCTGAGACGCATACACTTCCTCTTACTGAGCTCAAATTCTAGTACGTGCAAGAATGTCAGAATCTGCCCCTCACATTAATCAACGCGACGTCGATCGGACCTCGAAAGAAGAGGGAAAAAGGAAATAAGAAGCTTAAAGGTAGAACCTGCGCTTCGAAGTACTGCTTTCATTACATAGATAAACTCGACAGCAACAAGATAAAATGGCTCAAAATGTTATTAATAATAATTGAAAATAATTTTCAATCAATCAACATGGCTGTACAGTACTAGAGTTTTCTTCAAAATGAAGTAATCCTGTCATATAAAGAATGGCTTTTATTTTGACGCCATGTCTCAGAGGAATTTAAAAACTTTCTCTGGAACTGCAGTAAAGCTGCATAATTAGAAAATTAGGGATGAATTAAAACAACAGAACTAGTGAGTACTTTTGCTCTTTTAATGTAAACGTAATTAAAACAAATGTATTATATATAATTGCTGACGATGAACTCGACAACACTGTATAGCTTTCAACATATCGGAGTTTCACTCCGGTCCGGCACCTTTGTTTGTTTGCATAGTTTCACTCCAATGTTTTTGTTTACTCCTCGAACATAATTGCCAAGTCTGTTTCAATATGGCGGCTACGGGACGAAAGTAAGACTCTTCATCGCTTTTCAATCATAAATATCTGCATTAAATGGCCGATAAGGTAGCATGAAAAAAAATTCATTGTATCCGTTAATTATTTAATCACCATACGGTCGTTTTTGAGATAGCCTTGTCGAGGAAAATCTCGAGAAATAAAATGTTGAAGTGAGGGACGACACCATACCGCCATAAGAGCTATGTAATTTAAGGCCGACAATGAGGATTTTAAAATCCTGATATCAGCGCTAAATGGCCGATTACCTCTAATTACTTTTTCACAGATCGACTAAGGCATAATTTCTCTGCAATATATGAAAAAAAACAGGGCATGCTATAGAATTCACCGCCAATATCGTCCACCAGCGCTTTAGCGACTTAATGTATTGCGCGCGCTTGGATGGCTGAGAAATTGAAATCAGCCACTCCTGGCTAACAGCTCGCTGATCATTGGCGGCCCCAAAGGTAGGGGCAATTGCCCCCCAAAACCCGGCTTATTTCTTTGTCAAAGACCATAAATTAAAAGCCTAAATTATTTTGTTGTTTTTTTTGTTATTGAAGTTTTGGTTATTTTACTTTAAAATCCAGTTAATGTTTATACAAAATAAAACTGTTTTAAAACCACAAGCTAAATGCGAATGTAAATCAAAATAATTTTGGAATTAGTCGAAACTTGGTGGTCTTCTAAAAGGGAAATATGCATTTAGTAAAAACTTGCTCTTCTTAAAATTCTTATTCTTCTGCCTTACCTCTCCTCAGGCTCAGTATTTCTTTAAAGAAAGTATGTAGAAAAGCAATTTTTCAGAGTCAGTTTACAACAAGCAAAAACAAATGCTACCATGGACATTTGTAGAGTATTACATTTAAAAATACTTGGTAATAGAAGTACGAGAGCTTCGTAGTACCTAGAAGGACGATGAAGGGTCATTTGACCCCTAACGTTTTCTGATCATTTGTGCGGCATTTAACATTGGTTTTAAACGGGCTCCGACAGCTGAGGTTATATCCCATCGATTGAAGGATCTTTATTCTCAGACAACCTGATTTTCCATTCCCCAGGCGGAATTCGAACCCACGACCATTATAGTAGAGTCGTAGATCCGGCAAGCTGGCACTCTGGCAACTGCAGTTGGCTTATCATTGGAGTGCCTCACACTTCTCCAAAAGATCTACCTGATTGTAAATATTGGTTAAATTTTGATACAATTGAAACGCCTTTTTTATACTTAGTGGTGTTGCACATTCTGTGCTGTGCGTCGGACACTATTACTATCGCGGTTCGGTAAGGTTTTTCATCCCACGTATCACGGCCTGAATTCTAGTAAGACTCAATCAAATGCAATAAAATGTATTCCTCCTTTGCCTGGCTTGATCTTCATGTTTTACAGAACAAGGAAATGCATTCTGGTAAACGTTAATTTATATGCGTCAAACACAAAAAAAATAATTTTCCCGTTTATTGTCATTTCATAATTCAATGATGGTCTAGTTGCCGACAGATGGTCACAAAAAATAATTTCAAAGCGTCAAAAAATTACAGCCTCCTAACTGAAGCCCAATAGGGACAGGCACTAACCCATCTCTTCCGCAAATTCATTCATATGGGGCGGGGAGCGAAGGATAGTCTTTCCTCCATGTCTTCTGTTTCCAGAGGAAAGATTGTCCACGACATAGGTTTCGGAAAATTATATGTAAATAATGACACACTCCCGAAGGCAGATGATAAAAGGCCGAAGCCGGACACGCTAGTTACGAGAATGGTTGATTTATGCAATGTAATTAACTAATGTGAAAAGTATGCATGTCTTCTTCATGAACTCAACTGGCCTTTAAAAATATTAAAAACGCGAAAATACACTTCTGTAAATCATGCCCTTAGCATTGAGTATGCCCTTAGTAGTACCTCTCCAACACTGATAATAGGGTCATCACATGTGGTACTGACGGTAATCCAGTATCTCCTGCGTACGAAAACGTGATTTAAAAATTTTGCTCTCATTGGAATACGTGAATATATAAGCATTTAGCTCTAATAATGAGAGATAAAGAAGCCAGAAAATTATGTCTCCGATCAAAAACAGCAAAGAGAGCAAAATGTCACTAAATACAATAAAATAAATATTAATTTAATAAAATAACTGACATGCTACCTATAGTACTAATTCTTCATTAAAGATAATTCGTAGAACTATTATAAAGTTCAAAATATCATTTTCCAACCTCCTAGTCGCCTGCCAAAATCCCATCTATTCATTCGCTACGCGTTGGAGCGATGTTTTACACTTGGATAGCGAAACTCTCTGTTGGCGAATGCTTACTTTCGCTAAAGGAGAACGAGGATAACATTTTCTTAGCCAGAGGGCCGAAGCCCTCGCTAGCGAAATCCATGGCGAAAGACCGCTGGCGAAATCACTGGCGCAAGGATACGAGAATAGGGCAGGCAAAGCTCTCGCCAATTCTGTCACCAAATCAGCCCTGGCTATAGCCAGAAAGAACCAGAATAGGACCCCGGGACTCGAACTCAGATCCATCGATTTCTCACAGAGTGCTTTAACCAGTGGATTCCCTTACTGAGGCGTCTTTATCCCCTGTGGATTGGAGGACTACTAAATGATGTCAGGACCCTGATAGACAGCATTATCACAGAAACACTTTGTAAACGTTTCCACAACAAGTATTATATTACCGACTTAGGTTTCAGCAAACATTGCCATTATCAAGGTGTTTGCTGAAACATAGGTCAGTAAAATATAACTTGTTGTGGAAATTTTTACGAAGTTTTTTTGTGATAATGCTGTCTGTCACAAATTTCCTCAAATTATCGCCTGATACGTTAAAATCAGGATCCTACTACTTAGCAACAGAGTATAAAAATAGAAGCGTGGTAGACATCGTACCTGAATAGAGTGAA
Organism: Pyrrhosoma nymphula; assembly: GCA_963573305.1. Classification (NCBI taxonomy): domain Eukaryota; kingdom Metazoa; phylum Arthropoda; class Insecta; order Odonata; family Coenagrionidae; genus Pyrrhosoma; species Pyrrhosoma nymphula. Next base: position 13,703,910 of record OY754329.1, read on the forward strand.
TAGAATAGATATAGAAAGTGGTCGGAGGTTCGATTACCACCAAAGTTGTTTTCCACCACTATATTTAGGCAATGGGTGTTCCCATCTAATTCAGTTGGCTCCTAGGAAACCCAATGACCAGCCTGGAGTTCCTTACATTGGGATTGGAGGGGTTTTCGGGTCACTTAATCTTCAGTACCGCAAAAATGGTAAATTACGATAAATACCACAATACATAAGCATGAAGCCGAGCTTTTATGGAGCTGTTCGCAGCAATGTATATCGGGGAGAAATGGTAGCTGAGCCTAAAAAAAATCAATTAAATCCATGTCTATTACAACGGACGCCAAGACTAAAAGCATTTAATCAGTGACTGTGGTTAGGGGCCGTTCAAGTATAACGTAAGACGTTTTGGGGGGGGGGGGGTTGGGATCTTATGTAGTGGGGGCAGGGGCTCTGGACCCTATTTATGTAAGATTTTTGTCCGTATTGAAACATTCTATCTATCGTTTCCGAGTGAAATTAAGCAGTGATATGGAGCGTCCGCTCGTTAATGGCGTATTTTTCGTGTTCTCACCGCTACACAAATGCTCCTATTCTTTCGCCTGACTGGCTAGGTATGTACATTACCTCCATGCTCAATGAATGTGGTACTCCAACACTGCTTAATTATATAACACCCAGTGCTCAAAGCTGTACGATGGCTTCTATGGAAAGATGAAACTGCTGAAAGCGAGCATTTGACGTAGAGTCGACACAAATATCTAACGTCTTACGTAAGACTGAGAGGAGGGGGGGATTTAGAAATATCTTTCACTGTCTTTTTCAGTAGAGGGGGGGTCAAAAATGGAAAAAATCGTCTTATGTAATACTTGAACGGTCCCTTGTAAGATGAAGAAGAAGAAAAAAATACACGCAAATTACAGATATTTAGTTAGGGATTTTGTCATAATTAATTTAGATGTCAGGTTTTGCTTGGACATTATGGTTAGGAGCCCCTGATTACTTTTACACTTGAATAATTAGGGCTATCAATTAAGAAGTGGGCATGATTAATGCTGGCAATAATTCAGAACGCAGTACGTAAGAGGGAGGCTCATACATCACCCTCTTCGTTGAAATGCTAGGAAATTGCTGATTAAGTTAAGTGTGAGGTATTAGAACCCGTCATTATCTCGGCATCAAGATGAATTTGCTGAATAAATAAAAAAAACTATATACCTGCTTCTTTTACATTGGCGAACATATTGCATACTGCAACTTGTACGCATGATGGTTAACTGCAGGAAAAAGCTAAAAATAAAAAAAAGACCATGTTGGCTACCAATCGTTCACGATTTGTTTGAACATATATCGTATGTTTACAGACATTTAATGCAAAAGTCATTCACATAATCAGCAACACAAATGAAGATATCAGTTTCTATACTTGCGGCAAGTACAGGAAACTGTACCAATTTCTGAGAGAAGATTGTTTTTAATAGCTACTCTTGTAGAATCCTTATTTACGCTTGCTCAGATTGATATTGAAAGTAAAATGGAGTGAAAAACGTTGGTGACATAAACGCGTCGAAACTCGGGTCGTATGTGTTACTTGGGTGTTTGAAATTAGTATAGCAGTATTGAAAATGTAGTCTATTAAATTCTTTTATTTACGGAATAACACTATGCTACTACGGAAATTGTTCTATATAGGGGTAAAAATTTGATTACTTTATAAGTGAAAAACGAAGTCTCTTTTTCTTTGGACCAAATCGAGATGGAATATAATTGATTTCTACTTCGTATTAAAAACTTACAAATTTCGAATTACACAGCAGAGAAAAATTAGGGAATTAAATTTGCCAATACAATTTGAGCAATTTGCCAAATTGCTCAATTACGCCAATTAAATTCAAAGGTGAAAACTTTGGATGCTTCCAAAAATAAAAAAATAATGAGATATTGGAAAAAAGGTGCATGATTTGAATGTTATTCAAACCGATGAATGCCAATAGATTCTGGGTAGCATAGTGGCACGAGCAATTGCCCATCTCCCACTCAAAAATGTTAAATTAACCAATGCAAATAACACTAACAATAAGATACAGGTCACTACTTCATATTCACTGACATTTTTGACCGATCGTAAGCGGTACATTATTACTCAATGTTACTCTTACAATTTTTCACGAAGATGAAACAACGCCATCACTGCTGGTGGGGTGGGCCATGTTTCTACGTTAATGGCTATGCGTTTAGCAAAGCCAGAATAGTGTTTTTTCAGGAAAAAGCCATTAAATTTACCAACAAAGGGGTATGGATGTGGATTCGTAATGGTTGATACCTCAACTGAAACTAGTCCAGTGGAAATCAAGGGATGCGAAGTAGACGATGCGTATGAAGCCACCACTCTATCATACTGAGGCGTGACACTGATCGGCTGTCGAGACGACATCCAGAAGAGTGATGCGGCGCTTCACTCCACCGCACCTCCTGCTCCGAAAATTTCCCTTCCGAATCAATACTTCACTGCGCTAAGTGCACAACACCGTTTTTTGCCTTTTACCAGATTTAAGATCGGAAACCCATGACTTGAATTGTTGACACCAATCCACATGAAGTATGGATAGTACTCTCATTTGCATCATGATCTTCACAAGCTAGCGCCGCCAAGTTTCGCTACACCTGTACATATCCCTATTAAATTCTTCATAGATTGCTCCCTCAATCAATAAACTACGCGTGAACAGCATCTCAAACACTCATGCCTCTTAAAAATAAGCCTTTCCTACATTGTTCACGATATTTTCTCTTTCATGGTTTATGATTGGGCAGTCAGTAAATAATAAAAGATCCACGAAAACCACAGAGTACCACACATTGAATGATTAAACTTATTAGGAAAACGATAATTGAGTGACGTGAAGGGTCATAAAATGAATTATCCTCATAGTGAACTAATTCACGTCTTGACTAGTTGTAACATTATAAGGTAAATTTAAAAGCTTGGAAATTAAAAAGCTTAGTGACTTAAGCATACTGGCCATTGACAATACATAGATGGGCCATTGCACTGACAGCTGACCAGAAGGCTTAGTTTATAGTTTATGATAGTTTTTCACGTAAAGTTCGAATTGCCCGATGTATTAGTAAAATGTAGGCAACTAAACGGTCATTAGTATCTATCTCAAAAATACTTGCTTATCAGTATTGACCGCAAAAGACTAAGGCCTGGCGTGATCAACATATATATTTATATATATTAATTTTGTAGCGTGTCAGTCAGTCAGTCATTCTGTATCCATTTTGTTTATTTCTCTCTCAATTCTTGAGCTAGAGAAAAGTGGTTTGGTGCATTAAATGTGGATTCTCTGTCTGTATGATTTGGTAGTAGTTTTGGATTATTAGCATTTGGTGGTGCAAAAAAAATGCAAAAAACCGTGGCTATTAAGCTAATAATCCGTAAAAACTGCTTAACAACGATGAATTTATTTAGGTTAGCAACGGTGAAGTAAACAAACAGTACTCATCAAATTGCAATCAGTTACAAACAGTCTGGGCATCGAACTGTAAGGTGACCATCCGTCCTCCTTTAGGGAGGACAGTCCTTTATTTGTAAGTTCTGTCCTCCCTCGAAATGTGTCCTCCTACATGTCCTCCTTTTCGATATTTGAAGACTATTCTGTAAATCTTTGTATTTGATCGATGCCAAGCTGGTTCGTTACACGTGATGTGACGTATATGTACTTGATATGACGATTCGTAAAGGCTCGGTAGGTACAGTGCGGCGAGACGCAATCAACATATTGAAATGAACAGGTTGAATGGGAAAATCAACGTTGAAATTGATCAAAGATGGGTGGAAATATTCAGCCATTTCAAACATAATCATATTTCATGTGAACATTTATTTTTTCTTGATCAATTTACGTTTTGCTGCCCTGGAACTAATGCAGCAGTTGAAAGAGTTTTTTTCAATGGCTAATGATTTTTGGGAAAGTGAAAAATCGAAATTGAATGTTGGAGTTACTCAAGCTGGAGCTCTTGCCGTAAAATTCGATATGAAAGATAATGTTTGTTCAGATATTTCGAAATATTGTTAGAATATAACACATTGATTAAATATATTCATTCAATGGAAGAGTACTAATTTAAATAATATTTAATATGTATGTAAGCGTAATCACAATATAAACGGTCACAAATGTTTTTATTATGCATTTATCATATTATTTGTAGTGTATTATTGTTGCAATGAATGAAACGTTTCTTTTATTTAAGATATTTTTATTTTTTATTTGCGTCCTCCTTTTCATTGAAAAAACGTTGGTCCCCTTTTATAAGCGTTGTTAATTTATCTTTTTCAGGTAAGTGTTGATTGCACTACGATATCTGTATTACTTTATTTTAATTTCTGTCAAATGAAAGTGGGTTATTTTTTATTTGGGTCAAGGATCTTAGCCTCATGTTTAAGAAGATTTGGAGCCATTTTCCACAAAACTGAAGCATATGTGATGAAGTATAGAAGTAAGACTCTGGCATACAACTATAGCTTAGTGGAAATTTTAACTGGAGTGATTGCTGTAACTCCTGAAGTGTATAGTTCATATGTAAACCACCAACCGTTATACACTTACGCAGAAGCACCAGTAAAGTATTTTCGTAGTATTCTCTTTCAATTATCTAAATTAGTAGACAAGAGTCAAGTGTTAATTAGTAAGCGATTAACCGTCTATGAAATTCTTTCCCTAAGGTTTATTTTATTTCCCTTGATATACATATAGCTATTTTTACGCGAATGAAGGCGAAATTCGGCAATTAGTGAAGATATTTAGAAATTACTTGGGTGAATGTTTAAATTTATGCCACTCCAAAACAATAAGGTTCGTGACAAATTTCTGTAAATTCAACGTTAATATAATCAATTAAGTGTTTTGATATCGCCGTTCCCTTGATTTGGTTTTATTGCATAAGATATGCGATTAGCTAGCGTAAGTGAAATGAACCTCAAGAGTTTTCCATGCATTAAAGTGTCTGGATAAATACCAAAGATCGTAAACGTTTCAATATACATTTGCGTGTGCCGCTGTCTCAATATTGTTACAAACTTCACTTCGAAAGTTTAGAAGTATTACGTATACCATTACGAATGCTATATGAATGTGCGAGAAACTGACCTCGGAGATAATTCATTACCAGTATATGTTAATGTACATGTCAAATATTGCTCCCGTGCATGCTGTTTTGGGGAAGTAAAATTACTAGAGGGAACCTAAAACAATGCCATGTGCAAAAAAATGCGTTACTGTTTTTCTAGAAATTCCAGTTTTGACGAAACCATGCCTGCCCACGATGACTAACCATTATAAGTTTTTGCAAAGTTTTTCTGGACTTCCGGGTTCACTTTTTCAGAGCGAGTCCATATTTCTCAGGTGGAGACTGCCTGCAAAACAGGCAGCAGGTCTGCTAGTGTATAATAAAGACCAATGACGTTTCTATTCGTGGGCGACAACCATCTCTGTCCCTGCGTTACATCAATGTATGATATCTTGCGCAAAACCGCCAGTATAATATATTAAAATACATATAAGAGTACTTCACCATTGTGAAAGAAACTTTAAAACCAATTTTATTACTTTGGATTTTTGTACTTAGACTTTTGTACTTAAATATACAACTTTTACACACATGAAAAATTGCATGATTTATTTATCCAATTTGCACCAATATGGCCATCCACCGTTTAAATGCAACCATTGCACACAGACAATACTCCGCAAGAGCAGTCTCTTTTTTTTACTAAGATAAGAGAGTTTATTGAAACAAGAACGTCTGCAGGGAAGCAATTAAAATGTATCTAATTAAACACGGACGTAGAAATATAGTAAATATTTATTTTAATTTCACCGTTTACTGCGGTCATAAATCATAAGATCGATAAGGACGATCACATGTCTAAAATGTAGTTCATTAAAGAAAACATGATAAACTTTTACCTTCTTTTACGATTTCGTAATACTAAGAAATCGTCTGTGATAGAAATATTCTCCCTTAGGGAGGAGAAAATACAACAACAGAATGATGCTCTCACATTAGACGAGGGCAAGAAATGGCCCCAAGGTGAAGAACACTTATGGAGAAAGAAGGTTTCCTTTATCGGGCTAGTGGAGATACAACAGTTAATATTTCCTACTTCCAGGTGTTGGGTTTAAGTAGGTTCGGTGGTTTCGCTCAACTTAAGAGAATTCGACGTAACTTGCTGGAAGCATTACTTATGTTGTCTTAAACCTACCTGATTGTTATCAGAATTATTTACCACATATTACTTAAGATATTTGATCGAGAAGTGGACAAAAAATTACGTGGGTTCTTATGGGAACACAAGGTACGAGTAGCTTAATTCATCAAAAAGAAAGTTTTTCTAGTTTAGAATAATAAAAACAAAGATAATAAAAATAAAGTATATCAAATGATTTGCATACATTATTCTATTGATGATTTTAATTGTTTTTTTTTCTTAATCTCAACTAGAAAAAGTTCTTTTCGATGAATAAAGCTAGTCGCACCTCGCGTTCCCATAAGAACCCATATGTAATTTCATGCCCACACTTCCACATCAAATATCCTAAGAAATCTGCGGTAAATAATTTTGAAAAAAATCAGGTAGCTTTAGGAAAACATAACTAATACTTCCAGCATGTTTCGTCGAATTCCCATAAGTTGAGTGAAACCACGGTACGTCCTTAATGGACGATTCCATAGTTGAAGGTAGGCATAGGATTCGATAGTAGCGCCGTCGGTAGTAGCTGTAACTATCGGGACAAACAAATCGTGTTTTTGTATGTTTACCATTGGGAAAGGTGATCTCGCTGATTTGTTAGTTGTGTTAAAATGGTGAAAAGGTGTGCTTATGGGTTGTGCAAAATCGACACGAGATATAGGAATAAGCCCTATATGAAGGGAGTGGAGTTTATTTTTGGAGTTAAATTTTGAGCCACCTTCACTGGTTTTGAACGATTAAAATATTAGTTCAAAGGCTCCAGGTTTAACTGAAACCAAAACTAATCAAAAGAGAAATTCACTATTATTTAACTTGATTCCCTCAAGACTTCAATGGTTGGATATGATTTGTTTGTCCCGATAGTACCAACTTCTTCCGCGCGCAAGCGTTGCGTGACGTCATCTGTAAAATCGTCCATTGGGGTAGGACCAATCTATGAAGGCACCTCCCCGCTGATTAAAAACGACATTCACGCCGGTAATGATAATGTAACTGAATATTGCCTACCGAACGAGAATTATACTAAAATGACCCTCATACGGATAAAATGGAAGAAGATCCTTACAAATGATGTCTACTCCAGGCCGACCGTGTTCCTTCCTACCCCTTCCTTGACTGTTTTCGCGATTCCTCACATTATTTCATTCTTCTCTATGACCTCTACGCCCTGAATAGAAACTGACCACGTCGTAATGTCAGCAGACGTGGCTGCATATATTTGAGACGTTCCCATGGAGGATTGCCTCACGTCTGATCACCTACCCTTCTGTTTTCCTTTCCATCTAATAACATTCCCCAACAAGTAAAGCTTCACCCACCTGCACCGGGTCGAAGGAGGCATACCGCACTACCAATATCAAACTTATCCTCTGAAGGTAATTCCGTCTGCGCTGCAATGCGGCCAGGTGCATCGCGACAAAGCTCTACTCAACAACAAAGTTCCACCCGAATGTCCGGTTCCTGCCACGTGGAATCCGTGCCAATATCCCGGCCCCGACATCAATAACGGTCACCCCTGGAATACCGCCCGCGCAGAAGAGTAGGAATAAAAAGTACCCAAAGAAGAGAAGATCCAGCGACTCAGCACTCAGTGATCCTGCCCACCCCAGTGAACAAAGAGTTTTCCTGGGATAAATGCCAGAAACTTAAATCTTAACAATACTAATTTATTTACTTTATTCGCAAAGTTGTGTTTATTTAATCATACCAATATTTTGTTTTACATGATAGTTCATTTACAGTGAACAGATCTGTATATCATTTCTAAATATATTTATTTACTTACGTCACATGTATTTACTTTCACTAAGTTTTGCAGTTTATATTTTATTTTTTGACCTTTTTAAAATTTATTTGGTGGCCTGATTAGTTTTTAGCAGGTATCACAATGCCGACAGGGCAAATGCCGAGCCTATAACGCTCTCGTACTTAGCAAACTAACTTCACAAATACCACAGATGAAAAACACTCCCCGAACAGGCAAAAGCTTAAAGCTGGGGCTTAAGTTTTTATTTTGCTATTACTTTCATATTTTTTTTCGTTAATATGGTTCTTCCTTTTCCAATTTGTTATGCAATTATGGTTAAAAGTATTCAAATTTGAATTGACTGACAAGTAGAATATCAATTGTAAGCGCATATAAAAACCTTGTATCATCTTTTTCACATGTCATTAGTATCATAGGTTCCAAAGTCAAACTATATTCGGGCTTCAAGTAATTCTGTATGTTCTTCAAGAATAATAAGGATCGAAATATTTAGTGAATGTAAGGTCATTAAAATTGCATTATTTACGTAGCCGAAGGCTGGTGTCATTTTAAATATTCAACAGGACTAAATTTCGCATTATTTTTTATGTGGGAAGTCCATGAAGAAATTATAAGTGAATTCGGCAAAGCAGCGACGCTGAAATGAAGACCGCAGTGAATACCTAGAAACAAAACAACCACTCTTCTCATTAAGTAGCCATGTCATATCAAGATCCAACTAAACCATATGAGAAGATCGCACATTAGGCTGAGATATAAGAATGAACTCTATTATTATTTTACTGAGAGCCTTGGCCTTTAAGAGTACGAGGAGGTTTTAGGGGCGTACATGTTCTCCACAGCTCCCAAAGCCTTCGCTCCTCATCAATCCTTATTCTGGCCTCCCTTTTCCTCACCCCTATCCATTAGAATGGATCGAAAAACCCTTTTTTTCGAAATCGACTGCGGATAGTGGTTAATGTTTTTGGTTGGTGGTCCTTATAAACCACAAAAAATCCAACTTATTATATCATCAGGCTGCGCTTTTTAGTCAAAATTTTAAATTTTAATGAAAAATATCAAAAATTTGCAAATTTTCCTGATAGTTTCTAGATATTCCCGGAGTGATTTTTAGGCAAATAGTTACATATATTGCTTGTATATTGCCTAATATTAGCGATAGAATGTGTTTGAATCAGGCAAAATGGTTTCTTAGTTCGTGAAAATTCGTCAAAAAACGCCAAATATACAGAAATGTTACGGACGTTGAGTAGGCAATAACCCGTTATAATAACTCGACCCCACCGACTTAAATTTACCAAGAACGATAAAGTAATAGGAAAAGCATACAATATACAAGCAATATTCGATAATATTTGCCATAAAATCACTCCAGGAATATCTAGAAACTATCAGGAAAATTTGAACTTTTTTTACATTTTTCGTAAAAATTTCTAATTTTGACTAAAAATTGCAGCCTGAAGATATAATTCGATCAAGTTGGAGTTTTTTGTGGGTTATAAGGACCTCCATCCACAAACCTTAAGCACTAGCCGCAGACCGATTTCGAAAAAAAATAAACTGTTATTCGATCCACCCTATTATCCATCTCCAACTTCTTTACTTCCTTTTTAAATCGCTCTTGTCGACCATAACCTTCTCCTCATGCCACTTAAAAAAAACCTCTCAGCTGCACTCGCTCATTCATTTGTCCAAATTTAGTTCCCACGTCATCAATCCAGAGTTTGACTCATCGCATCAACGAGGGTTTTTTTATTTTTTCTCTTCATGCTCATTTTCTCCTTTTTCTCGATATACAATTTCTTGATAAATCTTCTAAGGGTGTGGACGATCGGTTTATATATACCATTTCTTTCACTTTTCCTTCCCCGCCTCTTTTCACCTTCCTTCTCCGGATATTCCAGATTATCTTCCCTAGCTCATGCATTCTTCTACGACCTCTCCCGTACAGCTCTCGCGAAAGCTTATGGCGTTCGGATGCGCAGAAGAAGACATAGTGGAGGGGTAAGGTTTGGTGGAAGGGGTAGGAGGGAAAAGGGACGTAGGGGGAAAGCGAAGACATGGAATTTGTGCCATGCATGAGTGCATTTAAAAAAATGGAATTTGTATGACGCGGACAACACAAACGCCGCGCATCCGATCGCCATAAGCTTCCGCGAGAGCTGTACTTCCAATCCCTCAACCGTCTCAGTATATCCAGCCTGCATACTGTCCGCAACGATGAGTCCCTTAGGAGGTAGGGTTTACCCATTTCGCGAGGCAAAACAGTTTCCTTTGTAAATTTTTAATTTTAATTTGCAATCAGCCGATTTTCCGTACAACCTGCCTCTCCATCACAACCCACCTTTATTTCCAGGTTTGAATAGCGTCTGCTCGGCGAAGTACCCAATCCTAGCCTCCACTTACAGCAAAATTCGAAAAGCCTTCCCTAAGTGAGCTTATCATTTGATTTATATACCCCTCATTTACAAGACCTTGAACTTCATTAATGAAACCATCACCATGGAAATGAAAAATGACGAGATTCCTTATAAATTAATCAAGAAAATATGTTAATTTCAAGAAACATTCATTTCAAACTAATCTTTAAAGAATAAAAAATTAGCGCTGAATGCAAGAATGGAGCGAAAAAGAAGGAAAAACTGGAATAGGTAATGACATAAAGAGAAGGGACTAAGATACTTTAATTTAAAAAATATTTCACAGGCACAAGAGGAAGATAACGTTATTATGCCAGCCTTCGCATGTCCAACTGTTAATAAACATAATGACTGTGAATTGCTAAATTTCCCTTATTTTAAACGACTTCTTCTTCATGGCGTTGACACATTGAAATGGAAAGGTAGGCAAAAATAACAGAAAATGACAGCCTCCAGAATAGCGAGTGAGCTCTTTTCTCATTAACTCTTAACTCCGCGTGGGATTGAAGACCGGATGCTGTTAGCTGGGAAGTCACTCGGCGATGGACCCGCAATCGAAATCAATTCGATTCGCCGAACACGCTCAACTCTGCCACATCCAATACCTCACTCTTACAATCATCCTAAAACCTTCCGAAGCCCTCTCCTATCACCTTTCTCGTCTTTGTTTTATTCACTCTATTATTATTCAGACACAAAAAATAAATGCAAGAATTAAGGAGGTTCCGCCGCGACTGTGTGAGTCAAAACAAATACTAAATTCCACATTTTTGATATTTTGTTCAAAAATCCTGCTTTCGCTGATGAAATGCGTTACCTATAGCAACCCAAAAGTAAGGTACAACATATGATAGATTATTCCACGAATGTATTTTAAATGAGCACTTTTTTCCAGCCATAGGAGCCGACTGCAGCGCCATTTCCTACGAATTACCGGCATTTTGACTTCAATACGGCAGTAATTCTTCAATAACTAGAAGAATAAGGTGGTAAGACGCCTATACTTCTGTTGTTATTTCTTCTCTTTTATATTCTCATTTTATTTTCACTATAATGTATCCACCCATCCCTATATTTTCCCCATATACATTTTTGTTATTTGTTTATTATAGTCCGAGCTCTATTGTATTGTATAACCCCATTATGTTCTTAATGGACAAGTCCAAGAACAATAAATAAATAATAATATATTATATTTTTATTCAATTTCTCTGGATTATTTCCTTCTTAGAGACAATTTTCTACGAAAATGGCATTTGCATTTAATGGAAAAATACTATTTTATTCCCCGTGTTTCTCTCATTCCCCCATTGAACACCATGTAATTTCAAGTTCAATTATAGAATGAAATAGGGTGGAAAGGTATTATTTTGTTGTTCATATCAGATAGAGTAGAACGTTTTCTACAAGTAGACAGAATATAAATAAATTGACATTTAAGTCATTTTACGGTGGAACCACCTTAATGGTAGGGAATTCTAAAGTAAAGGGACCTCGACGGATAACGTTTTAACATTGAAAAGCTACAGTGAACTAATAGAATCGTTCACGATAATACTGATGATACACAGAAACACATAAAAAATTGAATCCAATAAATGATACAGGGTAAATGATGTACATTTAAGTGTCAGAATAAAAAAATAAAGGAACAGGTGTAATATGGTGGAATTTCAATACAATGAATATTACAATTGCAATTTTCCATTGGATTTATCCAGGTGATATAATTTTTTTAATCAAATAAATACTTTATCACACACACAATTTTCAACTGAATACTCTTTATCTCCAGGTCAAATCAAAAGATTTTCTGACTACTCGTCGTTAAGGTGGCTGGAGCTTTAACCTTGGGTCATTGAGAGCACATTTTAGAAATTATTTAAGTGGAAAAAAATCTGGTGGACCTCACGATACATGCTGTAATGGAAATGACATAAGAATTATATTTGGCATTTTTGTCTTTATGTAGGTCCGCATGTCGAAGGCACACAACACAGAGCCAACGAATCACGGCTGCACCAAGTAGTAGCCAAAATGGCTTGAAAGAACGTCCCTTCTTCCCCCCTTCGTGAAGGGTAGTGGGTGGCTACGTCGTCAGACCATGGTCAGATGCGCCCACACGAGCTGGTCAATTAAACATGTTAATCGTAAACTACTCTGCAAATTACGATGGCTTGCCAAATTCCTAACACAGAACGTATGCCACAGTGGTCCACTGACCCTTCATCTTTATTAACTTAGATAATAAAATAAAAGGGTTACAGACCTTCATGCATTTTTAATTATAATGCAGCAACGATATCGGTTTGCCATTTAATATTTATTAATTTAACTTTTATTTAAAGAGAACCAGTTATAGTACAATATATTTGATATTGAGAAAATGCATTAATAATTTCCAAAACTTGATCATCATCATACACTTAAAATGGTCTTTTATTCCATTCCATATATTTTGTGTAAGCAATTATTATATGCCTGAGTTTTATTTAACACATGAGCTAATAAAGGGGAAAAATAAGTTTTTTACATAATTAAGCAATAACATAAAGAGGAAAAGACCGTTTTGTGCATGTATGACGATTATCATTTTTTACCTTCCTTTCGCAAAATTATTTCCGCTAAGGTATACCTAACTTTTTACACATGAAGGATTCCTGGGCTTGATGACTTTGAAGGTGTAGGTCTTCCTGGTTTTCCTCAGCGTTTGTTCCCAACATAATAGACCAACATGGAGAAAAACCAGGAATACCTATACCTATTTTTATATTCCTAACTTGTTATTGATTTTTCAAATTTTGCAATGAATTCATTTGCTGATATTAAATTATGTTTCGATGGAAAAATAAATGGTTTTGCTTGTTAAGATCCGATATATATCAATCGCAATAAAAAAGCGTCCATCAAGTGGTAGTACACTGAATCCGTCGGAAGGTTGATAAAATAATATATCACTTGCCATTAGCATCATCCAAATATAATATACTAGCACAACGACAATGAACGCCTAGGGGGATTTTTCCTTTTCCTCTATTACCTCAATACCAAAAGGCAGGAGCCCCTGCGACAATCAATCGCGAGGAGACGAATTGCGAGGCTTAATCTCCCGTACACGCTAAACCCTAAGATTCATGAAAATCATTACGTCCATTGATCCTTTGGATTTCGATGCAGTTCGGCAAGTACCAGTATAAATCGTCTTGCCACATTCACGAGAAAGCTGTCTACCAATTTAGTTCCAAATGGAGTACTTTGTAAACTCTTGCTCAATCGAAAGTGAGCAAGAAATATTCTGCACGGAAAGAATCTAATACAAGGTTTAATTTCTTACGAGAAAAGGAATTTTGGTCAACATGCATCATTTTGTGCGGCAGCAGCAATTTAAACCGACCAATATGCTCTGATCTACGATAAACATTCGAATCAATCACTCCGTCAAACTAAGTTTATTCATAAGAACCTAGGTATATTGCTACATAACCGTTTCCCTGTTTTAAACACGGCTAAAACATTAAATGATATAGGACAAACCATGGTAAATGGGGAAGAATAAATATGCGCAATTATCACACTGTAAAATTAAGCTAATGTTTGAGTGATTTCTTCCGTGAGGATTGTGAATTGAGAATCGCTACAGTTTGAAACTATAACGGATCATGTTGAATTGGATTTTTCAATCGCAAGTCGTATACTGATGAGATGAAAGGTGTATTAATATTCCTAGTAAAGTGTAGCGTCAGACAATTTTCATAAATAATTAACACCTATTCAACACATTTCTGCTTTCTTTATTCTTTAATTCATCGTGCAGAGCGGCTTCCAGTCCTGCTCTCTCCCTCTCCCTTAACAACCCATCTCTCCCTCCAAAACAAAACCTTCGCAACCAAACATTGTAACAATTAAAAATTTGTAAACTAAAATACATTAAAACATTCAAACAAAAACTATTCCAAATTTAAAAAATTAAAAAAAAATACTGCGGTATGGTTCAAACGCTACAAAAGCAAGAAATTGTGTAATAAATAATTAGATTGGTAATGGGTGAAAAACGAAATGTTTCATCATTTCATCTATTAAAAAAATTGGATATATTACCCCTCAGGTATTTATTTATTTTCAGAGAGCTACGCTTGATTTATGTCAGAGGTGGGAATGTCACAGGTTTTGTGAATGTACCATTTTATGGATTGAGGCCACGGAATAGAGTTAATGATCCAAAACCTAATAATGAATCCTTTAGGAGATTCTTTTGTTATTGTACTCCCAACATATTTAACCGCCTAACAGCTCACATTGCCTCAGCCAAGTCAGTTAAACTATTTCTATAATAATTAAAAACATGGCAATTATATGTCACAAATATCGAGGATTATTTTTAACTTTAAGAATAATTTCTGTCACTATGGAATGTATTTGATCAATTAATAATGTTCCACCAACATAGTAGATATGTTTATTTCCCATTGTTTCCTGGTGTATGATTGCGTGAACACACTTTAAAATACAATTTGATATGTATCATGCTGACACTACTGCAAAATGAATTGTAATATTTTTATGTTGTGGCCTCGCACCAGCCAGTTCATTTTGGTAAATTTTAACGGTGACAACCCCAACACAGGTTTTCTTTTACCTCAGGGATGTCCCTTGTTCCACTAATCAATTATAAACTTGTATTTTTGTATGTATAAGTGGTGGAATAAATATCAATATCTATCTATCTCTGGCAGTAGCCGGGACTCGACGGCGCGGCAGGTCGTTCGTATATCGTTCCCTTGGCGACGAGTGGTGGAACAAATCATCATTATCATACTAATATATGACAATTGAATGGTGTCTGTCAGTCTGTTGCTCAATCACGCAAAATCCACTGAACCGATTGAGTTGAAATTTGGAATGTATTAAGAAAATGTATCTTGATGTAACATAGGTTATAATAAAAATCACTCAGGGCCCCAAAAGACGCGGAGTGAAGGGATCACATTCTTTCGGTCACCAGACCCAAAAATTACTTTATCACACGAGACCCGGGAATGAGTGACTGCTAAACGTATCAGTGTGGAATAGAAGGAGGGATACGGGGAGGGGGAGGAGAGGGATCGGTTATTTGGGGACGAGTAGGGTGGGAGAGGGAGTAAAAGACGATAGAAATAGAGATAGGAGGTTGTTGGTCGAAAAGGAGGAAATAAAGAGATGGGGACCGAAGTGGAATTTCAAGAGAAGAATGCAAAAGGATTCTGGGTCTGAGAGGAGGAAGACGGTAGGAATGGGGAGAAAATATGTCAAGGCCAAACTTCCCCTAACCCCTAATACCCTTATTCCCTCTATGTCTCTCCAAAAATAAAAAAAATCACCCACTACTTATTATGGGCTCCAGGCAGGTCCAGTTCCAAGGGAATGGTGGTAGCGAACGTGTTCTGCAGGCGAATATTTAATTTCAAGATGCTTTTTTGCTCAGTGGTCATGACTCTTACGACCAGCACCCCTCCGCATGATATTTGATCATTTAAACGTCGCAGCAAAATCACCACATTATCAAAATTCTAGCGGTTGAGAAATCTAAGACTCACAAAATAAGATAAATATTCGGTTAAACTTCTTAAACTAAACAACGTTACCAACGATTTTTTTACTCTTTTAAGTGATTTTTGAAGAAATACGACTGGCATTTGAATCTTACAAAGCCACTTAAACAAAATAGACGAAAGATATCTTTAACTATTGAAAACCAGCGTTTTTTATGTAAGCTAGCAATAAGTTTCTTTTTCCAAAAGGGCATTTCACGATAGGTAATCTTGCATTATCACATAAACGCTCTAGACCCGAAAATCGATTTCGTATTTGGCAACGCATGACACTTTTTATACAAGCTTCAACATTTCGGATAAAACTTGATGCTATATGAGAATAATAGACAATATACTTCAGACCGACGACATATTTAAACATTTCTTATCAATTCATTGGGTGCCAGGAGGAGAGAACTTCAAGCGTAGTACTCCAGCCGTCTGACGAGACGTTCAAAATTGACCCTTTGGAGCCTTCCTTAAATATATGCAATTACCGAAACCCGGATTCTATTCATAATTCCAGCATTTAATTTATAACACATTCCGTTCACATCTACCAACCAATCCTAAATATTGCGTGAATGACCTCAGTAGTCGGTCACCCACTCAAATAACCAGCTAGCGGTAGGTCCCATCCTTATCAAGCAACTGAGAATGAACAAGGTAAATAGTCTTGGATAAATTTTAGACCCGATTGAAAAATATTATCGTCACACTTACTTTGCTGCTCTTTTTTCAAAGTTAGGGAGGCTTTCGAATAAATTAATTGCTTCTACCATGACAAGAATGTTTAAAATAATTCACGTAGGGTAAGTCAGGGACAGTATACTAAATACTCCTCCCAGACTAACACAATGTATTAAGAAGGATAATTTTCATGTACCTATTAAGAGTGCAATGTTTGCATAATATACACACGAGTAAGGTATCGAAACTTCGGCCATCATGGAGAGTCAAACCCGGTTGGAAAACCGAGAAGAACTCATTCAACAACTAGGCTGGGAAAGCACGAGATCATACATATGTGGCATGTATTAACTTCAGTGAAGACGATTCTCGACAGAGTATGATTAATAAAGACGGTAAAATAAGTGATGACTCCAACTTCCCAAATGAAGACTCCTATGCTAAGGTAAGAAAGAAGCAATGGTAAGAAAGTTGGGTCAAGCTCATTTAACTTGAAGAACCGAAATTTAAAGTTATAGTACCATTCCAAAGAATATCAAGCCCATTTCAATAATCATCTCCATTGTGATGATGATATCACCATACGTAACCATGCCAGCAAGTGCATTCTGAAGTAATCCCTCCAATAACAAATTCATTAAAAGAGCAATCATTCCCTCTTCCCCCACTAACCTCTTGTGATTCGAATTTTACAACACAGCGGGACATATTACACTTCCGCACCACTTAAAAAAATTGTCTGCCTTCTATGTCTTGCTCGTCACTCCATAATCTTCAGACCTTTCCAATTAGACGATGCGCTTGTTAACGAGTCATTAAATTCCCATCCACTATCTTGGAAATTGTAAGACAGGTGGACAGAAAGGCGAGAATAGAGTTGCGGTTTTAATGGTTCCGGTTGATAATGATGCAGACAGGAAAAATCATAGAAAAAAGGGAGATAGGGGTTTGTAAATCGTCCAGGGAATCCAGCCGGGAAATCAGGAAAAAAGGGGCATGATACGAGAATGAGGACGAAGTAGATGGTGGTGCTTATATTCATAGGACTACAAGGATAGAGACATGTTTCAAGATGGTTTTCACTCTCAATCAATAAGTCCATATCCCTAATCATTAGGTCGTGTAAGATTCTATCAAATCGTAACTCTAATTTCATTGATTATCCAGGCAGAATGGGCTGTCTAAGAACTTAATTAGGGGCAACAAGTAATAAGGTATCATGCGAGGGACAGTTTCACGAAATAAATAGGAAAATACGTAACAGTTAAGTTCTTTGAATAGGTATTGACCACTTTAGTAATACATTGGTTAATTTGTGGAGGTTTGGTCATGTCTTCTTCTTTAAAAAACTCAACTTCCTTTTCCGCCAACGTTTCCCCTTTTTATTAAGGCTTCTTCAGGGCTACGGTACAATGCAAGGAATACAGTTAATAATAATTATAATACTACAAAGATAAAAAAGTTTTCAGTCATAAATTTAGTACCTCAAAGGATTAAAGAAATGGTCCACATCATAAAAACTTCTTCAGTTTGTAACCATAGGTCGAATATACAGAATTTAAGCAAAATCTATCATTATTTGATCTCCTATAACTAAAAGTTTTTTTTTCTATGTATTATGTAGTGTTCTCCAGAATTTCCATACGAATATGTTTTTTATATTCGTAAAATATGTAATAAACATTCGAAATTTGAAGTTACGATGTATGCAATTGTTAATTTCATGCTTTATACTATTCATTTTAAATATTTTTATTTTCACTTATTCTATCTTTTAAACAAAATTTTAGCTTGGTTTTCCATTTTGGTTTTGTTTTTTATGTTGATATTGTTACTAAGAGGAAGAGTTTGTTTTTGTGTTTCCATTGTCGCAGAAAGAAAGTTAATCATTTGAGGTACTTAAATTATGGTTGAAAACTTTTTTATCATTGTAGTATTATAATTATTATTAACTGTAGTCCTTGCATTGTACTGTAACCCTGAAGAAACCTCATTAATATAAAAGGCGAAACGTCGGCGGAAAAAGGAAGTCGAGTTTTGAAACAGTTAAGGTTATCATATACCATTAGACAAAGAGGTAACTAAGACAATTAAGGAGGGAGGGTAAGGAAATTTTAATTTAAAGAAGGAAATTATGGAAAATATTTGCCAACATTGATACTTTTTCATAATATTTCATAAGTAATATGAAAACAGTTTTACATAAACAAAAATAATAACATATTGGTAACGGCTTTTGGGCGTTCGTCCGAGTTGTCTTGTCTAAAGCCGTTACCAAAATGGAGAAACGCCGCGGAAACCTCAGATCCAATTTAAAAATAATAACAATGAGGCATCGTATCAACGCGTGGCCCAAATCAAGAGGAAAGTAATAAGGGAGCGCTATTGGAAAGTACTGAATAGGAATACTGAATAGGATGGCTGCATTGAACGATCTTCAAGGAGTAACTGGCAATGATTAGAAAATACACGGCGTCAATGAAGCATATGCATTAGTATCACAGAAGCGAATGAGATATGAGAGGGTAGGACAATACTTCCCTGGGATTCCCTGGGATTTCCCTAGGATTCCCTGGACGATTTACAAACCCCCATCTCCCTTTTTTCTATGATTTTTCCTGTCTGCATCATTATCAACCGGAAACATTAAAACCGCAACTCTATTCTCGCCTTTCTGTCCACCTGTCTTACAATTTCCAAGATAGTGGATGGGAATTTAATAACTCGTTAACAAGCGCATCGTAAATTGGAAAGTTATGTAACTTAGAGTGACGAGCAAGAAATGGAAGGAAGACTATTTTTTTAAGCGGTGCGGAAGTGGAATTGGTCCCGCTGTGTTGGAAAATTCAAATCACAAGAGGTTAGTGGGGACAGAGGGAATGATTGCTCTTTTAATGAATTTGTTATTGGAGGGATTACTTCAGAATGCACTTGCTGGCATGGTTACGTATGGTGATATCATCATCACAATGGAGATGATTATTGAAATGGGCTTGATATTCTTTGGAATGGTACTATAACTTTAAATTTCGGTTCTCCAAGTTAAATGAGCTTGACCCAACTTTCTTACCATTGCTTCTTTCTTACCTTAGCATAGGAGTCTTCATTTGGGAAGTTGGAGTCATCACTTATTTTACCGTCTTTATTAATCATACTCTGTCGAGAATCGTCTTCACTGAAGTTAATACAGGCCACATATGTATGATCTCGTGCTTTCCCAGCCTAGTTGTTGAATGAGTTCTTCTCGGTTTTCCAACCGGGTTTGACTCTCCATGATGGCCGAAGTTTCGATACCTTACTCGTGTGTATATTATGCAAACATTGCACTCTTAATAGGTACATGAAAATTATCCTTCTTAATACATTGTGTTAGTCTGGGAGGAGTATTTAGTATACTGTCCCTGACTTACCCTACGTGATTTTTTTTAAACATTCTTGTCATGGTAGAAGCAATTAATTTATTCGAAAGCCTCCCTAACTTTGAAAAAAAGAGCAGCAAAGTAAGTGTGACGATAATATTTTTCAATCGGGTCTAAAATGTATGCAATACTATTTTCCTTGTTCGTTCTCAGTTGCATGGTAAGAATGGTACCTAGCGCTAGCTGGTTATTTCGGTGGGCGACCGACTACTGAGGTCATTCAAGCAATATTTAGGATTGGTTGGTAGATGTGAACGGAATGTGTAATAAATGAAGTGCAGGAATTATGAATAGAATCCGGGTTTCGGTAATTGCATATATTTAAAGAAGGCTCCAAAGGTTCAATTTTTAACGTCTCGTCAGACGGCTGGAGTACTACGCTTGAAGTTCTCTCCTCCTGGCACCCAATGAATTAGAAAAGAAACATTTAAAATTATAATCGGTCTGAAGTGTTCATTTTGATTCATTTTAACGGTGACAGCCCCGACACAGGTTTTCTCTTACCTCAGGGGTTTCCCTTGTTCCACTAATCAATTGTAAACTTGTATTTTTGTATGTTTAAGAGGTGGAATAAATATCAATATCAACATCTACCTATCTCTGGCGGTAGCCGGGACTGGTGTATGTCTGTCTGTTGCTCAATCACGCAAAATCTACTGAACCGATTGAGTTGAAACTTGGAATGTATTAAGCAAATGTATCTGAATGTAACACAGGCTATAATAAAATTCAGTCAGGGCCCCAAAAGACCCCCCTTCACGCGGAGTGATGGGATCACATTCTTTCGGTCACCAGACCCAAAAATTTCTTTATCACACGAGACCCTGGAATGAGTGACTGCTAAATGTATCAGTGTGGAATAGAAGGAGGGATACGGGCAAGGGGAGGGGAGAGGGTTCAGTTAATTGGGGACGAGTAGGTCGGGAGAGGGAGTAAAAGATCACATAAACGCTCTAGGCATGAAAATCGGTTTTGTATTTGGCAACGCATGACACTTTTTATACTAGCTATAACATTTCGGAAAAAACGTGGGCTATATGAGAATAAAAGACGCTATAGATGTTGGAGTCCTTGAGTTTCGTGGAGACAGGGAAGAAGAATATGCGGACTGAGATAACAGTGACGGGAGTCACACAGCCAGATGACGATGGAGGAGATTGAGAAAGAGTTTTTCTCTGCCTCTCATGTGCAAGACGGAATGAGTGTAAGGCAAGGGATTGGGGAATTGTCCCTCCTAAGTGGTCCTTACCGTAAGCGGAGACGCCATTAAAACTGTCTGGCTGTGAGAATAAAGAACTAATGGCGAAGAATGATCGACTTAGGTGGTGATTTTACGGTAGAGTGCTGAGAAAAAAGGAATTTGAAGGCTATTCGCCATTCACCATTATTCTGTTTCTGACGATCAGTTACCTCTCCCATTAAGTGTCCCGTAGCAATTCCTTCGCCTTCCTCTGGGCGATCATTTGCTAGCGTATTTAATTACATCGGAAATATGACAATAAGAGCACACTTAGGCTGAATTAGGTATCTGGTAATGACATGGGAATCGGTGATGGAGGAAAATTGTCATTTTTATGGATTTTATTCCATGCAGTTTTTGCTTAAATGTGCAGCCTACTAGCGCTTTCGAAAGCACGCCAATCTTGGAGTGGAAGATGTTAGTGAAACGCGTGACTACTCTGGGATGGAAAACTTGGTAATTCATGTTGTCACTAGTACAAGAATATTTAGTCTGTCCTCAACTCGTGGGGGTAGGTAGGGTGAATGAAATTAGCCATATTTGGTGGCCTTATAAAACTGCCCCTTTTTTGCTAGAGATTTCCACCCTACTAATGTATGGTAACAGTACATTTTCTAGATATCGGTCCATAAGATAAACAAGCCCTAGATACGACATCAATAACCACCTTATTTGTAATAAGCATCATTAAATGTAACTGGTGTTGAAATTCAGCAACTTGACCATGAATATACAATTGGATCCTAAACTTGGCCCCAGTGTGTGTTGCCAAACATTCCGCATGCACCGAAAAATCAGGACCAAGCAGATTGTAGCGGCGCCACTCTAGAGAAGGTGGTTCTAATAAGCAAAGGCCGTGATTCAAATGGAGATACTGGAAATAAAGGTACCGGAATTGGCCTCCCCTATTAACACCGGCCATTTTTTCACACAGAAGCGAACCTTGCCGACTGCAGCGCGACCTATCTTTTGCGGAAAGCTAGGCAACAACTTTGCCCGTACAGTGGTGCCGAAGATTTGGATCCATATGTATATTCATGAACTTGACATACGCGAACGTCATGCGCACTTGGCAATATCATCGCTTATTTGTTTTTGACGCGATCTTTAAGTTTTTACGGTTGGTATCTAATTACATACGAAAGAGAAAAAGGTTGTTTGTTGCAATAAGAAAGTAATAAAGAAGGTTCAGATTTCTTTTTATAAGAAAGTAATTTAATAGGTTATGGACCCAGGACGTCACCACTAACTAGAAAAGAAATATACATCGGAATCTTAAGGGTAATCACGAAGGAAAATCAAGAAGAACGATTTAAAATTTCCTTGTTCGATGGAACAAATTATGAAAACTGGAAATACCGAATGGAATGTCTGCTTGACGAAATGGATATTTTAGACGTAGCCTTGAACCGTATTATATTGGAAGAAGAGTAGGAAAAGGAATCGTCATCACAGAAAAAGGCTCGAGAGGAAAGAAATAAAACATTACTTAAGAAAGACAAGAAGTGCAAGAACACGATCATCACCAAAGTTGCAGAGAGTCACCTGGGCTATGCGATGGGAAAATATACGGCATATGATATTTGGAAAGTTTATAAGAAAACTTATCAAAAGAAAAGTATAACCTCCAGGATAACTATAATGAAGCAACTCTTGTCTAACGACAGCAGTAGCGACGAGTGATGGTTTTCGCCTTGCTACGGTTTGCAGAAACGCTCTTTTTGTTTCCCTGGTCGTATGAACTTAAAGTTAACCACGAATGAGCATATTGACGACGCCACATACATACTGTCACCTTACGGTACACTGTAAATAATGTTTATAAAAATTAGATGGCAAACAAGGGTTACGTAGCTGGGGTAAAACTAGGAAATAAAGACAGTTGGATGAGTATTAACGTCACACATAAATCAGTGGATATACACATCTTTGTTGTGTAATAGGAAATCTACCCATCCATATGACTCGGAGTAACTTCCAAGCAATTCGATAGTATCATGGAAAAAGGATTTGTTTGTTAAACAGCTAATGAGTCCCTTGAAATGCTGATGGTGACCGATATGTTGGCATATTTTAAGAACATAAGTAAGATGAAAATCTTAGGGAATGTATAGAAAATGGGTATGATTGCTAAGGAAACAATGATGAATGCGGTTGCAAAGCTCACGAAGCCAGATTTATCCCAAATAGCTTCCCGAATTTACAAAGATTCCATTTGAACAATTTTTACAATCAGGCAAGGAACACTTACCAAGAGACAGCTCTAGTCAGCAGATTTAGTCAGCTTATAGAAAAATTGCGTACCTGAAAATAGAAAATGTGATTTATTGTAAAAGATTTTAACTTAAAATGTAATTAACTACTTTATTGAGAAAAGAAAATACATCAAGCAATCATATAATTGATGTTGTTCGCACCAGCTTTATGTTATATTGACTATTTCACATGAAATTAGACCTTATTTAAAGGTTACGTAGGGTCTTATATTACTCAAACCCATGATAAGTATGTTCAAAATAGTTAAAAACAGTTTAAAAATTAAAATAAAATAAAAAAGACAGTTAAAAAATGAAATTGATTGTTAATCAATAAATATCTTCGCATACGTTTACGCTACAGTTATTTACTGAAAACCTTTATTCATAAAATGCATTAAAAACCTTGTGTGCATTATTCCTTTTACTTGAATATCTATGTTTTTGTGTGGAAGACACTAAGATTTCATACGAATGTGCAAATAGAACTATTCATTAATCTGAAGCAAAGCCACTTATTTTTATTGGAAGCAGAAAATAAACCTTCGGCAGAAAGCTCCTTAAGCACGCATGGCGAAACCTAAATTTGAATGTGTGAAGAAAAATATAAGTAATATAGTAATTAATGCCTTATTTATTGACTTTTTGTGGAAATATTCAACAAATAATCCAATGCTTGTGATTAAATGGGATGTCTTGCACAACAAATATATACACGTGTTTTCCGAAAGGGAAACCGAAACCAATTAAAGTTGAGGTAAAAAATATTGCATATATTGATGTGGAATGTTAATACTCTTATGCAAAATATTTTGAGTGAACGTATCAAAGTGTGCTTAGTATGGTTAACTAACTGAATTCATACAATGACACCTAGCGTTTATAATAAGGTCTCAGCCTAATCACATCATAAACGAATGAATCTAAGCCAACAGAAGATAGGATGGTTTTAAACCCTCACGGGTGATCTTTGGTCGATTTCCGACGAACATCTGAAAACAAGAACGGTATAAAGTCTTCACCCAATTGAAGTAAGGATCACCGCGGCTTTGCAACTAAATATTTTCACTCTCACCGAGAACTTTAGAGATGAAATTTTATGAAAGGTATCTCAATGAATATCTCCTGAATGTATCCAGAAGGAGACAACACTGAATATGGGCGCGCGTGAGTCCTGTGGAGTATATATATAAATAGTTCAACTCCGAAGAATGTAATACAGCAGATTTTTATATGTAATGGGCTAATTATACTGTCAAATTTACACCCGTAAATATCGCAAAAAACAATTTAATATTTTCAGTAAACTTCGGCATAATACACATCAAATTTGGAATAAAAATGTAGCTTCGCTTTACAGAATAACCACAGTAACTGTGGCATAACCTAAAAAAATAGCACAACGAGGGAGGTAACAGAGGGTTGGTAAATATTTTCTATGGAGACAGTACGTTTCTTAGACAACGAATGAGTGCGGCATAGAGGATTATTACTACGTATACCTATAAACCTTGAAAAGATTAATGTATCAAGGCTTAACTGAGGCCGTAATACGTTATGGTTTGACGATTTGGGGTAGCACAAACTCCACCTTGCTGAATAAGGTTATTACTTTACAAAATAAAATGGTTACGCATTTGAATGGTCAAGGAAAACAATGTGAGAGATGTATGTAAGAATCAATGTTTGGTACCATTAAAAGAATTGTATAAATATGTGTAAATTTGAGACTTCTTTGACAGCAAATTATTAAAGCAACGTGTGATTAATACTGACATGCAACTGCGTCGAAGAAATAGGTTGTCTGTACCTAAGTATTTTAACCTCCATGGCAAGAGATCTTTGGCACATGTAGTCCCTGGGTTGTTAAACAAATTACCTAAGTCAATGCATGATATTAATAGCATATATGTTCTTAAAAAATCACTAAAAGAGTGGCTCATAGGCTAATATTGTTAAGTTCTTAATTGTCCAAAACGTTACACAGCAAAAATAAATATTTTTTAACTAAAGGCACCTGCTGATAAGCCGTTTTGGCTTAGCAGGACCTCAACTGCACTATTATTTTTTTTCCAACTTTTTTTTATTACTGATAGATAATAATTTTCTTTGTGATTGCACCGCAGCATTGAAAACTTGGAACCTGCTGATAAGCATCAGCTTAGCAAAAAAATTAAAAAAAAAATCTAAAAAGACCTTTTGTGAAGGCATGCTCGCTTTTTCTGACCAATTGCAATTTCTGTGGAGCCTCTTCACCAATCCGTCCTCCAATGATAAGCGTCGTATCTAAGGAACGACTACAAGGGACGAGGGAATCCGTTAAGAAGTCTTGAGTTACAAAGAGAAGTAAAAATGGTGAGGTAGAGAGAAAACAAAATATAATAAATAATACCACAAGATTGAAGAAATCTGATGTAATGATTGAGAGAGTCCAAAATAATTTTTTTGCGACTACTGTATTACGTATACCACAATGTCTATCATAAGTTAGGAAATTATGTAGACTACAAAACGATGAAGGGAGAGTTTAAATATCAAGCAATGAGTGAAAGAAGAATTATGAATGATTTACTTTTCCTGGATTAAATTATTAATTAAAGTAATTGTGTAGAATTACTTGGTAAACTAAATTTTATGGTCCCAACAAAGAAAGGGAAGCAAAAAAGGACTTTTTACATAAGAAATGTAAAGACATATTATTGTAATAACGCGCCAATAAATAGAATTTGTAGTTAACACGATACATATTGTAATGAGCTTGTAGTCATGAACTTGTCAAAAAAAAGTTTCGCAAGGACATACAGTCAATGTCATTTATATTGTAAAATATTTCATAAAAAAAATGATCACTTTTTGTTATCAACACTATTTTTTAGTAAATTTTTATGTAATATCCTGCCAACCTCGACTGTTGTACATTATTGAGGATTTAACTATGTATGAGTGCATTCAAGGAGCATGACTATCTGTTCCAATTTTTTATGTCTGTACCAAGTTCTCGTCGGGTTATAACTAGAAGCAATTCTTTAATGTTTTATTTTCCCGCCCATCGCACCACAAAATTCAGCGCCTCATTTGTTGTAACGTCTACCAAAACATGGAACAAAATACCAGTTAATGTTAAAAGTACGAAATAAATTGAAAATTTTAAGAGTAAAAGTTATGATTTCTTTCTAAATATGTACGAAATACGAATTGTATAATATACGAAAATGTCTGTATGTACGCAAATATTTGTATTTCTTTTGCTCTCAAGGGCATGAACCCAGAGATATTCATAAATTGTTTATCTTTATCTTTACCCAATTATTATGTTTGTCATGTTGGGTGAACAGTAAACTTATTAAAAAAAAGATGAATGTAAAGGATTCTTTATTCGTCCAGTTTGTTCCTTCACGGGGACCGTCTGCAGCACGAATTGATTCCGACACCGCAATATTACTTGTAGACATGTTCAGTGCAACTAAATTCCACCAAGTATCGCCTGCCTCCATTGAAATTACTTGTAGAGTTAGAGGAGGCGGCAAGTGAGGCATGATAGGGGGAGTTATAACAGAAGGTGCACCCAGATGGATTGAGTGAGGGAGGGTAGTACGGGGACGGGAGGGATCAGTGGTCCTCTGCGTACTTGGCGCAAATGAATAAAATAAAAGGACAATTATCGTAACCACAGGGCTTACTACCACTTACACCGCAGCTGAATGGTCCAGACGCGACAGCACGCGACCCTTCCCCGACTAAACCCTTGGCTTGTACAGAGCAAATAGAAGCTTAACCAACACTCCGGACTAATTTCATGACAGCAAAAAACCCAATTTTTGTCTTAATAGAAAGAGGAACTCCATCTCCTGCGCCGGACTTTCAAACCAAGCGACAGACACGCGATCTCGTGGGAGTTCTCCCGCACTTTCCGCAGCGTCATGCTCTCATATTAGGATATGCTGCTGCTGTTCTACATCTACGAAGTACCGTGCAAGCCACCACTAGGGTAGGTAGCACGGGGTGATTCCACACCAGGCATGCATCGTCCTAGCACAAGTCAGAACCTCGCACGCTCCCCCTGGCGCTAGGCGCTGGCCAAAGCAGTCAGGAGAACAGTGCGCAGTCCAACCGGAAACTGGGAGAGCTGTGACGCCCCCCAAGGAAATATCTTTATTATATGTGAGGAGAGAGATGAAGCTGGGGAAGTTTTACCAATTCTAGGAGCAATACCTTTCTTTTACGTAGATTATAATTATACAAAAATACTACTCTGCATCCTATAACTTGGTCTGTAATAGCAACTCACCACTTGAGCTATTTTAATAATTTAGTTAGTCTTTTGATTCCTACATAGTCAACCCTAAGCAAAAGGCTAGTGGATAGAGTTAACGAAGGGCAAATCCCGAAGAACGATTGAAGGCTTTCCAGGCATACGGTGATGTTTTTGAAGGTTGTTCGGGCTTCCTACTGGGTCAAACTCTCCATCTCTGCCAATGTTTCGATATACGTGTCGTCCATCGTCACCAGTGCATGCCCGTACGTAGGGACACGTACATCAAAACGTCGGCAGAGATGGAGAGTTTAACCCGATGGGAAGGCCGATAAATCTTCAACGGCACATTCCAATTTTAGCAACAGTTATCGACGCGTCGAGAATGACATCTAAAGCTAAGCAAAGTTAGTGCCAATAAAAGTGCACTAAAACACCTTCAAGCACGCTCTCCCTTAAAAAGACTGCGATGGATTTCAGCGATGCCAGAACTCATTCTACGGACACTTTGGGAACCTTTGTGAGGGGCGGGGAAGGGGGAAGTAGGTGTGAAGTGTGCGATTGGCACTTGGAATGGGAATCTGTCCCCGGAATGGCTCTTCTTCACCCGTACGCGATTGACACGCACTTCCATTCCCGTCACTTCTTCTTTCATATATATCTCGGTAGTGGGTGAGTGGTCTCTGGAAAAAAGTGCTGAAGAAAGCTTTTGCGTGAAAAGGGAAGAAAAAAAACCACATACGCTCATCTTCATGGAAGTACATCCATCTCGTGGATGCAGACTGAAGGAAAAATCGATAAACCAATATTAATGGATTTCGAATACACACATTAGATAGGTGAGGGACGTGAAAGGGCATAGGGGGAGAGGGGTAACCTATGGAGGGAATAGAGGTAAAGATGAGAATAAGGACCCGCAGGTTTTTATCGGGAATTCCGTATCCATCACACATATTTCATACCATAAAGCGAGGTGAGATGTAAGGATAGTGGGGACCATTGGAGAGATAGTTACAGGGTAATCTCTAGTGGGGGCGATGATAATCAACGTGGGGTAGCTATGGTACTGAATACAAAATTGTGGATGAGGATAGGCAACATTGAACCTGTTAGTGGCAGAATACTAACAGTAGAAACATAAGCACACCCGATGAATTTCGTACTGGTCCAGATATACATGCCTACATGCAACCATAAGGAGGAAGAGGTGTACGAGGTCTACGATCAAGTAGAAGAAGCATCTCCGAGCCTCGGGATAGAAAAACCTGATAGTGATGGGCGATTGGAATGAATTGGTGGGGTAAGGGAAGGACGGATTTGAAGTGGGAGGGTATGGGCTAAGGACAAGAAATGATTGCGATGAGAAGGCAGTTAAATATTGCAGAAGAAATAAATTAGTAGTGACAAACACTTGGTTTAAACATCACCCCAGGCGTACGTACACATGGAAAATTCCGGGTGATGCTGGGAGATACCAAATTGACTATATTATGGTTAGGCAGATATTTTGGAAGAGTGTAAAAAACTCGCGAAGATTTCCAGGGGCGGATGCGGACTCAGATTATAACTTGGTTATGCTGAACTATGAAGTTAGATTCAAAAGCCTTTGTAAAGGTATGAAGATTTAGAGGTGGAACCTTGAAGCATTGAAACGGGTTGAAAAGGAGGAAATACCAAGAGCTGGTGGAAAAGAACATACGTGAAGCAAATCGGATGGGAACAATAGAGGGATGATAGGAGATTATAAAAACAGGCATTGTAGGAGCGGCAGATAAAACAACAGGAACAGCGGAAAAGAGGAGGGTGAAGAAGGAGTGGGTTACGGAAGAAATGATTAAGAAAATGGAGGAGAAAAGGATGTGGAAAAACATCAACACCGACCTAGGCAAGAGTTAATACAAGGAATATATCGATATGATAAGTGAAAAGGGAAAACGATCACCCTGCCTACTACACGCCAAAATGAAAACATTAGTGCTTACTAAATGTTTTTTTACATTTGATACGAAACTTTATATAAATTGGGACCGATGGATGCACCAAAGTCTTGTGGCGATGTAAGAAACTCTCGTTAAACACACATTTCTTTATAAATTGGAAGGAAAAACAGATATTGGAACGGTAATAAGCGATTAGAAAGAGCATGGTTGAAAAAATTAAAATAAACCACCAGCTAAAAATTGATGACATCAACGTGAAAAAAATGAGAATAAAATCACGTGTCATCAATTGCGTAAAGTGAATACAGATACGCGTAAATTGTGCTAAGAGGTCAGAAGTGTGTTCATTTCAGTGCATATATTCTAGTGGCTTATACAATGAAGAAAGTTGAACTCACAATGGTGTAAAACGCTTAAGAGATATAAATTGTGAAATATTAAAAATATGAGCAATTCAGGAATAATGTCTAAATATCTCCAAAATACGAAGGTAAATTCCAACATAAAGAAATTACAAGGTAGAAAGAAGTTTCAATGTGCATACAAAGAAAGAGCATTCAATAAGCAACGTGTATATTCCAGAATATCATCCGCGGAACTTTCGCGAATAATTTCGGGAGCGAATGAAACATGGACGTAATCATCCCCGATTCACACGAAGACGTTTAACTTTGCATAATCGGTGGACTCACTGACACAAACTACTCGTAATAGGTACTTGTCCTGGAGAAAAAGTTCGATCTTGAGGGGAAAGAAGAAATAATGAAACACGCTCACAGGAATTTGGCCAGCTCTTCATAGTCAGAAGATTCCTTTAAGGGTACACCTGGCAGCAGTTTTAAATAAAGAGTGGAAAGGTACTAAGTTTTTAATTAAAATTAAACAAATAAATTCATTTAAGTCTTGTATGGTAAAAGAGATAAAACAAACACAAATATTGAAGACATGTACAAATATTTAGGCATTCTGAGGGAAGGCAAATTATACAGATATATTATCATCCAGGACAACTACTTCTGTAATACTTATAAAAATATACGTTCCTTCAAAAATATTGAAATATTCCGCTCTGTAAGAAAATTTATTGTTCCTCTGCAATACACATGGTATGGTAATATAACATTTAAAGTGGTTGTACACGGAAAAATATATTTTCGTTATTCGAGCAAAAACCCATTAATTGCTGGCTGAATATTTGCCTTAAGAACAGAACTAATTGCCACAGATGCAAATGATTCGTTATCATCATACATCATACATCATTGTTATTATTTAGACCAAAATTCCCATGATGCACTCAGCGGACATTTTGTAATCGGTACCAATGATTTGCTGAAATACCGTATACCGATGCTGCTAATAGTTTTGTAAAGGCTGCAAAAGCACTTAGTTGGACTAACAGCTGAATGCTGAAATAACAATGGCCTTAGCTACCGCTACAAAACGGACCTCTGGCGAAGCAAATCGCGTTTGTTGGCCGAGCATATTAAGCCGCGCCCCTTGAGCAAATGTATTTTGCTCGCTCAACGGAGCAAAGGTAGCAAACGCCATTTGCTCGGGCGACAGTGAGTTCTGCTGTCACTATGGTGACAAACGAATTTTGCTGCAACAGCATAGGGAATGAAACTTCAACAAAGTTTTTTCTCCGTGTACCAAAAGAATTTAATCAAATACCATATAGTATAAGTACATTAACTACAAAGAAATGAAAAGAAGGTTAAAATTAAAAAATGAAGTTGTTAGAGGATGAAAATGATATGGGTAAAAGAAACCGTATAATCGTGTATTATATTGTTCACTAAAAGCTTCATAAATATACTGGATATTTATACATATATATATATATATATATATATCTATATATATATATATATATATATATATATATATATGTGTGTGTGTGTGTGTGTGAATGTTTGTATGTGTGTATATGTGTATATAATTGAATATGAATATGCATGTGTACATGTATATATATTTAAATAGGAAAAAATGTATACATCAGGTAAAAGTGTGGTTGCCATATTTTTATGATGTCGTGGAACCCGCTGACAAGTCCTTGGGACTTAGCGGGGCCTAAATTGTTATGTATAGAGCATTAATATGTATTAAAATGTAAACGCATTAATAAATGTATTAATAAATGTATTAATAAACATAAAAAATTGATAATTTTCACTCCAACGAAGTCAGGTCTGAAATAATCAATTTTATAAATAATAGAGTAAAAATATCATGCATATAAATGCACAAAATATGTCTCCATAGAAGAGCACCAACTACCACTCCGTATTAGTACTGTCACTTTATAAAAAATGTGCATTTTTCAAGCACACTCAAAGAATCAATATATAAAGCTTAGAATTTCAGATCATCGAACGAAGTCGCAGACTTATTTCGTCCGTATACAGGCAGGAAAAAATAGATGGAACGGGTGATTAACGTATACAGTGATGCATATATTGAACTATTTGTTCTTGTATAAATTCGACATTCTCTGGCGTTATATGGTGGAACAGCATTTTAATACCTAAATAAAACAGCAGTAATTGTACTGCACACTTAAATTGTAACGTAAATATTACACTACACGTGTTTCGACGTTTCTTAGGGCGTCATTATCAAGTTTACCTAACCAGTTGTGTAATATTTACATAAAAGTTTAAGTGGACAGTACAATTACTGCTGTTCTATTTAAGTACTATTTGCTCTTGGTTATTGCTTGAGCAAAATTAGCCCTATATCAGAAGTAAAGACGACTTCGGTAAAAACGCAGATGAAAGCTTAGCCGTAGCATTTTTTCTCTTCTAATCCTTGTCTAAATCCAATTTTTGTGACCCCGCCTTTCCGAGAAAGGTTCGAAAGTTTACACTTTCTCATTATTGAAGATTTCCAAGTTTAAGGATTAAAGGAAGGGTGCGTGTACCTTGAGTGAGGGTTAGACCGCGTCGACTAGTTAAATTAGCGTAAGACATTATGGCAAAAAGGACACGGCATTTACTCACTGTTTGGCATCAAATAAATCAAAAAAATATAAAAAAAAGTTGAGGTATCCCTATTAAATAAAATACCCATATAAAATTGTGGCGTCGGCAGCGAGTAGTGATAAGGCGTTTCTTCGTTGAGAGATAATGTTTATTGAACAGGTCTTCTTACAAGACTACCCTGAGTGGCAGATGAAGAGGCTTTTACATTGGTGGCGAAGATGGAAGAATTGTCTGGAACGCCACACCATAATTCTATAGAACCATCTAGAAATGTTCCGAAAAAATGGGAAAAAGTGTTTTCAGGCACCGAGAAGTGGGAGGCGAGAGCGGATCCACCGAGCTAACGCGTCAGGTGTAGTAGCGGCGATACGCGGCCACGTACTGGCCACAAAATAAACCAACCTTTAGTTTTTGGATTTTCACTATTGCTCGATATTGACCACTTCACCCAGCTCACGGAAAAATTTAGACCCATATTTTAAGAGGTGCACCATTTCCTGTTAATCCCTAGCATGCATTAGAAGGTACAAAAATTCTCCGCGCACAGAGGTGGGAAAAAAAGCTTACAAAGCCTATGAGTATGAGAAAGCAACTCGTATGAAGTTTTATCTTATTCCGTCACCTTCAAATCACAAATGCTCTTTCCTGCAACATCTCACTATGATCCTAATATAGAATGTGCATCTTCGTCGAAATTCTTTTCATCCTACTGGACTCTGCTAATTGTTCGTTGATTTTCCACAGTTTAATTTATCCAGAAACTCTTTCCATTTAGTCACTTATCTAGTTCCGAACTCTTTATATATATATATATATAAAGAGTTTTTATTATATATATATATATATATATATAAAGAGTTTTTATTATATATATATATATATATATATATATATATATATATATATATATATATATATATATATATATATATATATATATATATATATATAGATTCTTCCTATACCTTTCGCTGAAGAAGGTGGCGGCGATCCACCGAAAAATTTACAACCCGTGTGAGTGTCTTTTTTATGTGTTCTCATTTTAGTCACACTTGTGACAAAGTTTTTATATATATATATATATATATATATATAATAAAAACACTTGACAGGGGGTGGGGAAAGAAAAGTAAAAAGAGAGAGAGGACTTACTGGACGTTTCGGGCATGTAGGCCCTTCTTCAGCTGTATATATATATATATATTTCACTTTTCTAATTCATCGAAATCAAAATTACATTGTGTGGATATGATGGAACGTGCTCCAAAAATAAATTCATACAATTTCAAATATAATTACCGTCGAGAAATGCAGCCCACTGCATTGATATGAAGCAACGAAGGAGAGGATAGCAATGAGGAAGATGATAAAGACGTTTCTGCGCGATTGAAGAGCATGCAAACATTTTAATGCAGAACTCCGTGCAACGATACGCGTTTCCTCGATAAGACATTGGAGAGAAACTTCAGGTCGGAAGTCGCGGCTTCATGCATGACAATTGGAGGGAAGAGATTTCGAGGAATCGTTTGGGATGTTTTGCATAAGCGTGAGAGAGAGAGATAAGCTCTTGGAAGGAGGAATGTGCGTGATTCAGCCTGCGATTCAAATTTGGGTAAAATAAATGAATTAATGAAGTAGACGGAATTTCGTTTAAAATCGCGGGTTGGAAAACATAATTGAATTAAATATCCCTGGAGGGATATTTTCTGTTGATTTTCATTACAAAATACTTATAAACTTTGTTATCCAATGAGGCTCGAGTGTTATTTAAATTTACATGGATCGCCAACTTTTCAATCCTTACGTACCTAACACTTTTTCATTCTGCAACAGGAAACGTTTGTGATTCTACTTTCCATACATCTGAAATACTAATTATATTTACCGCAAAAACTATTATATTAACAAAAACTACCTAATTATATTTACCGCAAACATTGTCTTAAGAACTATAAAAGCATAAAAAAGGGATTACACACGAGTAAGAACAAGGGAGGACTACAAAGAACGGATGAAAAATATGATGAAACGGAAGAGATAATAATGTTAAAGGAAAAAACGTTTTTTTTTTAACGTTTTAAATTAATTATTATAATAATTATCATATTACATTACATTATGTAGCATTGTATTTTTCATTTTTAATATATATTATATTGTAATATTTAACTAATATTAAATATTATTGCATTGTCATCCAGTTCTGAGCTATGTTTTGTTTACAGTTTCAAGTCTCTAGATCATCGGGAAGTCAGTTGAAAACCAATCGTAAAATTTGTACCAAATAGACAAACAGAGAAGAACTCAACATAATAATAACGATTTAAAAAGGGAATAAATGAGGCAGCAGGGGATAGGGTAGAATAGTGAATCCAGGAATGAAGTATACATGGCCAAAGGTTTGTAAGGGATGATGTAAGGGATGTAAGATGAAGATTGCTACCAGGAGCTGATATTGCAACTTTCAATCAATATTGCTTATTCTATCAATTCGCCGTTATTAGCAGCCACTTATTGATTTTTTACTATCATGTGGACAGTTTATTCATCCTAGATCAACGTAACAAGCAACAGGATAAGGTAACAGGCATCCTCAATAAATATTATTTCCCCGAACGCGATAACTACGCAATTTTACAGGTGTTAAATATTTTTATGAAAACTACTACCAATAAACCTGACGAGAAAACATTTATATTTTGAGATTGAAACAGGGAAAATGTTTTTATAATAGTTAATTAAGGAGATAAGATGTTTTATGTAGAAAAATATATAAGCAGGAATAGGCAAGTCTTGCATAGGACCGACGCTTCAATTTGAACCCTTCAATGAAAGTCCAGCGGATAGCAAACCAGAAGAGTGCATTTGGGCGTTGGATGGGGCAAAAAAATATAAATAAAATAGAAACTTAAATTTATTATTCCAGTAGAAATGAGCTCCTTAGGAACATTTATGATTGCACATATCTTTAGAGTCAAACAAATAATATAATAGCAAGATATACAAGAATGTATTAGTATCACAGAATCCAACAATATTTAACAAAATAGCAACATTATAAAAATACATCAGATGTTGTGGAGCAAAGCACAATATTTATATAATTTGAAGTAACATTTCATGATATTTCTTTTTAAATTTATTTAAATTTTCCGATTTCAAACGTCTTCTGAAACATGATTTCATACTTCGCAAGAGGTATAGTATTCTTCCATGCGGCGTGTTGGACGTTAATTTGTTCTTGCCTTGTATTATACAATCCGGAGTAAATATGCGGGATGTTCTGTCGATATTAACTTGTAAATAAATACTGCCTAATTAAGTAAGCGCCTATTTTGTATTTTTAGCCATCTGAGTTTTTTTAAATTTGGCGTCACGTGGTCAAAATATGTGATGTCAAAGATATACCTCTCACAGGAGTTCTGAATCCTCTAGAGTTTCAAATTCAGTACATTTTTAAGGTCTAAGAGCACAACACACAGCAGCAGTCTATGTGTGGGAAAACAAGAGTATCCACTGATTTTTGGCGAAGGGAGACAGGGATAAGGCGTCTAAATTATTTTAGCTTGCAACTGAAAGAGGGAACAAGAGTGGAGGAGAATAAGAAAGAGGAATAATCTCTAATTTTAGTCTCTGACGACGTACATAATATTTTTAGAAATCCGACATACTACGGTAGATCATATTATGAGAATGAAATTAGAGAAATAGACTCCAGAACGAACAGATTTAAAATGTCATTTTTCCCGCGAACGATAAGGGACCATAACAGCTGCCAATGAGACTTTTAAGTAGGCTTTTCGATAGGTAGTGTAGCTCTTAGTAGTAGTAGTACTCCCTAATACTTGGACCCTTATTTGCTAATTACTACTTACAACACGCCATGCATGTTTTCAGCATAACTCTTGAATCTCTGTCCATTTATTTAGTTTCAAAATGCACAAGTACTAACGGTCCCTCTGCAATTGGTAGCATATCAGTAGTGTAGTGCATGCTTGTGAGGCTTCGCCTCGTGACAAGCATCAGCGATTTATACTAATGCATAATAAGTCGTAGTTACACTAATTTTAGGGTATAGTGTAATGATTTAATGTTGGTGACTACCCACCCCCTGCCACACACCCTTGAGGTGGCTTGCAGGGTATTTTGTAGATGTAGAAGTTATACGAATGTAGGTTAAATATGCTATGAAATGGGCACTTCACTCATGCACTCTCATGCCTACGTATACACGTACCACTTTGGGGCAAATGAGTGCATTGTCATCCGAAGGTCGGGGGTGGTAGGGACGGCTGGCGCCGGATGGATGAGGGGATTGGATTGAGAAAGACAAGGTTTGATGGAGAGGAGAAAGGGCTGTAATGTGTGGAACGGGAGGAGGATGGGCTTGCAAGGGGACGGGATAAGCGGCGGTTTAATCGCACTAGATGATTAACGATCTCGTGTGGCCCTTCGTACGGAGGCAGAAGCTGATCGGGACGTAGGAGAGCCATTAGACTGGAGTGACCACGCACGATTGGGAAAGACAGGAGATGCATAGTGGGTACCTTCAGGATCAGGAGGGTTGGGAGAGGGGGACAAGCCATATAGCCGGGAAAGCCATACCGGGAAAAAGATTAGCATTCATCATAAGTGGCGCACAACAGTAGGGCTCAGATATCCTAGGACTATGTGTTCCCGCGTCCTCGCAAGTGATCGCGTCTAAAAGACTGGAGGAGATAGAGAGAGGGTTATTAAATACTAAATGAATTACCCGGCGTCGCTAGGGATCACATTTCCTTCATAAGTTATCATATAAGACGAGAAATGATTGAAAAAATCACAAACTTCATTATTCGAGTATCTTATAAAATACATTTTAACTTTTTATCTGAAATCTCTCTATCTCTTTATCTCAAAAAGCAAAAAAAACACTCCAAAATCCAATGCTTAGCATTCCAAATCAGCTTAACTAAGCAAAATGAATTTTAAATGCGTTAAAGACCAAAATCTGGCTGACAAGGAAGTATGATATTGTTGATTTCAGAGCAAAATGTGCAATTTTGCAGCTAAAACGCGATTTTCAGACAAATACGAATTATAAAAGATAATTGATTGCAAGAATTATAAATTTCATATTTTCAGCCATTTGATTAAAAAATCCCAACCTTCTCTCCTGAGCGAAATTAATTTTATAAAGCAAAAAAATGAAACAGCTACACAAAACCCAATACCAATACATAGACCACCAAACCACCACTTTTTGGGATCTTTTGAGGCCCTGAGATCTCTTTAAAATAGTCTTCAGTTTTTCTCCTGTCTTGAACTATTACTGTGCAAAATTTCATCTCGATCAGAGTAAAACTGTAGATTTGTTTAAAAGACAGACAGATAGACAAAGTTTTTTCAAATATATATAAATTCCGGCGGGGGTAGAGGTAGGGTTATCATTTGTTTCGCAGCCATTTTCGTCTTCACTCCACTTTCAAAAGTAAATTTCATTCTTTATCTTCATTACTTTTACTTATTATTCCCATGAAATTCCAATGTTAGTTAAATTAAAGTTAATTAATTTAACTAATTAAATTAGTTATTAGTTAAATTAATATTATTAATTAATTAATATTATTAATTATATTAATCCAAATTAGTTAAATTTCAAACGTAAGTTACCTAGATGCCGAAATTTGAAGGTAAATTTTAATGGTAAAGTGCGATTTGTTTAAAATTTATGACAATATTAATGGATAAATATTTCATTCAAAGTACAAACAGCGGAAATATTGATGTGTAAGGCTACTTTTGAATTTTATTGACATTTACTAGAATATATTGCGGAATATCGCGATTTTAGTTTTTTGTCGTGAAGATTTCTGTCTCTCAACAAAAAAATTTCAAGCATTTATGTATCCAAACTCTTTTAACATTTTCAAGATTTAGTTTTTTTTTAACAACCAGAGAAATAGAATCTACTTGCGGATATTTTCTAAACACTTATCGAAGTGGTATTATCAACAGGATGAAAAATATTTTAACACGCAATCAATTGTAAGATATTTAAGAATTTGTTTTGTCGAGGGGCCCTGGGCTCCTAGGTCCTAATGGCTCATTAACAGAAGACAGTTTATGGGTTGGTAGATAAATTGAGAATTTGGAATAGATATTCCTAGTACTTTGCCCAACAGAATGATTTTTAATTCGTTTCCTACGTAGCTCACGATAGAAGAGTCAATTGTGGTCACGGCTTCCAAAATAATTCCAAAAATAATCTCAACGACGCGACGCTAGCGAAACGAGGTGAACAATTTCCAAACAACCTCAATTTTGACGGTGATTTTGGTGTACCTAGTGAGCACTCTATATTATGAACCCGATATTCTCAGGCATTACTTTGTAAAATTTCATATAGACCGAATCAAAACAAACTTTGTAAATTTTACAATGGATTTTATTCAATACGACCGGTTTCATCGCATAAGCGACATCTTCAGATGAACTTTAGACCTGAAGATGTCGCTTATGCGATGAAACCGGTCGTATTGAATAAAATCCATTGTAAAATTTACAAAGTTTGTTTAGACTCTGTTGACTCTATATTATTCTTTACCATATGGTATTACCACGTATAATATAGGAGGACCTATTTTCCCAAGCACTTTTTCATTCAAGTAGCTGATTGGTAGGTTCTTGGACAGTCCCCACCCTGCATTCCAACCTCATAGACATTGTCTCGCTTTCCCTCCTAAGGATAGCCCGTTATTAGATCCCTCTTCAATTCTTCATATCTTCTAACTCCTCTTATTTCGTCGAGAATTCCAATCCTCTTCCTTCCTATCCAATACCTCCTCGTTCGTCCTCCTTGCCATCCAGCTCACCTTCTCCATCCTTCTCCAAACCCACATCTCGAACGCCTCAAGTCTACGCACATCCTCCCTTCGCAATGACCAAGTTTCCGACCCATATAGCGCCAAGCTCCATATTAAAGTTTCTCAAGCACTAATACATAGAAATGTTTTAACGGAAATCAAGAAAGTTTTAAATGGCACCAAAATTACTTCATAAATCTCACCGTGATTACGGACAAAATTGAGTCTCAAACTGTCTAACAGTTTTGCCAAAATGATTGCAGAAATGGCCAAAGGCGACCGCTGCAAAAGATTTAAAATGGAAATGGGGTCCTAATGGTCTCATTTCGGATCCGATCGAGTCATCAGATTTGGAATCAAGTCGTTCCCTGTCCACTCGCGAACTCAATTCCGACCCCATTAACTTCCGACTCCGTCCTTCCCCTCCTCCTCCCCCCCACCTCCTTCCCGCAGTCCTTCCGATTCCCCCTCCCACCTCCTCTCCAAAATCCCGCCCCCACCCTCTCCTTACATGTACATGCGTAGGTACATGTAACGCGTTATTGAATATTCATTTGAATATATGAAGTTTACGAAGTAGGTACATCATGCACATGCTTTTAAATACGATGTAGACATAATAACGCATTTCTGAGGGATATGTACGAACTGGCTACCTACCAATTAATTAGTTACACCGTATGTTAATATTAAATTCCTATCTAATATTACGAAGCGATCATTACCGTAGGTATGTCATTTAAGTTTAAGTTGTCCGTCAACGAAGGTACATTATGATATTAACTAAAAGTATTGCATATTATTGGAACGTCTGAACAACCAGCATTTATTTACACAAGCGTATTCTTATAGCAAAAATTACAACTTTTTCGTAGTAGTAGCAGTGAAATCGAAGAGTAAACAAAACCATCAGACAACTCTTCGTTTACTTCCCCGGAAGCGTTCCAGGAGTGTTAACGGGGAGACGAAAAACGAAGCGTCAAAGAAACCATGAGGCACTCTCTGTTCGCTCTTGCGGAAGAGTTC
The DNA here is from genome assembly GCA_963573305.1 of Pyrrhosoma nymphula. Taxonomy (NCBI): domain Eukaryota; kingdom Metazoa; phylum Arthropoda; class Insecta; order Odonata; family Coenagrionidae; genus Pyrrhosoma; species Pyrrhosoma nymphula. The sequence continues at coordinate 13,744,563 of OY754329.1, forward strand.
GGGAAACATGTTTGGAGTCAAAAATCTCGGGGAATAATCGGGGAGTAAATGTGGCTCCTCCAAGTGTATGAAACTCCCCGTTGACGCTGCCTCTACGCTAGGGCAAGCGTCCGATTTTTACCAGGGTTTCTCCAGATAATGAGTGAGGTAATATCTGAACCAGGAGACCATAAAATTATCTCAGAACGATGTATCCTTTTTAAAAGTAATGAAAATTTTTCTCCCGCAGAATGAACCACATGAGCGTGAATAACATATTTTTCCATACAATCCCGTGGTAGCAATTGCAATTTAATGTAGATTACCTGTGCCCGGCATGCCTAGCAACTCCTCTGTTTCTTTCTATGTAGGCACACATATACAAAGCAGACACATTTACATGTACAACATAAATGAAAGGCAATGATTTCCAGTGCTTTGGAATATATAATATTTTTGTCATTTTTTGGCATTAGCCCATAAGTTACTTCCAAGTCTCATTGTTTTCATTACATTTTATCATATTCTAAATTCTCAAAATAAAATACTCTATCCTGAAGTCCCCATTGATTTCCATACTTTTCTTAGTTTGGCCCACAAATTTTTCCTGGGCTCAAAATGGCACCCTAAACGAATTTTAGACCTAATTCTATGAATTCCTCGTACCTACACAGGAATTTTTAACGCTAAAATGATTGCACGAGTTACCATTCCATGCCTATGCTGCGGTTTCCAAGTAATTAAAGAATTCTATTGTAGAAGTAGTTACTTAAAGACTATCGAGCTTAAAAATCCCATTTTAGGAAAAAGTGAATCGTATACGAAATTCGAATGCAAGAATTAAAAACCGTGTTCTTTTAATTTATCTAATGATAAGCATTTAAAATCCATAGCTTGAGTGTAAATAATTAAAAAAGACCACTGCACCAAATCTTATTGCTCCTCGCTTGTTTGAGAAGCTCGCGTTCCAACTATCATTTTCTAGAAACGACTCGTGATCCACCTATTGTACAATGTATTATATAATTCAGAAACCTTAGCGGGCTCGTGCGCAACAACTCAACAATGTTTCATCGTAATCTGATGAATAGTATTGGAACGCAAACGCTCCATTCCATATTCCCTCTCTGTCCGCGGCCACAGAATTTGTAACGACGCCCACTCCCATCAACAATACACCGATAACCTATATCACTCCCTCAGAGAACGTGAGTACCCCAAAAAGCTTCTTACCAATCAAATCCTGTCCCCCTCTGCCAATTAAACCCCTCGGGCCAAAACCCACCACCCAGACAGACTCAGACTCATCACCACATTCTTCCCTGGCTCCCATAAAATCATAAACATCCTCCGCGATCTATACCCAATTTTAAAGAAAAATAATTCCACGGCCCTCTTATTACCTTCATGTCCCACAGTATTTTTTAAGCGTCCCGCAAACCTGCGAGATATCTTAAAATCTACAAAACCCACCCTTCAACCCACCACCACTCTCCACCACTCTCCTCAACTTGCAACCGTCCTAGATGCAAATTTTGCTCCCTCCTACGCTCTTCTGCTACGCCCTCTTCCAATAAATCTTCCTCAGCAGCCCACTGTACTTCCACAAATATCGTTTACCGTCTCTCGTGCAATTTCTTCCCGGCATTTTACGTTTGCGAGTGTACTACTCCGCTTTCCATACGAATGAATGGGCACCGCCACTCCACCACATGTCCTCCCTTCATTGATCCCATTGCTAAACATACCGCTTCCCATCGTAAAACCTTTAATAAATGTTTCTCTCTCTATATATTAGAAGCCCTCCCCGAATCAGCAACAAATATTGAATTGAGGACTCGTGAGAAGGCATTCATCTGGATATTAAGAGCATTTGAATCGCCCGGGCTAAATTTGGCCCTCTGACCAATAGCCACCCCTCGCTCCCGCTCCCAATCAGTCCCCTTCCCTTCTCCTATTCCGCCCTCCCCCCTCCCCCCGAGGTAACAGACCACTAGTTAGTCTCTTTTCGCCGACGATGACGGCCTGACCGTCGAAACGTCCGTAAATTATTTTGTGAGTGTCCTTTAAATTTCTGTGTGCCTGTGTTTTAAAACTATATTTATATTTATGTTTTTATTCGCCAAGTGCGTTTTCTGAGAAGATACTATAAATAAATATATATATATTAGGTATATTGAAACACACACATTAATCTTTAAGACACGCTAGTAAATGGTCGGTAAATATTCAATGTAGAGAGAGGGATAAGCGACTGATGGAAGCATGTGAATTGCTTTGATGGAGATAAGGCGGAGAAGGGAATGGGGACAAACTGCAATGGAATATTTGATCTGAATTATCCCATCATGATCTCTTCTTCAAATTACCCTCCGAAAAGGTCAGAATGAGAGTGTTGAGAGAAGTTAAGGGGGGAGTGGACATGGAGGGCGAAAGACGGGAGGGATATGAGTTCGGTGGGCGGGAACAAATTGGAGCTCCCCGGTCTCTTCATAATAGTCCCGAATCGATGCTCTGTCTTGAGCTAATATTTGCTCGGGGCATTTTCGTTGATCGTTTTCGTCTCGTGACTCGGCGCCGAACCCTCCATTACCCCTTCCGGCATCAATTAAGGGGAAGCAATCCTATTCAGCAGAAAGAAAAAAAAAACCCTTAGCCGGTGAAAGTATTCGGGAAGATCAGGGAAACGCGCAAATATATATAAAAGAAGAAAATGTTTTCTCTCATGGAAGGATATTACGCTGAGTAGTCACTTCCCCCAGTTTTCATCTCGAAGGATGCTTTCATTAGAATGGGAACATTTGTTTTTGCTGGGTAGCAGTTTTCGGTTCTTGAACGGTCTGTCAATATTTGTGGGAACAAATTAAGTGTTATGTAAGTCGTTTTTGCACCAATTATTTCCGTTAGACTGCGCCACTAGCATTGCAACTGAATTTTCAACTAATGACAGGTACGGTTAGTTACATATACATATTACATATATGTATATATAGGCATATTAAATGTATGTATGTATATACAGGCAATATAGAAATATATATTTCTTTATAAAAACCTCGAGACAAGTATAATACTCTCAAGATAAGATTAATACTTCTTCTGAAAACAAGATGTTTTCATGAAATAAGCATAATAAAATTACTATTATTACCTTCGAATACTAAAAAAAACCTTAATGATATATCCCCGAACCCAATGCATCCAATTTTCACTCTAATCACATTATATTTTCTGCATGATAAGACGATCAAGGCAGATATTTGAAATCATTAAATTATCAAACTGTGCTCGATACTTCTTTTTCATTGCTCCAGTAAATTCCTCTGTATTACACTTTCGTACCTTCCTACCTCTTCCTATCTCTTTGAATTTTACGAAGCTTTTTATTACTAACAAGTGAAGGTGACCGTTGAATATCAACGGGAAGAAAAAAATCAACACTGTGTACTACGTAAAAATATTTGATGAAATTTATTGAATATTTTACCATTTTATAGCAAAAATAAAATTTCGATTTATCATGCCAAATATTATTATTTACACTGACTAATGAACCAATCATATCTTATTTTGTGCAAAGAATCATTGACTTAAGGTGGTTCTTCCAAATTTCACAATAAAAGAGATCAATCTCAAATTTTAATATGAATGAATATGAGCATTAATACGTATATGACTGCATGGTGGTGCCATTTTACCGCTTACTTATGGAGAAACTGAAGTTAAAAATTGGCTTTTTTTCGATCAATTTTAAAATTGCGCTTATGCCGGCTTGAGCGTAACATCAAATTTCTTGATCATGAATTTTGGTAAGTTTCTTTTGGATTTCTGCGATTGAACTAAACTATTTAGCAACAGTTTCGCCGTGCTATTCTGCCGGCATCGTCGGGCATTCTAAATCAAGAATGAAAAATAAATAAACAAACCTAATCAGAAGCCTTCGGAGAAATAGACATCTAAGCCTTTGGGATATGTTATGCTACCTTACATCGCGGGAACAACAGATCGCATAGGTAAAATCATGAAGAAGCATAACATCATTACAAGATTTAACACCACCTCCAAAGTGTATGATCATCTAAGAGGAGCTAAAGATCCATTATCTCCCACAATGTTCGAAGCCATATACGAAATTTTCTGTAGTTGCGGAAAATCATATGTTGGCCAGACAAAGAGAGCCAAAGGATGCATAGGACTGAAGGAACACGAACGAGCTATTCGGAAGAAAGATTGGTATCACTCTGCCGTGGCAGAGCACACACTTTTAGAAGAAGGTCACAGTATTGACATCAAAAGGGCGAAAGTTTTTTGTGAAGAAATTAGCTACTATCCACGGATCATCAGGGAAGCCATTAAAATAGAAAAAATACCTAACAACCTAAACAGAGAAGATGGCTACAAACTTCCTTATACGTGGAAAAGACTTTTGAAAAACTAAAGTATTAATTAATCATGCTGTACATAATAACCGTTTAAGTTTATGTATTTTTCATTGTTGATTTAGAATGCCTGACGAAGCTGGCAGAATAGCACGGCGAAACTGTTGCTAAAAAGTTTAGTTTAATCGCAAAAATCCAAAAGAAACTTGCCAAAAGTGATAAACTCTCTTTCTAACAGATGTACCCCATGCCATAATTCAGCATATTTTTTATTAACTCTTTCCCGTACAACGGCCCAGGTCGTCTCGAGCAGTAGAAAATGGGAAAAAGGTGAAAGAATTGAAAAATAAAAATGAAGGCCTTCGAATAAGGCCATGTGCGGGAACTTTGAATAAAATTGAATGTATTTGCATGAAAGCTCTCCTTGAGGAGAAACCAGGTTCTCCTAACGTTTTCCCCCTCTTTTGTACCCCCCCCCCAAACATCCCCCTTTCACGATATCCAAGATTCACCCTCATCGACGCATCCCCGACCTCCTCGTTCCCTGCAACACACGCCACCGTTCCACTGGAACAGAATGACGGAGAGGAGACAAGAAGGGAGGGGGAGGGCACGTACCGAAGGGACATATTCCACTCTGTCTTGCAGATCCGCCCGGGAAACAAAAATGGGAGTGAGATGAACCACGTGCCGCGGCGTTTTCCATACATGAGAGAGTTTCTAGAACTCGATCCCCGAGAACAGACACCAGATCCTCATATGAAAGTAACATGGCCAATTCTTTTTTTCTTTGCGACAGAGGGCGAGAGAGGAAGAGTTGGAGGAGGAGGGAACATGATCGAAAGTCGACATTCACGTTGAATGGAAATTTTCTGCGGGTTGCAACGCGAGACGGTTCCCGAGGAGAAAAAGGCGTCTAAGAAATAGGTATGTGCATGAGATGAAATGAATAAATTCACTGCAAAACTAATAAAGTACACGAATTAGGATAGAATAATCTGTATATAAATTCAGAATTGTATTCTTTTTCATCAGATAGTATTTAATACTTCGACAATTTAAACTTTAATTTTTTTACCAAAATTAATTCAGTTTCTTCGATGTGTTATCCCTTGAAACAATCTAAACGCTCTCAGACGAACCCGTGTTCAAACACGTCGCTCGGATCAACGTTTAACTGCGCTAATCTTTCACTGATGGTGACACGACATCTCATATCGTGATAATATTCTTCTGTGTGATCACGTTTTCCATTTCTACTTCGCCTTATTTTTACACATTCTACCCTTTCATTTCGAATGACAAATCGCCCGTTGGATATCTCTTATTGTTTCTTAGTTGTAAATGAATGTTTAGTTTCTACAATTTTGCCGAAGCACCGCCAGCCATAGATTCCCTTTCATCATGGAATGTAAAAATTAGGAAAGTAGCACTTATTAATTGCTGGGAAAAATTTGAAGAGGTATTATAGACCGGAGCTAATCTCGATGTTTTCGATACAAGGGCGACTGACTTCAATTTTATTGAGTGGAACAGCCGTCAGATTAGCAAGAGTCCAACGCTTTCCACATATTTCCTGAGAAAGAATTCGGTTCATCAGATTTTTTCATCAAATGGTGGAGATAAAGCTTCTCGTCTCCTTCCGCGGTTCCATGAAAACCAAGTCCGACTAGACTTTTCATATGAATATCATGATTTAACCCTTAGGCTGCGGCAAACGTACATGTACGTGTGTACCGGGAACTGCGGCGAGAACGTTCATGTACGTTTGACCCTTTCTGTCTACCTACCCCCTCAGTCCTTTCATATTTTTATGACACAAACTCTTTCTTTCCAGCGGTGGACATCTGGGAATCCACCCTTTTTACCCAAACCACTCCCTTCCCACGCTCTTTAGGGATCGCATACCACGGAAATGAGGGGCGACCCTTTCTTCCGATTGTTCACTCAAGAGGCTACGGTTGTCTCAAAAGTTTGTTGTCTTATGCTCGCGCCCGGCTCAATTATCAACGGATTTATTTGGTGTTTGGTATCAAACTAAACAGAAAGTTGCTAGAAAAAGTATTGTCATATTTGTTTTTAATAATTATGCCTATAAAAAAATTTTCAAAATTAGTTCCATGTCCCACTTATCCCTCAACTAGTTCCGGTGCCCACCCCCTGCGATCCCGAGAAAAGGATCGGGAGGGGATTACATGGGTCATATAACTGCCCGGCCTTGGCCCGTGGGAAGGAGGGACAGGCTCCGTCCGAATAGATATTTCCCGCACAGGGTGGATGAAATGCGCTCTAGCTGCCGCAGCTTAAGGGTTAAAAAGAGTTGCTACGCCACCTATAATAGCATCAGCAGTTTCAGCTTCTGAAGCGATGAAGCCAACTCACACGGACTGGGCTGTTTGGTAAAAATAACGTGTTCTTCAGTATGTAAGAAACAAGTCATTGAGAAAAAATTCGAATATCTCCTGAAATCAAAATAGAGGCATTTAAATTCTCTAGTTCAGAACAGTTGGAAACCCTTTGTTGTAAAATAAAATGGGTATTTTAGTTTGAAAATAGTTAAAAATCGTTTATTAATGCCGGTCAAAGAACATAACTTTCTCATTAATCAAAAACGTGAAATGATAATGCACAGTGATTCCATAGCAAGTTTAAATATTTGAAAGAGAAATAATAAAAGACGATAGCTAATTTGACGATGATTTACGCGTTATAATTACCCTAAAGCAGCAGAATATTTTTTTTGTATTTTGGAGGAAAAACTAAACGTGTTCCGAAGAAATATATCACTTTCATATATAAAAGGACTCCCCTTGCTGATGAATATGAAATTAAATGGTATATTTGTAGTCATGGAACGTCTGAATTATAACTCAAATGAAATTTTCATGCAGCCCTAACAGGAGCGCTGAAGTGCGTTGCCTATGTACCGAATTTGTCATAAAAATCTTTCTGATACTTCGCCGTGGCGGGATTATTTCGCAACAAATTAATATTTACAGCTGTTGATGAGAAATGTAAGCGTTACACTTCCTTCCCAAAGAGATGCTTAACATCGACCAATTACCATAGTTATTGCAGCATATTTTCGGATTCCACCGAATTTTCGGCAAATTTTCAACAAATAAACGCATATAGGTATGTTAGGGTCAGAGGGCCAGAAACATGGTAAAGTTCCGTAGCATTGAGTTTGTTATTCAAGAAAAAACTTACATAAGCTGCAATGTATCAAGGTAACACATGTAAGAAGGTCGTTTCCCAGGGCCAAGTTGGGAGACCGCGCGACAATTACCGTTGTAATTACTGCGAGCTTGGTAGGCGGAACTTAGAACAATATCCTTAAAGCGCTCCACGAACTCGACGCCAGGGTTGTGCAAACGAAAACTGGGAGTCTCTGGAGCTAGTGCGCACGTATCGGGGGTTAACCCTATTGACAATAAAATTTGCATGTTCCGGATGCCTACCACAAAAACTAAACGCTCGCGCTTACGACAAATACCTTAGGAAAAACCCAAGGACAGAGAGATTCAAGGCAGGTGCAGACCTAGGAAAGGAAAGATACTCTTAAGGGTGTATATCAATAGCGGTAAGAGCGTATAGAGGGGTATACCAGGAAATCGCTAGTCTAAACAGGAGGTGGTGAAACGCTGCCGGACTGAAGTGCGATTGCGGACTCACCACGAACCATGATATGACCACGTACGTCAAATACAAAAGGCAATAGGTTTTATTGAAGCGAAAGAATCCCATATGCGTACGAAATGTTTCTAACGAAACTACTGCATCATAAGATCTATGTAACGCACTAACAAATGTTTAACAAAACGCACTTAAAAAACCTAAAATGCTTAAAAATTCTTTAGTTAACAGAAATATAAAAAAATTTACAATTAGATATTTGACTCGAGTTCTAAATAAAAAGCGACAATCAATGAAAATATTTAATTTGATTACGAAGATTCAGGATTATAATTTGCTACGGTGTTACAAATGGAAAAAAATGAAAATTCCTTCAGGACATTTATGATTTATCAGAAATATATTCATAATGAATAAAGGCACTTGGTAATCTTCCACAAAGTCTGGCGTGTACAAGCTAGAATGTAATACACCAGGATGCAGTACAGTGTACGTCGGTCAGACTGGTCGAGCGCTTAAAACAAGAGCCAGGGAGCATGAAAGATGTTTCCGATTGGAGGATACATCCTCCAATTTTGCCAAACATCTGCTGGAAGATGGCGACAGGAGTGATTTCACCCCCAAGCTGCTTCATAGGGTAGATAAAGGGTGGAAAATGAACGCTTTGGAGACAATGGAAACTGTGAAGCACCAGAAGTGCAATGATACAATACTATGTAATGACATCCTTTTTCACAACCCTTATTAAAAAATCTGTGGAAGATTACCAAGTGTCTTTATTCATTATGAATATCGAGAAATTCCACCATATGCAGCCTGAAACAGTTGTATTTATTCAGAAATATATATTGAGAAACGAAACATATTAAATTACAATCAGTAAAATTAAAATAGGCCATACTAAGAAGAATGTGTAAAACCATGCATGTAGACCAAAACTTTCATTTCTCATGCGTTAAGAAAACTTTTTCACTACCATAAGCATTTCATAAAAATTATCATTCCCTGGATTATGATTATGAAAATACAGCTCCCAGCATGGATCGGGTTGGTAGAGTAAATTACGGAATTGGAAACGACGATGGCTTCTCATTCAACGGACTTGAGTTTCAATCCTAGCATTAGCGAAGAGATCTCAGAGATATCCCGATCTCTCATAAGGCTTGACATGGGAAGTAGTACAAGTGTAGGAAGCGACGTGGCAACTGAACACCGAGACAAGGAAGGAAGTGCATCTCCAACGCCGGTCTACGAATCAGATTAATTAGCAGGGTGGATGGTCCGACATAAGCATGGGTGATGAGAGAGGCAAAACTCATTACTCCTGGGGAGACGGCGAAGGTCTTTTTGTTCTTTTGAAGGCTTTTGAAGTCGCCAGACTGTGTCAGACGCCAAGGATTCTGTAATTCTTGCTTTGATCTCTCCGCTGGTGCAACCCCTCACCCCCTCTCAACATCTACAATTTGCCACATCTCTTAATATTTCAGCACATTCCCCTCCCCACCTTCTATCCTTCCCCCCCCTCATAGATCCTGAGAGCCATCCAATCCATGGAGTAATTTCGCGTAATTAAATCGGCAGAAGCTGCGGTTGAAAGGAGGGTTTGAAATCATCCTTTTTTTCTTCCTCTCTTCCGACTTCAATTTAATTCCCCATTCTTTCCATCAATCGACGAGTAGGAACGCCGAGGAGAGTGTGGATGGGAGACAGCGGTCGGTGTGTTTGGTTTAATGCGGCGCAAAGGGAAGACGGGATGCGATGAGTTGGTGCTGGAAAAAAATGCCTCCATCCCCATGGGAGTCTCATGAGGATTGGAAAGAATAGAAATGACCGCCGGAAAGAAGTCTAGACGTACATTGGAGGCATGAGAGACGAATGAGGAGCGGAAAGAATTCAATCGAAAATGAAAGACGGAAGACAGCATGACGTATAAGAAGAGAGACTTCGATGTCAGGAGAGGAGTATAGAGCGACGGCCAAAGACGGGTCTCATTGTAATAACCAGATCCGACATTAGCTGTCAGTTACATCTGCGGATGACTACCATCTTCCCTATCATAAAACGATCACATAATGATGCGGAGAAACAGATCACAGCCCTCATCGCATCAATCGTGAGGCAAATTATTATAATCTCAATCTGCGTGATGATCGCCATCTTTGACTAGGCATGGATAAAACTCCAACACAGAGGGAATACGCTGAAAAAAATATACTAATTCTGAGAGGAAGAAAGTGATTAAAGGGTATACTACGAAGTTCATGATTGAAAAGATGCTATAAGATAACAAAATGAACATTCCAAAATGTTTCACTACATACCCATACAACCTCATTACCATTGATAACGCCATGAATATGAAGAAGAGTCTATTCATGGATAACTCGTTTGTCTATTGAATTTCAATTATAAAACATTATTGTGTGGAATGTATGTGTAGGAAGTTATCTGAGTGCATCCATCTATCATAATGACGAAATATTCTGAAGCCTAGGGTTTCTTGGGAGTTTTGAAATGAGAATCATTGTGAAAAAGAGTAGCAATAGTGAGTCGTCAACGTATGACAACACACTAAGCGATTGAGAAGAGCCAGCTGCCTTCTTATACGACACGAACTATTAAAGCTATATTTTCATTTTTAGTTTTCACTCTCTGACTTACAAGTTCTAAAAACTGTTTTTATGAATTTATCAAGGACTCAGTGAAACACACAGAAATATACGAAAACTAAAATTAACGGGAGAAACGGCCAAAATCATCCTCAATCTATCCCTATAGTAAATGAAAGGTCAGTGACACCATGCTAGACGACCCTGCGGTAGAAATACGAGCAAATTCCTTCGGCAATTAATATTATTTGGTTTCCAGTGTCTCAGTGGTTCTACCACAAAAAGTTTCATTAAGTTATTAACATTCTGCTTGAAAAATCACGAAAACTTATGCAGCACCACAGTTTTAGTTTTAAACGTAGAAATCGGTGATACTGTAAACGTTTCTCACTTGACTTGCAATTTCCATGAAGGTAAATATTTAACGATACACTATACTTTTATTAGTTCCCAAATTAATTCTATCAACATTTAGCATTAGCTAATCAAGTAACTAATATCTGAAAAAAAATGAAATGTTAAAGTACAACAAAAAAATCCAAAGAATATTTCCCACGATCAATAATGAATTATTTATAATTTTCCATCCCATCAGGCTACAAAATGATCTCCTTTGTTTCAATTTAAGTTGCGATAAAGATTCATCTAAGCTCGGCATTTGCAAATAGTATTCATTATCATCGCGTGATTAAATGATACACTATTAAGATGCTATGGTAACATGAGGATTATCATCTCCGTGTCGTTTCCCATGTACATCCCACAAAAGCAGGTTGACGGAGACCTCGTTTTTCACATCTCTCCCCAGAGTTTTGTCCATTTTCTGTAAACCTATTCTCACGAATGCCTTCGAACTATCTAGATAGAGGTCTTTACATGGGTAATATATTCAAGAGTTGAAGAAAGAGTATAGATGACACTTCAGGCTAGCTTGGTAGAGGTCTCCTTAGGGGCACTGCATTGAAGAATGTATGACAGGGCTAATAATAGGCCATCAAAAACCTTATCAGTGATAAAGGGGCGCACCATTAAATACTTGGAGGAAAGAGCATAGTAGAGACTTCATACTACCTTGAAAGTGATATTTGCTCAGGCGTTATACTGAAGAATTGTAGAGCAGACAGCATTATCACAGAAACACTTTGTAAATTTCCACAACAAGTTAATTTATCCGATCTAGGTTTCAGCAAAATATTGCCATTATTAAGATTTTACCATCTATGTTTTGTTGAAACCTATTAAATAAACTTGTTGTGGAAATTTGTAAAAGGTTTCTTTGATATTTCTTTGTACGCCATAAATACGCAAGTGTGTCATTGAGGAAGTATCACAAGATCAAGTAATACATGTAATAAGTTACGTATACTGCACGCACGAGCAGAATGCGCCCTATGCGACAACATTTATGAGCCCCATGTCCTAAATCCTAACTCGTCTCATTCAAAATTTCTTCCTCAGTCACGACCTCATTTACCGGCATGCACACACTTTCAGCCTTTGTTCCAGGGCCGTCGCGACATTTGCATCAAAATTGGATTGCCTTCAAAGAGATAGAGACGCGGGACAATGGGGGCACCATGGAAAGAGTCGCGAAGGCTGGTTGTATGTCCCTGTTTGTAACCCTTTTGCGCCAACTGCTCCTCTTCCCTTCTTCATCCACTTCGTATTTCCGGGAGACGACATCCTTTAGCGCGGCGTCTCCGCACTCTGGAGCTGAAGAGGTAGGTTTCCACGCTATATCTCTCGGAAGAGGATAGATATCCGCGGCAAAGAGGGACAATGCATACAGGGTCGTATGACACAAAGGCAAGAGGAGTTCCTCAGGCAGACATGGATCTAGAAGACGAATAAGACCCCAAACTCTCCCTCACTCCGTAGGTACCCTACATTATCAGATCTCACGACTTATGACGTGAAGATTACCTGCAGGGTTTTTACTGAACTCTAACCGGAATAAATATGCTCTTCCGGGCTGGGAATAGTATTTAAGTAAATAAATTAAATTGTTTTTCAAAAGCAAAGAGACACCATCTCATTAAAATATGATGAAATTTTCATTAGAAATACGGTTACCATAGCGAAATGTTTTTTTGCAGTTTAACGCAAACAAACACTTTTCTTTCCTCTTTCAGAGTGGTCAACAAAAAGTAATAATGCCATTTTTCAGCGTAAAATGTTATTTTTTAATATGATATAAGTTGTTTGCTCTGAGCTTTACAATTAGTATGCCGGCCTCGGTGGTGGCGGGGTAAAGTCCTCGACTGCCAAACCGAAGGTCGCGGGTTCGAATCCCGCCTCATACTCATGTGCACACACTCATCCCAAGCCATCACCTAGTAACATGGGTGACTCCTCGAGCCCCATCAGTCTGTGGCTATTCGTCATATCACGCGCGGAAGTGGAGCTGGGAGGTCTTAACACTATTTGGTACATTGGAATTTCAAGGTACTCTTTACGACCTTCATACCATGAACGCCGATAAAATAAGGAATCTCCAATAAGGGGTCTTTTTAAAAAGACAACTAGGATTATAGCCTAGCGTTATGTCACAGACAAATATCATCAGAGAAAATGGAAATGCAAAGTGACCAGGAGATGGCCTGAAAGTTGAGCTTCACTGAGACATGTTCACTTGAGTAATATTAGTATCCGAACGTCACACTTATACGCTAATGTGAAGTAAAAAAAAATATAAAAGGAAGCTGCATCCAGTAATTCTAACCATGAAGAAAACAAAGGTCGCCCGTCAGGCAAAACATGAAAATTCGATCAAGAGGTCGTTACAAATTAACGCATACCTGACAGACATACCGAGTGATATGTTATACAAATACGTTTCAGCAGTTTTTTTATCCGAATACAAGTAAAAACTAAAAAAATAAGCGCTACTTAAGTATCAAAAGCTATTCGATTCCAGAAAATAACGCGATTTTGGGCTAAAAAAACAAAATAAAATTCAGGGGATTGAGGAAAGAATCAAATATTACATAAGACGTGTATTTTTTTAATTTTTCATAACAAATTTATAGCATTTCCGAAGTGATTTATTGTTTCACAGAATGATATTTTCAAAATAAAATAAAATTAAACGATTTTAAAAGAGGATATTTGTTAAAAATTTCGAGTGTACCTCAAAGAGAGAATTTTTCCGGGAAGTGATTCCGGAATTGAGGAAAAAAATAGGGCTACTTGAAAAAAGCCTTCATTATGAGAAGCGTAATTATGAGCGTCATGAGTTATTCGATTCCAATGATTAACGCATCACAGGCTCCCAAACCTTTCCATGTGCTCTTTCCAATGGAAGCGGATACAATGGAGATAAATACATTTTGGGGATGAATTCCGGAACCAACTCATTAAGGCACTCAATCATTTGGATTGACATTAATGAGGGCTTTTCATGTGACGGAGCGTGCACAAAAAATATATATATATATGCTTCTTCCTTTTTCTCGTGATGAGGCCATTAAACGTCTGATTCGACATCGTTAAATAAAAATAATGGAATTTCACAATGCGCTTTCAAAGGGGATACTGACCATCATTATTTGCGTGTTATGCCTGTTGCTCACGGTAAAAATTTCCATAAAAGAGTTTTATAAAAATTTTTATTGAATGTTTTATGAATCGTACGTAAAACGTACTTGCTTGCTCACGGTAAAACTATTCATAAAACCGCAATGTCCTGCCATCTATGAGACGCTTTGCGAACACGTGAAGTGATGAATGCACTCTCTTTTGGAAGACTGTTAGGTTAAAAACTATATGTATTGTTTATTTACTTACTTTCTGATCACACTAAACGGTGCTAAGGCTCTAACGCATTCTTATAACAAGAAGGATACTTCCTCAACATTCCATGAACTTCCAGCCTTGTTTGTTTACGTTTTCCTTGTTTGGCTTCCCATGGATACGAGATTATTATCAACGCGATGAGCGGAACGTCTCATTGGTTGCTGCATAAAACGGTTTTATGGAAATAGAAGCTGCCCTATTCCGTAAAACGTTTTATAAAACTAGGTTTTATAAAACGGTTTTAGCGTTAGCAAGCTCATTTTTATAAAATTAGTCGATTTTATAAAACGTTTTACCGAAAATTTTACCGTGAGCAACAAGCATTAGAATGGGCTTTGCTTAATCTCCCAGCCACCGTCTCAATATAATACGGTCACGACACAATTTTGACAAAAAATGTATCGTTTATTCCTTTGTCAAAAACTCGTTTCAAAACTTTTTAAGCAGACAAACACCATAAAATTCATTGCAAATACGTCACATCCCTCTCCACATACGTCAGCTAGATTTTACGGCTATTTGCAACCCACCACACCATGGCACGAGCTCGGTGGCAGCCGATACTCTTCAGTATTTTTTCTTCAGATTCCACATCACGGCAGTCGGAATTGATATTTTCACCTGGGAATGGTTTTTACCAACTTTATCACCTGCATATGCGTGCGCGTCTTCATTTTCCACTCGAATATATTTCCTCTTTTTGTCTGTTGACCGGAGCGATCTCCTTATTCCCAATTAAGGTGGTTTGAGCGAGATAGTTCCCTAGTCATAAAGGAGACCATATTTAAATTTTATTCTATGATTTCTACGTCTGTGAGAAGTACGAAATATATATTGTAATATTAATGGCGAAAATATATAGTCATATATGTCCAAAAATCTCAGTAATTAAATAAATAAATCTACAAGGGTCTCTAACTTGACTAATTATTTCCCGCCGAACGGCTGAACACCCTTCAAAACAGTAGGTATGTTTGCGATTCTATAAAAGTTACTGTGGTGAATTATAGATTATTTTTTATAAATAGTTGAGAAAACATGCGATCTATAAACCGTTAGTTTTTTGACGAAATCTAAGTGTTATAAATTCCTATTTCCTTCAATATTCTCCCTCTGGAGCGGAAAGCCATAATCTATCCCATGTAAAACAACTTTTATTTGCAGGCAAATTGCTCGAAAAGTAGTTCGGAAAGGGGTTGATATTTTGATATCATAGGAAATATGAGAGTTAATTCTTTAAAATGAGGCCAAATTCATCAAATTCTTGGTGAAGTGATTTTTCGCTCAAACTACCTTAACTTCGTTATTTCTCTTCGTCTTTCCACAACATGAGAATTAAAATTTTGGAGTAAAAATAGCGAGGAAAATATAGGAAAAATGTTTAACCACACACCGATAATATCAAAGTGCTTGAGGCTAATATCAAATATGTTGATAATATGTCGTCAAGGATGGGTTGATGGAGGTGGAGTGTGGCAAGGGATCGGAGAAGATGGAGCGAAGGTGAAGAGGTTGAGCCTCCGTCACTTGGCTGCTGTGTGTCTCGATTAACCACGAACGATATAAAGGCCCTTGCGTCGATCCATCTTCCCACTTAACCCCTTTTAACTCTCATCCTCTTCATTTAGACTTTCCCTTTTAGGCACAACTTTCCCTGGTGCACCAATTATAGATGTAAATGGCGGAGATACACGGTTTCCCTGGATACACCCACTAAACCTAATCACAAAAAGGCTAAAACAATCTACATCTGCATACTACCCAGGGAGCCGTCGAATGGGCGTGTGGCGGGGGCTGTGAGGACACCAGCCGTGTTAAGGTTTAAAGGAGAATGTTATAACAGGGAGGTGAAAAGGCGAAGTGTATTTCGGCTGTATTTTTAGTGGATCTCCGTTTTTATTATGGTCACTTATTGTTCGTGGGAAGAACGAACTTTTGTACCGTAATCTCTCTGAAACGTTTTTCACAGAATAGGTCTTCTCCTCTTAGGGGTACCCAATGCGAGGCGGCTTAAATTGGAGATTCGACAAGAAAAAAGATCTCACCAGTACTACCTTTTCAATTACAAATGTTTAAGTAATGCTTACACAAAATATAGAACGAATATCCGAAAGAAGTAAGGCGATCACTGAGGCGAAACTCGAAACCCAGTTTGGTCACACCTTCCTTCTCAGTTTTCCAACTGCCGCCCCTGGTCACCTCGCCCGGGCTCCGCCACATCCGGTCACGTGGTCTTAGATGCAACCGCCCTCTCTCGCGAATAAGGAGTCTGTAAGTCTTACATGCTCCTTACTCGCGACCATTGAGTTAACTGGAGGGGGCGATAGCTTCCCAAGGTGAAGCCAGTCTGTTTTACCTGCTTGTGCATTTAGCCATATTGCTCTACCTAGCTACCCAAGTTTTGCATTGAATTACGTGTTGACAAAATCTCCAGTTTCACCCTTGGCTGTTACTTCTGAAGTGTATTAAAGGTACACAAATACTAAGGATTCATTCTGTTGTATGAGATATTATTATTTCTCTCCGAAAGTACGTCTTTTGGCCGTAATAAGAAAATATTACTTGTCATCCACAGATGGTTTGCTGCTCGGTTTACGGCTCTTGTAATCGGCACGATAGGAAGATACCAGAATTTATAATCAGTGATTTAACGTGCTTATGACAGTGACTTTTTAGCCAGAATTGACTATGCATCTAAACTTCGTGTTAATGAGGGAACGATACCCCTAGCCTCATTCTCTAAATCGTGCTCGTTATTTTTACTTGGTGTTCGACAGTTTTGCCAGCATTGACAATATATCTAAACTTCGTGTTTATGATTGAACGTTGCCCCTAGCCTCATACTCCAAATAGTGCTCAATATTTTCACGTGGCAATGACTGTGATTACCGGCCTGGCATTCAATATTTATCTAAGTTTTCTGTTAAGAGAACCTCGCCTTTTACATCATAATCCTCTTAGTGCACAGTGATTTGACATGCCTTTGACAGTGATTGCTTAGCTGGTACTGAAAAAGTATCTAACATTTATGTTAGGAAGGGAAACATACCCTTGGCCTCGTCCTATTAATGCTATGTGATTTACAAACATTGAAAATGTATCTAAACTTTGAGTTAATACCTACGCGATCAATTATTTTAGCGTTATCTTCCTAATTATACTCAGTTATTGTTGGATATGTAATCTATGAAACAGGCAGTTCGTGTTGGATTTAGTTATTCTTTTGTAATTCAATTATATCAGGTATGATCTTGTATCTGGTTGTAATTAGTCTTCTTTGTTGCAATATGGTCGATTAAGTGTTCATGGTTCGGTATGAAACCACGACTTTTGTTCTTTCGTAATCTTTTCATGACGGTCGCTTATATTTTATAAGAATTTTATTTCAATTCATATTCGATAACGTCTATCTTCTTCTGTCATTCCGTAGCATTTCGTTTAGCATACAAGGCCCTTAAGGTGTGTTTTTCTACAAAATTGTTAGCATGTTATGCATATAAATCTCATGTAGTTTCGTAAATAACATTTCGTACGCATATGGGATCCTTTCGCTTTAATAAAGCCCATTGACTGAAGTATTTAACGTATGTGGACATAATATTATGCATTCCACTATCTAATTTGTATTCCTAAACCAGGAATGTACAAAATTATGTATATTTGTGCGCAAAACATTCGCATCTCACATCTGCTACCTTGGAGTAGTATATTCATCTTACTTTTTACTTACCGTTACCGTGACTAAATAAATTAAATACGCCATTCATGTGTTTTCCAGGTTTTTAATTTTGATCGTAAATAAGCAGAAGAGTCGTTGTCCAAATATTATTAGGGAAAAATAGAAGTCGTGGAGGTAAATAAGATATGCGTCAATGCTATACCTAGGTACTCCAATATGGCCGGATGCGCAAAAATGCCCCGCTCCCCTGGCTTCACTTTCGGGAGGTGGGAGGTATAGGGGACACCCCCTCCATTCAACTCAATGCTCGCAACTCTCCGAAATAAATGAAGAGTGGCATGTGGGGCACGCTAGTCTTCCGTGGACCTCAGTTTTTATTATGGTCACTTGTTGTACGTGGGAAGAACGAATTTTTGTGCCTATCTGCTCGGCAATGTATCTCTCAAATTTAATCTTTCTGTCGGACCTAGATATGTAGAACGGCTTCAAAATGATAATCTCCGTGTCACACTGAAACACACCTGTTCTGAATTTCTCAATCAATCTAAGCCTAGCGTGTAGCTTATTAGTCTCTAGCGGTTCTCAAGTATAATCCTCCCGGTGAGGCGTTCCGTCCATCGCTTGGCCACCCTTAGTGCTCTCCACATGGCCGGGTGTGATCACCATCGCCCACAATACAGGGTGATTACAATAGAATTGGTCGGTTTCAAAGATCTGTATTTTTCATATGGTACAAGCTACAGAGCTGCACGACCTCTTAAAACGACCGGTATATTCTCTAGTTTTGTTAAAAAAAATAACATTACAAATTTTCAATATGTCCTCCTTGAGTAACCCGAACAATATCAAGTCGATATTCAAATTCCTCCCACACTCTTTGAAGCATGTCAGCAGTAACTGTCTGCACAGCCAAAGTTATGCATGCTTTCAATTCATCGCTGTTAGTAGGCAATGATGGCACAAAGACTTGACCTTTGTCATCTTCCCACAAAAAAATCACATGGTGTGAGATCAGGTTACCTCGGAGGCCACAGATGAAGGGCGAGGTTTTTCCTTGCAAATTGACCAATCCATCTTTGTGGGTAGGTCTCAATAAGATGAGAACGAACTGAAAGGTGCCAATGTAGGGGGAGCCCCGTCTTGCTGAAACACAAAATCATTAGTCTACTTCCAGTAGAGGAAAAAGCCAATCTTAATCAATGCCTACTAACATCGAGGAATTGATAGCACGCATAACTTTGGCTGTGAAGACGGTCACTGCTGAGATGCTTCACGGAGTGTGGGAGGAATTTGAATATCGACTTTATATTGTTCGGGTTTCTCAAGGAGGACATATTGAACATTTGTAATGTAATTTTTTTCAACAAAACAAGAAAATATATCGGTCATTTTAAGAAGTCACGCAGCTCTGTAGTTCGTATCATTTGAAAAATACTGATCTTTGAAACCGACACATTCTTTTGTAATCACCCTGTATTATTCCCTCGAGTGCACTCATTAACGACTTGAGGTAGCACGACATCGGTGGTTTCGTCTTACGATGAAAGGTTTTGATCGGGGAATGGAACCTAAGCTGAACCGCTTCGAAATGGACCACTCCAGAGGTTTTATTTAAACTAATTCAACGACATTAGCCAATTCATCGTTTCGGTTCGGAAAGGAGTAAACTGCGGAGCGGAATTCGGAAAGAAACGAAGGATGGATCGAGCTCGGAGTGGAACCTAATAGACGATCCGACGCTCCACTTCGATTCGATCGCTCGGACTCATCAAATATTCCTTCGGGGTGCTCCTCAGGGCCACTTTCAGAGTGGTATTCGTAGGAAGGAGCGGGTAAATGTCGCTTGAAGCGAGAATTACCCGATAATTGGCAAGATCTCGTGAATCAATTCGAAAATGATATTTTATTCACACGTTTATTTATTTGCCAAATAATTGAATGAAAATCAAATTTCTTTGCCCATTGAATGAAAATATTTCCAAAAATTAAATTTATTTAGCCCTCTTGCTTAGTGCTGCCTTCTGCCAGCAATACTTGCAAGAAATGCGAAGGGTAATTTAATGAAATTTATCACGTTAAAAAAAATTATGAAGTTAATGTTTAAGATATCCATAGGCAGTGAACAGGCTTTCCCGCGGCTGCCGCCGGATTTTTCAGCCGGGGTGAAAATTTCGCGGCGAGTCAGCGGCACTGAGTGTCCTGACGTCATGATTTCTAAAGACTTGTTTTAATTGGCGTAGTGCCGCCGCTATGCCACCGCCGCCGACCTATGAAGGCCCCCTACCTGCTCGACCGTTGCGCCATCTCGGGGCAATAGGAGAAAAAGGTCAGATTTTCGAACATGGCGTCGAGAAAGAAATGCACTTCACAGGTTAAACTGTTAAATGGTCTTAGAAAGGAAAAGGGTTAATGAAGAAAATGAAAGGTTAGCATAAATGCACATATGTAACATAGCAAAATATGTAAAGTAGGTGGTTGAAGGTGAGCGGAAAACAGGTGAATTAAACTGTTAAATGGTCTTGGAAAGGAAAAGGGTTAATGAAGAAAATGAAAGGTTAGCATAAATGCACATATGTAACATAGTAAAATATGTAAAGTAGGTGGTTGAAGGTTAGCGGAAAACTGGTAAATTGGTGGAATTCGCAGACTGGACGCTTCGATATAAATACCCCTCTCCATATAGAAAAATAAAAATTACACTTAGAAATGGTCAACTAAATTGATTTAATTATAACGACCCGGGTTTCATAACCTAGTGATATTTTCCGGTACATAGATCATTTTTACATCCGTATGTATATATGCAGAAATCCTGGTGCTTAGGGGCAAGAGGGGAAGCGAGGGGGATACTTTCTTTTGAACCACTTACCATATATATTAAATATACGGATCATAATATTAGTTTTAATTTTGCAGTAAAATATGTCATACTTTTAGCTAAAGCGTCACGAAACGTCCGAATTAAAAAAAATATACGTCATGAAACAGGAAAATAAAAGTAATGAGAGTCATAGAATAATGGTCATGAAATGGAAAAATAAAAGTCATAAACGTCGGTCATAAAAAGTCATAAAAGTCTCTGTTTATCACCACAATTTTATGCCACATGATATTATATAATATGACCCCTAATTCGCTTCCTTGATGGCCTTAGCAGGTAAAACAGTTGAAAACAGTACAGATGTAGAGAGGATCACAGGAAGGTACGAAGTGAAAAGGATTGGGAAACCGGAGTGAAGTCGGGTCAGCCTGCGATCCCTTTTATTGAGCGGAAGGTTCAAGAAACAAGTGTCTCAGAGCACCCGTGACGAAGGAAAGGGGTGCAGGGTCACACTCACTCACACACTCATATCACATGCGCTGATCTTCGGGCCAGTAGTGAGGACGGAGAAGGAAAGGTTTGGTTTAGGACAGATAGGCATAGAAGGAGAAGGGTCTATTTCAGGAGGGATTCGAATCCTTGCCGGATCCCATAAAAAAAGGGTAAAAAATAACTCTCGAAAGAAGTTTGCTTCCAATCCCCTCGATAACCTTCCAAGGGTCTCATCCCTAACCTCTCTCCCTTTATCCTAATCCCATCTTCTGCTCCCCTGCCGCACCTCTTCTCTCCCGCTCCCTCGCTTTCAATTGTCTCCCACTCCATTCATCAAATCAACTGCTACAGGGTGACTGATATCCCACCCTTCCAATTTCGCCCAATTTTCCTACTCCCTTTTCCCCAACCTTATTGACCGGGCGTCTACTCTCAGGTAAAAAGGGTGCATTCAGCAATAGTTCTCCTAAAAAAAATGCTGCTCCAAGTGTGTTCAAACAAAAGTAAGGATCAAATACGTGTCACAAAACTTTTTGTCAAAGGACGGAGTGTGCTTTGAGAATAGTGGATCACCTGTTTGACCCCGATGTGAGTCAGCCGGGGCCGCCTTAAATGTTGCCGTTACAGTTACCCGATGATTGTAAAATTGGAATGATGATGTAGTTAAGGCTACTCGAAAAGATTTAGCCATTCTAAATTCCATATTAGTACTCTCAGAGTTATATCAACGGAGCGGAAATTCTGCTGTTTTCTTTCTTGGACAACTTCCAAAGAAATGGAATCCTAAGGAAGAGTATGTAAGAGTCATAGATTTGAGCATATGTTATGTAAGCTAACGGTGGGATTCCTAAGCAGTTTTTATGGCCGCGCGGCTCAGGAGACCGGGAAATTCCTATGAACGCGACACGACTCTTCAATCAGTCGCGCCACAATACACTCTTATGTAGTTGTCATTGGCTACCGCGGACTGTTATGACCGAAGTCATGAATAGGAGTGTAGTGATCAGATATCTGATGCTTGATGAGGAGGAAGACAACGATACTCTGTCATTGTTGTTGTTGAATCGAAGGGGAAGGAGCACGGACACAAATGAAATGTTTAAATCAAGATCAGAAGAGGGTTTCTACAGCATTCTGATTTATAGATATTTAATTAAGGACGAAAAGAAGTTTAGCGAATTTTTCAGGTAATATGTCCTGCAATTAAAATTCATTTTGATTGTAGTGGAAGTACAATTACAGTGTAATCCGTGTAACAGAGTTAGATGGCCAAAAACTCCTGCCGAGAAACTAGCAGCGACTTTGAGGTGAATGACTAAACATGAATTTGAATTAAATCAAGCGATGTACTTTGAATTAATTTATTGGATTAATGTAATGCAACTTACAATAATTATTTAAGGATAAAGATGAAAAGTAGTTCATTTTCGTTTTTTTTTACATTTCAGAAAATTCCGCCTCCAGAAATCAGACATATTTCCAACTGTACATGCGTGGCGATGCGTTTTGATCTGAGGGGGTAATGAATGCGGTTTCATTGTTTCCATGGTGGTCACCTACTATTGAAACATTATATTTAGGCCCGGTTCGTGAGCGAAAAGTACCCAGAGTATGTTGGCTATCATCAGTTCTTCAGACCCTTTCTTGACAATGTTAGATCCTTTTCCTCTAGCTCCATGACTATACTAAAAATTTGCTTCTTAGCATCAACCATTAGCTGCGGAGGTAACATTTTCACCGTTATTACCATGCTTCTAAAAAATAAGTCAAAATTGTCTTCCTCAGCCCTCGGCGGAGATTGGCCCAACTTCGCCAAAATATCTTTTCTCTCGTTCGATCTAAGTAAACATGTAGAAACATTGTATATTAATACAATGCTTATGCTCTCAATATGTACCCGTAAAGTCAATTTTAATTCTGTTTCAAAATTTTTGATCAATTTTTTCTTCCCTCTTTACCTCTCCTCTAAGATTCGATAAATTCTTTCATCTTCAGTTGTTTATCTTCTCTTTCACGAGACGAGCGAGCTAGCCTCGCCCTGATTACAAGTGGTGGTGGAGGTCGAAGTCTCCAGTTTTCCATATTTTCACCTAAGGGCTCAGTAGGCGGATCTATGGCCTCTGCAGTTACTGCTGCAATGTTCCTTTGAGACCTAATATACGTAAATTGG
Organism: Pyrrhosoma nymphula; assembly: GCA_963573305.1. NCBI lineage: Eukaryota > Metazoa > Arthropoda > Insecta > Odonata > Coenagrionidae > Pyrrhosoma > Pyrrhosoma nymphula. The sequence goes on from OY754329.1 coordinate 13,768,123, forward strand.
TAACATGAATATATTTTATAGTTCATAATGCCACCATAATTCAGGGGGGTACAAAGCAGTAATATTAGACACCTTGTGACTGCTCTATACTCACACTCTTTTGTAGCTCACGCTATCAAGGAACGATAGTACATCTGCAAGAACCTATTTTGTTGGCTTTGCTTGCGATGAGGAGCCATTTCCTACTTTTCTCCCTTTTTTATCTCTGTTGTATGTGTTCCTAACATTCTTCCACATCTTTTTGCTAGCATTCGCTGAAATGCAAGCCGTGAACTTTTTATAAAACACTGAAATAGTCACAGCACAAATGCACATTCACTCCTATCACTATCTATAGGTTCATGGCTACCGGAGAATCATTTATATAATTGGCATACCTTCCGCATTTCGAAGAGCAATATCAGCCGGATTGTGAAAAAAAAACTCTATGCATTTTGGCCGAGAAACTTCCCCCGATTCTCATGCCTCAGCCAAACCAAGAAGTACTCAAAAGGGATAGCCAATTAACTTCTGAAGCAGTGGCAGTTCCCAAATTATGTATCTGCATTTGATGGTAAACATGTGAGAGTGTTTTGCCCTGCAAAATCAGGATCCCTTTTCTTCAACTACAAAGACTACATCTCCATTGTGCTGTTAGCTGCTGTGGATCCAAATTATAAGTTTGTTATGGTGGATGTAGGTTGCTATGGCAAAGAAGGAGACAGTGGGATTTTGGAAAAATCAGACACCTGGACGTGATCCTCGACAAAAAGCTATCCTTCCAATCCCACTTCGATTTAGCATTAGCCAAAGCCTGGGGCGTTTATCGCTCAATCCTCCCTGGCATTTCTCACTCCTCCGCCGCAGAAATTATCTATCCCTCCATAGCAAACGCCTGCTGTACAGTCACTTCATAAAGTATCGTGACACAATACGCTAGCGGTACGAATGGGTCGGCTATCGAAGCTCGAAATACGTTGGCTACCCATGGCGTCTCTGGTGACTATGAGAATTTTTAAGGGTACACTATGATATATATTCTAAGTCAAGTGGGACATAATTTCGACCGTGTTCTCGGCTTCGTTCGCATTAGAATGCTAACAATGAACTGTTTTCATTGGCGGAAGCAAGGGTATTGGCAACTCAATGGCCTCGTAATCTTACTCGGCATTTCTCTTACGAAGCCGAAAATGGAGAGAGCTCCAATTTGCGAGACCAGCACAGCCCAGCGTGCTCAGATGGTGGGTTTGGTGAAGGATTGGCACTCAAGTGTCCGAAGTAGCTACCGAGTTCGTAGTCCATTGATCGTAACCTTCTTATCCGATGGCTAAGAAGGGCCAACAGGGAGGATGAGACATTTAAAAGTCGCGCTCGATCTGTAAGACCCCGCTGTACCACAAGGGACGAGGTTGACTCAATAATGAGGGATTTCCGTAATGAAGAATTCTCCCTTGACGGTCCATATTCTGCGACGAAAAGGATTTTAAAAGCTATGGAGACGGAAAAATTAGTCTGTGGTGTCAAAGGGGAACTCGGTAATTAAAGTCATTGTTCATTTTAACCCCCTTTTTACTTGATAATGAATAACATTTGCACTGTCGCATATCCTTTTTTTACAAAATTACGTTATTACTTAGTCGTGACAGAATACCATTTCCTATGCAAAGTCAACATTTCTTAAACTTCGAATTTTGTAAATAACGCGGGAATTTTACATTTTGTCTACATTAAACTTTTTTAAATCTAAACTTATGTTCAAATATTTTCCTCAAAATTCCTGTAAATCATTAATCCCATTAATTCGATGTTCTAAGTTCAGTATTTACGAATGTAATATGCCCACTTATTTCCCGAAAATCAACTATAAAAAATCAGGGGCGCGTTACACGTGAGGATGTGCGCGAAAGACTGCACCCGATTCACCCGACTCCCAGCTGCATGTCGAATATAATGTACTGCGTGGTATGCTGAAAAAACACTCATTTTTCACAATAGTTATTTACATATACATATAACTCCAACCTCTTCCGCTTTCGATGAAATTACAATGCGTGAGAAAATTGTTTTCATAGATTTTATTCGTAAAACTTTCGATGCATGTTCTCCAGGCGTTCTGCTGGTATTTACAAGAATTCAGTGGACAGAGACTGCCTGCTAAGCAGGCAAGCAGGTCTGCTGGTATTTAATATAAAAAGTGGTAAACTGCGAATTAATTTCATTCTTTTGGATCAATTACACCACATCTGCCCGAGGATAACTTTATTTAAGGTACAACTTTTATGAGTACCTATAAAACTTATTTATATTTATATATTTATAACATACATTTGCTGTTTCCCATACATTGTTGTTACAGCCCTGATGATGTGAATATTAAAGAGCGTAGCGTTGGCAAAAGGAAGTTGACATATTTTTTAAGCATTGACCAACCCTCAATAAAATACGTATACAACTGTTATCACTCAACAAAGTAAAGCACAGATGTTGCAACATTGCGTCCCACAGAAGTAACAAATCATTAATTTCCTGACAAATACATGTTGAGGGAGAAAATGAAAAGAAATAAAACCTCTATCGTCCACGAGAGCCGTTGAAGAGTGTTGGACGCCAGCAGAATTTTTATGTAGTGCTAAAAAAAATTTTAACATCTTAATAGTGGTTCGAAATTGGGGTGTGGCTGCTTGTAGGCAAGGGTGAAAGAGTGACTGATCTCCAAGAGTTGTCCGTGGCGAGCAGGTGCACAGCTAAGCAGAAAGAGGAAGAGTGACAATACCACAACGCCGCTATGGCAACGGAGCAAAAATTAACGGAGGGTAAGTGGACCCGTACGAATCGGAGGATAGGGGTCGCGGTTGAGGCAAAACGGGAACGGATATTTCTTTTTGATTAGCGGTGATGTTCGGTTGGCAGGGGAATGAAGGGACAGAGAATATCTAGATGGGGAAAGGGGGAATAAGAGGGTGGAAACCTGGCAGCACTTAACCTACCGTCCAAAGATATTCAGAAATAAAGTCACTCGAAATATTTTCCACATTTTCCATTTTCCTTGAAAAAAAATTTTTTTTATCCTCAAGGGGAATCCAGAAATTGATGTCGATTTAACAATAGCCAGGATGAAAATTGAATATCTAATGAATAAAGAATGAGAGAGACATCGAAGTCATGGTGGAACGAAGGAGAAAAGATTTTTTAATGGATGAATGGAGACTGTGAAGGATATGGGGTGTAACGTTAGAAATTTATTTTAATTTTTGTTTCGATTTAGTTTTAATTTTGCGTAATTTTAGTTTAAATGTTTTAATTTATTTTAGTGTGGAAATGTTTTATTGATTGTTGAATTTTTTTGGGTTGTTAAGGGGTTGTTGAAGAAAAAGGGATTGGATTGGGGGAATGAAAGGGACTGAAAGCTCGAAGAACTGTTCTTTAACAAATAGAAGCATTGCTTAATAAAAATGGAAAATAAGTATTGTTTTGACCAGTGGACACAGTCCGACACTACAGGGGGGAAAAAAGAGACCCAGAAAATGCGCAAGACGGAGTGGTAGAAAGGCGCTGGGCACAGCGAGGTAATTAGAAAGGCGTAGAGAATGGGTTATATATTGGACATCATGGAGACTGAAAATGCTCGTATGCAAGCATGCAACGCACTTTAACTTGCCTGCACCACATAATGGCATTTAGGAAATGCAAGTGAATAAGGCTCAAAGCTGATCAAAACCCGTCACGCTGCTAGAGCGATGCAGCATTTGCTCAATTACCTAATATGTAGTCGGTCTCATTTACGGAAAATAACAGATCCTAGACAAAAAAGTGAAATTATATCGTAGTCTAAGTCTTTCTCAACATGCTGAACGGTATGCATTTCCACTATTTGTCGTCTGGGTGTCCTGCAATATTCAATAAAGTCAACAGCAATCGAACATTTTGTTAGTATCGTATAGTTCTTTAGAAATAATTAGCGTTCATAAGCAAGTTATACCATTTTTCTATTAAGAAAATGGTAGCGCGAGCGCAGATGTGAAATGGAAAAGTACACCACTGGTGGTTCTCATTGATTTAGCAGTCTTCAAGTATTCTTTCTCTCGCCATCAGACTTGTACGTCGCTCTCACAAATTTTTACTTGTAACATCGAGAGAGAAGAATAAAATTTGGATAAAAAAATCCCCTCAAAATCTGTACGGATTGCAATGCCTTGCCTTCTACCTATTTCCCTTTGTGCAAGTTAGGAAACATGGAAATACTGGATTAAGAAATTTAAACTTTATATTCATCATTCAAAACTCCATCTATCGAGTTTTGGCGGAAATAAAGAGAGCGTAACTAAGAAAAGAAGATGCTAGTCGAAGTAGCGAGAAAGAGATAAGATGGAGAGGATATCCTTCAAGGCAGAGGAAAGAAGCGTTCCCTCGCCACTTCATTATGGATTTTTCCTCAGCCACTCTGCCGAGATTTTTCCCCAGGGGAACAAGAAGAATAAGGCTGAGGGAACATGGGACATCGTGTCGAGAAATACAGGGTGGAGCCGGGAGGGGGACACGAGATTGCTCCCCTTAAATCCTACTCGAAGCGACGACCAGGAAGAAATATTCTTCACGCTCCCATCCTATCCATACCACATACACTATCACATTATACCTTTCGTTCTCATTACCAACGCCTCTTCTCCTCCGACTAATGTACAACTTACATCTTACATCCACGGCGATAAAAACGCAATAGCAAATTCAACACTTTTAATGTTACAAAATATTTCTGCAAAAGACGATAGTACGTGTCATAATGCATAAAAACCGTTTTACCCATGCATTCCCAATGTTCTTGGAACTGAAAATATAGCCTCTCAGATACTTGTTTTTTTATAAAGTATTAAACACTTTTTATTTAAGAAGTGGTGACAAAGCAAATTCGTTACCTAAGTCACACGTCATCAGATTGCGTCAAGGAAGAAAAAAACATCCGAAAATTTCTTTATGAAATAAAATCCTGGCTACTTCTTATAAAAAATATAGAAATCTTTTTCTGGAATATTCATGTAATTAATGCTGAATTAACTGCAAAAAAATGAAAGCTTTTGAAATGATTTTGTTATTGTTTTTGTTAATGTTCTACAACAGCTAATCATGTATGAATCTATCTAACACATAACCACTGTTATCGGTGTTTAATCGTTGTGTCAATTCCCCTATTATTGTCGTTTTTCACAGGAATCTATAAATATTTGTTTGAGTACAATTCTACTTATTTATATTTTGTTAGCAGTTTTGCATGGATAACATGATATTAGCCCCAATACAGGTGTATTCCTTAGGGGTTACCCAATTATTGTTTTTGTAATAAAAGATTGAAATAAATTCTATTCTATTCTATTCTACAAATACAGCCGCTGTGACGATTACGGAGCTTTTGAAGCTCACTGGCCATTGTAAAAAAGCTTAATTAGGTAACCAAAAACCTTTTCTGAGTAAATTAATAGTGATAATATTTGCCATAATTTGTAAAGAAGAACTGAGAAATAGATTCCAAGTGGTGCAATACGAGAGAAAGCCACCAAATTCTCCCAAAAACCTAAACCTAACTGATTTGAACATTCGCAGGGAAGAGAACCATTTTAAATCTAGTCCCACAGCCTTCTCCCCCTAAATCGTGACCATTCCAGTCAAAACCCTTCCTCCCACCTGGAATCCATTGGACCTCTCCCCACGCCACTTCCCCTTTCAACAGACTCGCAACTCCACCCTAGAGCATCCTCTTTCCACTCGCCATCTCAAATCGACCATTACAACTCTGTCGAACCACCCTCTATCTCTATCTCCTTGTGGAGAAAAAAATGTGTCCTGACCACTACCGATGGGTGAAGAGCCACAGACCACAGTGTTTTTTGCTCTCTCCACGATCTCCCTCTTTCCCCTTCGGAAAATTCACATACTATCTCAGATTAGATCATAAGGCTTTGAAGACGACATAGAAGCATCCGGGAGTCGCTGATTGATAACCCACGGCAATATAGTATCTACATCTACAAAATACTCTCCAAGACACCTCAAGGATGTGCAGCAGGGGGTGAGTAGTCACCAACATACATTACACTATACCCTATTAAAGAAAAAAAATATTTTTTTAAACAAAAAACTCAAGTAACTACAAATATATAAAAAAAAAAATAATATATGTAACCTAATGAAATAATTGGGGTTTGAAAGTATAAAGGCACCCCTCACACATTGTAATTGTAAGGCAATGGAGAAATTTGTACTTTTTGTGTCTAAATGAAAATTGTTGAATATATATACCCTATAAAAGTTAAGTGTCCCTACGACTATTGATGCATTAGCATAAATCGCTGATGCTTGTCATAAGCATGAACTACACTATAGGTATGATACCAATTTTAGAGAGACCGTTAGTATTTTGCAACTACATAAATGGACAGAGATACGATAACTATACTGAAAGCAAGTACGGCGTGCTGTGAGTACTAGGTAGCAGATAAGCGTACAAGTATTTGGAAGTAAATCAACTAACTGGCTACACTACCTATTGACAAACCTAATTAAAATTCTCATTGTCAGCTGTTATGGTTTCTTATCGTTCGGAATACCATCAGCCTCAATTCACCATTTCACTTTCTCAATGGAAAATGTTTCTCTTTTGAAAAATTCATCTACTCAAATGTTTCATACTACATTTGGTCGCCGATAAAAATGGAAACATAATATAGGATTACCACATAAATTCTCAGCGAAGTAGATCCCAAAACCAATCCCACCTTTCTGAAACCAGGAGTTGTATTTCTTAGACAAGCACCTCGGGTTGATCATGTTTCTATTTCATGACGTAAAATATCTTTTTCATAGTTGCAAGGTCTTGTAACTAGAAAAATGAGGCGGTCTTACAGCAGAAATTCTAAGCTTGCTTACAAACATAGAGGCAAAAATACTTCAGTTCCGAGACGTTTAGGCCAGAGTGCGAGAAGGTTTCTTAACCTTGATAACGGGATAGATTCGTTCACCACAATCATTAACGATAGGAGTTCCAAAGATTTCCTCGCCATCTACTGAAATGTTTCCACCAGGCACTGAAATTGATTTTTTTAAGTCATTAACAAGGATACCAAAATTCAAACCTCTTCAACATGAAATTTTATATTTTCCCAATGAATTTTAAATGATACGTGGACCAAATTTGCAAAACCCAAATAAAAATCACTATTAGCGGATTGAGCGATATAAAATTATTTTTTTAATAGTTTCACTTTTATAGCAAAAAATTATGGACTAATAATAGTCTCCTCGTGGTAAAACGTACAAGCGCAGGTGTCTCTGAGATGGCAATCATGTCTCCACTAGTTTGAGAGGAGAGGAATGAGATAGGATGAGGGGAGGGAATGAGGTTTAAGGCCGATAAAATGGCAAAAGGCCATCAATCACGCCGGTGTCGCCATCTTCCGAGGCGACCCGATCAACCTCCCTTCCCCTCTCTTTCTCGACCAATCACACTCCTCCCTCCCTCCCACGCCCACTCTCATTGGTCCTTCCACCACCCCCTTCGCACGGGATGGAAAGCTTAGGAAAAAATAAGGCAGTGGGAGCAGCAGGTTCCACAGCTTGACCTGGAGCACATCAGTCACCGATATAATGAGCGATTCCCATGAGTCAGCGGTTTTTACGATCAACGTGACAGACAGCTGACAACATAGAGAATATCCGTATAATATTTAAGCTGATATTTCTCATAAAACTCCCAGTAATTCCGATTTTATCAATTTTCCGAAACCATAAAGGTTACTTCACCTATGAAAGGCACATCACCACCTTAATTTGATCACTTATCTAATTTAATCACCATCCTCTCTCTAGAGCATAAGGAGGATTTCAATTCCAGTCTTCTTAAAATTAATCGGAACAGTATTATAGTTTGACGTGCTCCGGCGGCTAATGTGTATTTTCACTCACTGTTTGCTATTTGCAGACAAGGGAAAAAGCCCTCAAACGTATAGGACAATGGATCCCAACCAGTGTGCCGCGGGAATAACAGGGGTGGCGCAAGATTATTGCGGGGAAATGAAAAATGTTTAGTACGACCAACTTATGATTCTTTACTCTAACGCTCGACAGATGGTGACAGCAATCGAAGAGCCTCTTTCAACCTGACTCCAGTTGTATACTATGTTTAAAATATACCATATTATATGTTGGTAGGTGATTTTAATACGCCAATGGTCGCGCAATGAGATTTTCTCTCACACCAAATTTAAACGCGCTCACTTTATAATTATGAGTTAGCATAAGTTCCCTTTCCTTCTAGCTGACTTTTTATATCTTCCTATTGACCGACCGTCTCAAAATGTATAAATAGTGTCCGCAGCCTTGTCCACCGGTACGGTTTGATTGTGCGCGCCTTCGGCGCCGAGATAAAGGACCTTCTGTGTAATGATATGTCTAATACCATCGGCTACAAGGTATAAGATTTTTCCTCATCGCGCGACCACTGACGTTAGTGTTTTTGTATCACTCAGTTGCGTTACACTCTCGCAGCATGCGAGCAAAGTTGATTCATTTCGTGCAGAGCAGATATTTTAATGCAAATTTATGAGTAATAAGAATGTATGTCCTCAAAAATAAATATTTCTTCAAGAGAATTGTAATTTTCTTCATTTATACCCAATGATAACATCGCCAGTAAAATTAGCAATGATTACGTAATTGTATCAGTATTTGTGTGCATGTGGAAATCATTGTTTCAAATGAACATTTAGGGAAATAAATTAAATCTAAATATGGTGTAATATATTGCTTCTAAACGCTCCATGATAGATAAACAATGATACATCTGAGTGTGAGAAAAAGTCTCACATGCGACCGTTCGCGTGATAAGTAGCTTAGCGACCACTCCCGGGTTAATATTACCTTACTTAAATAAAGAAAATAAAATTGAGGAAGTATTTATTTAAATGTATAGTTAAAATTTTCCTGATGCATATTCCTCTTTAATTAATTCATATTTTAGAAATAAAAAATAAACTAAGAAGGTAGCGCCAGCATTTTAACCTCAGTCTGAAGGTGCCGAAAACGAAAAAGGGTTGGGAATCACTGGTGCACGAGGATGGTTCTGAATTCGATCTGTTGTTAAGCTTCAATGATCGAGCAGGAACCGGTGTTTAGATCGTCGAAGGCACTTCTCTGAAAAGTCGTTTAAAACTAGTTTTAAACATAAAGAAATACTACACCATTAATATGCTAAGTGATTTGCTTAAGATTTGCCAATTGTTACTTTTTTGCCTGTATATCTTCTTGCATGGGTAAATCACACTTTGTGGTGGCTCTGAGCAACGCTACTCCGATAATCCTTTCCTCCGTAAATTCCTTTCAGGCAGTTCTTCTTCCTATGCAGTAGATGGTGACTTGTTCAAGTAAATACTCGAAAAAGCCCATTCTCGTTCCTACCATTTCCGCAGTCTTGAGTTTCAACTTATAAACACTTGACAATCTCCACCAAAATATTACATTCACTCTACTCAGCATCAGAAAATTTAAATTTGATAGGTGGTATATACGTAAAAATTTCTTCAATTTTCTAATTTAAGAGCATAAAAATCCAGCGAATCATTCAGAGAAAGAGGACAGATCGCGCCAGAAACGTAATATGTGCATGCTTTCATGTTAAAAAAAACCTCATTTATTACTTATAATAATTCGTTTTATAGAATAGCAAAAAAACACTTTTGCGTTCAGAGCCTTTGGTGTGAAAAACTAATAAGTATGTCAAGTTTACCACTCTAATTTACATGACTTATGAGAAGATTCATACATTTTTTGTGTTGTTAATATTCATTTACATAAAGCTTCTTTCAACTGCTAAAAAAACAAAACCAATATGGTGTCTACTAAGGGTCTGACAAAATTGCTATATCTCGTATGGATTACTACTAGCGCCAATTGTTTCAGGCGCAAATGGAAAAATAAGTACCTATGCGTGAAAAAGATAAAGATCGTACGTTTTTGCCATCAATATTTTATTTTTTGTGATAAAGTGCAGTAATTATTCCTTCTGTTGTAAGACGTTTATCAGCATCAATTTAAAATACGCCTGGGACCACACGAGACATCGCCATCGCAACCGTAAGCAAACAAATAAGATGGACGAGAAAGAACACTGCGAAAACGCCAAGAGAAGGGTTGGACGGCATTATTGCGCTGCAATCTTGTTCCAGAATTTTTCAGGATGCAGAATTGATTACACAATTACCTTTTTAAGTGTCCCCTGAGAAATAAATAGGTAATTTCCCAATAAAATCTGTCAGATATACGACTAAAGATTATACCTGTCGTGCTGTCGCGCTGATAGTTAGCGCCTGACCGCTAGATTACTCTGGGTGAAATGTATAAACATTGGAGTAATGTGAGTGCCAGACCCTTGGTGTCTACCGTCGCTAGAGAAAAATCTCACCCAAAGTACCGAAAGAGACCCGAGGTGCAAGGAAAGCATTCACATCGCGATAGGAAATTATACGCGGGCAGGGGGTGGAGAGGCGATGAGTTTGAGGGGGTGGAAATAAAAAGAAAAGAGGGACGGGAGAGGTGGGGAGGGTGTCTGGAAGGAGAGGGGTTGAATATCCAAGGGGGGAGGGGTGGTTTGGCGGGAGTATGAGAGAGTGATTTGCCACCTGTGGTGCCCCAGGTATAAGGATAAATGCTTCGTGTAAATATGGAGAGTGTTTTCCGCGAGCTAAATTGTATAAATGTCCTCTTGTGTACCAAAGATACGAGTAATTGGGCAACCATTACATCTCTCAAAAGTTTTGAGTTACCTTCATCCTATTTTCATGCCACTATAATCTTTATTTATAAAAGTTTACTTTTTGTAATGGGTTATCTTTGTTGTATTCTATATCATTCTTCATTATATTGTATGACTGGCGTGTTTTATTCATTTTATTATATAACACTTTTAAACGTTAAATATATTCTCTTAGAAAAAATTATTACCAAATATATCTAAGAGTCGCATTTCAAAATATTTCATATTTTTTTATTATTTATTAATTCTTTTTTTTAATTATTGATTTGTAATTTTTTAATATTTTATTTTATGTGAATATCTTTTTTATGTGAATATATTTCATTTGTGATTAACTGCTCCCCGTTTCTTTCTTTATATATTGCTTTTTTTAAGTACCTGCATTAGCTTTACCTATTAGTAGGTTTTCACAGTTTTTTCACACTCATGTTTGGGTGTTTTCCTGCAGTGGGTTTTTTTGTTAAGGGTATCTCTTCATTGTTCCTTACGTTTTTCCCGCAATCATGTATATCTTTCTACGCTCTTTATATTCAAGTTGATTTTTTCTAAAACATTTACGGTCATTAGTTTGTTCTTATTCTATAATATTAATAGTCAAATTGTAATTGTTTCATAGATGTATTTGACGAAGGGTTAGATGGAAGAAGTGACTGTCCCATTCTCAATCTCGCACCAATGAAGATGTATTATTGTAAATATTATGCCAGGGCTCTATCCACTGTACGACACCCTCCAAACAAGTATGGCGGACGAACCACTGGTGATGCCGAAATATTTGATATACAAAAAAATCTAAATGCTGATTTGCAGAATTATTTTTTTTATATAGAATGAAAAACGTTAAAATGAATGTACCAAATTATTAAATTTAAAAAGAGTTCAAGTGATTCCTTGGTATTAAGTTAAGTGAAATTGGCCTGTTCGGTTAAGAATTTAAATTTGATTTGATGAAAACTATCAAGAATGCCAAACATAGAAAAACATTTATTTTTTGTTTAAATGAATTACTTTAGTTAGGAAAGGAGTCGTCCATTTTGGATCGTTATTTTCCTTTGGGTAATTCCACGTCAAAACCAGCCAAAAAATACCGAAAATGCTCTTGACCTCTCCGATTTCAACCAAATTTGAAGTAAGTATTCCTTTTTTACTACATTGGCGGCCATGCTGAATTGTTTCGCACAGTATTTTGTATACGTAACCTCTAGTTACAAAAGTAAGAAAAATTGAGCTTCTCGTAAATTAGCGTTTCATTTATACTGTATATCTCAGAGAAGATGACACGCATGCCAGAGCACAGATACTTGTTTGAAAGAAGATGTGCATAATATTATGGCGTCAATAATGTAACATTTTGCAGTTAGGCGCGTGCATTTTGATAGTGAAAACTTTTAATGCGTTTTCGTCAAAACTCGAGCCTCAATTGATTTGGCTAATTTTTTTTTCTTTTGTAGCTAAGTACCTTGTATCATTGAAGTGCTGTTATGGTAATATTAATTTTAATGGAGAAATTAGTTTTTAGTTGTCGGCATGGTCACTTTTTGCGTGTAATTATCGATATATTTAATATCGGCGTGCAATCCAACACCATTCATGTATCAACCAAATTCAAGTGGCTGATTTTGATCCCAAAGGAAATAATTATAAAGTATTAAATAGCAATAACGCTGTAGTAGCGATGGCTCTATCTCAACGAATCCCAAAATTTGTTCTCGCGCGTTTGATACTGTGCGGCTCTAATCCTTTTCATTGCTCAGGCTGAACAATTTCGTGTCTTCCGATAATAAGTAGTCAAAAAATCCTTAAGAACTACGAAGTTTAAATGCTCTGGAGGCAAGGCACCGCAAGCTGCCTGAGCGAATATATTTTTTCTGAGTTTATCCACCATACAAAACGCCATTTAGGCCTCAATTGAAATGATCTCTTAACATAGAGTGCACGATATTTTCCATTGAAAAGTACTTACTTATCCAGAGAAATCTCTTTAACTGAATAAAAAAATCCACTTTATTTTCTCTGCATGACAAAAGTTCTACATGTTACACGCAGTCCGCAAGACCACTAGCCCATCTGAATTTTTCTAAATACGTACGTACAGTGGCTTCAAAATGGCATCTTTATAACACCTCGGTGTCCCGTGCTACATTTGCGTCCAAACGTGTTTGAAATTGAAGAGGTAATGGACAACTCGTAATTTCAATTGAACAAGGAGTGAACACTACATGAATTACCTAATTTAACTGACATACATTTCAATTCCTGCAACTGTTGAAATACTGAGAGAAGTTTCAAGACTGTTCGTAGAAAGTCTGATCTGAAATATCTTTATCACTGCATCGTGCAGCGAGCCACAAATCGTCGAACTACTAGGGGTGTCGAGTTAATGATGTGTCGATCTCTCAACAGAGTGCTTTATAAGCTCACAGTTTCACTTTTAATAGAGTGGAATAAAATAAAACTAAAACATCAAGATCCTCATGCCTCGTCTTCGGCTAAGCCTACGGTTAAATGTTGCATTTCGAATGTGACGAAGAGACTTGGGCGTTGTTGCATATTTAGAATTATATCATGAACAGGCCATGGTGACAACCAGATGTAAATATTTAGAGGACAACAAGGAGCATTGTCGAGAAAAGAAACATATCATGAAAAGGGAATATGAAAAGAAACATAAGCCATAAGTGGACGTAAGATGTATTTGTGTTTGGTATATATGTTGGATTGTTTCGTTTAATGTTTTGTAAAATAAATTGTAAAAATAAGGAAACGTTGTACATTTAGATTTATATCAAGAACAGGCCATGGTGACAACCAGATATGTCAATATTTAGAAGGAAACAAGGACCATTGTTGAAAAAGAGACTGCGATGAAAGAAACGGAACAAATCTAATTAAGAAAAATATATCAAAATAACTGACTCAACAAAACAGGCGTGTGGAGAAAGAGAAGCAAGATAACATTTGATGATTATAATGCACTCCTCTGTTTTACTTCCTTCAACTACACCCACTCTGGTTCAAGACGTCCACGTCTCACCCTTGATGGATCTGTCGATGGAGCTATCTCTCTCTCCCTGTTAACGTCTTGCCATCAGCTAATATCCGCAATAAGAAGTAGATGGGAAGCCGGGAGATTAGTTGAGTGGTGGCACATGAGGTGATTTGTAGAGGGCGAATGAGGTGAGTTTCAACTGACTTCAATCCACAAGTATTTTACGCAACCTCCGCTACCATACACCTCCCACCACTTTATGGGATGGTGATATAAGAGGGGTGGAGGGATGGTTGGCCCTCCAATCCAGAAACTTCATCCCCCAAAGGATTAGCTGTGGGAAATCGGGGCCGTTGGAACCTCTCTCCCGAGGCTATTAGGACGGCGGTGAAAAACATACTATTCAATTACCGCTGGAGCAAGTGAAAAAAGATCCAAAGCAGATGCTTACTCAAAAATAACATGGTAGGTAGTGTTATGCCGTGGGAATGATGACAAGACAATAACTCCTTCGAGTACTCAAAAAATATAGATCCTCCTTCGCTTGCCTCGTTTACGACATTCACTGATCGTCGTGCTGACCTCCAACAAACGGTCATGAAAAGTAAATAGAGATGAACGATTGAGGTAGAGGCATGAATAAATTTCTTATTTTATTAGTAAATGCGTTCTAAACAATCCTGTGAGAGCAGAAAACTTATTACCTAAATAAGATCCTTCGGAGTTCAAATGAAGCAAGTATCGGCCTGCACATCTGGAGCGGGAAACGTTGCAGACATTTTGAAGTGATGCAGTTATTAAATAATATTCTTAACAAGATTAGAAACATGCTCATAATCCAATAATTTTCTATGAAGAGATAAATACTCACTCACAATTATCATGGTATCAGGTGAGGGAGCCGTTGCCTGTGAGAGGTCGCGGAGTTCGCGGCATTTTTCGTTGGACTCCAGATTCGTTTGAGTTGTCGGCGTTTCTTTCCGTCGCTTGGGTGTTCCTTTTCCTTTTTATCCATCTCCCTAACTTCCCCCTTATTCCTACCTTTCCCTTCCTTTTCGTGTTTCTCGATGATGAGACGTGACTCGCGACACTTGTTATGAGTGTAAGTCACTGAGAGAATTACGACAAGGAAATTCATGCCCTTTTTGTCCTATCCTTCCTCGCCCGAGTACAGGCGGGCGTTTCCCTTTCCTCTACCTGTACTGGCGCCCACCCCTTTTCCTTTGTTTTACTTGATCCATTACCTACGTACTTTGTCCCCCACAACACCTGACCCCGCCCAGAGCTAGTTGGGAGCCCGAGGCGCCGTCACAATGGGAGGGAAAACCTACGAAACCAAGAAATGCTCCTAATGAACACTTAAGCAGCCCCATCGGAAATCCACCATTAGCGCATCGTTTCACAGTAGTAGAGTAAAAAGAGAGGAATTAGACGTACGAAGTACTCTTAAGCGTTGCAGTTTCCTTCGTTCCTTCCCTTCGTTTATTTCTTCTTTCCCTGAGAGCTTTGGATTGAGAAATATCTTCCTCATCCATGGTACTTCATCTAACGCATCTTCCTGTTTCCATACCGCATCATTGTAGCTCACACCTACGGTGACCGAGTCCAAAGTCATCTATTGCATGAGAAAACACACCACTTTTCCACCCTCAATCTCCCTCGCCCTGGAGAAAAAAGAAGTCACGACGACTTACCCTCTGCCTTGCCTCTCCAGAAGGAAACCACGTCCGTTATCCTCTTTTACTCCCCGTTCAACACACGCATACTACCATGTCACTCATCCAATATGTCATGTACGTTATACATTTTAAGTTTAAGCTACAGCAGTAATCTAACTACTTATTTTCACTTTAATGTCACAGTTATTTTAGGAGTATGTAATTATATTGATCTGTTAAAACATTTAAAATGAAATACCATGATTATTTACTTTCCCGGGTATAACATAAGTTACTCTTATTATTATTTTTTTTCTTCAAATTTGTGTTCATGTTATTATGGTTCCTTATTCATTGTATCATTTTTCTATTGTTAGTTATTAATACATGATTTTTTTGTGTTAATTCACATTTATAAAATGATAAAAGGTTTTTCCTTTTGTACTTAAAAAGTTTGAAATGATGAAAAGTTTGTCCTTTTGTACTTGTAAAAGATTGTGCCTGCAAAGTGTTTTATTATTATCTTTGTTCTTTTGGATTTTTTGTCCTGAACAATAAATATTTTTCTTACTTACTCTTACTTACTTATATCTGTTCTTTATAATACATCTAATATTACGTTTGTATTTTTGTTTTTACTTAGTATAAATCCACAATGTCATGTAAATATACTTTTGCTGTTTGGAACTGGATTGGACTGTGGAATCTTCAAGTAGAAATGTTATAGTTACCAGTTACAGCAGTAATCAAACCATCCCTTTTTTACGCTAATGTTTCAGCTATTTTTGAGCATGTAATTAATTCCTGTTTCTATGTAAATTTTGTATTACGTTTTCATTTTGTTTTTATTAAATTACTATTCAAAATGTCATGTACGTTACACATTTGTTGCTTTTAGGGGTATGTACCCAGAGCATTGAATAAATCTCTTATCTATCTATCTACCTTGTCTACTTGAAAGGCGACGCCTACCTTTCCTCCAATGACACATCCTCAGCACTCCACACAGCCACCTCCACTATCCGATACACCAAAACACCAAGATGTGTTAAGATTCTTTTGCGACTGCGCGGGTCAAAAACAAACGCAAAATTTCAACTTCTCGTTCCTAATTAGTTTTTGTTTAAATACCGCTTTCCACAACGAAATGCTATAGCTAATGCAAAAATTATAAGTTAATAATTGCGTTACAAAATTCAAATTAGTTGACAAATATATATAACGAACTCTTTGTCAGCCCTAATAGATTAGGCTAAAGAGCAATTTCCATCGAATTAAACCATTTTGACTTCAATTTTTGCAGAGACAAAATAATAACCTTTATTATAATTCTATTATAATTTTATATGACAAGACAATTCACTCCTTAGAAATATTTTTTCCGCGAAAATGTAATTTATAATAAGTTATTTAACAAATGTTTCCTGTTTGTGACTGATTCTTGCATTAAACACCATGTAATTTCAAGCTCAGTTTTCTGATATAATAGCTCAGAAAGATAAGTTTTTTTCATATCAAATAGAAGAAACATTTTGTGGTCATAATATGAATAAAGTTGTATTCAAGTTATTTCACGGCGGAATCACCTTTTTCTGTGACTGAAGCGAACCTTGCACCTCAAAAATATTGAATATCACTTAATTCATATTCTGACCTCAAAATGTTCTTCTATTTGATATGAAAAAAAACTGTAGCGTAGGAGGAATGGATGGAAAATGGATCATACTTACACAAACAAACAAGATAGAGTAGCAGGAGTGTAATGGTACTGAAATAGAGAGATCTAGTCTTTTCTCTCCCAATTAGGTAGTTTGAACGATGTACCACAGCCCATACGTTTCAATGAGTTTTGCTTTTATATAAAGAAAAATACCTCATCTCTCAAACGATCCCGAAATATTAGACACCTATTGCACAAATTTATCATTTTACCTTCCATAGAGATATGATTAATTGAAAAAGAGGATGTTCTGGCACAAACGTCACGTCAGAAAATGTAAGTAATCGCATGTTTTCTTAGTCATTAATTAATTCACTACTCTCCATACTACTTTTTATAAAATCATTAAACCATCGGTTGTGAAGGCACTTTAAGTGTACGACATACGAAATAGTTAAGCAATGTTACAACCTATGCGTAGCCAAACATGTACCCTTTATTGATAAATTATAGAAAATTTCAGTTACAAAAACAAAATTTTGCAGTATATTCATTTTTATATTTCTCCACGTTACTGACGACTGAGTCAATTTTAATTAAATAAGAATATGGCCATGGTTACGACTGCAGGAAAATTTCACTCAAACAACTTCAAGGCAAGTCCACTCATACATTTATCGCAGGCGCCAAACGTCCTAATCACCCTCTGCCATTCACCCTTTAGTTCACGCGGTCAGACAAGCGCACCGTTTACCGACACCCGCATCCATCCATTCTTCTCTTCCTTCCACTCATTGCCCCACAGAGTTAACTCACCATCTCCTTCCAATCCCTTCCTCTCCGCCCAGGGTGCGTCTCTCTCCCTCTCTCAATAAACTTTCTCCCCACGCCCGTATTCAGTCTCGGCGATGAGCGTCGACGCACAAATTCAGAAAAAAATAAAAAGCGAACATGCTCTCGCACGAAAACACACATGCCCGCCACAAAAGGCGAAAGAAAAATAAGGCCCCTAAACTCTTTATCTCCGTTTGCGTAATCTCACTCCTTAAGGACGTTCGGTGGTTTCACTCAACTTAAGAGAATTCGACGAAACTTGCTGGAAGCATTACTTATGTTCTCTTAAATCTACCTGATTGTTTTTTCAGAATTATTTACCGCAGATTACTTAAGATATTTCATCAGGAATTGGACAAAAAATTACATTGGTTCTCATGGGAACACAAGGTACGAGTAGCTTAATTCATCAAAAAGAACCTTTTTCTAGTTAAGAATAAGAAAAACAAAAATAATAAAAATAAAGTATATTAAATGATTTTCATACGTTATTCTATTGATGATTAAAATTATTTTTGTTTTTATGATTCTTAACTAGAAAAATTTCTTTTCGATGAATAAAGCTAGTCGCACCTCGCGTTCCCATAAGAACCCATGTAATTTCATGCCCACTTCCACATCAAATATCCTAAGAAATCTACGGTAAATAATTTTGAAAAAATTCAGGTAGCATTAGGTAAACATAATTAATGATTCCAG
The DNA here is from genome assembly GCA_963573305.1 of Pyrrhosoma nymphula. Classification (NCBI taxonomy): domain Eukaryota; kingdom Metazoa; phylum Arthropoda; class Insecta; order Odonata; family Coenagrionidae; genus Pyrrhosoma; species Pyrrhosoma nymphula. Next base: position 13,786,740 of record OY754329.1, read on the forward strand.
CAAGTTTCGTTGAATTCCATTTGAGTTGAGTGAAACCACCGAACGTTCTTAAAACAGTCCACGAATGAAAGCAGGATTAATACATGTGACGAGGTAGGAGTGAAAAAAGAGGATATTGACGCGGCCGGCCGGGGGCGGCAAAGTTCTACCAATTTTGGTAAACCAAACATGAAATTTTTTTCGTGTAGTTTTTATTAACTTGAACAAGACATGAATCAATCGACAGAGAAACGTTAAATAGAATATTAATGGCAAATTTGGAATGGACGATGTCATTGTAATGAGGAAGATGGCCGCCAAACACTGATAATAATTTTCATGCATCTCTCAGCAAAAATTAGCGTAGCTCAAAGTATTACCTTGTTAGGAGTTCGTCTGTTATTCATTCGAGTTTATTTACATTATTGAAAGGGGTGAGATTAAAAATTCTGACTAAAATATAAAAAAATGTGCATTTCAGGGAAAATGTCTAAATATCTCCCAAAATACATGAAATTTTATGCCTACACCGGGTAGTTATAGAATGCAAGAGCATCGAATTCTGAACCTAGGAAACCAAGAAGACAATTTTAGGTTAGACAGAACGTCGAACCGCCAGCCGAATCACATGACCTTTCACACAATGAATAGGTACCCACGGTAGGGCTGGGGACAACACCGATTAATTTTATTCAATAAAAGAGCGTTATTCAGTCAAAGAAGAAGACACTAAGTATGTTGGAGAGAGACTCCCTTTTCTCTTAGCACAAAAATTATTTCAACCTATATCTCCTTCCCCCAATTCCTTCTCACGTCACAAACAAACACCTCAGACCGTAACATCACATAACTTGGCGGTTTGGATTTCGGGACACTTCAAAAGCGCGGCGCACCAAAGTCGTATTTCTTTTTCCTTGAAATAATTTCATTCCCCATCCACTTGATAAAGGTATCTGAAGATGATATAGCGCACTCCGTTGTCGAGTTCGTCCATACTAATATCCTTTCCTTTCAATGAGTGAGAATCACAAAAATCTCCCTCCCCTATTCGCACCCTTATTTAACTTGACTCAAAACATCCAGTGGAAATTAAACGATTGTTATCACTAAAAAAAAGTGCCATTAAACCTTTACCACAAGTAATCAGCAAATATCACTATGGAATCTCCCACAAAGGTCTCCCTCGCGCAATGAGTGTGGTGCTACGTGTCAACGTCAAGCAGAGTAGTATGTAAAGGCCGTAACAGACCAGCCAAAACGCGGCGATCATGGTTTAGCTCAAAAAGGGTTATGCAATGTAGTATTTTATTTTTCCTATCGAAAGTTTAAGTTGAAAAAAATTGCAATCAATATCTTTCGAAAGACAATACTTATGCGCCATAGTGGTGAACCTAATTTGCTGCTACCGTAATTTTTATTTGTAATTATAAGCAAGTCATCGCTTTGAAAAAAATAAATAAATTTGTAGGTAATTTCGTCTTAAATACTACAGAAAATTTATGAATTGGAAATGTCTAAAACACTATTAGTTTGATACGTAGTAGCTTTCAACTTCTATTATATCCGGTAACGGCTGCTGAACATGCTCGCCTTGTCGCTCATCCTTGGTAGAATTTTCTTTCTTTTGAAACTGATATTCAAAGCCCATTATGCTCATCTCCACTGAATTCCATTTCACCGTCAAGTCCGGGATATTAATTTCTCTTTTATGGCAACCTTTCTCAGACATCGTATACTGTTGGTGGAGGGAAAAAACCTTATCTGTAAGAGTGTCTAAAATAAATTTCGAGAAAGGGGGACTCTTTTAACACTTTAATTCATCATATTCTGTATTCAGCTTGCAATAACTGTGGTCCATAGTATCTTCAACTGTCTGCGTATGTGAAACAAGTGTGAACCAGTGCCTACATTTAATTGCAAACACATTCTTATTGCATTACCCGATAGGCAAAGGGCACAGAAAATGTCAAAGCTCTGATTTAAAAATTCCTCATCCTTTTCCAGAACTCCACTGATTGTGAGAGGAGCGTCAACATGTCAGTTTGGATTATGGCATGGTGAAAATCAAGTAGTTATAATCTTAGTCTCAGACTACGTTATTAAACTTAAAAACAAGTTCAATCAAGTGTAATGAATGATGACATAGCTGTGGACACATTTAAAATACTTCAGTTCACCTAGACGCTAGGCAAAACCTATCATATGATTTTCATCCCTGCCGAACTACGGCGATTATAAATGCATAAATTTACGGAAGAATATAATCTTGGGTTTCGGAGCCAGTTAAAAGACCACCACGCTATTTTCGCATCTTCATATGTATATTCTACGCCATTGTTACATTGTTATCCCGCAAATATAGATCTCTAGCAAGACCAGATACTAAAAGTCACGACTAATGACGTGGACAACAGAGAAACGATACAAAAGTAAAAGTACGTTTTCCTTCTTCAGATGATACAATACAACACAATAATAACTTAATTTGCTCCGGGACAGATCTGCCCCTTGGAGCCGCAGAAACTTTTACAATCAGTGAGTACATTAGTCACAGTGTTCAATAAGAGATATAGTACATACATAACTGTGAACAAGACAAAATTAGGCAGTAATCATAATAATACAGGTGTGTGTAAAGCGAATCGAAAATTCATAACTTCACAAATAAACTACATGAATTGGGTGCATATCAATAAAAAATATTTTCGGATATTTTTGCCTTAAATAACTTAATATTACTTATGGATTTTAAACTGTATGGCAAAGGCCACCACAGTCGAACACCATCTCAGCGGCCTCACTCATAATTTCAACTTTGAGGAGACAAAATTAATATAAAAGTAGGTACGCTATTACCCAAGATTAATCAGGGAGGCTATAGAAATTGCGAAGAGACCGGAGAACGTAAACCGAGAAGACGGTTACACGTTGAGTAGAAATCTTAAACGAATTTTTCAAATTTAAAAAATTCCGGCAACAATGGGAGTCCTCACTCATATATATAAAGACGAGCGAGACTAAGGCATAAATCAGTTCAGTTAGCCTGATGAAGCTGGCAGGAGGACCAGCGAAATATTTTTTTTTGCAATTTTAAACATCGCGGAATGAATCCCGAAAACTGTCAAAACTACATCCGCGGAAGCCTACGAGCTAATTATATGGCAAAGAGATTCATAATCTACATGAAGAAATAAAGAAGGAATTTTAATACAAATTAGTTCATTATGATGGCATGGGGAGATTTTCCGTGTTCCGTGTAATGCGTTTTCCTGAATTAATGTTAAACGTTATTTGTTTATACAAGTAAGATGGTAATTGGGTTTTACTCATTTCATGTGTGAAGGTATATTTAATTATGTATCGTCATTGTTCCAGTTTGGGCCATTTTAACAGTTGGTAGTATGGTGTGACATGCTCACAATAATTAATACAATAAACAAAGCGAACACAGTAATTTTGTACAGGATGATGGTACTGTTTGATACATATCTTCCTGTTTATATAATTCTTTCATTCTGTCCATAATGCAAGTATCAATGAGTACTTGATTTTCTCTGGCAATAATCATTATTTCATCGATTATGTATTCAACTATCAAATAATATTTTTTTCGTAAACTTTCGCAGTTCATTTTAATTTTGGTAAGTTTCTTTTGGATTTCTGCGATTAAACTAAACTTTTTGAAGTTATACTTCTTTGCGCCCGTTGGAGACTTTTGGGATGGGATATTGGTCGAGAAACCGCGTCACGCTCTTTTGGGTGAGAAAAATCCACAATTGTACTCATTGATACGAATTCCTGGGTATTTCTAATCGAGCTAAAAGGATGAAACTTTCAGGGAAGGGTTCAAATTTGGTGTCGAGTCAGGAAAAAATCGAAAATCCCGATATTTTTCATTGGTTTCGAGTCCAGATAGGATTTTGTTTTTTAATGGGTTTAAATGGGAAAAACGAATAATTTACGTGTAGAGTAATTTTCATTCATTCATTAAAATATGAAATAATTTAGATACAAGTTTCATTCTTTGACTGAAATGAGGCCAAAAGATCAATGCATTTACTTCTTGCAACCGATGTTTCTCTATCGATCGATAAATTGAAATATTTGAAGTTTAAACGCAAAATTAATGCAAATTTCGATCTTTTTTCATTTTCGTTGCTAAGCAATTTTTTCATTGTTCCCGAGACTTCCAGTACCTTATACGCGTGCTATAAAGATTAAACTTAAAGGAATATAACATTATCCGTGCGTATTTCAATCGCTTTTAACGATATTATGCCTTAGAAATATACTTTTTACAATGTTTTATAATTATATACATAAACTGTTTCGTAGCTTTGACACTCCTCCATTTGCTCATGCCTACGAAATGCGTTGGGATCGCTCCAGATTCCTCCATTTTGCTTCTGAAACACTCTTTACACCTTATTCCGGGTTTTCCTTTCTCTGTTTTTCCAGGAAACATTAATCCTTGCACCTACTTTCTGAAATGTACCTCGAAACTCCATTCTACAAGTCAAAACCATGTAAAATGATAATGTTCTATGATGAATTATCTCTTGGATTTTGAAATTATAATAGAGAAACAGGCCCCAACATTTCGAAGAGAAAAAAATGTCTTTTATTTCATTTATATATCCTGTCTGCCCGTGTGTGTGAGCGGGTGTGTGCGACCGGCCAAAGAAATATAACTTCCACCGTCTGGTCCGACGCAGACCACGTTTTTTTAGCGACAGTTTCACCGTGCTATTCTGCCGGCTTCGTCATGCATTCTAAATCAACGATGAAAAATAAATAAACAAACTTAAGCGGTTATTATGTACAGCATGATTAATTAATACCTAAACAGAGAAGACGGCTACAAACTTCCTTATACGTGGAAAAGACTTTTTAAAAACTAGAGTACTAATTTATCATGCTGTACATAATAACCGCTTAAGTTTGTTTATTTATTTTTCATTGTTGATTTAGAATGCCTGACGAAGCCGGCAGAATAGCCCGGCGAAAAAAGTTTAGTGTAATCGCAGAAAACCAAAAGAAACTTACCAAAACATCTAATAATATTATTCTGCTTAGGTTTTCTCAATCAGTTCTGCTATAACCACCTTCCGTCAATGCCCTCCCCTTCACCCACCCCAAATTTTGCTAACTCCTTAGTCATTACTCAAGTCAACTCGTCAACTTCGGGTGTAACTGCAGACGCTGACCTCGTTTCGGCGTTGAATGATCATTATTTTGGACTCAATGTCAGCACCAGCTGAAAGCCCGTAAGCATGGCGTCGTGCTGCGCTGGCTTCACGCGTAACATGAATCGCAGTTTAAACGTTTCGTCATCCTCACGTCAAGTCTGGGGGTGCTGAGCACGACCGACAAGGGAGAACTGAGGGTGCGGATTTACCAAAGGGAGTCATGTGACATCCGATCGAGTTAAGGGAGGTGGGTGAACGGGAATAAAATTGAAAAATAAAACTGACTAGTTGTGTAGTCAGCACTACCGTAGATGCTGTGTTTAGTGAAACGTCTACTTCAGAGTGGGAGTAGCGCACGTGTCTGTTGCGCCAGATATTATCTATAACGTTACCTTGATGGAATTCGGGGCTTCTTACATTCACATTTCAATTCTCTTTTATTATAAAAGCCCTTCCCAACGAGAATTAATTTGATTAATTTGGTGATTTTTTACGCAGTAACTAAAGAGTGCCCGACATTTTCACTATGTAACTATTGAAATCTCTGAACTTAAATATCTTTGATGAATTTTGTATAATTCGTGATTTAAATCTTTAAATGAACTCACAGGTGAAGTCATCGAACGATTTAACTCCAAGGAGTAATAGTTTCAAGCTGACCTCGACAAGTGATTTCGTACCACTGATTGGCGGCCATCCCAACTTGTGCCATGCAATTTATTTAACTGGTTCAGCCTTCTTGTTTCGGGTGACACTTTCGAATATCTATCACACTTTCCGAGTATTAGAGAAATATATAGTACAGAAAATTATGCTACACCGCCGTCAGCCAAAAGTACTACCATCACAACCAAATCGCTTTTACCCATCACAGCCAAGGTGACTACGCTCAATACACAAACGTCTATAGATTCCTAGGAGTAAGAGGTTCTGTATACGTGTTTTGGCCTTCAAATATAAAAAAGCCATCAATTTTTTTAAATAATGGGAATGAGAAATGGATAACAAGACAATTTAAAATCAAGAAAAGTGAAATCTTTATGACGGTAATGCATGCTAACCTTTCGCGGTAATTTTGGGCTGGCGTCTGGCCACGCACTCAACATATGGAGTGGGAAATGAATATAAAACGTTAAACCTAACTCTGCTATCGGAAAAAAATGAAATGTCACCTCATGGCGTATGAGTAATCCATCATGAGGACTACACAGAAGAGGACCTCTAAAGCCGATTACGCGCCGACGAGATATGTGGTGGTTGCCTTCGGAAATGCCGGGTGGCGTCGGCGGAGGGGCTCGGCACGAGGCCAACCACCTCTACCGCACGCTCGCTAACTCAACTCCTGTCTATAAAAAACCTAACTCTATAAACTAACCCTAAACCTAACTATCTCACTAACACACCTCTTACCTTAGGAACAAGAAACTGACTAGTGTTTCTAAGAGGTAACTACTAAAAAACATGGATACACATACCATTCAACGTGAGCGTAATTAGGAAGATAATGTATTTCAGGGAGAGTGGATACATTCTTAACCCGGGAGTGGTCGCTAAGCTACCTATCACGTGAGCGGTCGCGTGTGAGACTTTTTCTCACACTCAGATGTACCATTGATTATCTATCATAGAGCGTTTATTGGCAATATATTACACTATATTTAGATTTAATTTATTTCTCTTAATGTTCATTTGAAACAATGATTTCCACATATAAACAATTATTGATACAATTACGTAATAATTACTAATTTTACTGGCGATGATACCATTGGGTATTAATGAAGAAAATTACAATTCTCTTTAAGAAATATTTATTTATGAGGGCATACTTTCTCATGACTCATGAATTTGCATTAACGTATCTGCTCTCCACGAAATGAATCAACTTTTCCCGCGTGTTGCGAAAGTGTAACGCAACTCAGTGATACAAAAACACCAACATCAGTTGTCGTGCGATGAGGAAAAGTCTCACACCTTGTAGCCGACGGTATCAGACATATCATTACACAGCTGCGGACGCTTCATTTATAATTTTTGAGACGGTTGGTCAATAGGAAGAGATAAAAAGTCAGCTAGAAGGAAAAGGAACTTATTCTAACTCATGATTACAAAGTGAGGACAAGTTTAAATTTGGTGTGAGAGAAAATCACATAGCGTGACCAATGGCGGGTTAAAAGAGAAAAGAAGAAGAAACGCGCCTTAATTACGAGGAAAGAAAGCTCCTCACGTTGACTCTAGATGAAAGATGCTTCCGGAAAAGTAAATTTATCATAACTAAATACTTATTTTCTTTTCATAGATTGAAAAAAATCACTTTCCCCTCATCTACATCGCTAAAGTGGGAAAAAAGAACTACAATGAAGACTAAAACCTTTTCACAGAGTTCATCGATTCAAAAGTTTTTTGCATAAACTTTGAATATAGCAAGATTTAAGATAATTTATCATCGCCTCATTCATCAGTCTGCAATGGTGCTTTTGCAATATATTTTAACACACTTTGTGCATTTATGATAATCGCTTACTTGCTTATATGCCCCTTCTACATTATCTCAAAGAAATATCTTAAAGAAAGGGTGAAAAGGAAAACTACGAACGGTTAGAAGAATCGAGGACACGACGGAATTGATGAAGGGATGTGGAGGAGATAGCGATGAGAGAGAGGCAAGAATTATGACGTACCCAAGGTGACGGCCTGCACCCTCGTTATGAGGCACCGTTGTGAAAAAAATACAATATCACGGTAGGCTGGACGCCGCCGGCGGAGGCGATAATAGTTCTGTAAACCACCGAAGGTCGTGAGGAGACGCGAGGGTTGGTGGTGAGTGACGGCAATTGGATGTGAACCCTTATCAAATACCCTGAGGGCTTCCACTCACCCTCCCAACAAAAACAACCCCTCCTCAAACCATCAAGCCTCCCAACCCTCCCTACGTACGGGAGTCAACCTAATGGTTCTCGCCTCTCACACATTCATCTAGCCCACAACCCCATCCGACCCTCCCCGTTCACTTGATCCGCTCAACAGAGGCGCAAGGGATGACACTATGGACACCTTATCCATCTTTAAATGGCCTTCGTCCGCCAGGGGTTGCTCCGAGGAATTTGGAGGGAGAAACTGAAGCAAAATAGGGGAGAGGGTGTATTATACTAAACTACGTAAGTAAACATTTAGATTTGGAAATGCAAGTACGCAGGGATTCATACAGCACATGCCCCGAGTGATTCAAAATATTTATTAACGTTTTCAAGTTTACTTTTCCAATCAGCAAGTCTAGAAAGTGCTGAAAATCGTGCTGAGCATATAATGGTATTAATAAACTACAACATTATCGTCACGCTGTCATAAAATCTGGCTTCATATTTGGCGCTGAAGGAAAAAAATTGCATGCCACCGTACTCAAAGGCAATGAATTGCAGCACTTGCACGTAGGTTTTTAATCCAAACGCGTACAAATAATTCATAAATTGAATTGAATGCCTTTTTCGCACCTGTATTAACTCATGTCTACAATTTGAGTTTATCAACTGGTGAGTTAGAGAAAGAGTTTAGAGTTAAAGAAAGCGATAGTCATCCCAGTGTACAAAAAAGGTGGCAAAGAAAAGCTGGAGAATTATAGACCGATTTCATTACTACCAGTATTTAAAAAAATTCTTGAAAAGGTAGTAAAGAAAGCACTTATAAAGTTCTTCGATAAAGTGGGTTTCTTTAGTCATAGTCAATTTGGTTTAAGAAGTGGAAGGAGTGCTGAAGATGGGTTTATAAATCATATGCACAGCATATACAGTGCAATTAACCAAAACAAGCTCACAGCCAGCATCTTTATAGACATCAAAAAGGCATTCGACTCCTTAAATCATGAATCCTCCTCTATGGTAAAATGTATAACGCAGGAATTAGGGGCACCGCCCTGAATTGGTTTAGAAGTTATTTAAACGCCCTTATTCAATGTGTTCGGGAGGGGAATAGTTTTAGAGAAGACAAAATTATTAAGGCAGGTGTCCCGTAAGGTTCTGTGCTTGGTCCTGTTCTTTTTCTAGTGTATATAAATGATTTATGTAACTTTAGATATAATGGGCTTGTTACTGCTTTAGCCGGCAACTTAGCTTTATGTTACGAAGATAACTCATAGGTAAATGTCAAAATGAAATTAGACATCGACTTGAAAGTGCTTCGTAAATGGTTTTATTATAACATGTTGCAGCTAAGTGATAAGACAAAGTATTTACTATACGACTTATGTAACAGATCTAATGTAAACTGGAACTTGATGTATAACACAAACAACTGTAATCTTATCAACTGTGAAAATTGTGTTGACATTGAACGTGTTACCAATTTTAAATACCTGGGAGTGAATTTGGATTCTGCGCTTAAGTGGAACGTGAATATCGATGGTGTAGCATCAACCTTAAGGCAATGTCTAGCCAACTTTTACTACTACGTAATAAATGCCCATTATCCTTTTTAAGGCAGATATATTTTGCACAGGCTAACTCTAAATTATGTTATGGATTTGTTTGTTGGGGTGGCGCTTACAAGTGCACCATTAATCCTATTGTGGTGTTACAAAAAAGAATTATAGGAACGGTATACCTTCAAAAGAATACCTTCAAAAATAGATTTCATCACACAATTCCACTTTTCCGCGCGTTGCAAGTTCTACCATTAAGGTATTTTTATGTGCATAAAATGTAGAAAAACTTTTTTTTGCGAAGTGGGCAATTGAATGGCACATCGCCCTGGGCCCATCATAGGCGGAAACACCGCTTTCAATTCGATGATCTACCCCCTAGGCCACATTTGAATTTATTTAAGAGAAGTTTTATTTATTTTGCCCCAAAAATCTTTAATCTATTTCCAATGGCAGTACAAATGGAAAACAAAGTTAACGCTTTTTTAAAGCAGGTAAAAAAATGGCTATTTGAACATGATGATATTGAAAAATATAATCCATGAAATTGTTTGTTTGCAAGGAAGTTATTAAAATTTATGTAAATTGTGAAAAGTACCATTTAAAACTGAAATACTATTTTATGTTCATTTGCACAAAATTCTCGGTTACTCCCGCACAGGTTTAAATTCTTTGTGGTAACCTAAAGCTTCGCTATTTTCTGCTAAATTGTTTATTTAATATACTTTGTATATAAGAAGGAAGCAATAAACTATATTATATTAAAGTAAGTACAGAGTAAATCATATTCCAGAAGATAACAACATCTATCGCAGAAACATCGAAACAGTTCTTAGAGCATTAATGTATTAAAGGTTCCAATCCATGCCCAAGTGGCTAAAAAGGAGTCCAAGAAAGATATTCTTTAAGGATAACTTTAGCGGTAATATATACGAAAAAGCTTCAATAACATTTTTAGGGTAACATTAGGGTAACATTTTTTTAATCAAGGCGAATTTTGAAATATATATTTTAGCGCTGGCATACACTTTTTAAATATAATGTGATATTAAGGGCGCAGGACTTAATTAAATATTTTACTTTAGTTATTTGTAATTTATACAGTGAAATTATAATGCATATGATCGCATTCTCTTTAGATCTTCACAATTAAAAATAAGGAGCAATTTTCGAAACTTTGCGTGAAAAAGGTGGAAGTCAAGGTGCACCGAAGAGAATAACTTATTCGAAAAGAGACAGAAGAGCTGCATTTCACAAGAACCCAAGACAAACGTCATATTTCATCAAAATTAAGCAAATAAATCTTATTGATCACCAAGCATCAAAAACACAATTTCATTAGTTGCACCAATTCTAGCTATGTTACTACGAACGAGCTGCGTTGTCACATGCATTGTTGCTAAATATGAACTGGGGTCTTAAGACGAAACACGAAAAGTTATAACTGGATCACCACCAGCCAAATTCAAAAACGCCTTTTAATGTATAACCTCTACTTCTTATATTAAATACCACTACAAAAAAGATTTATTAGTAGCGCAGGCTTTTTTTCATGAAAACACACAGGTTTTGGAGCTAGCCTTGGAATAAGCTCTCTCCGTCGCATCCCATTCATAAAAGCTCCGTCAAAGGGCATTATGAAGAAACATCCAGTTAATGAATTACCTAAGGGAACACGGAAAGGTCTGTTTGCTCGCGGAAGATACGCGCGGACACCTGAATAGACCTGATACAAAATCGCGATACGCTCACCTGCTTTAATTATACACGACAGAGAGAGAGGTCGGAGTGGCTCACGCGTAGTCACTTAGCACTAGAAGTACCGGACATTGCGGCATACTTATTTGTACCGAAAGGGGTCAATCTGACCCCTAAATAATGCTAATTTTTCTAAAGGTAAATTTAAGATTTTTAATACAAACAAAATGATAATTGACTGTTTCTTTTTTCGGGATTCATTCCACGATGTTTAAAATTGCAAAAAACCAATAATTCGCTGGTCCTCCTGCCAGCTTCATCTGTTCAGTGAAGTTCAAGTTCAATGAATCCCAAAAAAGGAACAGTCAGCACTACATCCGCGGAAGCCTACGCGCTCAAATGCAAATTGTTTTAAAAATGTCTTATACATATTGTTGTTTATTTTTTCTTGGATGAATAGTGGTTTACGGTAACATACTATAATTTGTCATTTCCACTTGGCCTTTTTCACATTTCCATCGATCATCTGCTCAAAAGTAGTAGAAAGTGCATTCGACATAAGTACATATTGTTTCCTGCACGTTAAAATGTTCCCAAAGAGTCCGTAGGGAATAAAAAGCTATTGCTCTATATTTAACGTAACTATTTTGAAGTTAAAACTACGCGTATAACAAAGTATGATAACTGTGCGCACGTGTATATAAATTCATATGTTTAGTACTGAAAAACTATTAAGTATTTTAACAAAAGACAAGAAAATTCATTTCTAAAATGGAAAAACTCCAAAAAAAGAGGGAAGAAATAGTAGCCTGGGGGTCAAAATGACTCATGAAGTACTAATGGGTAGAAGGCAATGTGCGTTAAAAGCAATGGCTGCTATGAGGTTCTTATTATCACATTATGTTATTCTGCTAAAATAAATAAAAGTCAACAAATATATAAGAGCTGGGACGATCCAATCAGAAATTATTGATTGTTCAAATTGAAAAAGGGGTCAGAATGACCCCTACGCTACTTTGAAGTGTTAATATGTTGAGCAGGTGGACTCGTGAACCCTCGACGGTGACGCATGTCCGGTGAGTGAATCAAGTACACGGAAGTTCAATCAAGAGCTTCCCCGAGAAAATCAATCGAGAAGAAAGATTAATTTAAATCTCTGACGTGGCACTCTGGTCGCGTCGGATATGTGTGAAAGGGAACGCTAACGTGCATGAGAAGAGAATGGAATTAGCAAAAGAGGAAGGTAGTGCAATCCAAACTGTACACAACCAGAGAGGGAGGGTAAGAGGGAGAAAGATAAAGATGGGAAGGGGTTGGAAGAAGGGAAATGGATGCGTTGGGTGACTGCAATGCAGTCTGGCGTCTGGGCGTGGAGCGACTCCCGAATTATGGCAGTGGCGGTGATATTAAACCACCTCAACCTTCATATTGCTTCCCCTTCCTGGATTTACGGCAGCTAATATCGTCCCCCCATGTACACAAACCGTCTCCTTCCTGGACACGCCGTTCATCTTAGCATTGTAAACCCGTACCCTCCGTTTCACACGTAGTTATTAGTCCTCCGTCCATAAAAGAGCAGAATAAATGGAAAGGGAAGGTGGTTTAAGAGACTCGGGGAATAACAATTTCTGGAGAGTGACAAGGGTTTGCCTTGGATGTGTGATAAAAGGGGCGTTGCGGAGAGGAGCCAGGGTAATTTGCGAGGGAGGTGAGTTCATAACTCACTATATTTCATTTTCCGATTCACGGAAGGGAGGGGATGTTACTGGCATCTCTGTACGCAACACCTTCGAGCAAGATATAGCAGGAGGTGAGAAGGGCTGATGGGCGAGGAAGTGGGGGGTGGGGGAGGAAGATGAGAAGTCGCCAAGGCAACGCGCGTAATATTAGACTAACGTGTCAGTGAGGAGGCATCTATCTCTCTGCATCCAACACACACAGAACGAAAATATTCATTTCACCAGCTTCCATTGCCAAAAACCATTCGGTACTCGGTGACAGAGAGACAAAAAGAGAAAATATTCCTTTGATGAGAACATTCAATTGTGTCACGGCCATTATAAGATTACCTGAATGGAAAGACAGTTCTCCTGCTATTCGCTTTTAATCAAGTTCTTTTTAAGCGTACTATCTTAAAAATGAAACAAACTTTCTATCGAGATTCGCGGGATATCGAGTCCCGGTCAAGGCGAGTGATTTTTCCTCTGTGGAATATCGCACTAATGTGCACTTGCAGGTAACTCCGTAAAAGGTAATTCCGCGGCTAGTTACGGTATCCTCAAAGCTTGTCAAAAAGAGCAAACACCTCATTAAGTAAAATAAATTGCTTTAACTTCACGGACTGTAGCACTCAGCGCACACTTTTGACTGCTTTGTTTCATTGTATGTCAGACAGTCTTAGAAATCTAGTTAATTTAAATCCCACAAAAATATAACGCCTCGGCAGCCTAACTGGTTAAAGCACTCGGCGCCATATCGAGGGATCCGAGTTCGATTACCGGTCAAGGGGAATGATTTTTCCTCTGTCGATTTTTACAAGGTGACTGATCTTTCAGAGAAAATGCGATCCGCCCCGTAGATATTTTCGTCCCAAATAACATGATATTGAGATATTATCCAGAAAAAACGCAACGACATAAATGTTGTCTCGAGGAATGCATTACTAGTGTTTTCATTAATGGGGAGATAAGCATTTTATTCCTGGAATCTGGCCTCTCCTCTAAATTACCAGCACTAACATATTTCTGCCTTTCCTTAACCTCGACCCTCATCCTCCCATCATCCCCTAGGAACCCATCGGGGGCTCGTGAGTGCCCATTTATCGTCCTCAATCACACCTCAGAACCCTTCTCCTTCAATCCCCTGCCCCTACCTCCGCCGCCAGCACTTCTCCGAATAGGGTCTTCCAGCCAACCCCCCAACCCAGTCCCTCCCACACTGCGGGGCTCGGCCACGAACCCCTTAACTCATCCCCAACAATCAGTTCAACCACCTCTTACCGCACCTCTCTTCCTATTCTAATTCCTTCCCATAAATAAGTTCTAACGATAATCAAAACGTTTTGGCTCCCAGTATGACAGGATCTACACAGCAACTCCATGATGGCAGGAGATTGATTCCTTCGCGGGCAAGTGAAGGAAAAATGCCTCGTCGTAACTTACAAAAGGAAAAACGGAGTTGCTTAGGTAACATTGAAAACAGAATAAAACATTCCTAACATAGAGCATGGAATATGATACTAATGATTGAAGAGATTTCAAAGCTATGTGTAGATATTTTTAATTAAAGGTATTTATAATAGACTACTATAGAATTCGCTACTCAAACATGACTCTATTTAAGAAAATGGAAACTGTATACAGTATAGTCCACGAACAAATTTTATTGACTTTGCCGACTTAGGTTTCAACATACCCAGTCATTATTGAGGCTTGATAATGTCTGTGTAAGCCGAAACATTGGTCGAAAAATTCAATTAAATCTGTTCTTGGACTAAAGACATTTTCTTTACCTTATTTATGGAGTACCACAAAGTAACGACTGAGAAAATGGTGTATGAATCTACTTGTAGATTATTTCAACTGTGATGACGCAGTAACTATCGAGAACATTAATTTTGGGATACAGCTAAAGTAAAAACTACTGATTGTTTCAACCGTATAATACTAGAATGAAGAATTCTCTCTGAAGACGATGGGAAACTTAATCCTCAAAACGTCTGATGTGAACAACCCTTTGACCCAGCAGAATACCCGGGAAAACCAGTCCACCAGTCTATTCGTACGGAAAACATGAGATCCTTCATATAATAGATATTCCCGAATTTTAAGGTGCAATGAATACAAAATGGTTAGGTATACCTATTTAATTCTTTTTTCTCAATTCATTGAGAATTATCTCTCGTTTTAACATCAACAGCATTATCCCTGCTTAACACGACAGACTTCATACAATTTTAGGATATGCGGCACGCCATAGACCAGGGAGTTTCACGAAATCGCGGAAAGACGCCCTTTCACCCAGAATGCACCAGACTTGAGAAGCAGAATGAATCACAGTGCGAATCACTTCCCGCATTCTGAGTGAGCGTCACACAAAGCTCATTCCTTCTAACATTACTTGAAAGATAAAAAGTACGGCGTAGATCCTCACGGAAGAATTATCCTTCATCTGGCTGACATCAAAACGTGAGTTTTTATCTTCTCTTTCGAGGGCCAATCTTGAGAAAGACAAACAAAAACTGAAATAATTCCTAAATTGGATAAATGTAGAGATTAAATGAAGATGGACATACACGAAAAAAGTAAAAATGCACGATGGACAGAAAAGAAAAGGTAGATTCAATGCTAAAAAAGAGCATAAATTTATTATTCAGCAGGTTACTCCTTAGAGCTTACTCCCGCTCGCAGGAGAATAACGAGAAGTCTTCCATATTTCCGCCTTTGTCTAGCGCACGAGGTTCCAAAGGCATCCGGAGCAAATAGACAAGAAAAGTGTAAAGGGAGTCTGGACTTTTCGGTCAGCGTTCCCTCACAGGAAAAAGCTGAAAGAAATACGGAGAGGAAGGAATCACTGCTTTTGAAATATCTGCTGTTGAAGTACGAACCCTGTTCGAGGGAACGAAATGGGAGCTACCACGTCAATTCAGACCCAACCATTTTGCCGCCAGCCTTTGCCATATTATTAAGGACAATGCCCAACATAGGATTGCGAGTAAGAATGGGATGGAGGAAGATTCTTCCGGCCTATATTTACCTGTTCTCGTTCTTTTGTCTAATGTGTACCCTGCCGTGAATTTAAATCATTCTTCTGTAGACCCCGCCACCGTTTGACTCTGTCTCCAACTCCCTGAGGAGAGATTTCTTTCCCCTAAAGGGACAAGGAGAACTGACTTCCGAAATCGTTTCCTCCTCTGATTCTGTCCCTCGCTCTCTTATCTTTCCTCGTCCATTTGGATAAGGGGACGTAGTTTCAACGCTTCGTGATAATAGGAGAGAGTGGGGAATTATTGAATTTCTCCTCCAAACAGCATCCAACTTCCCAAGCTCGAGTATAGGTATAACGAAACTTGGTGGCACTCACCTGCGGAGGATTAGATGGCACAGACCGTAAACTAAGCGATGATGAGCGGGCAAGATTATCGAAGGACTCCCACAGGGTCCTCTAGAAAAAGGCTCGGCCGCTTCAACCCACATCTCCTGTATGTTTACCTCACCTTTGCGTCTTGATCTTCACAAGTGAGTGTCACCAAGTTTCGCTACACCTATACCGCTGAAGAAGGAAAAAATTGAGATCGCCACCGTTGAATGTAGGAATTCCCACATGTCCCTAAACCCAGTTTTTTGTCCACTCTCTCTCTCTCTCTCGTACCTGCCTCCAGATACGGTCAAATGGCGCACTCCCTGGTCCATTATAATACAATTTGGTACTTTTTTACACTATTTATTTTTTTAAACACACTACGCGTTTCACCAATTTTATGGCATCGTCAGGTGTAGTAGTTTGTTTACATATATTATATTGTTGTCGTTGTTAGACACAGAACATTAAATTTGATTTTAAAGAAAGGTTTTCATTCAAAAAATAGCAAAAAGGAAATGAAGCAAAAATGAAAAGGAGGGTAAAAAATATTAATTTTTTTTTCATGTTAATATTTTTTTACCCTCTTTTTCATTTTTGTTTCATTTCCTTTTTGTAATTTTTTAATTTAGACTTTTATTTCAAATCAAATTTAATGTTCTGTAACTAACAACAATATAATATATATGTAAACAAACTACTACACCTGACGATGCCATAAAATTGGTGAAACGCGTAGTGTGTTTAAAAAAATAAAAAGCGTAGAAAAGTACCAAATTTTATTATAAAGAATATTAAAAGTTTCTACAAAGTAGAGCCTGAAGCTGTGAATTTTACTTTGTGGTCCCTTAAAGTTTAGGGTAACACTGCGGGGTTTAATACGGGGAAGAATTGCAATCAAAGGATACCATCTTGAAAACCCTCTCAACTCAGACCGCTTCCCAAATATATAAGTATTGTTTTTAAATTTTGTGCATCAAAATCTAGTGAACAACGTGAGAATTGTACGTTTTCACAAAATAAAAATAAAATAAGACCATATATTTACATTAGATACAAAAATCGGGTAAGGTCCATGTAGACCAGGCACCGGCTCTAAGGGTGTAATCCCCAGATTTTATTTATCTGCTAATAGATACAAAAAAGAGAAAAACATGTAGTCTGCGTTACCTATCCGTAAAATTCATTGAGCCATGATCTACGCTGTAGTGCCTCGAAATATTTTACATGCCATCTGATGTCACCTGTTAACATTAAGTATAAGTATCTGGATATTTTAGGTCAATTAATATATTTTTTTCAAACTTCTGCCAACGTTTAGGACCTTTATTGATCCATCTTCAGATCTAAAAATAAATGATATTTGATAGTGAAAAATGTATAAAAAAAAGGATTGTAAAACATTTTTCACTATCGTGTATCATTTATTTATTGCCCTGAAGATGGATCAATAAAGCTCTTAAACGTTGGCAGAAGTTTGAAAAAAAGTATATTAATTGACCTAAAATCTCCTGATATTTGCACCGAATAGTATAAGAGGTCGATAAATAAATACCGATTGAATTAAGTAAAAGGACCAATTTCAACTCATAATGGAGTGATTTTTATCTTTCCAGCTTACGTATCTTATCTTTATGCGGAAAAAGAAGCTCTTGTGTTTTTTTTTCTACGCAGCAATTTGTTTTTGCAGATAGAAAATATTTATGATCCGTAAAATAAATCTTTTAGTTTTTTTCTGACTTTTTTATGAATGTGCAATGAGGCTATATATTACAAATGTTTTGTCATTTATTCTCGGTGGTGAAGCCAGACAGGAAGAGAGTTATTTCGTATTTTTGTAAAAAGAAAAGTCATGAAATGTTTGGTTTCTTAGGTTATTATACCTGCAATACGGTTTTTTCAGGTAATCTCTATTTATTTTGTGGATTGAAATAAGCTAAGAATTATGACTTGTGGAAAATTAATGTTGAATTTTCATGTTTATAGCCCCTGGGGTATTTAATCTTGGATAGAAGCATGTGCTTTTCTGGAATACAGCCCATTTCCATAATACCTGTTCCCCCGATATTCCTAATGTACCGTCCTCGAGGGTAGTTTATTGATTTTTCGCCATACTGGCAGTTAAATTAGAGCTGTTCCTTCCACTTATTGGCGTTATCCTTACAAATGTTCACTCATAACATCGTATTTTCAGAACATCTCCAAACAATATATATTACTCCAATACATGATTGTGAACTTTACCTCTAGACGAATTTATAAAAATACTTCCTTCCTATTCGTACACATGTGTCCTGTATGTCCTGTAAATTGAAAACCATTATTTATTCCATTTATCCTTCCTTAGCCCATCAGTAATTCCTAAAACAATCCATCCCACTTAGAACTCTTTGCGAATTTCCGATAAGAGATTCTTAGTCCTACTTAATATGAGACTTCAGATTGTTGCTGAACGACTATGTGAGTTCTCGTATTCGTCGTATTCGTTGGGTTAACATATTAACCTATTTCATTCATCAAAATAATCCTCGCTTTCATTGAGAATTCAAATTTATATTTTTCAGCCATTCACTGACCTAAACAAATCTATTATTACAAATTTGAGAGGGGCAAGTAAGTTCATCAGTCAATCAGTTACTTTTTCCGGACAAGCAAATTGTGTGAAATTGCAGTAAAAATCCGATTCGTTTCTAGAAACTCCGAATTACAGAAAAACAACAAATGATTGTCCTAATCTTGATTGTAGGCCCACCATAAATCAATTTTTTCTTACAGGGAAAGGTTCTCCCCATTAGACAAAAACTATTTGAGAAGTAAAACAGGAAAGGCAGAAAGAAGAAGGATATCCGCTCGCTGAGTGAACTCGTAACAGAGACAAGGGTTGCTGAATACAAAGTCTTGCAAGCCTAGGGCAATTCCCTATTTCCACTACCCAATCCGCTTCTCATAGGTTAAAACGTTACTCTAAGAGCTCTTTCTTCACTGTACTACAGACGTTGACTCACGCGGCTCGTGAACTATTGACAAATTGATACGCGTAAAATTTAAAACAGTTAAAGGAGGGAAAATTTGACAACTGGAGAGAGATTAGGGAGGGTGATTGAAAGGATATTTGGGAAATCGAAGGAATTATTGAGATTAGAAAGATGGGTGGAGGATGAGTGATTATGTTTAGGGTTGGAAGAAAAGTTTCAAATCTGGAAGACCTGTGGAAAATAAATAGGTGCACTCTAATGTCTGCCTTCATTGGGACTCAACTGCTCCAATTTTGCACTCTATAAAAAAAACAGTCCAGCTTTCAAAAACAAATATACAATTTTCAAAAACAACCTCTGCAGCAGTTCATAATTAACTTTGTGCAATTCCATTATAATGTTTGTCTATGAATATCTGTTACTAATACCACTTTTATTTAAATTAAGCGACCCGGGTTTCAGTGAATAATCACCATCATAAGGCATTAATTGAGATGTTTATTCTATTGTTTCCGTAGTTACGTAACGGAAGGGGAGAAGAAGTTTAAAACGGAGGCCAGAATAGGGGAAAAGGAACTAAATTCAGGAAAGCAGTTGGAAATTTTAAAAATTATGAATAACCACGACAACACCCTCATTAACGGATACCTTTACCTTTCCTATTTCCCTATTCTGGCCTCCGTTACAATCTTCTTCTCCCCTTCCGTTACGTAACTATGGAAATAATAAGATAAACAGATCCAAATTAATGCCTGATGATGGTGATTATTCACTGAAACCCGGGTCGTTTAATTAAAATGAAAGTGGTATTAGAAACAGATATTCATCGACAAACATTAATCTCTGCAGCACTTCGGGCTTCAATTAGCCCAGTACTGCAAAGTCAAAATTTCGTCATTAAATTGGACAGAAGAAATTCATGTAATAGCCAAAATATGAATGTTACGAAGATTTTACACATTTACTTCAAAATGTATATCTCAATGTAATAAAAAAATGTGAATAGCATGACCGTTAGCTTTCCATAACTATTCAATCTTAAACCGTCCTTAGTTCACACAATACCACGAGTAATAGGTTAAATTATCATTGCTGTTTACAGTTTTTTTTCCACATCACATGCATAAAATTAAATTCGGCCACAATGTATATATATGCTCAAGGACTAACAAATTGAAAAAGTATTATAGGAGTTTATCCTTATATTTGCTTATGAGACAACAATGCTATTGGTCGTCAAGGGGACTGTTTCGCTAAAACGCAACATTTTGAGCAATTCTATCCATATTTTATCAGTTTTCACGGTTTCGAACACTAAACGAAAGTTACATGAAAGAATTAAAATCTATATTATATTTCCTTTCGTTTGGCGTTCGCCTCTATTTTTTACGTCCAGTACATATTTCTAATTAAATTTTGGAATGAAAACATTGTTGCAAACGAATAAAATTAACTCACTACGTGTATTTCCTTATGGCATTTGCGGACTGACAGAAATACACTTTGATAATCATACTAATAAATAAGATATTTCGTCCCCAACTTCGTCCTACTTATTGTCACCAAGCAACCCATTCCAGAATATGTACCTTGAAAAGTACAAATTAACATAAATACATTTCAGGCTCTTATTATGCTCTTCGTTCCCCCTTTCAAAATCTACTTAAATTCATTGTCAGTTAACGGCCCATAGTGTAATAATAATTTTACTTATGGATGTAAACAAAGCTCCTTTCCTTAGAACGCCAGCTACGTGCAATTTGAATATGCCACGGCAAGACAATCGAGATGATAGGCAACCTAGCATTACAATGAGCTATGCGGGGAGCATCTTACAAGGATATATTATCGTTGCGATTCCGTTGATAAAACGATCCTAAAACGATTAATGCTTTTAAAAAATACGAGGAGTATTCTATGACCGTGCTTGGAAATAATTTTCTGCTATTCACTGCAAAGATATAATTCAGAAATGCATATAAATTTCAAATTGGGCGGCTCAACTTGGTCATCTCAAAGTGCATCACTGGAGTTCTCCTCATTACCAACTTTAGAATCTGGCTTCGGAGAACATTTTTTCTCTAACTGAAATAATACTTCGTAGCCATTGTTGCATCCTAACTTCTTCTCAAAAACAAAAGCCAGGTATGCATCGAAGATATAATGGAAGTTACAATGCAACGCGCCGCACTGTACTTATAATAAACACAGTACCAGATAAGGGGTCGGTACTATTTATAAAAGAAGTTATGCCGTCAGTAACAACTTGTTTTGTTTTAAGTTTTTGGGCAACATAGGCTACTGAGCACAATAAATCAAAGGCGTAGCTCACTCATGGTCCTAGCGGCCGTAAAATATGGTCTTTGGAACGGCAATTAAAATAAACCAGAAGACATAAAATGCTATTAATGGCATACCATACACGTATTGTAATAATGCAAAATTGAGACCACGCGGTTAGTTGAAATAATATTGCTGACAACGCGGTTAATAAGATTGGATCGTTGAAACTTTTGCAAAAGTGCTAAATTCACCCATTAGCTCTACAGTATTTATGCTATAGCTCAATCTCGAACCAATTACAACCAATGTTTGTTTTACTTTGCAGTAGTTGAACTGAAAATATGCTTCTTTTTATACAGATCATTCTTTATAGTAAAAAAATCGCTGTTTCTGGTTCAAAACTTTCCTCTGAATAGTTCAGAAATGAATGCATGAATAACATCAAGAGTATCTACATTTTCACGCAAGATAATTTCGAACCCTTGCACCCCCTTATGTTAGGCAATGTAAGACGATCCGGACCCCTTTTCTTCAAGGATACAGCATACGCAATTCACGGAAGCCTCCTCACAGGGTGGGATGGAAAATGAAACAGATCAAGACACCTCCTCAAGCTATTCCCTATTCAACTAGCAGTGCTCTGAAGACATAGAAGCAACATTTTGACCAAAACAGAGAGAAAAAGGCCACGGACGGCAATGGAGAGCGCGAGAATGTGGTTCTCTAGCCTGGAGAAGCAGGATTTTTTTCCACAAGGTTTAGCTGGGAGAGACATTGGTGCAGAAGTTGCTCATGGTGAGTACTTGGAGGCAGAGCAATCTACAAAACACTTTTAAGAAATAGGTAACGGAATCAAGAGGTAACGGAATCAAGAGGTAACGGAGGTAACTGTTGGGGTGGAGCTTATAAAAATTCTATAAGATCCATTTTTGTTCTGCAAAAAAGAATTGTTAGAGTGATCCTAAAAAAGAGCCGCCTAGAAAGTTCTTTTCCTTTATTCTGTAGTATAGGTTTGCTCCCCTTAACATATCTTTTTATTTATAAAGTTTTACGTCGAATTTTTATTAGAAGTGGAAATACTGGGTTATTTTTGTACAACCACCCTTCCTCCACCCTACGAAGAGCCCGTATTTTTTTTACCAAAACCTAACCTTACCCTATATAAACGATGTTTCTTGTTCATAGGCCCAAAAGTGTACAATGAATTACCGGATTCAATTCTGATATCGAAAAATCATATCTCAATTATGAAAAATATACAGTCTTGGTTGTTTACAAGACAAAGTATGGAGGATATATTCCTTTGATGTATTACCATGTAATATATTTATGTACTGTAAATTCAAATGCTGTGTCTAAAAATGTTTCTATGTGCGCATGACCTTTTTGTAAATGATGGTAGCCATAAAACAGGTTGTACTTCATGGATACCTAAAGTTACTCCAGTATGTATGTAATCGAGTTCCTATACTATACAATTTTGTTGGAGTAATAAAAGAAATTCTTAATATTATTAAGTGAGGCAATGCAAAAGCTTTAACGGTGCTAGTAGGAATAGCGACCACAATCTAGTGGTTACGCAGTGCCAGGGAGTGGAAAAAAGAAAGATGGTGAAAAAAAAAAATTGAGAAAAAAACCGGCACGGAAAACATATCAGGGAAAGATTTAAACGTGGCGATGAACAACTGTCGGAATGAAAACAGGACAGCGTAGAAAAATGAAGGAATATACAGGAAAGAGCGGAGCGTTGAGGAAAGATACATAATAAAAAATAGCGAGTGAATCTGCAATTAAATAAAATGCTGCAGGATTTTGAGAGGAGTACTGAAGAAATTAAAAGACGGAGATATATGCGATATTTTTCTTTCTCATTAAAATTTTCTCTATAGGTATTGTATGGTTTACGTGAATTGCTTGCATTATTTTCTTCTATGTGAAAAGGGATTATATTGAATGGGGGGTTCAGTCTAACCTCACATGATAAAGTAATTTATCTAAATATTACTTTTAATTAATAGTCTTTCTTTTATGTTTAAAGCTAATTTGAACTTATAACTTTCTTTTGTACTATTTACCTTTTGGATAGGATACTCTCACTTAAGCTGCTTCAAGACGTTCGGCTTACCTGAAAAAAGAGAAAAAATATTGTAAGAGAGTATAATTTTTCACGAAATGAGTATACTACATAAACTGAACCACTTTGGGTTATGCTTAATCTTCGATCAGGTTTCCCGCTTTTATTACCTAAAGCAATTTTCCTCAGAAAACGGATATCACGGGTTCAATGCCAAGTCGATTTAACACTAACAAGGAGGCATCGTGTAACTGATGTTCGGGATCCAAATGACGCAATTATTTTCTGAAACTATAGAGAGAATGCGGGAAAAATGTCACGGCTTTCTTCCATTTGGACCCGGGTTTTCGAGAAAAACGCAACTAAAGAATTTCCCTCCGTATAAAACCTTTGCAGTACGTTCGGTTATCAAAAGGAGCCGTGGCCGAGCATTTTAAATAGCAGTTAGTGGGCCTGGGCCAATTATCCCCGTAATGTTGCGCGGGTTCGAATCCCAGGCCGGTCAATTTTTTTTCATTCCAATATTTTACGGAATGACTGTACATTTCCTAATCCCATACATTTATGGTAGAAACAACAATATTATTTTAATTTTCAGCCTATTTTCTGGATTTTAAATCAACCCCTTTGGGAGACTTTCGATGCTAATTTCGGGATTCTTTTCTTTTCGGGAGTTGCGCGTTTTTCTCGTGAACCCGGGTCCAAATGGAAGAAAGCCGTGACATTTTTCCCGCATTCTCTCTATAGTTTCAGAAAATGATTGCGTCATTTGGATCCCGAACATCAATTACGCGACGTCTCCTTGTAATCTCCCTTATACACGGCAAAAACAGAATAAACTCGCATGAAGGTGCATAGGAGTCATAGAACGGACTGACTTTATCTGTCTTATATGTCGATAGACACATTCTTCTTCACGAAGAAATATGTGCTTACTCGTCGTCCTATTCCAGATGGAAATAGGACGCTCCACTTGCAGGGTTTCGTCCGATACAACAAGATATGAGCCATCTGTTTACATTTACGCATGTAAATTAACCCAATGATTAAATCCAGGAATGTGTTTTCAGAGAGAACTATGATTTATGACTTAACAATGAAACGAATTTTCAATAATCCGAACAAGGCCGTGACCTTTGGCGTATTTCCTGACTGGAAAATCTGGGCAGCGTTATCAAACTATAAATAAGTCAAAAAACTTTGAGAAAACATCCACCTTTCCAAAATAATTTCATTTTTTCCCACAGTATTCATAATTTCTGAGAATAAATTGTGCAACTCTGAGAAAAAATCAGCAATGCAACTAGAGAGACTCTCATAGACTGCAAATGCACTTTTTCACCTTCGCGCCCTTTGACAGTAATCAGAGGAATTTCCTTTTGAAGAGCCAGACGGTGGATTAATTGAAAGCGACATAGAGAGGGCAGCAAGGCTGCGTGAGAGTGTAACACACGTATCACTCACGCGACTACGTCTCCCTCCCGATTAGAGTCCCCCGCGAGGATGATAGAGCCAAAGAATAGAGGCACATGCACGCCTCTCCCCATTATATTCTCCACAACGTTAAGTCGGTCCCTTGGAGGGAAGAACAAATGGTGACGCAAAATCCATGATAATCCCTTAGCTTAAGGCTTGCGTGCTTGAACGCTTAATTAATGAGGGATTAAGCCTGTCGCCCAGCATAACTCAATAAGACTCGACGCCGTACATCTAATCAGAACTCCTGCTGACTCAACTAATGCATGAAGACACTTCGTTCACAGTCACTTCGAAAAAAACTAGGTAAAATCGGATTCAGTAATTTTTCACAGTCGTTATCAAGACAAAAATAAAAAATTCCACACGATGAGAGCACGACAGTTATCTGTCAGTGTCTAGCTTGCTGATGACGTGACTACGATGGATAGGAAGAACCAGTTGGTATGCAAGCATTTATTGTTAAGGTAGTGAGACCTCCTGATCAATACATGGGTTTCAATTAACGCTAATGAACTTTTTTAGATGCTAGCATGTTTGACGTAAGCTACATATTCTCTCATCTTGAAAAAAATACTGGAACTGGACCATTTAATGAACAACACTTGAAATAGAAATTCACTGCACTCGTTACAGCGCTGAATATAGGATTGAAAGCAGTTGAATCAGAATTGTGTGACGAAATAACCGGGATAAGTTTATTTATGATTCAGATCTCCTCTGCTTCCTACAGTCGTTTACCCAAAACCTTTTTTCTTATGAGATAACTTTGAGCGTAGTTGTTAAAAAAAGGAAACCTTGTCTGTGCTCCATTTTCAGTAAATATCAAGTATATTTAAAATAAGGATTTTTTCTAAAGGTGAATTGTTTGGAATTGTTAAATGCCTTCTCCGGACAATATTTTACAAAATCAAATCTCCACCTCCAGTGGTTTCTTAAAATACACTGCTTGCGTGTGCTACGCAGTAAGAACTAGTAATATCAGATATTTAGAATATAAATTTAGAAAATAGCATTTGCAGTCTTTCCTATTTTCAGGACTGAAAATAGCATTTAATGCATTCATAGAATATAAGGACATCTTACATACGATGAGACTAAAATTAAGCAGTACTCAGCTTGCATTTTTATTCTCAAATAAGCAAGTAGCACTAGACGAGAAAGCACATGATGACAAAGCTTCAAATAAGAAAATCGTTTATGCAGGACAAAGGTTGATATTTTTTATTCGATAACACCAAAGTTAATGCGAACTCTTTATTAATTACTTGCAGAAGGAACCGGCATCGCATGGGAAGCTGAGAATTAATTGCACAGATTATACAGGACTGGGGTATTGATTAGCATTTTACATTTCTAGGTTGAAAATGTTTATACGTGATATGATATTTGAGGTTAAATTTAGAGAATATTTTAAATGGCATATTCTATAGTTATTTTAAAAGAAGAGAAAAAACAAATGATAACTACAAAAATCACTAATCTAAAAGATTTTTACAATGTGGTTTGAGAAATAATGCTAAATAATATTAATAAGGGCAAGATGACGGGTGCCTGTTGAATTTCAGCGGAATAAGTCATATTTGATTATAAGAAACAATGTTATGTGCTAAATGCAGGAACTTTCTATCGGTCATTAACCGCATGTAGGTACTCCGGAGTGAAAAATACTCCTAATGAATTCTCACTGAAATTCGCTTATATGTATTGATGATATTATAAACAATGTAAAATGCTTGTATGTGTATAAATGTATATCGACGTAAAACTAAATATAGTACAACATTCAAACTTCATGGATTATTAAATGTTTTCCATGCACAGATCAATAGTTACTTTACATGATCTCCAGATCGACCCTTTTTCGTTAGATTTTCTCAGCAAAATAAATGCTTCTACGTAACATTACTTCAATTTCAAATTCTCAGAATATTTTAATGGTATATTCTGTAGAAAATCCAGAATCATTATAGAACCAAATGCACAATTTGGCAATGTCATATTGTATATTGTTGTATATTATTTTTAAAATACATTATAATATAATATAATATAATATAATATAATATAATATAATATAATATAATATAATATAATGTAATGTAATGTTGTAATATAATGTAATGTAATGTAATGTTGTAATATAATATAATGTAATGTAATGTTGTAATATAATATGATATGATATGATATAATATAATATATATAATATAATATAATATAATATAATATAATATAATATAATATAATATAATATAATATAATATAATATAATATAATATAATATAATATAATATAATATAATATAATATAATATAATATAATATAATATAATATAATATAATATAATATAATATAATATAATATAATATAATATAATATAATATAATATAATATAATATAATATAATATATATAATATTATATTATGGACATACATTATTATATATATATAATAATGTATGTCCATAAACATACTGCGGTCATAACTAATGCAAATATGGGCAAGATTAGGGTGCCCGTTAAAATTTAGCGGGAGAGAGAAAACATGAAAGCCGTTGTATGTGATTATAAGAATCAATGTGATGTGATAAATGCACATACTCTGTAGAAGCCATCAAACAAAAATAATGAGGTTGGCGTAAATAATACAGAAAATAAAATCTCACTGAAATTTGATTTATTATTAATTTATATAATGTGAGCCATAAAAGGAAGCGGCGAAATTTACCGTTGATATCCATTATTCAGTTTGCCAAGGAAATGTGCCATTGTTGAAATTGGAGAAATATTGATGGTTTTGGAATTGAAAACCTAATTATTTTAGCAAAAACGAAACATAAAACATAATTGAATGCAAGAATAAAATATATTGTCTTTTCGGCCATCCAAAAGTGCAACATTTAATCCTATATCATGTGTGCGATTATTTAAAAAGAAAAATAATGACACACTTCACTGATTCAAATGCTTTCCATATTGGAGTAAAATCTAGTGGCCCGTTTATGGACCCTTGGGGTACTGAGGAAATTTTAATATAGCTTATGTTAACCGAATTTCAAGGGAACTTAAATTTATCCACGCGAAGTTTTATTTCCTTTGAAATAAATGTCCCCGACAATTCATTAATACTATTTATAATGCTTTAGTGCAATCAAAATTAAACTACGGGATAATCTGCTGGGGAGGTGCTTATAAAAATTCAATCAATCCGATGCTGATTCTCCAAAAATCAATAGTGAGACTGATTGCTAGAAAATGTCAATTTGAACCGTCCTTCCCCATATTTTTGGGTATTGAAATTGTTCTACCTCAGAAGTGGTAAAAGACCTAAAGAAGAACCAAAAACCAATGTATACAACCTAAGATCTACAAACATTTATATTTTTCCCAAGCCAAATTTGGCCCTGTTCAAACGCTCATTTATCTACGTAGGGCCAAAATTATTTCCTAAATTGTCAGATAGTATAAGAGGTTCAAATAGTTTTACATCGTTTTTGAAAAGAGCAAAAAAATGGTTACAAAATGTAGAAAATCCAGATGTATTTTTTTGTTAATAGTACGGTTAATACTCCTATATTTTGTATGCACGACAGGTTGAGATTAAACAACAAATTGTTATTTTTTCATGCATTTGTTTATGTTTCGTATCTGGTCTGTTTACTTATTTTTTCAATGATTCGTATTGTAATTTGTCTTGAGGTATCCCAATGTAGGCAATGCCTAAATGGGATTCGTAATTTATCCTTATTTAATTGAAATGTAAAATATGCTTGTAATATTGATTCTACGGATAAATAAAACATATTTATATTATTATTATTATTCCGGTGCACTTAACTACCCTCTTGCAAAATTTCAAAGAAATCGGTTAACCGGTTTTTGAGCGATTGAGTTACACACACACACACATAAACCTCCAAATTTTTATGTATTAGTACGATGATATGAGTTGTGAGATATCGAGAAGCATTAAAATGTATTTTTTTATTTTATTCAGGCGTGCCAATCTGATACTTGAGAATCTATCTAAGCACATGCGTCAAATGGAGCTAAAACAGAAAAATATTCTCAGTATTTGTATTTGTCAGTGTAAGTAAGTGAAACACTCCAAAACGTATATGGATAACGAGAAAAATAAGCGTTGCAGTTAACATTCCTAATAGCTATAAATGTTGTGAGAGAAAAGGAAGCATTTAATTGTAACGTTCTAAAATCGTAAGAAGCTGAGAACGAAGATTGTAAAACGTTTCAACTCTCCAATAACAGATTTTTGCACTGATATTATATCACATAATATCATCATGACGTTAAGTAAGAGTTATAGAACTTTTTCTTACAGCACACTTGAAAATAACATTGTATTTTGTAGCATGAACCATTAAATAATTAACAAAAAGACGTTGCTACCAATAGCATGAATCACACTAAAATCTACTGCGTTTGATAAAAAATGTTTTAGATAGATTGAAAACAAGTTTCATTCACATATTTTGCAAACCTAAATTCAACGAAGAAAAGCTAAAAAAACTTTTTATAGTTAACCTTGCTTTCAAGTAGGTCACTTATGCCATCGATAAAAAATTCTTTACTCAGTCCTTTGTCATTTAGAAGATATGCCAATGCAGGCACCAGGTTTTCACCCCTTCATTGGGAGATTTATAACGATTCTTTCTCATTTTATTCACGAAAAGCAGTTCAAACACCTCCAAGTCTGTCCACGACATGACCATCTATCCTCTTCACGGAAACGGAGGGAAATGCGAGGCTCAAGTCTGCTTCCTCGTTGAGAGGACAAAATCACGTTTGATGATATCTTATTAATGAGGTACGTTCATTCCACTCCGGCGTGTTAAGGGTTGTTTTTTGAAATATCCACCCTCCCTAAAACACAAGAAGAGCTAATGCAAAGTTAATCATGAACGACTATAGCCATATTAATTCAGTTTTAAGTTTCAAGGCAGTCTCTCAATTTCAATAGCACAAATAAATTAAGCATGCATATAATTAGGAGTGAACTCTCCCTAAATTAAACCAAGGAACGTATTAAAAGCTTCTCGTTCATATTTGGCAATGACAACCTTCCCATGGTAACTCACCCTCAGGTTTCAAGGAATCAAGCACGTTTCTCAAACAAGTCGTCTTTACATCCCAGAGCCCCTTGTCTCTAATGTCTCAGCCATCACCCTGTCCAAACTCAATCCTCATTTTTTCCCTTCCAAGATTCTCCAAATAATTTGTTTACTTTGACCGGAAGTCACGCCTCTGCCCGGGCGAAGTACCCCTGAGCGGCGCCAATCATAGTGGCACCATACTCTCGCATGTCTTTCCTTCCTTTTTTGCTGATAAATAATGACTAAAAGCTCTGGCTTGGTCTTTCCCAGATTTCAACGATGGACAAAGCGCAATATTTATTAGCATTTTCATATATCATACTTAAGTGCCATAATAATGTAGACATGACAAAAGCCAACATAAAATAATTATTTTGTTCTTATAAACAGTTACGTTATTATTACGTTCATCATGTGCCTGCCATATAGCCTATACCATAATGTATTTCCATGACTTATAAGTCCCATGATAATCCTGCCATTCATTTTGTTCTGGCATTTTTAATACTTCCATGGAAGCGCATACCTCTATTCTTTGCTAGTAAAACGCCTACACCATTTCATTAGCATATTTGAAACTGACCAACATATTGCATGCGACCAAGGACCTACTACTATCCTTGTCATGGAATTGTGTGTTAGATTTATAAATTTTATTGCAAAGATCGACTCGGATATCATACAGTCAGATATTGAAAGAGCGCTGGTTACTAATGATCCGGACGATCAAAAGATTTCAATTAGGAAAAAATATATGAACGTATTCTATTTGCGGTGAACTAGCAGCAAAATAAAAATGATGGCCATTATTTCAGAATCAATAGCTTTATTACAGTTCAACTTGCAAGAAATTGAATGAAAAGAGTAGATAAACTGCGCCGTGAAATTAAGTCCGATGCCTCAATAGAAGAAATACTGCTGCTATGCAATGAGGAGCTAATGGAATGAACAAAACTTTTTAAATCGTACATTATAGAAATTTCCGCAGGTTATAGCGTCTGTTGCGCTGTGTACAAAACATTTTTCAAGAAACACATTACGAGATTTCAATGGAAATAAATTGTCAGAGAAAAAATATATCCGCTAAAAATCTTGCTTAAGTAGTAACCAAATAAATATAACTGTTTCAGGCTGGATATGGTAGAAGTTCTCGATATTCATAATGAATAGTAACCAAACGATTCCATAACATTCTCGCTTTGCACGTAATGATACGTGGTGCACACTAAACCACTCAGAAAATTTTTCTCTGAATTACGCCAAAATACAATCATACATAAAAATTTAAATGAAGCCTGACGATTGAATATGAACGCCAACAATAAGGTCATTTAGGGACATCCCGATCCTTGGAAGATCTCGACACATAAATGAAGAATTGCGCCAAGGTTGTGACGAACGATTGTTTGTGCCAGGCTTTATGTACGTCTGAGACCGCGTGAACTAATGAACAAGAATATTACACATTAATTACATATGGGTCATTCTACCTCAATTCAAAAAACTTTTGTCCCTTAGGGTCTCAGATTTTGATAAAAATTGGTGTATGGGTACAATATCAACTCAAACTGAATACCCTCAAACAGTTTTGTGAAAACAAAATTTGAGCGAATTATGCATATTTTATGTTATTCAGGTTTCTGGTTCTGCGATTAAATTATTTAATATTACGCGACAGTTTCGCCGTGCTATGCTGCCGGCTTCGTCGGGCTTTATGTTCTTAAAAGCCCGACGAAGCCGGCAGCATAGCACGGCGAGACTGTCGCATAATATTAAATAATTTAATCGCAGAACCAGAAACCTGAATACCATAAACATGATCTGCGAAAATCTACAAAAAATATATGCATATTTTAATTTTTTCGCATTTTTAACAAAAATCCGAGCCTTAAATCATATTATCACTTATATCTCCGCATGTAATTGTCATCCAGCAATGATTAATAGCTCTTATTAAAGCTAAATCTTTATTAAATGAAAATATATCAATACAAAATTATTTTATTATATACCCTATTGTTTTAAATTACTAATGTTTAAACAATTATTAATAAACTTTTCTCAAATACTCCATCTCAGAATCGGCCGAAACTTTTGTTTCGTAATGTAAACATAACCAGCTAACGATTCCAAAAATAAAATTTAGTGGAAATTCATAAATACATTTTTTATAAATATTTAAACATTTACAGTTTTCTCTCACGCGGCCCGTTGGCTCCCCCATTTGGAATACATGCAGCAGACACGCGTTCCAAGCCTAAAAATTTCCCAATTGCTCAAGGTCGTGGCTATATAATATAAAAATATATTATAATCTATAAATGTTAACAACAATTGATATTTGTTCTGTCAAATGGATGTTTGCAGAGAAATTTACCATTGAGCCCCAGTTAAGTTTCCTGGCGGATTAACTTTTATTTTAGCTAAATATCTGTGATAATTAATATGAAAATACTTCTTAAGAATCTTCAAGTATAATTAATTGATCAAATGAAATGAAAATAAATTACAATTATGGAAATTTTGCATCATTTGTTCCAGTAAAAATTATTTCTTCGTTTTTGCAATCTCACTCTTTTTATCTCTATAGATAAATTTACTGCAAACACCGATTTTACTCCGAAAGATTAGGGCAAGAGGGTAAAAACCTTTCCACTTCCTTTGAGAATTTTACAGATTCATTAAGTTCTGAAAACACAAAAGTAGATACTCAAATTCTCACATGATTTTATATCAGAACTTTCTATAATTATCGTTATGTCGGAAGTATGGACATTTTAATAAATATTGATTCGTCCTTTTGTGACCACGTGATTCGTAGTTAACCCTCAGGCCGTTATGAGTCAGATGGATTTTACTGTAACCTATGCTGCTCTCTGTAGCGTGGCAACGTATAGGTGTAGCGAGACTTGGTGGCACTCGCTTGTGAAGAGTATGACCCAAAGGAGAGGAAAGCATACATTAGATGTGGGATGAAGCGGTCGAGCCTTTTTCCAGAGGACCCTTGCAAGTGTTTTTTCATAACTTTGCCCACTCATCAACGCTTGGTTTACGGTCAGTAACCTCTATGCCTCCGCTGGTGAGTGCCACCAAGTTTCGCTATACTTATAACTTCAGGAGATTTTGACAATGGTTTGGGCAGATCTCCGCATATGGTGGTATCCCTGATCTTTTGTAATAACGTATTAAGAAATATATTGTAGTCATTATTACATTTTATTACCGTGTTTTATAAATAATGACGTCATTAAATAATGCAATGGTACAACGAATGTACGACGGCACTGCTGATGACCGGTGGTGCAATAAATGGTGCCATAACAGATACGTACAGATTGGACGAGATAAAAGTATAGTCTGCGACAGGTGCCAGTAACGTGCAAATGCAATCCATTACTTTTTAATACTTGCTATTTTTGGAAACAGATATAATTTAGTTTTTACAATGATTTCTGTGCAAGTCGAGATCTCTCAAAATTCTGGGAGAAGCGCACCTTTTGCATGCTTTTTTAATTCTCGTATTCTTACGTTAATTTTTTTATATTTACACAAGCAATATATTACTGTTTTTTCAATGAGAAAGCACAACTGATATAAATTCGTAAGTATTCATTTAGCAGTTGGCAGAATTGAACCTGAAATTTAATTTATTCCGTTCAAAGATCCGGATCTCCCTGAATGACCTAAACTCATACGACGGAAATACATGGATATTTCAGTAGTTTTCTTAGTAATTAACGAAGTAAGGAAAGATGAAAATAACAAATTTATGATTTATTTCCAACAACCTCAAGGCTCTTTCCTTACCGCAAATCGTTCTTTAGAACCTAGCGTGCAATGCCCTGCATTAAGACCCAAGCTTGCCCGAAATTGTGTCAAATATTCCGTGACTCCAGGAACCCGCTTCATTCCGCCCGCGTATGGCGATAGGAACGTCAAGTCGAAAAAAACGAACACTTTCCTCAGGGAAGAAGAAAATAAAGCTTCCTAAAAAGTCCAACGGAACTGTTTTTTTTTCGTTCGGTCAGATAAGCGATTCTGGTGCGCGTTGGTGAGTGTAGCTGGAGGACAGCAAAGGGAGCTTATTTATAGTCTCTCCCTGTCGCTCGCAAACCCTGCTCCCTTTTTTACGGACACGGGTGAAAAGAGTAGTGGAAGGATTGGCCGCTTGAGGTGGCGAAGGGTTCCGAAAGAATTTGCACTTTTTTTATATATCCATTTTTGGAATCGGAACGGGTGCTGGATGTGAAGAGGGGGGGAGGGGTTTTGGCGGTGGCGGGTTGAGTGGAGGGCACCACGGTCTGGTGGATATTCGCGAAAAATATTCTCGCCTTCAAACGCAAAACCATTCCAAGACCCTCCAAGCCCTGCCTTTCCTACCCAACTATCACCTCCATCAGCCAGATATCCTCTTCCCAAAAACTCTCGCACTCAGAGCTGAAAAAAAGAACTGATTTATTTGCAAGGACCACATTCCAAAAAAGAGATATAGACAAAGTGAATGTGAAGGAGCAATCGCCAAACCGACCCCGGGGAAGAAGTAGGTAGTGCAAGAGGAGACGGTAAGAGAAAATATAAACAACTTATTCATCGCGATCCCTTTAAACTCAAAAGCAGCCGCTCTCCAAGCGAACGGAAACTCCGGGAATCAATTCTATTCATCATTGATGCACGGCCTCCTCGATCACACTCACTCGCACGTACTTGCAGGATCAAGGATCCTCTATCTCTCACGCACGAAAGGAGTCACTGAATGACTCAGGATGTAGGAAGCAACCAGCTCAGTAACCTCTTCCTCCGAGTAGGAAGGAGAAGGAACCTCCTCTCGCCACTTCCCTTTGCCAAAACTCGATACAATTTATATGTAGCGGAAGACGTACCAAAGGCAAGGACGAGGAGGGAGAAAGATGGGAAGAAGAGCCAACAACTCCCACCACCATCCCTCTTCCTCTCTCTACTTCCGATGCATCTGGCATCTGCCCTTCACTCTGTCCCTTCCTCCTTCTCAGTTCCAGCAGTTACCACCACCGCCCGCATACAACTCCTGCCATTCGTCACACTTGCGAACTTCCACCAATGAGGGCGGAGAGAATGTGGCAAAACCGAATAAACCGAGGGGATGGAGAGATAAATAAAGGCATCTGAAGGTCACTCTAACTGAAGAATTCCAAGTTTTAATTCGAGGCAGTCAGATAAACAGGAAAACGGGCTAGTTTAAGATTTAACTCCACCATGAAAAATGCTTCTAATTCAGATCCTAATCCTAAGCAATTCTATAAATATAAAGTTATTGTTGGTGGCCGATACGTTGTGGAATTCCACTGTAGGAAAAAGATTAAATACTTTGCACTATTCCACTGGAGAAATATGATTTATTGAGTAGACATGTTTCACTGCACTGCAGCATCATCAGGACTCTCCGGTGAAACATGTCGACTCAATAAACATGGTGACTCAATAAATCATATTTCTTCAGTGGAATAGTGCAAAGTAATTTATCATTTTCCTAATTCCATAAATAGTTCTTCAGACATTAATTATACATCTACATAGTATCCTAATTTGGATCGAGTCTTGAACTCTGTCCTCCATTTTAAAATTAGCAGGCTCCGGTTTCCGGAATGGATTTAATGCCTCGTCAGGGACTACCGTAAGGTCAGGAAATTCACCATGAACTGTCGCAAGATCGAATTCGACATCCAGCATGAACACGCTGGCTAGCCACATTGCGACAACTCCAGGTCACACGCAATCCAGGAAACTACGGATCATAGATATGGTCTCTTAGAGTGTAGAGGAATAGGTCCCATTAGAAAATGTGGGTTTAGGAGTGATAATATGTCCCGTGAATAATATCATCTCACAAACTGATTTCAAAAGTGTGACCGGCACATGACATGCAAAACAGATGCAACATCTCTTACATAAATACAATATGATGATCAAGGCTACAATAAAAATAATAAGTCTTAAGAGGTAATTTTTGCCTAAGACGCGTTATCGAATGACCTTAACGGATTAGCTTTGTTCTGTAAGGTGAGAATGCCAATATTTTTTTGTAATATTTAAGTTGAATTTCAGTACTTGCGGATTAAAAAAGCGTCCCTCCCTCAGTTTACACACTCCTTTGGGAATTTTATCACAAGGTGCGATGGAAACAGGATCACCTCTCATTTTCTCTTAAATGCCAATATCCTACTTTCTCACACATTTATCACTTTTTCGACAACAGAAAATCATAAAAACAAAAATTAGCAATAGTGTCCCGACAAACAGCCGCTATAATCCGAAAAGAGAGGTAGGAATTAGTTAGAAGAAATTGTGGGAGGCGTAACTTCGTGGAGTTTCCTCACGTGGAGTTTCCTCGTGGAGTTTCCTCATGGACTAACAATAGTGATTTAATACACTTTTAAATTGCCGGGTGAGATGTTTTATAAAATTATCAAAGGTTGCACTGAAGGATTATATCTACCTAAA
The DNA here is from genome assembly GCA_963573305.1 of Pyrrhosoma nymphula. NCBI lineage: Eukaryota > Metazoa > Arthropoda > Insecta > Odonata > Coenagrionidae > Pyrrhosoma > Pyrrhosoma nymphula. The sequence goes on from OY754329.1 coordinate 13,823,497, forward strand.
TATTTACCCCAACTGACGCATACCACTCGTAGGGTGTGGGATCATATCTTCCATTTGAATGAAAATTTTTATTCGCCATAAACCGTCTACTAACAGTTAAAATGTGCAATAGATAACGACTTCTGGGATTATTGATCGAATCCACAACTAGACCCTTGCATAAATTATGACGAAATGATTGATTTATGGCTGAAGTACCATTACGTTACCGATAGTATTTCGTATTCTCACAATCCATGATTCGCTATCATTGTTCAGCAAAACAAACTTCGTTACGCGATCAATTTTCAGGTGGATTTAGGTTTTAAATAAATTTGCATAATTAAATCGCATACGATCTCCATTCATAAGCTGCCCTCACTCCTGTCTGCCCGTTGCGACGCAAATGCGTCACGTGACCGTATTCCCGCTCCCTCCACTACGACCTAACGAACAACCGAAACGGACCAGCAATGATTTTTACAAATTCGATTATTACTCTCCTTAAAACATCAGCTTTGTCAGTAGTGGAAGCGAATTTCCGCCGCTCAACTTATTCAGATCATATGGACCCCGAATACAATGCATTGCACCGAAATACTAGTAGACGAACCAAATTACAGTGCCCTATTTTAATTAGTAAGCCGTCCACTAGCCCCTTTCCAGCCCAGCAACGATAATTACTCATTAAGCGCTAATGCTTATGGGCAGATTAATACATCATGTGGGGCAGAAATATCTCTCAACATTCGAAAGCAGTGGTATATACTGCGGTCGGTTGCATCAAAACTATTCGTCGTTGGGTTGATTTTAACGATAAAACTCTGATTTTGGAAATAAAAGCGATGGTGAAGCTCGCGTCAAGCATTTATAAACAAAACTTTTCGGAACGCTTCCTTCCGTGGACATTTGCAGATCTTATGGTCACCTTAAACGTGTATAATAAAGCATATAAGGGAATCCATATATCAAGGGGGCTTGACATCCCCTCTCCGACGATTGCTAATGTCCTCTTAGAATGAACACATACTATGCCTACCTCATGCGGTCTTCGGCTGTGAAAGGAGAGAGGAGGACAGTTGCGCAAAGGAGATTTGATGGACGCAAGGCAACGAGCAGGTTGAGGTCCCTTCCTTCTAGGCCGCCACATCACTCCCGTCTTTATGATGACTGATCTCCACCGCAACCAAAGAGGACTTCTGAGAGAGAATGGAGAGGATCTCCTGCTCAAACCTTCACCACTCTATAATCTTTTGATTCAAATGTAACCCGCATTCCGAACTGCAGGTATCTCTGGTACGAATACACAAAGATAGCCCAGAGAGAAAACTTGAGTGAACAGAGTAATGGTCTTGGCGGCGGTTGTAGGAGTCAAGGGAACGCCTCGAATTCAAAGCGGAGTGGTGGAGGAAAATCCAGAGTGTGGAACATCCAGGAGACGTCATTTTCATCTTCCACGCGCAGACTTCTTCCTCCCGTCATCATAGATCGGGAAATACCAAGATGATTATGATTCCCATCCAGAGTAGTCTCTCATCATCAATTACTATTTTTTTCTAGAAAAAATTATTTTTTTTCATGGTCCATTTATGTCTTTTGTCTTGCTTTGCCTGTTTAAAATGTATTTTCAAATTTCGTACTTGTTGTAACCTTAAGAATTTTAACTTTTCAATTATCTTACATCATTTTTTTTACCTATATTTAAATTCAATTGTATCACATGTACAGTTAATGTTTTTTTACTGAGGGTAGTTGTTTTTGTCTTTATTTTTCTTTGTTATTTAGCACCATTTATTTTCTGAATTGAACAAAATCATTCGTTAATTAACTAGCTGCTATTTCATTGCATCTTATTGTTGCTCAATGGGACCTGTTCCAGAGTATAATAAAGGTTTATTCTATTCTATTCTGTCATTTGCCCCCGTTCCCTAAGCGTCCTTCCCATCATGTATAATTTCCATCTCGCCGTTTGTACTAATTTCTCAAGCACGGGATATATTTACTTCATTATTTAGGTTATATATTAGCGAGTTGTCAATTGCGGCAACTCCCTGCTTATATTGTCGAATGAAGGACGTTTTTTGAAGAATGAAATAGCACAGAAGAAAGATGGGAGCTATGGATTGAGAGATGGGACACCATCAAGTCGCTATGAAGAGTCCGCCAACAACAATGGTAGTAGTGATCACGCTTCTTTGTTAGACTACAATGCCGTAGATACATTAAGATGTATGGGGATCAGTAATAGTTTTTGAAAAGTTCCATATCATTAAGTGGTGAGAAAATTTAGGTGAAAGAAAAAATATCAAGACAGAAACAAGTGGGTCTGGAGTAGGTGGCAGACTGCACACCGTATTTTGACAGTCCTCTAAATGCCTGACGAAGATTTTTCTAATTAAAATAATCAGCGTAGACTCATAAGTTCATTTCCTCGCGTTACCAATAAAGCATAAATCCATACTACACTAAGAGACAATTAAGATAATTCATTTTATGTAAAGTAAAAATAAAGCTCCGATCGGAACCGCAATCGCTCTCCCGAAATGAAATAGGTTTGATGATTTCCCAGGCCTTTTTGTAGATGTAGTTCAGGACTTAAGGCAGTCAAATGAGCAATATTCTCTAACCTCAAAGAGTAGGTACAAATGAGATCACAGGACAACCCTATATTCAGACAATCAAGAAAAGAACGACATCATCAATTCTGTTTCCTGCGGTAAGGCACCACCGATGACCACGCGCCATTATTTCAGCGAGGGATCCGAGGCTGCGGTTCCGACTCACGGTACGCCATCCACCACACATCCCCCTTGTCTCTCGACACAAGAGACCATTCCGTCGGCATCGGTGGCAGAATGCCGCGGGAAAAGGAGACGCTCTGCATGTCAAAGGGAGGAAGACAGGGATATATTCATGACAGTGTTGGCCGAAAGAGGTTTCCGAGGAAACCAAAGGAGAGGACGGGTAGGATGTCCTGGAATTTTGAATTATTCCCTCGCTCGGACACGCAAACCTTCGCAGGCTCCGAATAACAACGACAACAACAGCAGCACGCCAGTCTGCCTAGTAGGAAGCCCCACCACTCCTCTTTTGTATCCTCACCCTCACGAGAACGTGGCTTTGCCCTTCATTTGTGTGAGTTGCCGGCGACCCTCGCATTAGCAATGTTTCGTCGCTTTAGAAGCGAGCGACGGAAGAGGGACAAGTCATGTACGAGCCACTCTTCATCTCTCATTCACTCTGCCCCTTCACTCCTCCCTGCACCCCCTCACTATAAATGGATACAACCACGCGACGGAAGAAGAGAGACAATGGAAGAGGAAAATTGTGAACGGTCAATCAACTGGGAAGAACCTACTAGAGTAAATCAAAATAAATAGAAAGCTTAACTTTGGTAAGTTTTATTTTGGATTTCTGCGATTAAACTAAACGTTTTAGCAACAGTTTCGCCGTAAGGAGATACTCGAGAAGTTCTTAACACATCTCAACAGACAGCATCCATCGATTCAATTTACGATGGAAATTGAAAAATACGGTCGCCTACCATTCCTAGATGTTCTGGTTGAGAGAGAAAAAATAGAAAACTTGGGCATAGTGTGTACCGGAAAAATACCCATACTGATCGATACCTCAATGCACGTTCCCACCACCACCACCCACTGCAAAAGGCATCAGGCATCAAGACCCTATTTGATCGCGCTCGCAGAGTTTCGGATGCTGATTCCATCTCTGAAGAAATAAAACATTTAAGGGAGACACTGAAGGATAATGATTATAGCTATAAGTTAATTGAAAGTGTAAGAAATCAGAAGCCTAAGGAGAAAGAGACATCTAAGCCTTTGGGATATGTTATGCTACATTACATCGCGGGAAAAACAGATCGCATAGGTAAAATCATGAAGAAGCATAACATCATTACAAGATTTAACACCACCTCCAAAGTTTATGATCATCTTAGAGGAGCTAAAGATCCATTACTTCTCACAATGTTCGAAGGTATATACGAAATTTTCTGTAGTTTCGGAAAATCATATGTTGGCCAGACAAAGAGAGCCATAGGATGCAGACTGAAGGAACACGAACGGGCTATTGTAAAAGAAAGATTGGTATCACTCTGCCGTGGCTGAGCACACACTTTTAGAAGGTCACAGTATTGACATCAAAAGGGCGAAAGTTTTTTGTAAAGAAATTAGCTTTTATCCATGGATCATCAGGGAAGCCATTGAAATAGAAAAAAAGACATCACAACCTAAACAGAGAAGACGGCTACAAACTTCCTTATATATGTGGAAAAGACTTTTGAAAAACTAAAGTATTAATTAATCATGCTGTACATACTAACCGTTTAAGTTTATTTATTTTTCATTGTTGATTTAGAATGCCTGACGAAGCCGGCAGAATAGCACGGCGAAGCTGTTGCTAAAAAGTTTAGTTTAATCGCAGAAATCCAAAATAAACTTACCAAAATTAAAATGAATTGCGAAAATCTACGAAAAAAGAAAGCTTAACTATTTACTTCAGTAGTACAGGTTTGTAAAAAGTAGACGCTATTTGTCACCAATGTAACTAACCTAACGCTAACACCAAAATGTAAGCAGTCTAAAACACCAAACAACTTCCGACCAATAAATCTTAGCACAAATTATCAAAAATAGGATCGAGCCAATTTCAGACCAAATACTCGTACCCACTCAGTACGGATTCTCCAAAAGAGCGCAGGATGATAGAAACATTGCTACTAGTTCTTGATGTAAAAATATCGTGCCTATCACAAAGAAAAGACTTCCTAGCGATGGAAAAAATCAATTTATAAAAAGCTTCTAATTTAATCAGGATAGATTGAACTCAAAAAATACTAAAATAAATGGTCTTCCCTGAGTTTTAACCACACAGTAACTGTATTCTACAAATATATGACGGAAATTATAAAAAGTAAAAATACCATGTCCCCTTACTTCTACATTTACAATTCTGCCCGGCAAGGTAGCCCGTTATCTATATTGTTGGCATTTCCGCTGGATTCTGTACTCCACTAACAAATAAACGAAAAAAGAAGTAAAAAGAGGGGGTAACGACGTTATGGGCGCGGAATACGCCAATGGCAATACCACTTTCATGTAATAAATAAACACAAATTGCTAAGGTTAAAAAATGATGAAAGATTTTGGATCTGAAGGAATAAAAATTTAATAAATGTACACTAAAACAAATGAAGGGATAACTCAAACACTCGATATTAGTTGGAAAACAACAGCTAAAATAAAAATTCTGGGATACACCACGAAAAAAGAGCCAAGCATGGAAGATAACTGGGAATACCTAGCACAGCGTTATGCACTGGACAAAATACGGTTTTTCCGTACGCCTAATTTCCATCCGTAAGCCAAAAAACTAAACTGAAAAACACGATTGAAAAACAATGAATCGATTATTGTACCCCTTCTTTATGGGTTGCGGAACACACCAACGCTATCAGGAAAATGATAATATAGTAAAGGACACTAATAATATGATTTGGAATGGGTGTTTAAGAAAAGAACGCGGAAAAAATATACGAACTCCCAACGCAAGGTGGAGTAAATTTAACTGACAGGGAGTTGGAAGGCCAAGATTCAGTATACCAAAGCAGCACCTCAGTATTCTCGGAAAGTGCTAAGAAATTGCGTTAGACCTTAACTTTAATCCTCATGGAATGATGCGACATCTATAACAGGCTTCCCAAAGGACATTACATATGTCCAAAAAATACCCCAAATTCTTTAAGAAGGAGTAACAATTCCGATCAAAAGACTATGCCATAGGGCAATGAAGACTGGAGGGATAACAGAGAACGGAACTTGACAGAATTTATGGACAAATTGGATCACAAACATGGGTACAACATGGAAAAAATTCCGCCTTCGAAACAATCACTGACCTGTTAACCAAGATCGAAGTAAAAACGAAAGTAGGCTCACTAGAGAACCCTCAGAGTGGGACGTGCGGGAAAGTCGACACGGTTGTCCATTTTGAAATAGCATACGACGAAATGCTAATAGAATGGGAAAAAACTAAATATATTTATATAGTTGGATACATTTTAAAAAGGGTGTCCATAGCTTTGACCTCCAGAAACAGAACTTTAAGCATTTCCCTAACTATAACAATGTCATTCCTTCATCTCTGATATACATATTCGTTAACAGAAGATAAGGAAAAAAAAGTGAAAAAATAATGTGCTAAGTTTTGCAAAAGAATGGTTGGCAAATGCTCCGGAGACGCTTAAGTATTGTCTGTTAGACAAAGATATAGAGGGTAAATAGAGGAAAAAAATAATTACCTATTTTTTATCCAATTCATAATTATCAATGTCACACCACTTTGTTATCATAATTTTCTTTGAATGAAAGTATGTCCATAAATGTATTAAAAGTAACGATTAAAAAATACAACTGTAAAATTATGTATTGGAAAAACAGTTAACGAATTGTAAACCAATGGCGAAAGGAAAAATTCACCGAAACGAAGCTTATATGTCTAAAGCACTACAGTACAATATCGAGAGATCCAGATTTGAGTAGCGGTCAAGGCGAATGATTTTTCCTCTTTGGAGCTTTTCATATATAATTCTTCCCTGATTGTATCGTCATTCACAAAATTGAGGTCCCCCAACCTCACCAGCGTAAACCATGTTTCAATCAACACATGGCATTATTTTTATACCAGACTAGCAGAGGCCTTATCGTGGCTGTATATGATAACAAACTGATTGCCTGAGATGGAAAGAGGATAATTCCAGTTTATTTCTTATTTTGGGAGAGTACTAAAATCTACGATCCCAATCACGTAACTCTACAACACGTGGAATCAATATTGGGAAGCATGCTTTACTCAATGTCATATATAATAAATCAAGTCTTACATTTTTGGGAAAGGAAAACAATGTAGCATGAAGAGAATTTACGGCCATTAGAGGCAGCGATACGTTTATAAAGAAAGTCAATATTTTTATTGTCACAATAAACATGGCATTTGGTTCCCGAGGTTAATTAGAGCTTGGTTGTATGTACATCAAAAGGCTCTTTAAGAGCCCAAGCCAATTTATATGGTGGTATATTTTCCTGCCGCTTTCCCGCGGCTGCGTGTGGGAAACTCGCTGAGAGAGCTTTTAATTACGGCGAGAAAAAGTGGTCTTGATTTTTTTAAACCTCGGTCCACGGCGTGAAGGGTACGAGGGTGAAGGGTTCACGAAGAGGGGTGGAAGGTCACTCTGAACCGCTAAGTGATTGGTCCTTGACCACTGGAGAACGGGCGCGACCCAACATTGTGTTCACTCTAAAGGAAAACCACCTTTATACTGAGAGGGAAAGGGATAAAAATAGAGGGGGTTTTAAGAAGTGATACGAGTTATGTGTAAAGTAGTTTGAGCGAAAAATAACTTCACCTAGAATTTGATGAATTTGTCTTCATTTTAAAGAAATACCTCTCATCTTTCCAAAAGATATCGAAATGCTAACACCGTTCCGAACTACATTTCCAGCAATTTTCCTAAAAATATGGCTGTTTTGCATGGGATAGATTACGGCTGTGCGCTCCAGAGGGAGAATATTGAAAAAAAATAGGAATTAACAACACCTACATTTCCTCAATATACTGACGGTGTATAGTTTGAATGTTTTCTCAACTATTTATAAAAATTAATCTATTATTTACCGCAGTAATTTTTACAGAATCGCACAAAAAACCTGCTGTTAAGAAGGATTTTTAGCCTTGCGGAGTGAAAAAATGAGTCAAGCGAGAGACTTATATAGCTTTATTTATTAAATTACTGAGAATTTTGGTCATATATAACTATATTTTCGCACCATAAATACTAAAATATTTATTACATACTTCTTTCAGACGCTGAAATAAAAATATAAAATTCGAATGTGGTCTCCATTATGAGTAGGGAAATTATCAACTCAAACTATCAACTAGCGCGAGTGGATCACACAAGAAGCTCTAGCGACCTCTGTAAACGTCCGGAAAAGGGAATCAAATAATATATTATCTTTCTTTACCCCAGTTAAGTGTTTTCTAGTTACTAGGTCTTGCTTTAATACGAAGATTCATCGGTTATTGCGTGTGTTCGGTTGCTCCTTCTCGTCGCAATTTGTGACCACATCGCGCCTGGGTTTTTTCCACATTACATCACCTTCCTTTGACGTAAAGACACGGAGAGGCATTACAAATGACAACAGGAAAGACCCCCTCCTTCCCTCAAAGGAAGGAGGGGAAAGGCCCATGCCAATTGCCAATTAAAAAGGACTACACCTTTATTTTTCGGGACATTGGCAACCTGCCTTTGTCTCTTCCTTAATCTCTCGCCGACCACACCCCACCCCCGTGCATAGCCGAAGTATCATGTTATGATTAAGAGCTCGCAAACTGGGAATAAGACGCAAACCAGGTGGTTTCAGATGAACCTCCTTGTTTGGTAAGGTAGGCGAGGCAGGGGGTATTCCCCCCCGCCCCTAAGTAGCGACTATAAAGGGCTCGCGACCGCAGCTACTCACTCTCTTGTGTTCAGATCTCCGATCAGTGTACGCCGAACCGCTGCCGCCCGCACCTCTGCGACCCCGCCCATAGTAGACCACTTTCACGCCGCCCATCGCCAGTGCCTGTGCCGCTAAGCCGCCGTCGAAGGACCACGGCCCCCTGACCATCCACGTCAATCCAGTCGAGATGTAAGCTAGTGCCGAGAATAATAAATGAAGTATCTAAAATTTGGGTGTTCTTATTGACTCTCCTTTCAGCCAACAAGACATGCGATCCTTTTAATGAGTTACTATGAGTAGGATGAGGAGGAGAATTAGGAGGAGGAGGAGTAGAAATAGGAGGAGGTGAAGGAGGAGGAGGAAGAGGAGGAGGAGAATGAGGAGGTGGATGAGTAGGAGGAGGAGTATGGGAGGGAGATGTAAGTGGAGGAGGAGTTGGAGGAGAAGGAGGAGTAGGATAAGCAGGAGGAGTAGGAAAGGCAGGAGGATTAGGAGGAGTAGGAGGAGGTGGAGGTGTAGGAGGAGGAGTAGGAGAAGGAGGAAGAGTAGGAAAGGCAATCCAGTTTTCAATCCCCTTTCATTCAGAGTCCGCCGGCTTCCCAATCACGTCATATTTCAACGAGATTAATTAGTCACATAATAATAAAAGCAATATTTCCCATTTGACCACAAAAATGTTGACTACATCAGCCATGGAATGATAGTTTTATTAAAAATAAACATACTGTTATAAATGAAATTCATCATAACGATCCTCAATTTCCGTGCATTAGGAAGTTAGCCTTCTTTTTCAGACTCACCAGATCTCGGACACACGAAAATAGAAGCAGGAAAACGTCAACATTGGTGTTTTAAGCAATAAAAGTTGTTTTTAAATGCAAAGTAATATCAGCGTTCAACCTACAATCGGTTCTATAGTGATGTTTTGCAGAAACTTTTGCTGTTTGTCACCCAAGCTGGAAAAATAGGAGATCGCTCAAGAAAGATGTAGGTAATTTCCAAAGGGTGTGGGACAATGAAACTTTCAATGGTAAAAGTGTATTTCTGCTATAATCATTAGTGTGGATTAATTATAACCATATATGGTGAAGGAAAGGAACTTTCATCGTACTCAACCGAAAATGAGCAGCATTAAACATTAAGTCGGTTACTGCAATTAGCGATGCGCAATCATCAGCTCTTCTTCAATCATCACCGTATCAACCACCGAGCTATCTAAGATGAATGGATTGAAAAGTCATTCAGATAGGTATTTTTACTTCACTTCATATTTTTAGCTATGCAAAATATTTTACGAAAAACAGAAAATTATCATACTTATTTGAGCGTCGATATCTGTTTTTTTACAAATAAAACTTTCCACAAGCAAGTTTTTACGAAATAAAATTCAGAGAACCGAAGAAATATATCCCCTAACTTCTTTCCAGACCTAAGGGAAACTGTGCACAATGGGAACTCAATGAAACAACCGAAATCGCGTATTTTGGCAAATAATCACGGATAGAAAAATGACACGCAATTATTTTTCTCTGCGGAACAAAGACAAACAGATATGGGGAAAAATGAAAGACATATTGTGTCGGACTGGTTTTGGATATTTTTCGGCATTTCAAAATTATCCATGGTCCGAGCTCATTAAGAATGATTCTTTTCATTGACATTGCTACCAATTAGTTTTGCCTGTTCTAAATGAAAATATTGTTTCTCATTTGTTCAAAAAGAAAAAATGTCTTTCTCATTAACTGCTTCATTTTAATGAAGCCTTTTTCCTTCTCTTTTCTTAATTATATGCAATTATGTCAAGGCTCATTAGGCCTCGTTAACCCTCGATGGCCCCGAAAATAGATACCTCATAAAAGCCCAATCGCAATGTGTATCACTAAAGATCCCGGAATAGAAAATAAAATCATAGATAAAATACATTGATTTGTTTGATAACATTTAACCCATTGGCTTAAAGAGACGGTGATTCGCCGGTCGGCCGGTCTTGCTCGTAAATTAACAATGAGAGCTAATAATTACCATCGAAGCCGGTTATGCCATCGAAAGTGGAATTTAGGCAATAAATATGATTCCTCAGATCTATATCTTGAACTACGCTTTATGATGCGTAATCATGTCCAGGTACAACATTATTAGCTTTATGTATCTTTTGCATGGCAATAAATGAGGTGATATATACCAAAATGCGCCGAATGCAAGAATAGTATAGAAAATAGTTTTTATTGTCTTTCCAACATTAAAACGATGTGTCATACATGACAGAATCAATACGCACTTTTTAAATTTTACAATGGTATATATTCAATACGACCGGTTTCATCGCATAAGCGACATCTTCAGGTGAAAATGTCGCTCATGAAGTATGTCGCTTATGCGATGAAACCGGTCGTATTGAATAAATACCATTGTAAAATTTACAAAGTAACGCCTGAGAATATCGAGTTTCTTATCATACATGAGTATATCATTTTAACTCTAGATGCGTCTGGATTTCTCCAAGTGAGACGCATATAGGCAGCCTAGCTTAATAAAAATTCTAAAATATATACGTCATTGGTAAAAATTTATTGCAGATATCACTAATTAAAAATAGGCATCAAATGAAAACTATATCAATTAACTGCATAAATAAAAGCTTTGAGCAGGTAAATGGCTAAATTAACACGAGTAAAAGACGAAAAAAATTAAAATTCGCAGAGAACAAGGACTTTAATAATAAATAAACAGTATCGTCCGAACGAAGTCGGTCCTAAATGCTTGTGTTTATTCTCCTAAGAGTTTGACGTAGAAAAGCTGCCAAAAGTAAAAAGTGGCGCCCAAAAGACTAAAGTTCTCACCTTGTTGTCGGATTGCAGCTGAAAATTCATCATAGTTACGTTCGTCATCAAGGAAGAGAGTTTTCTTTGGGTTTTGACCTTAAACCGAGGAGTTCTTTCCGTTCCACTCATTCTGAGAGCCATTGTTCTTCTCATTAATCATTTTTAATAGGGAAGCTGGACGCGCGCTGAACCCATTATCTTTGTAGGTATTTAATTTTTTAGTTCCTTTGCGTATACATTGAAACTGTTTTTGTGTGAATATTTTTATTCTACAGAGCACTTCAAATAGCAGAACTATTCTGTGAAACTTTCAGTCCTCTAATTTAAAAACATATAGTACACTTACGAGAGAAGAAGAATGCACTGCGTTTATCTAAAAAAAATTGCACTGGTCTGTGAAAATATGTTTGAAGAAAATGGACTGTTACATAAAACTCTAAGAGGAAACACTGTCTTCTAACAATAAGTGTAACACAACACTGGCAAAAAGTAGAAGCTAGAGAAGAAGGAGGAGATATCATAAAGAAAGGGCAATATATGAAGGTGAAGTTTTCATTGCGAAAGCAATTTGATTGTTTTTTTGAGATTTAAACCATTTCACTGCTCGTTATATCCCAAAGCCGATTGAAGTATTCCAGATGTGACGCTTTCCTGGGGAATTATGGATGTTTGATATTCTCGAGCATCTCACCGGGTGATATTCTTCATATCTGCCGACGTTTCCAAATGAGACTTTCCTTTCTAATAAGAGCCCTGACTTCACCTTTATCCTTGAACAAGAAAGGAAGTCTCCTTTCAAAAAGTCAGCAGAAATGGAAAATATACAATTTAAGTTTTTTCCTGGTGAATGATAATCAGGAATTGTTCTCTGGCTCTGTACCAGGTAATTGGCTTCATTTTGGCCAATATGAAGCCAATTACCAGGTGCAGAGCCCGAGAACAATTCCTGAGATATGGAAAACATCACCCAGTGAGATAACGAGAAATGTTTTAATACGATAGAAGTACATACAATTATTCTTCTAAGATATAACAATTTGAGACCAATACAATAATTAATAGCTAAGAATTATTGTACACCATTTGATAGAGACATCTTCCCTCAATTAGTCATATATATGAATAATTTACCATAGCATTACATAAATGTTATACGTATTCAGTAATACTAAGATACCCGGCATCGTAAATATCACAAATTTCATTCCCCTTCTGCTAGAGAAAAAATAAGTGAAAAAAGGCTCGTTATAATCGTTTTTGTCAGTTATTTCAAATTGTAACCACAAAATAACAACAATCGTTGCACAGCTGCGAATATGAGGGAGAATTCTTAAGGTTGCGCATGTCAAATACATATTTTTCAAAACCTTTATTCAAGAAAACTGTGACATTTAACAAGCTCACAACTTTATACCATGATTTCAACTAAATATGATTTTTTGGGTGTGGAATTCAAACTATTACAGCTAAAAGGCTTTATACTCAATTATTTATAATAACAATTTTTTTATATAGTAAGAGGTACATGTTTATTTTCCTCCTGGGGGTGCTGTAATTTGTCAGTAGTGACATTAAGCGCACAGGATGCGGCTTAACCCTTAAGAGGTCGCGCACGGTCTAAAAGACCGGGTGGCTCTAAAAGTTGCAATTTAAAAAATAATTATCTCATTGTAAACTCTGACCTTTTGAGTACCTTCATAATAGTCAATATTGCGTCAAAAGACAATGTATGAGTTCTCCCTATGCAACAGCTAATTTTTTATAATTACTTTTTCCCCAATGCGCACCATTTATTTCGATATGTGAACGGGAGAGGTCGCGCACGGTCTAAAAGACCGGGTGCCTGAAACAATTTTCGTAAATATATTTCAGAAGTATTTCACCCCAAAACTTTAAAGAACATCATCTATAAACTCTATAGTTTCAGATGATAAGGTGCAAGGACTATTTGTACCATCTATTTTTTATTATGCTGTTTTCTTTCGACCCATGTTTGACTGGGATAGCCCACCTACGGCCTGAAATGTGAATCCGATGCTGTGCCCGCCTATCCATCTCGTTGCCTAACCCTTATTCATTATCTTACATATAATTACATATGTACATACTAGCTCTTATGATGTCACATCACAAGCGTTACATGTATTTACATTGTGGTGTCTGCATTTCTGCGAGCGCGTGGCGCAGATCCGACCCACCTCGCTGTCTTTGCTTTGACGAATACTGAAACACTGGTGAAATGCCTGTCCATTCAGTCTCTACTCGTGGTTGAGAGCAGTTGACCTCGTAGTCTTATGAAGTGAACTTTTTGTATTTACTGTTTTTACGTTTTATAAGTACTGGGCAAACGTTTACTTTCGCATATTCATATTATCCTTGAATAAATTTATGGTAGTAGCCTGTAAGTATTCAGCGCGTCTCATTATTGTACATATTTTCGTAATTTACAGTCATACTAATTTCAAATATTTGTATATCCATTCTAGGTGGCAATTCAATCGCGTGTGTAAGTTGGATTTTTATGAATCACAAAAATATTTTGTCTTTTTTTACTCTTGTGATTTATGGAAATCTAGCATCAAAATACGTTCATCTTTCCAGCAGAAACAGAAGGTGCGAATATTTTAAATCGCTAATTATCTTAATTATTGACGCCACATTTGCGTTGTTTGTGTGTTGTACAAAAAGCTTTGTGTATACTATTTTCTCCGAGCCCCAAACACTCGCCATGACTAATTTAGAGGACAAGGAAGTGTAAAGGATCAGGTTTCTTCTGCAAAGTGAGACAGGTGAAGAGGAAATAATTGCAAGTGATACAGATGAGGAGGACATACTTGAGGAAAGAGATCATGATACGCTTTGCAAAGAATCTGCTGAAGAGTGTGATAATGACAATGTGGAACAATTTGATTCAGTGCATTACTCCGGAAAAGACGGAACAAGTGAGTGGAGTTCTCTTCCCAATAGTTGATCAGTGCGCAACAGTATAGTAAATATAGTGACAGGTTCCACAGAAGTAAAAGGGATTGGGTGAAATGCCAAATCCTCAATTGAGTCGTGGGCGTTATTTTTCCCTGGCATGGCCATTGACAAAGTTGTCAAATATGTACACTAATACATGCATTGCTAAGTATTAGCCTAATTATTCTCGCGAGGATGATGGTAATTACACTAATATTATTGAAATTAAAGCCTTTTATATTTGGCAGGTGTTTTGAGGGCATCACATCAAAATCTTGAGGACCTCTGGGCAGTATATGAAACAGGAATAGAGCAGTTTTCCGTTGCAAAGTCTTTGAAAATACTTAAGTTTTTGATGCGTGTATTGCGGTTTGATAATATAAATGATAGGAACGACAGGAAAAAATGTGACAAACTAGCACCAATACGAAGTGTTTTCACTCATTTTGTCAACCGGTGCATGGTGCATTACACAATTGGGAAATACGCGAACATAGATGAGATGTCAGAAGCTTTTCGCGGCAGATGTGGTTTTAGACAATACTTGAAAAATAAACCTGCAAGGTACGGAATCATGATTTATTCTTTAGCAAATTACCTCATATTTTCCACTCTAAATATGGAAACCTATGCTGGCGAGCAACCTAACGGAGATTTTGCGGTAGACAACAGCCCGCTGAAAATTGTGCAAAGATAGATACGTCCAATTTCAGGATCACGTCGCAATGTAACTTTTGACAATTGGTTTTGCTCGGTTCCACTAGCAAAACAAGTTGTAATTGACAAGATGAAACTTGTTGGAAATTTGAGAAAAAACAAACGAGAAATACGGCACCTGTTTGTAAACACCAAACACCGTGAACCGCATAGCAGCCTATTTGAATTTGAAAAAAACTTGTACACTT
The DNA here is from genome assembly GCA_963573305.1 of Pyrrhosoma nymphula. Classification (NCBI taxonomy): domain Eukaryota; kingdom Metazoa; phylum Arthropoda; class Insecta; order Odonata; family Coenagrionidae; genus Pyrrhosoma; species Pyrrhosoma nymphula. The sequence goes on from OY754329.1 coordinate 13,838,683, forward strand.
CCGTATTACGTTACGGAAAAGAACAAGGAAGTTATGTTATTGTCTTCAATGCATGACGATGATAAATGATAGAGATACTAATAATTCAGCAACGTCGTAAATACTTACATTTTATATTGCTACCAAAAATGGCTTTGATACCGTTGATCAGCTGAATGGAACGTATTCAGTAGCAAGGAAAAGTTGTCGTTGGCCATTGACTGTATCTTTTTCGCTTGTAAACATATATGCAATAAATGGATACACATATTATATTTCAAAGTAACACTGGAATAAGATGAACAGGAGAAAGTTTCAGAAAACATAAAGTAAATAACTTTGGATAGATTACTTAAAAATTAGAGCTGCCTCAGAAAATCTACCTACCAGCCTAAAAGTAACAAATAGGAATCTCTTTGGTATTCCCAATGAGAAAATAACGCCGCAGAGAGATGTAGGCCCAGGAAGATGTGCGTATTGCTCATGGAAATAGAATAAAAAAAGCAGCAAACACTGTGCAATATGCTCAAAATGTATTTGTAAAGAGGACACTACTTGCGTCGGTTGCGCGGAAGTTGAAAATAGAAAGGAGGAAGATGTGATGTAACAACATAGCTCTGACGATGATAAATAAATCCTAATGTGATTCAAATCATAAAAAGTTTTGCATATTTACCTCTAATAATCTTTTTCTTAATTTAAAACAGGTTACAATATAATTCAAAGTGAATTTACGGTTGAGTCAAAATGTATTTATCATGTCAAATGTATATAAAATACGTAAATAATTATGTATCAAATTTATTACTGCTTATTTAATATACTGTTGGTATGTGGTAACTTTTAAATACATTATCAATAAATATATAAATATTTCAAATTTTTGTTAACACGGTCATTTAGACCGTGCGCGACCCCTTACGTCCCAGTACACCGCGCGACCTCTTAAGGGTTAATCACGTTTACCGTCAGAAATTGACTGCTCTTGAAATATTCGGGCGTTCCATTGACACTAATCCCTATTCTCTACTGACGCCGCGCCGAGTCTTTCGTGCTCTCAACAACAGCAGAAAATTCAGCAAGGGCGAAGACCCTACATCTTTTGACAGCTCCAAGTTCGGAACCTAGCCACCTTACATTCACTATTACTTCTATGGAGAACCTCGAGCAATAAGAGGAGGACAGAGTTTGAAATAGAAAAAAAACAGGAATAAGACACTAAGGGAAAGCAGAGTAGAAGGGAAGAGCCGCTCAAAGTTTATCTCTGGAAAACTTCGAGAGAGAAAAGAAAATAAAAAATATTGAAAATAAGAGACATGTGAGTTGCGCAAAAGAAAGTCACGTGGTTAGAGGAGCTCAACTAATCGCTATGGAATAATTAATAATTACTAAGATGTCCCGAATTTTTCTTAAAACGCGAACGACTGCATTGTGGCACTGATTACGACTGATTTTGTATTGTTTTTTAAATAATTTTTCTTACTCACGTTGAGGTCCAATCAATTTCTTAAATTAAGATGTCCATTATTATTTCTCATACTGAGGTTGTCTATGGTCCAATTACGACAAATTGAAACTATTGCTCTCGACGCTAAAAATATAATTCACTCTGTGACACTTGGAAAGCAGTTCTATTAGGCTTTTATTCAATTGCATGTACATATTAATTAGTTCCTATGAGAAATTACTAATGTGATTAGTAGATAACCAAGACTTCATATTTAAAATTAATTTAACCGAAAAACGTACGGTCAAGTAAGTTTGGCCGAAAAGAGCGTCGGATATGTGTTTTTACTCGTACAGCATTGGTATTATATATATATTGAAGCAATCCCCTCATCTCACTTTGAATGCGACGAAAGCCAGGAACACTCGGAGGAGATTACACCAATGGCAAACAATGCTTTCCTTTAAGGTGGTTTGAGCGAGATAGATCCCTAGTCATAATAGAGACCATATTATAATTTTATTTTTTGACTTCAGCGTCTGCAAGAAGTGTGAAATAAATATTGTATTATTAATGGCGCAAAGATACAGTTATACATGACCAAAATTCTCAATAATTTAATAAATATAAACTTTTAAGTCTCTAACTTGACTCATTTTTTCCCGCCGTACGGCTGAAACCCCTTCAAAACAGCATGTTTTTTGTGATTCTGTAAAAAATACTGTTGTGAGTAATTGATTATTTTTTATAAATAGTTGAAAAAAATGCAATCAACACACCGTTAGTTTTTTGACGAAATCTAGGTGCTAGAAGTTCCTAATTTGATTAACATTCTCCCTCTGGAGCGCAGAGCCATAATCTATCCCATGTAATACAGCTTATATTTGTAGAAAAATTGCTCGAAAAGTAGTTCGGCAAAGGGTTGATATTTTGATATTATTGGAAAGATGATAGTTTTTTCTTTAAAATGAGGCCAAATTCATCAAATTCTAGGTGAAGTGATTTTTCGCTCAAACTTATCTTAATATTAAATATTTTGAATGTTTATGCAAAGGGACAAGTTTTGCGGTAAGAGATTTAGAGAAAATTTATTTAACTTACATAGTGTGTAAATTTTAGTTACACAAGCACAATACATCATTTATATGTAAAGCTTTGCCAAATCATCGCATTTGTATCCACCATCATGTCGTATGTACCCAAGAGCCAAGGCATAGTGGAGGGAGGCTCTCTACTACTGCATTCTGGGACTGAATTACGCAGGGGGAGGAAGGAAGGGGTCGGGTTCGGGGATCGGAATTCTCATCAGCGGAACGATTTAAGGTCGGGCGATAAATATGCCCCAACCGAGACCATCTTCCCAGCACACCAACAACGATTCCCCGCTAGAAACCCGTTTCCCGTTTATCCCTGTTTATTTCCGGAAGAAGATGATTCGGCTCATTCATATGCAAAGCACCTTCCACCTTCCTCCCCTATGATAGAAAGAAAAAATACAGGGAGTATTCTTGATACTCCCGTTTGATCTTTATTTCGTGAATGAGTAATTACATTCGTTACTCTCGTTATCGGGAGATTCTTTTGTTTTGTTTGTCAGAAATAAAGTTGATATGAAAGAAAGAAAATTACGCTCGACATAACATTTATTCATCGAAATCATTAGTACAAATGGTTAACCTATGAACAATTGGTCGATGGTAACTAATATTTTCTACTTTGCAATGTTAATTTTATATTTCATGTGTTATTAACGTCTAACTCACGTTCTCAGCTCTCCGTAGACACCACGCTCACTAAAATCAACCAACATATTCCGGAGATACAACTGAACTAAGCGCGCGCCGTGCCCACACCAGCCCAAATTTAGACCCCCCACGAGCAGCGCTGTGACGTCACCTCGCAACCCCCCCCCCTCCCCTCGCGACAAATCATTTCCGGTAGTTGACAAAACGGGCTATCCAGCCATAGTTTTAGATATTCTGTAGTCCTTATAGTTTTAGCACAAGCGGCCCTCGAAAGTACACAAATTGGTCGCGGCAAAACCTTGCATGACACCGAGAACGAACCAAAAGATGTTCATTTGAATTCACATAAAAAAATACTAGAAATTACGAAAAGAATAATAGTTAACTGTCCCCACTCCAAGAGTGGACGAATGGGTAAGAGGAAAGTACGGGAGAGAGTTAGTGACTTACGAAGTCCTCAGGCTTCTTGGCTTGAGGGATTAAGGGAGTGGAGGAGCGAGTAAGAGAGACATCTAATGAAGTCTGAGAGTGCGAGAGAGAGAGAATTACGAATGGGAAACGGTGGTTGGGGTTGGCGGGCAATTCATTCTTATAACCGTCGAGGAGCGAATGAATTGCGCCCTCCGTATGAAACGTGTGAGAGCGAGATTATCATTCCGAGCATCGCGATACGAGTCGGGCGTTCGCGCGCAAGACACACTCACCGGGCTCTTCAGAGTCGATTACATTGAGCAAGTTTATAATCTACAAGCCGGCGAGTATAGAAGCTGGCGAGTCAGCTAGTGTGATAGTGATGATAACACGCTAAACCTTCCACTCGCTCAGTAACCAACTAGCTAGCGAGTTTAAATCACGTATTATGAATACGTTGTAGTAATTTATTGTTGATACTGCTGTTGTACCTACTACTTCTGCAGAAACATTTTATCAGAGTCATTGTTTTGAAGAAACGATGTGAGCATTCATGGCCCCTATTCGTTGGTCTCAGATTCCTGCCCTTGAGACATATCTTTGTGTTTAAGGTTCTGAGAATATTCTATGTAAGAAGTGGAAATGTGCCAAATGCTTCAGATAAATGAACATACAATTTGCGCAATGCGCGCAACTTTCTCGTACCCAAACGAGTCACTATTTACAATAGATCTTTTTTATACAACCGGGTCCAAAACTATATAACTAATTACCTGAAAAAATCCAAAAAAGTAAAAACCTTCAGATGGAACTCTGTTATGAATAAAACATGCCTATTTACTCAGAAAAACGTTGAAAATATGCTTTAAGCATTTACTCTGAACTATTGATTTCTTATATGTCACTGCATTAGTATATCTTATTTTACGTTTGGTTTCATTTTTGCTTGTCTTTCTTTATAATGCTACTGTGTATGGATTTGCTTGCGATTGTTTACATAAGTCGATGATGGAAATGCAATGTAAATTTCTCTTGTGATGGTGGCTCAATACATGTTTTCAAACCCTTGGAGACCACCTAAAGTTTCCAATATTTGTTCGTAAAACTACATTTATTTTGTAAATACATGCGGAAGTAAATAAATTATTCGTTTAAAAAATATTCAATCATTTTTTTATTTCATTTTCTGACCTTTTCTGGATGTTCTACCGCTACAAAATTAAGTGAAACGTGAATAATATTGTGGAATCTCTTAGCGTCTATTTTCTTCTTTCTGACTCTTTTTTAATAGCATGAGCTAAAATAAAGAGTCCCGCATGAACCAGTTCCGTCGACCTTTTGTAGTCACTGAAACCAGGAACTATCGGGATACTCGCAGCTAGTTCACTAGTAACTATGATCACACACGTCTAGTTTACTAGCTAACAAGCCCACACGCCAACGAGTAGGGAGTAAAGTAGCCCGGCTTTCAACTTTCTCGCAAATTGTTTACAATCTGATAGTTAGCCAGTGAACATGATTACGCTGGGTGAGTTTATTAGCAGCTAGTGAATTTGCAGGCTTGAAGCTTGTAAAATCGCTCAATGTAATCGACCCTTTCCACAGCATGAATAATGACGATGGAATGATAATCTCGCGGCCATTATCCTGGCCGATGGCACACGTGTGTCTGTTTTGTAACCGACGGAAAACGGAAGGTGGAGGTGTTTATGGCTATCATACATTAAATAATAGAATACGAATGCGTTTCGGTTTGCAAACTTGTTTTTCGCAGCTTCTGAATGCAGCGCGGCGTGAGAATTTCATGATCCAACTACGCGCCCTTGACGCTCGCAACTCCGTCCGAACGTAATTCTGCGATGTTTTCATGGATGGCATTTTAATTTCGTCTTGTAATTCCATTTCCATCCCTCCTTGGGCCACTCAATAATTAATTCCATCTAATTTCAGGGATCTCGCCCAAGAGAGCGAACGTTAAGAGGGAGCTGAACGCGCCTACATTCTTTGGTATTTAATCCGCTCCCGCATTCCTGAATTATTCCAATCCTCGCTAATAAACGGTCTACTTAAAATAATGTCAGTTTCGGAGGCTCAGTAAATTTAAATAAGCTTTGCAAGTGCAATTTATCCTCGTACTCAGCCTAGTGGTTATGCTGTGTTGGGTCTTTTCAATTTAAACCTAGGATTAATGATTAAGTTTTGGCGGGGTTTTTTATGGTGCAGAATGAAAGATTTTATTATAAATTTTGATTGTTTGAACACGATTTATCCCATAGTTTAATATTAAAAGAAAAGTTGTTTGTTTACTCTATGCTAGAGTTTCGATAGCTGCTACTCAGTGAACTTTTAGAGGGAGGCATTACTGAGATACCCCAAGTTGGATACGTAGCTATCCCCTTGATCAGAAATAGTGATTTTGATAGTTACTAAAATTCAAAACCTTATAAGAAATCATTAAAAATAATTTTTGTAGAGAATTACTTCACAGGATTTAGAAATAAGGGTTTCATTTCACAGACCTCAGCTTCCATAGGAACCTACAAATGAGTAGTGATATAAAGTTTGGAAAAAATAGGTTGCGGTGAAATAAATAAGGCCAGGGGCGGCGTGGTTGCTCACGGGCCCGGGCCGCTGAACGTCCAGAGGGACCCGGTTTTTGTAACCCCCCCCCCTCCCCCTTCTGAAAAAATCGTGCGTTAAAAATGCGTTTCAGGTTGTTTCGGGTAAAAGGTTTGCAAATAATATATTAATGACATAACAACTTTCGATGCGATAAACGTCTTATTTTATTTACTTTAAAATCCTGACCCGGACGGGAATCCCCGCCTTCCCGCCCTGGCCACGCCGCCCCTGAATAAGGCCTACGATTCTTTGTGTTCCATAAAAATATTGTTTTTCTGTTTCTTTCAGCCGGAGTGGGAACATTTTGTAATAAAATTCTTAAATAAATTCTTCAGTTATTATTGCGATAAAAAATACTTCCGTAAGTGCCACAATTTATATGACACGATTGTTTCACGAAATTATTGTTGCACCCTGAGATCCCAATATGTACCGAAAAGGTATGTTATGTGGTAAAATGAATACAATTTAAAAGAATACTGATTAATTTTTAACCAATGGTCCCTGCCAATTCATTATACCGTATAAGTGGCTTCCATACTGCTCATTGAATTCTAAAAGAGGTTTTATTCTCCAATAATTCACGTATCCACAGTTCTTTTTTCTCCTATGGTATTCAAAATCCAATCACTTCCATCCAAACTTTCTTTCAGTAGCCTAATGCCAACCAACTACTTCCTAGCTTTCTCTACCATAATTATTGCCGCACCCTTCGTTCTCCGCTCACTCAGCTCACTTTACTCTTTCTATCCTACAAACCAACATTTATAAATCGCCAACCCACTGTAGTTTTCCATCTATAATTTCCACATTGGCAGCAATAAAAGCTAAGAATCACTTCAATGCTTCTATCAGCCGTCTTTTCATGACCTTTTGTAAGGTTTACAATTCTCTTCTATTTAAAAATACCTCCTTCAACGATTCAACTGCACGCATGACATTTTTATACTGTGACTTTTTTCCTGCAAAAATAAATTTATACATACCGGTTTTAACCTATTCCCTCCGGCATTTACGTTAAATGATTCCATCCAGTCATATGAGAATTACCTTCTTGTCATGCTACGCTTCATCTTCATCCAATACCTCTTACATCTATTCTAAAATCGATCCAATGGAGCCTTCAGCCCTTCAGTTGACTGGCTGACTCACCTAAGCTTGTCCATCTAGAATTAAAACTAGTTAAATTACGGTTTCCTGTCTCTTTCCTTCCCATTTTAAAACTTCCCATGCCTCCCTTAATTTTCCTTGCAACCCATACTAATGAGGTGGGTGTTACTTGTAGGCTTCGAATTCGTTCTCATACAGTCTACTCATTTATATTTCAGAAGTTGACATTTTCCACTCTACTACGTTAATTGAATTGATGAAATCCACATGAAACATATCCCACTTATTTTACATTTACCCAGTATCTCTCTGACACAGTGTCTGAGTATCTGAGTGTCACACATTATCCCTTAGTTATCTGAAACCTAACCAATACATGGCGAAGTACATATTATAGTTAAATTAAGATAATAAAATCATTCCCTAGGATACTCTTTACCACTCCAATATTACGTACTAATATGCCTCAAATAAAAGACTGATTCCTAATATATTCGATTTAAATAGGGAAGGAGAATGAATGAAAGGAGGGTTCAGAGAATGAAGAAGGTAAAAACAGATCTAGCAGTTATCCACAAGATATATGTTTCTGCGTGAACTACATCATTATCAATTGACTTGATAATGGCGGAGTGTGCCGAAACTAGTCGTTCGACAACATTATTTCTTGTGAAAAGCAGAAAAATCTGTTTTTTTAACTTCATCATAGAACAATTCCTCCACACCAGCTCTGAAATATTACTTAAATAAAACATCCCTCCTTTCCCTCCCCGTTTTTCGCCCATCAAAGAGTACGGCCTTGGGGAATTCAAGCACTCATATAGTTGTTAGCTGCGAATTTCCCATTAAATAGACACCGAAAACAAGCAATACCTGGCTTTAGGAGAGTGATGGAACGAGCTGAAAGGATTTCTCCGCAAATCAGACAAATTGGAGAATAGACAAGAGACACTGGAAAGGACCGAATGTTCCATTTGACGGCGAATCGCGCGTCTTCGCCCTCTCCACTTCTTTTGTCATCATCGCTATGGTGGCGCTAGTTCCGCTGGTATCGCGCAAACGCGGCTATGTACATTGCATGTGTGTATACGCGTCGTCGCCGAGCGACAGCAAACAACGAGGCAAAGGGAACAAAGGCTCCGTACATTACTCTCCTTCCTTCCGTAATCCATCCTGTTCCCAATATACGCGTGTACAGATTAATCGCTTCGCAAATTAGACGCCATCCTAATAGCACACGCTGTCTCCCACCCTCACAAACACCCTCCCCAACACAAAACGCAATACGCGAATAGGAAGGATTCCCTTTCCAATTCGTATTCCCTTTCTCCATCCACTCCCGAGCCCATTTTGAAGATTTGCGGAGGAATGCAATTAGTCTCCCTCGTGCCGGAATGGAGACGACGAGCAGGGTGGAAAAGGGAGGGAGCGAGGGAGATGGGGGTAGAGCATTGGCGCGAAAGGCAGGAGGGTGGAGGAGATTTCGCGTCTGCGGGGTTAACGCAGTGTTTAGAACTCTGGTTTTCCATGCGGAGGACCGGGTTCGAATATGTACCACACTCCTGGCCCTAGTAGCCTTTCTTGAAGAGCTGGCTGATATCGGCAACGGACTTTGGTCCTCTCTTCCACCTTAGGGGTAGTGCATAAACTACGTTACCGTTTTCGGAGATTTTTTATCGATTTCGATGGGGGATACGTAGGTTGAAATAAGACAAATAAAGTAGCCGAACTAGATATAATAGAACTATCTAATCTCAATTGGAACAAGAAATATTAATTTTTAAATTTTAAAAATAAATCATGAATCACGGCACAAGGTGCTGAGCTCATCTACTTTGTTCACTCTCCTACTCACATTTCCGACTGCTGCCTTAAAAAGTGTTGTCACGAGGTCACTATTTAACCCGCGGGAAGGTTAAAATGTAAGCAATTTGGTGGTATGAAGACTTGCTACATTGAAGAGGCAATGGTTCAGTTACATTGAGTTAAAGTAGAAGCTTGGGGTGTAAGAAACAACCCGCGCCCTTCCTCATGTTAAACTCGGTAGTATTGTCGACGCGATGGTGAAGAGTAAGAAACGTAAACAGGTGTATTGTAACAGATACGCAGGGCGGGTAACTACCCTTTGCATCACTGACTCACTCACTGACGTATACAAATTCCCGACCGGTTCCAGAAGAGATAGGTACTTGAAATTTTTTGTGAAATTTCTTTGGCAAAATTCAACGTAGGAAAAAGTCGGAAAACGTTGAATTTTGAACCGGAAGTGACCCAAAAAAAAAAAAATGGCCGATTTTTCGACTTTTCGAAATTTAGACTTTTGGTTTCTCCTTAATATCTTTTGAACTATGGGTCGGATCTGAAAACTGTTTGGATTTAAGTAATGGGGAATTGAATTATCTAAACGTTAAAAAGGCTCTAACATTAATAGTTTTCTCACCAGAGGTCCTCGAACACAAAATTTCGTAGAAAATTTCTATTTTTTGCGTTCATTAATTTTTAACTCCGAAACTAAGATTCCGATAGAAAAATACTTCCTTCAAAACTTTTAGATCTCTGAGAGACCTACAATTTGATATCTTTTGTTTTTTCTATCTTGTATAGTGCTCTTGTTACATGGTGCCAAATTCGAAATTCGGTAAAACTGTAAAACCCCCTTTCCCCTCGTTACCCGCCATAGGTTTATAGGCGACCTCCCCCCCCCCCCATTCGACCCCAACTGAACGTAACAAAAGAATGATTCTGGAACATGACCACCACTTAATTTATTTTCTTTTAATTCATGGATTCATGTGGTAACTACACAGAAAACGCTAACCTGTGCCATAAATTCCTATCAAAGAATCAAAGTGGTTACGGTCCATGAAGGACTGCAATGTCAAGGGAGAAGCGGTCTACTAAATTATTCCTGAGGAGTACAGTATCCTAAAAGGAATCCCGGGTGTCGGGGTAATTTAAAAACATGCTCAGAATTCCTATGATACTTATCCACCAACTGGAACAAGACCAAGCATTAACGAATACGTTTTGGTAAAGAGTATTACTTAACTAATTCTTAGGTATTTGAATTTCCATCACGCTAATCATAAACAGAAGTGCAAAAGTTAATCGCAGTGAAATTGTAATTATCAATGTTCAATTACTGAGACTTTACATCCATCTCAGTCCATTCATCGGTATTTTGCAGTTGATACCAATGAGTGACTACAATAACTCATTTTCAGATTTGAAGTGAGTAAGAAAAACGTTGCGTCTTTCCACTGATATCACTCTCACTAGGAAAATGAATGTACACATTTAGCCTGTAACCTTCGATTCTCTTCTGTTATTGATTATTCGGTGAATATTTCAGCATCATTGCGAGTTTCCCTAAAAAAGCAGTGAATATTGAGACTAGAAGTCCAAAATTTCAGTTAAACCATACATTGAAATTTAAAAGCTATGAACTCATGAAAATGAAAGACGTACCATAATGATGGTAAGATTTTCTGAACAGGTTCAACAAAATCCTATTAACTGCTCTATTCTAAATGATTTTAAAGAGTTATCTTCGTTCTCGTTTTCACAGAAGACGAATAAATAAGTATCACTTAGTTACCATGACATTAGACTGTTCTCCACATTCCCCGAAATCGGAACCGTAACTAATTGCGCTAAAAACCTACTTACCACCTCCCTTTTCCTAGACACGATTTTCGTTCATAAGCATTAAGTGCAAAAAGGTAATGCATACAAGGGAAGTACGCGCACTAAATAGACTATTTTTTGCGTTTATTTCGGATAATTATATCTCTCTTACCCTAAAATATTTTCATTTCCAAATGGACATTGTATGTATAGATATTAATATAAAAATAAGAGAATAGTAAAAAAAACAGTAATGGTACCCTTTTCAACAGTGAATTAAGGAAAACAATGTGAAACCCACACCTATTCTTTCCCGTCATTTCTTAAGGGCATGTCATTGGAGATTGCCTAAGATCAGCACCGGTCGAACAGTAAGTTCGGTTTTCATGCGAGTCTTCTGACAACACTGCTCAGCAAAAACATTCATTGCCACCATGGCTCAAATGGATAAAACCCAGTACGGAACATAAAATCAATAACTTGGCTTCGCAACTCTATCTAAAAACTAACCTTATTTCAATTATCCACACACAAAATCTCTCTCAATATATTCCAGACTTATATAGCAAACACGACTAATATGAATCAATTCAAGAGTTTTCAAAATGAAAACTGCGATATGGACTTTGATGCAAAAATACTTTTTCATTAATCGCCGACGAGACAGAATTCGCGACCACTGAGGACAGCTCATTCTTACTCCACAGACTAAATCTCCCGATTCTTCTCATGCTGCATTCATGAACATCGAAGAAAAAATAATCAACCGGAAATCCTTTCATGTATTCAAAGGCAAAGGGGACTTTAGTAATTAATAAGATGCTCAGAGAGTTATTTTTTTTATCATAAACCAACTCCGCAGCCAACAAGCCAAAGTTGGCGGATTCATTGGTCTTGAATCCATATAAAAATGTAATGCTCTTTTATTCCCGGGGAAGGATTTTAAGATTACTGGATAACGGGAGAGAGGGACTCGGGGAGAGAAGGGGAAGGCAGCGTAACCACGCGGAGGCGGTCAAAGTGGTCGGGGTGTGCCACATGTTAAAATGGTATTCCGTTTCGGCCTTTCTATCTACGTAGATGGAACGCCAAAACGGATGCCGGTCATGGAGGCACGCGGTCGCTAAGCCTTGCGAAGAGAGGATTTCGTAAAAAATTAAGGAGATAACGATGGTCGGCTCTTTTTACAACGATTTCAGTCCAGCTTTCGTTTTTAAACCTTGAGTCGTCATCACTCAAATCCGATTTCGAGAAGGAAAGGATGATGCAGATAATTCCCAAGCGGCCACGGTGTTACGTGGATGCGATGCGTAGATGGGTTGCGGTGTATGGACACCGGATGAGCCGAGGAACAGAAATAAAGAAGAAGAGGAGGAGATCTCTCAGTGACCCAATCTCAAAATCGGCCAAAAGGTAAACAAGAGCGCGAGTCAGGAGGACTGTGGGACTGGCCAAGGAAATCGCACCAGCACTTTAGTTTTACGTGATATGACATTTTAGTTGACTATACCGGACACTTGCTGTCAGTCACTTGCAAACAGGACGAACTGCACTAGGGATGATTAATGCCCAATTTAGACTACTACCGTAAGAACCAACGTAGCAACCCCACGTGCATTCACACTACTATTGCAACTTAGTGCTACCCTCACCAGGAATTCCGACGAGCAACTACATCTACATCTACAAAATACCCTGCAAGCCACCACAGGGGTGTGTGGCAGGGGGTGAGTATTCACCAACATGCATTCCCTCGATGCGTGCTTGTTTGCGGTCACTCTCCAAGGCAACACTCACTGCCAGTTTTCAACGTTGCTCACTCATAGCTCTAGCATAAATAGTTGCGCACTAACTCCTATTTTCCAAAGCTTATTCACGGAATGAAAAAATAAAATAGTTTAATGCATAAAATGATGCACAATGTATCACTTCACCCAAGTGATAGTTTGTGGAAAGGCTACATCTACAAAATACCCTGCAAGCCACCTCAGGGGTGTGTGGCAGGGGGTAAGTATTCACCAACATGCATTGCACTAGCATAAATAGCTGATGCATGTCATGAGACGAAGCCTCACAAGCATGCACTACTACACTACAGATATTATCACAATGGAGAGGGACCGTTAATATATATGTATTTTTCAACTACACAAAAGGACAGACTCAAGACAAGTAGAAAACATGCACGGCGTCTGTTAATACTAGGTAGCAGGAAAGGATTCAAGTATTATGGAGTACTACTACTAAGAGCTACACTACCTAACGACAAACCTAGATAAAAGTCTCATTGGCAGGTGTTATGGTCCCTTATCGTCAGTGGGAAAAATGACATTTTAAATCTGTCCGTTCTGCAGTCTAGTTCCCTAATTTTATTCCCATGATCTGATCTACCGTAGTATGTCGGACTTCGTCAAATAGGTAAGTACAGAGAAAGCGAACACAATAAAGATTCCCTTGCCTCTGTCACGTTTGGAGGATAAAAAATGGTTTAAAAAGCAAACGACACTACTCTTTGATTATTCATCAAAGTAGCACCATCTGCTTCACTATTTTCATTGTCTTCTTGGATTATCGTCATTCATCATTTCCAGTTTACGCTCGCCACACCAGGACGCGTTACCAACGCGCGTTCACGCGGTGGTTTGCGCAAACCACGGTACGGACCACGGTCGCTACGTTAGAAGTGTGAACGGGGAACAAGGAGGATCATCCCTCGAGCAACTCGAGAAGAGCCCAACAATGTTTAAGTTCGCCGGCTGAGCGTGAACCAGTGTGGATACATCGTGGCCAGGATATTGCCCCCAACGACTGTGAAAATAATCATCCCATTACGAGAGCTAATGTATACCTACCAACAAAAAGTACATACCTATGAAAAGCTAAAACCGGCCTTAAAAATAAAAAAAATTGAAATCAACCCGTTGCGATCTTAAACATAGGTGATCATGCGGGAACCAGTGGCCATAGTGGCAGGCCGTCTCTCACCCAATGGTCCTAGCTCACGTGAGAATAACCAATGTTGAGTGCAAAAACTATAGGGATGTCGGGCGGCCAATGAGAAATACTCTTCGTACTGAATAAAACTCTTTGTAATGTAATGTAAAGTAATGTCTTTAATTAATAATGCACAAAGGGAACTAATATAGCAGGGACCATGCTACGCACACGTGTCCACTGTGATGATACCATAACAACTACTCTCTGTTACTCCTCCCGCCAGAGGGCTCCCAATGCCAAGTCTTGCCATCTAGTGGAGGACAGGGCATTGGTGCAGCCATCTAGTGGTAGTAAGAAATAATGTTACAAAACGTAACACTACCTTAAAATAAAAGCTCAAATAAGGATCATCAGGAATCCAGAAAAGGTAGTAAATACCCCAAACCGAAGCAAAACGGTATAAATATGAGTAAGTGATCAAAACGAGCAACGATGTATCATGAGAGAGGGAGCTAAAGAATTAGCGAGAAGGAATTGGAAAATTGGAATGAAACAAAAATAAATGGAAAGGACGAAGACAAATGAAAGTGGAAGGAAGTAGAGAAATTGGAAAAAGGTGAGAAGAAGAGAAATAGAAGGAGAAAGAGAGAGGGCGGAGAGAAAGAGAGAAAAAATGAGAGGAGCAGGAAAATCGGACAAACAGGGAATGCCGGGAAGGGAAAGCGAAGGGTCGGGGACGACATAAAACCACCGGAAGCTTCCGGGTGATATTGAAAAACTTTTGCAAATGGATTCGAAATGCGATTTGGTGCTCAATATTCAAGAGCGCGACGACAGCAGATTGGCGCATTTGGTGAGGGAAGGAGAGGGAGGGAGTTGAGGGGAAGGCACGGCAGGTTGGGGTGGGGGGGGGGAGGTGCTAGCCGAGGATGATGGCAAAGAAAAAAGGCTATCAATCCGTGTTTTTCCTCTTTTCGATTGTTGTTCGGGCGAACGGTAGGAGGGGCAACAAAATTCATCCCGGAACCCTGCCCGCCCCTCTCTTTCCACTGTCCCATTTGAAGAGAATTGGTCGCTAGGGAGAGATAGTGAGAGGCATGCAGCCAAGGCATCCATCTTCGCATCCCCCAACAACACAACACTTGATTACAGCTAACGAATTGAGGAACGAAAATTTATTCATCCATGTTTTATCAGAAAAATATCTCTGTCATCTTCGAGGGATGGCTAATGTGAGGGGCTTAATGCTTGCGGACCTGAGCGTTAATTAAAAAAAAGATGTGAAATCGAGGCATGGAAAACACTGGAACCTTTTGGTAAGAAGATATTTTTTTTGCATTGAGTTAATAATTCTGTTTTATAAATGAATTATTAAATCCTGTGTTGATTTATTATTACTAAACTTAATCAAAAATGTTTGCTCTGAATGATGTAGGACGGTGGAATTAGAATGGATATAATATATCGAATTGAGTGAATAATATCCGTTTTTGGACGAATTTAGAATTGAGAATAATTTGGTAAATACATCAATATACGAAAATGATCATGGGTAATCCGGAGCCAATAATTACTCAGAAAAGTACTAAGAGTCAGGATGGACCATGCCAGTGTATAAATGAATGAATTCAATGGCAAAGAAAATAGGTATGCCAAAGAAAATAGGTATTAGAAAAGCATTTGCCATTTTTAACTTGCTAATATCAATGTTATTGGTTGCTTGACTAATATTTGGCAAATAAATGCTTTAGATTAAATACCCTATAAATAGAAAAAAGCTCAATGATAGGTATTTATTACGTGTACATACGGAGGTTTTATTCGAAAATCTCTGAATAATTTTCTTGCATATTTAAAAGCGTCTAACTCGGAGTGAAAATCGTTACTCAATAGATAAATGAGAAAAAAGACTCTATTGTAGTTTTTTTTAGCAAAGGTCAGCACATGATTATCCAAGATACCCAAAACGTATGAAGAAGATGATCTTCGGAACCCTTAGGACTGGCATGAGCAATATTACTATTCGGCTTCTGAGTAGACGTGCCGCCTCCCGGGCTCACTACTTTGACACATTGCAGCATTGCGGGAAGATAAATGATGAATGATTAACTACCATAATTGGGATATAAGAGAAGAAAGAGACTCCGAATCGAAATTGTAATACATATAGGCGATAAAAAGGGAAGACTGCCATTGCAGGTATCAGAGAGGATAAACGGAGTGAGGACATAAAAAAACGCTCATGAGATCGAGGCGGCGCGACGATCTTAAGTCGATTTCAGAGCAACGAAAGAAGTTAAAGCCAGGAGGAAGGGAAAGTCGAAGGAAGAGACTTATGCTAAGAGACCATGAGACTTAAAGCGAAAGGAGAGCGGCGTTCGCAGCGAGGGAGGGAGGAGAGGCTGGAAGAAAAAGGAGGCGGAAACTGGGAGTTAACCGCCCAACTCTGTGATATCCCGCCTTCCAGAAGGAGGAAACGGCTTCCAGAAAGAGAAAAAAAGACTATTTGTTACATTCGTATCCATGAGTGCCTACTAAGCCTAAGTTCATAAATATGGAGGAACACTTATGTCATCGATGCTTCACTACCTATTTTTACCTCATTTTTTGAGAACTTTAATTGCATCAGCAAATGCTTGTGAAATGGGATCATTGCACTTACGGTTGAATTGCTCACTACTTGTGCAATATGTTGTTCATACATCATCTAATGTCAATAATTGTGCATGCGCGATATTATACGTTAATCAATGCTTATATCAGCAGCTTAAATCCTACAACATTGCAGCAGTACTTAATTTATTCGCTCGTATTCTCAAGTGTGAAATTCTACGGAGGAAAAATCATTCGTCTTGACCGGGACTCGAACCCGGAAACTTCGACATCTCGCCGATCACACTAACCAATCACATTCTCTCTCACTGACAAAATTTGCGAACTCTTGACGTGGGTCTTCCAAGTCATGGTGGAAGTAGGTAAACAAGCGTTCTTCGCTCTCCTACTTAGTGAACAAATGAATAACGTACGTAAGATTTGTTCCTCGAGGATAGGTCAAAAATTTAAAAACTATAACTTCTTGCCAACGTTTCGGTGTATAATTGACACCATCTTCAGGGCTACAATATTACGGTACAACAACATAATTAATTAATTAACATAAAAATATCACAAGTTCCACCTTACAAATCAAAGTATCATGCACGTCATAACAATATACAAATACGAAATACTTCGGATTTAGCCAGGAACATCATGTTTCAACAATCCACATCTCCAAATAAAACTGTATAATATTTTTCCGGATAAGGAGCAATCAGAACCATTTTATGGAATGGTGCATTACTATATTGTGACCATATATCACTATGGGTACCAATTCCATAACCACAATGATCTTTTAAAACAATTGACAAACAAAATTTAAAAAGTGACATCTATGTATACAGCCAAAAAATATTCCAACAAATTCAAATCGTTAATACTACAACCGCAAATCATTTATACTTATTTACTACTTCATTACCTATTTGAGTAGTTTGCTCACTCACGCACGTGAGATGACAAGCAATTCCCCGGGGTTATTCTTTATGAATTTCAGCTTTCAAAAGGGAAGCTGCTGACCCGCACCCGTGAAAATATTTTCGCATCGGAAAGGAAGCTTCTCTGTCTGGAAGTGAGATAGGGCAGCGCCCCCTCCTTTCCTCATGCAGCCTCCCAATGCCTGGACCGCCCCCTCCAGTCTCCCCCATATACATGCCCTTTCAGGGGTCACAGCTACAATTTCGAACTAGAAAGTTTATCCATTGTGTTTCTTGTGTCCAAAAACCTAAAAATTGCAAGTTTCGCAAAGAAATACTGTCTTTTTTGTATTTCGAAACAATTAACATTGAAAGCCCATAAGGCAAAATTTGGATTTTTGTTTGGACTGTAAGCGTGCGCGCAGCGGTCGGCACTAGCGTCGCCCCGGTGTTGGTCTCAGCTGAAATGGTAGCCGCCGGATGTGGAATCACATTTAGGTGTGGCTCCTCTAACACCTGGCGGCGCCTTGCCGTGGGATCTTGCTTCGTGGGAAGATGCACGGGTAAGGTAAAAAGCTACTGCAATTGCCGGCCAATAGGGAGCCCTCGAGGGGGTCACGCGGTGACGCGGTGCTGGGCGCTGCGTGGTGGCAGGAGAGACTCGAGCAGTCTCGCGCGGGTGACCGATAAACATGTATTGTGTGTGCGTGAATAAATTGTAAAAGCAGAATTTCCGACTTGTTCCCTTACTGCGTCTTCTCCGGACCAAATCCTTTTATTTAAGCTAAGCGCTTACAATTGGTGTCAGAAGTGGGATTGCCTCAAGGCGTTGGGAAGTGCGGTAATACCAAGTCGTGAAAAGGTGAGTGACAATGGCGAGTCGCGTTAGTTTATCGGGTCGTGAAATGGAGCTCCAACAGGCGGTGGATGAACTTTGCACGCAGCTACGGGCCCTTAAAGAAGAAAACGCGATTTTTAGGGCCCGTACAGTAGACGTGGCCGGAGCAGGGGAGAACTCGAGGAAGTCATATTCAATGATATCGGCGATTGAAAGCTTTTCGGGATCCACAGGGGAAAACGTTGAAGCATTCTTTTCGCAATTAGAACAAGTGGGAAGGTTGGGTGGCTGGGATGATGAGGACAGGCTAAGCGCGGTCACACTTCGCACACGCGGAGGAGCCGCGGATGTCCTGAGGGCGAAGACGAGGGCGGGGGGGGCCTTGAACTACCCCGAAGCAAAGAAGGTGCTATTGGAGAGATATCAGGGGGAAGAATAGGAGATTTTACAGGGAGATGCTGGCAAACGTGCAAATGGGCCCAGGGGAGCTAATAGAGGAGTTTGCAGATCGCATCCGCGATATAAATAGCCATACATGGAAGGAGGAGGGTGATGCTGCCGTGGCTGCCGCTCGCCGGTCGGAGGCGGACGAGAGGGCTTTGGACGCCTTCCTAAATGGTCTTCCCGGCAGGGTGGGTGAGCACACGCGCCTCGCAATGCCGGAGACGTTTGACGCCGCTGTCACCGCAGCCGTGCGCGTGCGGGAGGCCGAGCGAAGGATTCGACCAGAGAGAGAGGGGCGAGAGGAAAGAAAAATTTTCGCGGTTCGTGATGGAGCCTGTCACGCCTGTGGCCATTTTGGGCATCTCGCAAGGGACTGCAAACAGAAGGGCAGAATGCAGTGTTTTAATTGCGGGAAGGTAGGACACTGGGCCCGAAACTGCCGGGCGCGAGAACAGGGTAGTTTTAGCCAGCGGGCTGAGATGCCGTTAAACGGTTCCGGGGCCGAGCAAGTCGCCCGCAACGGCCCCAATTAAGGATTGTCCTCCCGTGTGTGCACCGCGAGGGGGGAGTGAAAGACTTGGCGGTGACTGTGACGTGTGGAGGCATGCGGCGGCGCATGTTAGTGGATACAGGAGCGCAGGTGAGCCTTTTAACTAAGAAGTGCTGTGGGGGCCGAGTACCGAAGAGGTCTACGTTCCGGATAAAGGGATTAAATGGAGGGTATATTTGGAACTTCGGAGAGGTGGTGGTTCCGTTAGGTTTCGGCGATAGTGTGTATAACCTAAAGGCTCAGGTTGTAGACAGTTTGGGGGGTCACGAGGGAATTTTAGGAATCGACTTCCTCCGCGAAAATGGGGCAATAATTGACGTGAGCAAGGGCGAACTCACAATTGGCGGGCGCATAATTTGCCTGACTGAGAGTAGAAGGACGGAGCCTGTGGAGATTCCGTCGCGGCCAACGGAGATTGGCGGGCCAACGATGGAGATAAGGACGGAAGGCGTGGCTGCAGCGGCGTGGGGAGGCGGAGCAGCGAACTTCGCGGAGGAGAGACCGAGAGACGCAACGACGAAGGACCCGGCGAAGGAGACGGGAGACGCGGGGAAGGAATGGCGCCGCCCCCGGGTGAATATGCCGGTGCGGTTTGTTTCAGCGGAGGTCATCCCAGCACGGAGCGTTCGTCTCATGACCCTCCCCCTTGGTGGCGGCTGGAGAGAGGGCCATGAGTGCATGGTTGAGTCGGCGCTGGAAGTGGACGACTGCTGGGTGGCCCGATGTGTTTGTAAGGTGAATGGGGAAGGAGGTGCTAAGATCCAAGTAAGTAACTTTGGAATGATAGATGTAACTCTGAGTAAGGGTACAGTGATCGCGATAGTGAGCGATGTGGTGGAGACAGTGAATAATGGGTGGGACGAAGGTGCAGTGCAAGGGAACGGGAGTGACAGGGACGTATGCATTTCCGTGTGTAAGGCTGGTGACGATAATTTTAAGGACGAGATTGCAAGGAAGTTGTCCCATCTGGATATTGAGGAACAATCGGTACTGCAGCCTTTAATCGGAAGGTATAGTCATTTGTTCTCGCCATCGGGAACACCCCCGGCCACGCACTTGGTAGAACACCACATTCCTACTGGTGATGCCCGGCCAATTTACAGAAGACCCTATCGGACCCCACATCACTTGAAGCCATTGATAGACGATTTCGTGAAGGAACAATTAGAGGGGGGTATAATTGTGCCAAGTCACAGCCCCTGGGCTTCGCCCATCGTGATTGTACCGAAAAAGTCTGAGGACGGAAGGCCGAAGTATCGGTTTTGCATCGATTTTCGCGCTTTGAATTCAATAACTAAGCCTGATGTTTATCCTTTGCCTAACATTACCGAAACACTTGACTATTTGGGGGGATGTAGGTATTTCACCACACTTGATTTAACTGCGGGTTACCACCAAATTCCGATGGCTCCAGATTCGCGTGAGAAAACCGCCTTTATTGTGCATAATGGATTGTATGAATACCTCCGAATGCCCTTCGGTCTTAGAAATGCCCCAAGTGTCTTCCAACGCTTCATGGATAGTATTTTTAGAGAAATGTCTCCCACGGAATGTCTAGTGTATCTCGATGATGTCATCGTCTTTAGCGGCTCAATAAAGGAACACGCTTTGCGTTTGGGCAGAGTTTTCGAAAGGCTAGAAACGGCAGGATTGTCATTGAAATTGTCTAAATGCCACTTTGCCTTTCCGCAAGTGAACTATTTGGGACACATTATTAGTGCAAAAGGTATTTTTCCGGACCCTAGTAAGATTTCAGCGGTAAAGGAATTCCCTACTCCGAAAACAGTGAAGGAAATACAATCCTTTTTGGGCCTAACGAATTATTACCGTCGGTTCATCGAAAACTATGCGGTTATCGCCCGGCCGCTTACATCGCTCTTAAGAAAGGGTACCGCATTTGTTTGGACACCCGAGTGCGACGAAGCAGTGGAAAATTTAAAAACAGCGCTTACGAGCAGTCCCGTATTGGTGTACCCAGATTTCTCTTTGCCTTTTACCATCTCGACAGATGCGAGTAATTTCGCAATAGGTGCCGTTCTGTCTCAAGTGATCAACGGTGAGGAACATCCGGTAGCATTTGCCTCACGGCAACTGAAGAAATCTGAGCTGAATTATACCACAACAGAGAAGGAATTGGTTGGAGTAACTTGGGCCGTCAATCAGTTTAGAAATTATGTTCTCGGACGAAAATTTACCATTGTGACGGACCACGCAGCCCTCACGTGGCTATTTAATTTAAAGGACCCCAACGGCCGATTAATGAGGTGGACATTAAAACTGGGTGAATACGATTACCGGGTGGTCCACAGGCCAGGAAAAATCCATGCAAATGCTGACGCCTTGAGCAGGAAGGTTTGCCATGTATCTGCCGAAGAAATAATTAATTTTGGAGATGAGCAGAAACGAGACCCTGAGTGTGTAAAGTGGGGAAGGGAAAATAATTTCGTTGTCGTTGGGGACGTTATTTGTAAAAGACACAAGGGAGGAGATAAAATAGTGGTACCACGAAATTGCAGAGAGAGAGTCTTGCGCCAGTGCCATGATCATATACTTTCGGGACATCTAGGAGTACACACCACCGCGAGTAGGGTCAGGAGGGACTACTGGTGGCCAACGATTTTGAGAGATGTCAAGGAGTATGTGAAGCGTTGTATAGCCTGTAGCCAGCGAAGCCCTTACGGTAAGTGTAGGGCCCCTCTACAGGCACTACCAGCGGCGGAAAGACCCTTCGAGTTCATTGCTATTGACGTAGTGGGCCCTCTTCCAAAGACCGATGGTGGGAATCGATATATTTTGTCTATCCTAGACCATTTTACAAGATACTTGGTAATGGTGCCTTTGCCCGACCAAACGGCCGAAACCATATCCGTCGCACTAGTAAAACAATGGATATTGAAATTCGGGGTGCCGGAGTTATTGCTTACGGATCAGGGGACTAACTTTATGTCCGATCTTTTCCGACAGATTTGTGGACTATTGAAGGTAAAAACGCTAAGGACCTCCCCGTTCCACCCACAATGCAATGGCCGAGTTGAGAGAGTTCATCGGACAATCGCAAATATTCTTAGCCATTACGTGAACGTACGAAACGACGACTGGGAAAAGCACCTCGCATTTGCCGTGACTGCGTATAACACGAGTAAACACAGGAGCACTGGGTTCACCCCGCACGAGTTGGTTTTTGGACGGCAGATGGCATCACCTTTCAATTGTCTCGGAATGAGTAGCGCAGGAAAGGAACACCCTGGTGTGACAGGACTACGAGAGAGGTTGAAGGGAATGTGGAAACAATGCGCCCGTAATGATCGTTTAGCAGTGAGGAAAAGGAGGGAAACGGTTAGAGGAAAGGGTAAGGTGAGGATATATAGAGAAGGCGACTACGTATTTTTAGGTGACCCTTGTTTAAAAATAGGGCAAGTGAAAAAGTTTCATAGACCGTGGAAGGGCCCGTATCGCGTGTTGAAGGTAACTTCAAAGTGCAATCTAATGTTGGAGCTTCCATTTCGAACCCTTATTGTGCACATAAGTCGTGTTAAGCCTTATCACGGTCCTGTTCCCCCCCCTGATGCAGTGAATATTGGTGATCGCCCCCGTGGACGGCCAAAAAGAAACCGAATCACCGCGCGAGTTCCGGAGCCAGCTGATCCGACCCCCCCTGAGTGGGAGGACGAGTGGGTGGAAGGTCGAGGGGAATCCTTGGTGACTCAAAGCACAGGAGGAGGAGACGTCAGCGCGGAAAGGGAGGACACTGTTGCCGTAGAGGAGGAGAAGTCCCTCCCCGCTTCCCCCTGTGTTGGCCATTCCCCTCCACCCCCTGTCCCTCATCAAGAAGACACTGCCTCTCCGCTCGAGGTGGAAGGAGTCGTCACCCCTCATCCCCCTCCCGCCCCTCCGCTCGAGGTAGAAGGAGTCGCCGCCCCTTATCCCCCTCCCCTCCCCCGACGTTGTCCATATCGTTTGCGACCGAGAAGTGGACGCGGTGAGTCATCCCCACCTTACGTGATTCCCCCGCCTGCATCCTCTCATCGCTATTATCTACGCCCGCGGGAGGCGCTGACACGATGGGAGGAGGAAGAAGAGGATCTGGAGGACCTTTAAAGTGTTGGGTTTGGTTGTTGTGGGTGGTGGGGTGTGGTTTGGACCCTACTAGGGGTCAAGAAGTGACACCATTAAAAAGTGGTATATTATTTGAAAGACAGCGAGATGTAATTTTAACTGAACATTCGTGGATGGTAGTAATAAATTTTGATCTGGGTGCCATGAAAGATGAGTATAAAAAGGTGAGACAAATTTTCGATGACGTAAGGGGTAGAATGAAAGGGGAAGTTAGGCAGAGTTTTAGTCGGGGGTACCTCTTGGCGTTAGAAAGAATGAATAGGGAATACCAACATGTCAAGGAGGAAATAGAAACATTAGTAGATTTGGTCGAGAAACGACGAAACAGACGGGGCTGGATCAATTTTGGGGGCCAAGTATTAAAAACAGTTTTCGGAACGCTGGATGAACAGGATCTCCACCGGATTGAGGAAAAGATCAATAAATTAGAGCAGGACGGTTTGGGGATTCGGGGAGAGTTGGACAATCAAATTATAATAATGGCAGGATTAGAGGAGAGGGTGACAAACAATACCCGATTCCTACGAAATTTAGTTTCGGAATTGATTAGCGAAGCGAACAATAGCCGAAAATTAATTCAGGGATTAGCAGAGGCCAACCGGGAGTTGAGGCAACTGATAGCGACCGAGGAGGCGTTGAGGCAGATTGGGCATGTTCTTGTAAATGTTAGGATTGACCTTGTGGGGCTAAGGATGTCGCTAGAAAACAGCGTGTATAATAGTCTTAGCAGTGCCTTGGTTCCCCCTGGAAAGTTTTTAGAAATTATTAAAAGAATTCGCGATAATATTAACCCTCCTCTCCATATGTCAGCTCCTTGTGACCACGAATCACTGTATTTTTATTACAATATGGCGACAGCATCGGCTGTAGTAGTCAAAGACCGGCTACGGTTAGTTGTAGAAATCCCTTTGGGAAGTAAGGATAGTATGTTTGAACACTATAAACTGAAGTCTTTCCCAGTTTGGCATCAGAAACTGATGGTTTTCGGAAAATGGAGGGTTAGGGACACATTGCTAATAAACGGGGATCGGTCATATTATTCAGTTTTAAATGAAGACGAGATGTTTGAATGTAAAAAGGGGCAAATTTATACTTGTCCGACTAAGTTTGTTTTGCGAACCGGATCGTGGAAGAGTTGCGAGTATGATTTGTTTTTAGGAAGAGGTGCTGCTGAATGTGAAAGGGAAGGGGTTAATTTCACTGAGCCATATTTCGACCGAGTGAATCAAGGGTGGATTTACGCAATGCCAAGTCCATCCCATATCACAGTCGCGTGTCGGAACGCGGCTACAGCGAATAGGCCAGACTCTCGCCAACTTGAGGGGAGTGGGCTGATTACGAATGTCAGCCACTGTGACATAGTGGGAAGCAATTTTAAGTTATTAGCCAGTGGGTACCAACGGAGCGAAATAAAGGGGAAATTATTAGAAATAGTCCTTCCGGATGTTAGGATAGTCGAGGATGAAGGCAGCCTAGATATTGGAAACGACTCGAATCTGGAGGGTCTGCGAGACGAACTGGGACGGGAATTAATGACGCACAGGCGCTCAGTGGATTTTAATAAATGGGTAGGGAGACTGCGAGCAGCTAGCACCTCTACTCGTAATGGAAATTGGGAAATCATTGTGGGGTTAGGGAGCGCCATTGGGATAACAATTCTGATGTTATATTTGTACTGGAAGCGGTCGGCGCTGAGTAGTAATTGCGGCGGGAGAGCGGTAGAAAGGAAGAGGAGGAAAGGAGTAATCGACGCGAAGAATGTGCGCGTCACGCTATCGAGCTTGGAAGCCCCTGCTGAAGAAGTAGGAGCAGAGCCCGATGAAATAATTAGGAATTAGGTTTGGGTAGATTCAATGTCTTACAGGGGTTATTTTATTTTCATGAACGGAACATATCATTCCGCTAATTTCAAGAAAAAACACATTATTGGGATTAATAAGTTTGGTGTATATGTTTTGATAGTGATGTTGATAAGGGATTTCACTTAAACTTGAACATTTTATAATTAAATGAATATTGGTAAATGTCAAAATAACAGGTTTAAATGGACTATATGATAAAAGTGTTATAAACAGTCAATGTGCAATAGAAGAAGAATTTCTAGAACAAACTTCACAAGATATAGTAGTGAATTGTATTGCATGAATAGTAGTGAATTGTAGAGGGTGTTAGTTTGCATAGACTATGAATTGGGACTGTATGTGTGTAGTCATGTGTATGTATTTGTTTCCCTTTGTCATTCCCATTCCATTTATTTTGTTTACCTATGTAGGTCATGGGCAAAACGATTGGAATGAGTCTTTATATTGTTGGGTGAAAAATATTTTTCAGGGGCAGTGTTATTTTCTGGGTTGCATTTAAATAATTAATGTATAATCTGATTTTTATTTTTAGAACATTGGTTGACTGATTGGTTGTTGAATGAATCGCTGAATACAACATGTTATTCTTTATTATTCAACGATTCACTTTTGGGGGGAAGTGGTGTAAGCGTGCGCGCAGCGGTCGGCACTAGCGTCGCCCCGGTGTTGGTCTCAGCTGAAATGGTAGCCGCCGGATGTGGAATCACATTTAGGTGTGGCTCCTCTAACACCTGGCGGCGCCTTGCCGTGGGATCTTGCTTCGTGGGAAGATGCACGGGTAAGGTAAAAAGCTACTGCAATTGCCGGCCAATAGGGAGCCCTCGAGGGGGTCACGCGGTGACGCGGTGCTGGGCGCTGCGTGGTGGCAGGAGAGACTCGAGCAGTCTCGCGCGGGTGACCGATAAACATGTATTGTGTGTGCGTGAATAAATTGTAAAAGCAGAATTTCCGACTTGTTCCCTTACTGCGTCTTCTCCGGACCAAATCCTTTTATTTAAGCTAAGCGCTTACAGGACTCTATTTATGCGGTCAAAAGTTCATATTTATAAAATTTCGCTTAAACTCAACAAAACGTACGACCTTATTCTACCTAGGTACCAAATTTCATTTATGTGGCATGAAAGAAAGTGTCTGAAATTATAGGTTAGAAATGACACACGATCAATGGAACACTCTTGTATAACCGAGAGGCGAAGTGGAGTGGACGGTGGCCACGACAGAGTTGGAACTCGCAGGATGAGTCGATATGCAAGAGTCCTAATGCCAACGACGAGAATTTTAGAAAATGAGGAGGAACACACCTTTCAGGTAGCCTTTCAGTGATGATTTTAAATTATTACGAAGAAACCCAATTGATGAGAATCCAAAGCACAAGTTTTTCGACTAATTTTTGGCTGTTCTTGCATTTTATTATAATCCACACTAAAATGCTATATTTTCCGTTGGCATTCCACGCCGCGATGCCGCGGCCTTTGCCGTTAACTTCACTTAATAAGAACAGACATTACTTATCTAAGCAAAATTTATCATAATTTAATAAATGACACATAACTTTTCAACAAAGAAAAAGATCCAAGCAACCAAATTTTTAAATAAAAATAAAAACAGCACCAAACTTTAAAAGGTTAAAATCTTGAATGTCTATGTCTATGTATTTTTTATATTTAATGTCTGTAAATTTACAATTATATAACCAAAACAGAACTGTCAATCATTTAACATCACACATCATTGTTTATAGCCCAGAAGATGGATGAATAAACATCCGAAACGTCGGCAAAAGTTTAAAAATAAAAAAACTATTTGACCTATAATCGTGAAATTTGCACCATATAAAAAAAAGAGGTCGAGAACAAATACCATTTGAGTTAACTTCACTCAGTGCCGGTATGGTATTTGTCAAGGAATCGGGCTTCTAGATCGGCACCACCATCACAGAATCATGGTGGAACCGCTGCCTTTCACCAAGGTGGTAGCATGGAAGCGCGAATACTTGTGTCTTTTCGTGGTATCCTTCCGGAAAGTGGAGAAAGAATTATTTTTTCATAAAAAATACGAATATTTTCCGTCCCTGATTGGGATTGGAAAATCGATTTCGATTTTAATCGAAAATCGATTATCACACTCCGATTTTCGATTTAATCGAAGTCGACTTTTTGTTTTGAAAAACCGATCAAAATCGATTCTAGCCAATCGATTTTCGATTTTTAGCTTCCTTGCTAAAGCTAGCGTTTGAATTTTGCCAATCGAGCTGCGCCAGTTTGTAAACCGCCCTCCAGTCGACCGCAAGTCCAACTCTCATCCACTACAAGCTTGGAAGGAGATTGAGGGAGAATATCCCCACTTATACAAACCAGCCAACAGGGTTTTATCTATAGTTGCCTCTACCGTGCCGTGTGAGCGACTATTTTCTCACGCCGGGTTAATTACAACTCAGGTGCTAAATCGATTATTCGGAGAACATTTAAATATGTCAGTTTTCTAAAGGTCCATCCCCGAGGAACACTGGCTTTGCAAACAAGAAATAAATAAAATTCTGTTTTTCATTTTGTGGTATTCCCACTTTTCAATATACAAATCTTATTGCTACTAAACTGTATGTCATTTGCTTGTTATATTACCTATGTGTTTATAAGTATCTGTTATGGATTATTACTTTACTGTATATCTTATTATCTTTAAAATAATATATTGTATTAATAAATTTAACTGTATTCGGTTCTTATCCCTAGTGCTTCCATTAAACCATATTTTGTTACAACAGCACATCCGTATTTCAGCAATTACTTTACTATGTATAAATATCGATTTCGATTTTTCGATTATTTTGGGCAAAAAATCGAATTTTTAGAAAATTGATTTCAAAAACCAAAATCGAAAGTCGATTAATCGAAAATCGATTCTGGATTTAAATTTCCAATCCCTAGTCCCTGACTGTCAAGCCTACAACCTTTGGATCAGAATGGAATGAAATGCCTAAGATGTATTAATTTAATAGTAAAATTATAACGCGAATAGTGACACGTGAACTCTTTACTTATAATTAGCAGACGTCTTATAATACGTAATGACGTCATCCATTCCAACATTTCCATCCTTTTACTTTTTCGACAAACCTCTTTCGAGCGCCACGTGTGCCTATCCGGGTGTTATTTGGTATTGCCTCGGAAATTTTGAGCCTCAACAGTGACGCAGTTTTGCTTCAACAATTCCAAATTGGTCGATTTAAAAGTAGACATTTGTTGAATGTAGTGTGCATGTAGGTTTTTTTATAATAAAAAAAATTAGTCTGCTTTCTAGTTTGAGTCCAAATCACTAAAAACATCATCAACATTCATGGATACCGCCTTTTTAAGTTTCAATTAATGCCAAGCCTTATTTACGTCCTAATGCTGGAGAAGGTTGTCTTTTTTTAAAGAAAATTCATTACAAGAGAATATTATTCCCATATTTCATACCACTATGCATAGATTCATCTAATTTTATGTCCATTTCATTAAACAAAAATTTGAATCTACTAACTAACAATTAACTGTAAGCCATATTCTCATGACATCTAAAACTGCTTGATTTTAACTTCACTTATGTGATACGATAAATTAAATATTGGCCTTTTCCATCAAATTTTAACAATTGTTAGATCTTTTAAAGGCACCAGGTGCATGCTGGTTTCGTAGATCATGCTCACGTAAGGATCTGCGTAAAGGAGAGTGAAAAAAAACGGAAGCTCAGAATCGAATCCGGGGACTTGGTTCCCTTGTCAAAGGAAAAGGGATTAATTAAAAGACGACGAGCATGTAATCCGAAATACGGGAGAAAACGAAGCAAAAGAGTGAAAAAAGCAAGTCATTGAATTTCCCTTTTAAAGGGACGATGGCGAACAGACACACCCACACACACACTGACACAAGGGTTCGAACGGGTCCGACAGGGTGCGGACAAAAGACGTCCTCTCCCCCTCCCCTTCAAACTCTCCAATCCGAGCTTATTACACTAAGACAAAAATGTCCGCTACCTACAGCAAGCAAGTATGAGCAGAGGGAAAGGCAGAGGGGGGGGCGGGTATGGGGGAACAGGGGAGGGACTGGATGAGATCGAATCTTCATCTACATCTACGAAGTACCGTGGAAGTCACCACTAGGGTGTGTGGCACAGGGTGATTCCACACCAGGCATGCAGCACTCGTCCCAGCACAAATCAGAACCTCGCACGCTCCCCCTGCCGCTAGGCGCACACAAAAAAGCAGTCAGGAGAACAGTGCGCAGTCCAACCGGAGACTGGGAGAGTGATACGCAAACAAACATGCATAAAAATACTATAGACAAATCTAGGGTTAACATTACTGATACTGTTAATTTATGAATGCTACGAGATGCTACTTCATGCAGAGAACAAAATAAAATAAAATAATGCCGGACAAATCGACCGGTGTGAAGAGTTAGTAATGATGCTATTTTATTAAACACATGTGAAAAGTCTACTCTACCTTTTGAGGATGGGAATTTCATACGATTGTTCTATCGCAACTATTATGATCCCTAATTGTACGTGGAAAAAATGACATTTTAAATCTATCGGTTCTGTCGTAAATTTCCTTTATTTTATTCCTGTGATCCCTTCTACCGTAGTACTTTGGCTCTAGCAGTGTATGTTGAACGTCCGACAAAAATCTTTGGGTGTTGGTATGACTCGTCATCTTTATGCCAACAGCGCACTGGCATTAATGTATGATTCGTCATTCATCCAATTTGTAGCTCATACAGTCGAAATAGGTACTACGTTAATCACGGATACGTGGATGGGAAACAAGAATACATGGAACGAGCAGCCTAACTTTGGTCAGCGCAAAGTGACCAAGTGTACGCCGTTCTGTAACTACCCATCATGCTTAATAGATTACAGCATCATATTAAATTATAATTAACTAATTGTGCCACACTGATTTATTGTTGCAATTATTTAGTTTTCATTGAAGCGAAGGCTTCCACAGCGGCTGGTAAACATGCTGGAGCTAGTTTTTCCGGAAATGCTGCGTTGGTCAATTTCCATGGCAACAGTTTGTCCACCGTTACAGGGGGGGGGGGTTGTTTTGCAAACTCATGAAAGAGAGAATACGTAATAAAATACGGAAAATTACGTCATTTTTCGTCGTTTCACTCCGCTACCCAGGCGGTGCGGCGTGATCATCTTCGGCTCTCAAGTACTGATCTGCAGGTCTTTAATTTGACTCACCCGCTCTTTCGACTCATGATCCGTTTCATTTTGTCTCCACCTTTCATTAGTTCCATCCCACCTGTCATAAGGAACGTGAAATGGAGCCACCATCGGACCTCGGGAGATCGTGAGCTGACCGTAAAGTGAGCAAAACGGGTCTCCCGCCTTCCCGCAAAGTCATTAAAAAGGTGAGATTACAAAATAACCCCCCAGAAGGCGTCTTCAGGTCGAAGAACCGTTGTCATGAAAGTTAACCATCGCAGCTGTTCCGTGATTCCGGCGGGAAAACTAGCTTCAGGATTTACCTTTCATGTTGCAAATTGGAGTAGCCCCTATTTCATCACAGCAGCAAAAACAACGTTATGATTTAAGTAAAGGTCATTGGTATTGAGGTATAAATACGTCTCTTAATCCGCCGTGTAAATGAATAATACAAATGAGCCGAAAATAAAATGTCAGTAGAAAATTTAATACAAACTTTACTACAGGTCAGGTGATTAAACTATATCAATAGGCAATGGAGTACCTACCTAGTTTCAAAATTATAGGAAAAATAGAGAAATATTTACCGAAATGAAAACTCCATACGCCAGGAGTTCATCTACTAGAGGAGGCTTTTATTTTCATTTGAGCGAGCAGGAGGTAAGATGTGTTTATTGTCTGCATATGAAATAATTTTAAGTTAAAAATTGCTGGTTATGATATATAACACCCGCTCTTCACTCCTGCGAACTATTTTTTATAGGCAATCATAAAGCACTGTTTTACCTCCATGATGCTCAAAACACTTTTTTCTTGAAAAAACGAATAACTCTTTAGAAGATAAAATAGAAGTAAATTGGATTTTACGAATTATAAATATGAAATATAAATGTTCTTTAACCCTTAAGCTGCGGCAGCTAGAGCGCATTTCGTCCACCCTGTGCGGCAAATATCTCTTCGGACGGAGCCTGTCACTCCTTCCCACGGGCCGAGGCCGGGCAGTTATATGACCCATGTAATCCCCTCCCAACTCTTTTCTCGGGATCCCAGGGAGTGGGCACCGGAACTTGTCGAGGGATTAGTGGAACATGGAACTAATACTGAAAATTTGTTTTAGGCGTAATTGTTGAAAACAAATATGACAATAAAAACAATATGAAAATTGTTTCTGGCACCTTTCTGTTTAATTTGATACCAAACACCAAAAAATCCGTTGATAATTGAGCCGGGCGCGAGCATAAGACAACTAATTTTTGAGACAACCGTAGCCTCTTGAGTGAACAATCGGAAGAAAGGGTCGCACCTCATTTCGGTGGTATGCGATCCCTAAAGAGCGTGGGAAGGGAGTGGTTTGGGTAAAAAGGGTGGATTCCCAGATGTCCACCGCTGGAAAGAAAGAGTTTGGGTCATAACAATATGAAAGGACTGAGGGAGCAGGTAGACAGAAAGGGTCAAACGTACAAGTACGTTCTCTCCGCAGTTCCCGATACACACGTAAATGTACGTTTGCCGCAGCCTAAGGATTAAAGTATTCTTAGAAGAAATAGCGGAAGTAATAATTAATTATTTGAAGAGAGGCTTCGTGCGTATCTCCACCCAAGTGGTAATTTCTTTACAACAGTATCTAAATCATTTAATTTTCAGGGCAATAATAGCGAAAAATAACTCTGTTAACTTCAAGTTTTGAATACGATTTACCTTTGTACAAGTCCGTGTCCGACAGCCAATATGAAATCAAAAATCTTAAAATAAATCAGTTTTTCAATTAAGATGTAATAAAATATTTTTACACAAATTAAATTTTAACGCAAGAAGCTGAATTTCTAGAGCCTTCAGGAAAACACGAGTGACTTGTGACTTCTAACTGGGAATAAACGAAAATAAGTAAAAGCCGTAAGCTTCCCTATCCGTGTTAACACTAAGAAGTAGCAATGTAACGCGCCCCAATTCAAAGAACGAGAGATTAGTGTGGCGGAATGTATTGACTGACTTTAGTGTCACATTGGGCGGATCCAGGTTAAAAATATAAGAATGTGCTGCTCACAGCTAAGCTAACTTTCCTTTTTCAGCTATCATCATCATCATTGGTGCATCTGTCCGCTGACAGGTTTCAACGGTAACGTTGCCTCCACAGCATTCTGTCCTGGGCCTCTCTCCTCATCTCTGCATAACTCCTTCCTTCTTTTATATCCCTCAGCATTCCGTGCCTCCTCCTTCCTCTTCCTCTCTTCCCTTCTATTATTAATTTCTGTAGCCAGTTATTCCTTAAAATATGTCCAATCCATTTTGCCTTTCTCTTTTTAATTTCTCTCAGTATACTTCTTTCTTCTCCAATCCAACTTAGCACTTCTTCAATCGTGATCTTATCTTTCCATCCAATATTCTCCATTCGTCGTCATAGCCACATTTCAAAGCTTTCTAAGTATATGCCTAGTGAAATAAATTTCTCTGAATTTCGGATCAATTCTTCTGTTCTCGATGTCGCAGTGCATTCCTGTGCTTGTCACTGCCACCTCGCCAATTATATTCGCGCATGCTGCATTCACAGGGAAAGTGGTGTACAAATGATTGAGAGAAAAGAGAGAGGAGATAACGAGAGATACCGTCTTTCACGCGGCCAACTCATCCTCGCTCGGGAGCGGAAACGGAACAGAAATACGTGTCTGCTTCGATTCGTTCGATCGGGGAGGTGTATTTGGATGGGGATGAGGAAGACGGGGGCGAGACACGTATAGCAGACATCGTACATTTGAGGAAAAAGCAAGAAAAGGATCGATTGACGATCAAATTCTGCCGCGATGAAATAAACGAAGTGAAACAGAGAGAGAGAGAGGCTGAGAGAGCTCTGCAATCTACCACTGATAAGACAGAATTTAAAAAATTAAAAACCCCTGTTGTACCACTCATCGATTTCACTGAAATCGACTGAAGTGACTCGGCTTCCTCTCTACTTCCTCGAACATATATTTCGAAACACACACGGATCAATTTTCGTTCTCAAAATATCGTCCTCTTCTCTTGGATGAGAAGGAACATTTGGAGTCGTAAGAAAAATAGGACATGCAATAAGCAATGCATGAGTAATGAGTACCTATAACTGAAGATAAAGAGAAATGCAAGAATGGGACAATATGGGGTAGTTATATAAGCAGAGTCAGATTTTCAGTCCTATCACCGAAAATAAAACTTATTCGACTGATTCATCCTCGTAAGGATACGGCCAAAGTGAGTGTTACTCCAACTCGATGTTTATAAACCGTTGATAACGACCCGGTAGATTTAATAAGTAAAACTATGAGCATTATAACTATTACCACAATTAATGAGCACCTCACATAATCTTTCTCGTGTCCATCCCAGTTTCCTAACCAACTCGAGAATGCGTACCTACTCTATCGTTTGCGCACTATGCAGTGGTTTTAAAGTTTCCATAATCGGTTACTTCTACCATTATTTTATACTAAAATTCACCCCTAACCTCACCCATTGGCAAAATATTAATACTATAAATCCTATACTTGTTTCATTGTTGAGTAATATTTTTCCTGTTCATTTATTTCGAACGTAATATTATCAGTAAATTTATCGTAAAAATTATCATTGTTAAGTATAATTACCGGAAAGTTGTGAAATAACATCCTCTTACACGAAAACATTTCTATGAACTCTTCTACGAAATCTTTTTTGGTGAATAATAACACGACATTCCACCACAAAATAACATCACCTTTTGCAGGTCTCTAGTTACAGCTTATTTGAAAATTAATACCACTCTTAGAATTCTATGTTGTAGTAATTACAGAGTTTGCGATTAACCACAAAGTAACTGTTATCTACTTGTAATTGTATTTTATTAATTTTGGGAAAAATATGTTTCATAAATGGATTTGATTAATTTACCTAGAACACTGGTAAATATAATGTGGACAAGGGTTTTATAAACAGTTTTTTCATACAAGTAACTTAAAGGGCTCGGATATGACTCAATATTTACATATTCCCTGCGGATCTGGACTCTTTTGCCCTTCATCCTGACCACTGAAATAAGAAGGTTAAGGGACAGAGAGGTGAGTAAGAGATCATTACAGCCGTGTGCATGTGCTGTGATACTACTCCGACATAAACATGATTATAACAAACCCTTTAGCCCCATGAAAATGGGTACCGGTCTGGCAGAATAGGAAGATGAGACAAGGCTTATGGGAATACGACGATAGGTGGATTTGGATTTGACTTCAATAGAGGGACTCGGAACTAGGGGGCTAATATCAAGGCAATAGAGCACGCGTTGATAGGGGAGGGGGGTGGGGAGGAAGGATGGGGGATGGGAAATATTGGAAGTGGAGTCAAGAAGGGGAGTGTGAGGAACGATTTCGGTTTGCGAAGGCAATATAATTTCAGGTCTCTCGTCCACGCCTTACAGTATTTAAATACAGTAGGATGACGATAGGAGAGAAGTGATCTTAACATAGCGATAAGGATCCTAACTTTTCTTTCACAACGATCCAAAGCCACTATACTTAAATATGCCTGACTGATATGTTGGGGCAAGGAGGGTGTCCCACGCAATCGGAAGCAGGGCCTCATGATTTCCATAAACTCTTGGCTTTAGCATCCTCACAATGGAACGGCTAAATTATGGTTTTTCACTATGGTTTAAGTGGCAGTAGTAGTATTTTTGTTCAACGTGCTTCGACGGCTAAGGCCATTTTGTACATACTGTTTGCCACGTGCAGACAGGGGCAACAGCACTCGGACGAATCGGAGGATCACCCCTCCTAACTCGAGCCGAGCCCAACGATGCTTAACTTCGATAACTGATTGGGAACCGGTGTTTTCATCGTGGCAAGCTGTTGCCCTATGGTTGCCCATTATACGAGAAGAAGGAAGACAAAAAGAGGTAGTAACAGGTAAATGAGAGTAATGAGAGACAGAGAGGTCTTTACAAAAAACCATATCATAGAGAGGTAGAGCAATAACGTTGTGGTATCTACTAGTGCTGATTGTTGAAAGTTACCAATACTGAAATCAATAATAAGTAAATATCTTAAATGCCATCTGTTTTCAATGTTTGTCGTGTTTACAAGCGATTTTAATCGAAACGGCATCGGAGAAATAACCACTGTTTATCGAATTGATGCAACCAATATTTTATGCACACAAGCATATTCTTAAAATTGTTTTTTATCGATAATTAGATAAACCATGTAACACCCAGTATTAGCAACGTTATGAAAGCTCGCACTAGATTAATTTAAAAATTAGTTTCATTAACATCTCTCCGTAATGCAGAAATTAATTGATTTTATCCTCAAGCTTTTCATAATTCAGATTAAACCAGATGTTCCCACAGAGCAACCGCATAATGAACGATGCTCATCCCACGATAGAAAATTCTCATTTTTGTCAGTATCAAAAAATCAAATATTTCGATAATTGGGCTAATTCACAAAAATTAGGTTTATGGGTACTAATGTAAAGTTTTTTCACATGAATAACGGTAGGAATAGTGAATAGTCTTATATGTTCATTCATATAAATAGGATATCTAGTGAAACCCATATCCCATCAAAGTAACATGAAAAAAGCATTTCTAGCAGCATTACAATGTAATATTATACTGAATGTAAATTCTCATAATGTTATACACCTCACCTTGTCAAGTCCTCCATCTCCGCCAGTAAGTTCGAACATAATAATATGATACTTATACGCACATGAGTTACAATGCGATAACCATATTCTCATGGATAGGTGATATGCCGTGAAATACTTCCAATTGTTTGTCAGAGCAACTGGTAATTCTGATGTGGAATCATTTGCATCATGCCAATTAACGAAATGTAAAGCATTAAAAAAAAGCAGAGTTGTGCCGCAACATTATGGCTGTTAAATATGGTAATGCTTTTTACTGCGTTGGGGGTACGTCCAGTAGAAAGTGGACAAATTGGAAAAAAGAGATTTTCATGGTAGAGTGATAATGTTTCTATTTTTCTTTTTTTTTTACTTTTTTAGTTTCATTTTTAATTTTCCATTTCAATGCTGAAGTGCTACCCCTACCATTTAAATTTCCCGAACAAATTTGAATTTGCTGTAGGTATGTGCCTTCACTGCATGCTTGACGATCCGTCACAAGAGTAACCACTTTTTCTACTTGTAACCTTGTTTTTGTCCGTCTCTTTATATACTTATACATTATATATTTTTGTACTTCATTTCTAAGACAATAGAGTAAAATATAAAAAATATTTCAAGGGTATATTGTAATTTGAAGAAGAGAAAATTGATTTATGTTATATTGTGTATTTCAACTGTCTTTTTTGGTCACAAGACATAACACAATTTCTATGTGCTTTTTATATACTAAATTGATGACCTGAGTCCTGAATGTTTGGATGTAATTAATAAACATTATGTATTCTAATTCATTCAAAAGTGTTTCCTATGAAAATTCTAATATTTCTATAACCCTGACAGTTTTAATGGAGTCAAATGTGTCAAAATGTCACAAGAGGTCACGGTGGACAGGCCCTTGGCTCCATTTTCAATTTAATTTAAATTTCTCAAAGCAAAACAAAAAATTCAATGAACTGTGAATTCGTGCATAAAATCCGAGTTCATTTGCCGCTAATTCTCCCGCACGAATTAGTGGACTTGAATGAACTAACAACAGAAATATAAAAAGTTTTAATTTGTAAAAACAATTTCCTCTAAAAAAACAAATGCATGAGATTTAATTGATACTAACAGATATCATCATTAAATTTCATGATCATGAACAACATTCCATGAAGTCTAGCTGATTAAATGAATTTTGTTGCGTGTTTGCGTAGGTACAACTAGTTTTCATTTGTAGAGAACTATTTGATTTTTACTTCCGTTGGAGGCAAATACATCAAAGTTAATGCTGCAACAACTTCAGGCCATTACATATTCATTGCAAGGCGTGATGCTCAAAATTCAAACTGCTTCGGAAATATTTTCTATGACAGTGGAGATCGGGTATTTTGAAAATAAAACTACAGTATTTGTAACATGGTGAGTGCAATTCAAAGAATTTGTGGAGGCATGCAGTAGATACGAGCAGAAACGTGCTTAGCAAACCATTATTAAAATTAGACCTCAGCATATTGCTACGTTTTCATGGCCCGTTCACAGCTTGTCTTAACTGTATCCTTAAAAATAAGTACCCCTCTCCTTATGGATCACTTGATCGTAATTCACCGAATGTAAATCATGAGACGAATGACTGAATGCTCCGCATGTCTTAACACTGTCATGGGAAGATGGAAAGCAAAAAGAAAAAATATGACTTACTGGTTATGTCGTAGATCAGTAGTATCATTCGTGAAGACCCATGAAAACAGCTTACCTGTAAAAAAGGAAGAAATTAATATGGAAGGAATTGATAAAGTAATTAATGAAGCCAGAAAATGCAAAAAAGATTGCATACATAAAGGTAAATCATGCTTAAAATACAATTTGAACGAGTACAATAGTGTAACCATAGTGTAACAAAAATGTCTAATTAGCACTTAGCTGTTGAAACATTCATATGAATTCGTATATCGTTGCACAAAAATCAGAGGGAAGACTGGTCTGATAAAAAAGACCAGATTTATCAGACACACTGCAACAGTTAAACCTACGTAGTTATTCATGTGGGGTTACTATCGTTTACATCAATCTTACACTTAATTGTATTCTATTACAAGTCAATTGTTTGTTTATTCAAGCCGATATTATATAATTCACTCTTTTTTAGGCCATGTATTCACACTAGAATGAAGATAAGACGTAAAATACCTAACGGGCAGGAATCTATAAGAATAAAAATGAGAGAATAACTTTATTTTATGATTTTTATGGAAAATTGGTCATGGGAAATATAAAATAGAGGTTAAAAAACAACTCTTATCAAGAGAATAACTTTATATGTTCCCATAAAGCAAATCATTTTTCCATTCGTTGCGGAAACTGACACCCAAATTGAACTGAACTAACTAGAAATATTACCTGAAATATGAGTTTTATACTGCAGAGAAAATAACGCAATATTTTGCTATTATTTTTAAAAATATCATCACAAGCATCACCACAAAGCCTTTTCCACAGCGGATCAGCATCGAGCCCTACGCTGCACTCACACCCATTCAACCAACTCTACATCGTGCTCAGACTGCCAGTAATTCCACCCGACTCGCTCTTTTTTTGCCTTTGCTCCACTATCCCACGCTTCCTCTCCAGCAGACAAAAAAGTATGCATGGAATTGAGACGAAAATAAAGAAATAAATAGCGTGATAACAGAAAAATTAAAGAAGAGAATTCAATGAGAGAATGAGATGAGAGAAAGAGAGAGAAAGGGAGAAATGGAGGAAGCTTTCACATCCCACGACTCGGATCCACGGGAATATGAGAAGGGTGATGCTGGGGGTGGAGAACGTGCGCAACAATACTGAAGAGGGCACAACAATAGAGTGCGAGTGGGATTCCAGATAGAAAAAATGAGAAAGGGGCAAATGAAGAAGCAGGAGAGGAATGGGGGCTGTTCACACGCTCATTTATCTATGTAGGGCCAAAATTATTTCCTAGATTGTCAGATAGTATAAGAGGTTCAAATAGTTTAACATATTTTTTTTGAAAAGAGTAAAAAAATGGTTACTTAATGTAGAAAAGCCAGATGTATTTTTTTTGTTAATAGTACGGTTTATACTCAATATATTTTGTATGCACGATAGGTTGAGATTAAAAAACAAATTTTTATATTTTCATGCATTTATTTATGTTTCGTATCTGGTCTCAGTTTACTTATTTTTTCAATTATTCATATTGAAACTTGTCTTGAGGTATCCCAATAGAGTCAATGCCTAAAAGGGATTCCTAATTTATCCTTATTTATTTGAAATGTAAAATATGCTTGTAATGTTGATTCCACGGATAAATAAATATATTATTATTATTTAAAAAAAATGCGCAAGGGAGAAAACTCAGGGTTGCTCGCGGCTGACTCCATCCCACGAACGGAAAGTGAAGACGCCATTTTGTCTCCGTTACAAAAGAAATGAAAGCGACCAACAAAGCGAGGACTAGCATTGTCCCATCACGCGGCAAAAGAAAAACTGTGACGACATCAATCGCCATGTCTAGCTCAACGCTAGCTCCTACGTTTATCACCCCAAAAACCTTGTAAGACATGCTGTCAAGAGGCACACAATTACACAAAGCTCATAAAAAGAGAATTTTTTTTCTGGATTCTTCCGCAATGTGATCTTGATGTTGGCAACATTTCGCTAATTATACCACAATTGTTCTCATTCGAAAATGAACTGCAGTTGTGGAGGGGTGAATCGACGCCAATTCCAAAGAGGCCACGACGGGAGAACCCCTAAAATAAGGCTCTTATCGCATCGACACTAAGAAAAAATGAGGAGTGAACGACAAAAAAACCCTCACAGAGGGGGATCCTAAAAAATCTCCTCTTGATTGTGTTTTCCCTAATAGTTGCTAGATTTATTTTGTGTCTATGGCATAATCGCTAGTCGTTGTCAACAAAAATTTATTTTTTTCTATACATAAATGCATTAAGCTGTAGTAAATGTTTTACATCCTCCATGTAATATTTTAAGTTAATTTAGGTGAATTATATTCCCCATGCAATGCAGTCACTTTCCTTCTCATTTAGCAGATACGTCAAAACATGTCCTTCTATATATAAACAATTTGGTAAAACAAAAGGCCATTTAGAATGCTAAAGACACATAAATTGATTATAACTGCGTTTATGATGATGCTCATCTTCCCGAATGACGGCGATTAAATACGAGAAGAATAGCGAAAATACGACAAGTCCGTGGTTCAATTCCCTGTACAGGCCGATTTTTTCTTACGGCAATATTTACGTATCGACGCGATTTGGCCGGATACACATCATCATGTGCGCAGCCAAGCATATCGAAATTCATCGAAAGCAATCCTTAAAATCATAATTCCATTACCTAGCCATTTACTTCTAGTAGAACTAATTTGCATGGCCTTAAATTTCAGCTCACGTATTCATGTCAAATATAAAGATTAACAATAATTATTTGGACTCTGACGTTAGTTTCAAAATTATTTTTTCATACCAAAATTTAGTTAAATAATTAATACGAATGGAAGCTATGGAGTCAATCCGACTTAGGTAGCACTAAAAATGTTGAATATAATTTTCTCAAAGCGAAAATGTTTATTCTGCTGATAAAATGAGAGCAAAGTATTTGCGGGTAAGTTTTTCCCTTGGCAATATTTACTCAATGAAATCGGAGATATAAAATGGAATAATGTTTGCTTCTTCCCTTGGACTAAACCCTAAGCGCGGTGGAAGAGCTTGCACGTTCCAATTACCCCTAGTGCTGGACTGTTAGAATGAAAAATCATTGTTCCTGGCATGCCAGAGAGGTGGAAGGGTAGGGTAGTTCACGAGACGGTGTGATGTTCAAAATATAGTAGTGATTGGATATAGGAAACTCACCCAACTATTCCCCAGGGCATTATAAAAGTGAATCACCAAGTATTGAATCCTGGCTACTACGGGATTCGGTCCACAAAAGCGGGAGTCGTTCCCGGCAGCGGGGGACGCAAGGACTCTGCGACCATTATCATACAAAATCCTTTCGGAGCAACAACAGATAATACAAGAACTACGGGAAAGGGAAGACCAGGAAGAAGGGGAAAACAGCAGTAAAAATAGGAGCTTGGAATGTTAGGCTAATGATGAGGGCTGGGTAGCTATAAAACAATATTTGAAAGCGAGGCTAGCCATTACAGTACGTAGACGGAATCTGGAGCAAGTACAGTAATTAAATTACCTTGGGATACACTCAAGGAAAATCAGCATAGTCGCAGGGAAAATTACAGCAAATGTTTGTCTTTTTTTCAAACAATTTCCCTGGCATTTTAATTAATCACCCGAGATTAGAAATATGTTGATTCTAGAATGCT
Organism: Pyrrhosoma nymphula; assembly: GCA_963573305.1. Classification (NCBI taxonomy): domain Eukaryota; kingdom Metazoa; phylum Arthropoda; class Insecta; order Odonata; family Coenagrionidae; genus Pyrrhosoma; species Pyrrhosoma nymphula. The sequence goes on from OY754329.1 coordinate 13,880,066, forward strand.
GTACAATATTCTATTTTCCGTAACGCAATAGGGTCCATACATGACAGAAGGGAAATGATACTCAACGGAGAAAATGATGCTTAAAACCATTGCTCGGACTATAAAAAAATAAGGGATGTGAAATTTTAATACATGTAAACATATGGACTAGCATTTAAAAAAATCAACTAGTACTAGAAGTTACCTATTAATATTTAATTTATGTATCTATTCAATCTATTTTTATGAATGAACACTCCTATCATAAAAATTTCCAATGCATGATTAAGAACAAGGCTCAAAAAATGGATTTTACCAAGCATAAAGTTGCGACCACGTGGTTCAACGTTATAGATTCGTGCGCGTTTAACCCGGGAGTGGTCGCTAAGCTACTTATTTATCACACGAGCGGTAGCGTGTGAGACTTTTTCTCACACTCAGATATACCATTGATTATACATCGTAGAGCGTTTATGGGCAATATGTTACACTATATTTAGATTTAATTTATTCTCTTAATGCTCATTTGAAACAATGATTTCCACATATACAAAATTACTGATACAATTAAGTAATCATTGCTAATTTATAGGCGATGGTACTATTGGGTATTAATGAAGAAAATTACCATTCTCAAGAAGAAATATATATTAATGAGGACATACTTTCTCATGACTCATATATTTGCATGAACGCATCTGCTCTCCACGAAATGAATCGACTTTGCCCGCATGTTGCGAAAGTGTAACGCAACTGAGTGATACAAAAACACCAACATCAGTGGCCACGCGATGAGGAAAAGTCTCACTTCTTAAGGCCGACGCTATCAGACATATCATTACACAGCTGGGGACGCTTCATTTATACTTTTTGAGACGGTCGGCCAATAGGAAGAGATAAAAAGTCAGCTAAAAGGGAAGGAAAATTATTCTAACTCATGATTACAAAGTGAGCACAAGTTTAAATTTGGTGTGAGAGAAAATCTCACAGCGCGACCAATGGCGGGTGAAGAGAGGCAGAAAACAATACATAGATGGCGTGAAGGTGTAATCCGTGGCAGAGTCCTCTGGATTGCCGATAATACACTATATAGTGAGGAATCGAAGAGGAACCCTATGAGGGAGTAGTGTAGAGAACTGCCATCCAGAGGATTCTGATCCGTGGGTGCTGCCTTCTGACGCTCTGCAGTGAGGCAAACGGTCTGCATTCGAAGCAGCCGTTCATGGATTGGAAGGGGATCGCTCAAATCTTCGCACGAAGGTAATGCGGTTCTTTCTCATGTTTTTTCGGAGAAATATTTTTTGGGGCTGTACGTATTTTTTCAATTCTTTAACCTGAGAAGACTACAGAGTTGGCACGCAGGTAGAGAACCATCTCATTATTTCCACGTGGCTGTTCAGCAAAAATCGAATGCCGAGTATACATGACGCACATAATTCACCGACCGTAGGTATTCCCCCACTTCAATTTCCCCTCTCCGCCCTTCGTCTTCTTCGATTTATTTCCAGTCAATCATTCTGTACCTTGGCAAAAGAAGCACTACCATTAACCTGAAACCAACAAAACGTCAGAGGAATAGTGCAGCACGCCAGATTCTGCTCTTCTATAGTTTCATGAAAAGTGCGGTTTATTGTCGCCCAAATTATCAACGAAAATGCATATTCATTAGCCTTTACCAAACAATGTTTTTTATTCAGTGAACCTCATATCTTAGAGACAGCACGTTAGCATAGTATGTAATGAAGAGATCACTGGCTTTAAAAAACGTAAAAAGTTGCAAATAAATACAAAAAGCACTCAAAAATGTGCGTAATAACATGAAATACATGCATGTAGGCGCAATAATTATATAATTCGCAACGATAAACTTAAAAAGGTTCTTCTGCTACATATTTAATGTATTTCCAACAGTAAATATGCCGAAATCCCAAGAATTTCTTACCCTATGTTACACGCAACAAGGTGCATATTTATTAGCATAAACTGTTCTTTTTATTCTCCCTCGCATGTTCTTTTAGATGAAAGACTACTCAAAAAATAATCCTTAAACAGCCTGTTCTTTTAAGCCACAATCACAGCCATGTACTGGTATGAAAGACATTTTGCAATCCCCACCAAGGAGACTAGAAAGACATGAATGCCACAGGATCGTCCAGCCCCGTGGAAATAGTCCACCATCTTGTTACATTCGTGAGTGAATTTCAATTGGACATTTTTGAGTAAATGTCGGGTTTTTTCTTTCAAATCGTTAAGGCATCGATGCATTAAATCGAATTAAGTCGTAGTTTCCTCAAATTTGTTCTCTTAGCACCGCTTTCCTGAACTGGGATCAACCACGCTCACTAAGCTTAAAACCTTCTCATCAACCCCTGTTTCTGCCACACGTTTCCCTGAATTCTCGAGTAATCTTGTCGCCCTTACTTATAATTGACTCCTTGATATCCGCCAAACCCTTCATTTTCCACACACTTCTTCCATTCACCAACATCGAGGAAAAACGCGCGACTGAAGTTGTTAATACAAGTAGGTAATCATTACAGCAATAAAATACGTCACAAGTACGCACCAATGAACTGAATATTTGTTCTCTCCCGAGCACAAAAGCCTCTTCTTTCATTTCATTTCAGTAATTTAAGATTGAATTCTCCACACCTCCTCTACCTCCGTTCCACCACGTTAAGTTCAGATCTAGTTGTGAGGAATCGTAGCGAAGGCGGAGGGCGCTCATGAGATAAGGATTACCTCACAAGGAATACGAGTGATGGGGTTGGGATATCCCTCCGAAACAGAATAGACTAGAAGGAATGTAGTGCGGGGAGACTCCTTAATTAAAACAGACGCCAAACGGAATTCTATAGGAATCGAAGAGGTCTCACCCTAACCCTTATATTTGACCTCCGTGTCTCGGTGATTGTCAGCAAATAAAATGCGTGTCTTGAACATTGATTTCATTGAAGAAGCCTGGAAGAAGTCTGGACAAAAGTGCGGCATGATGTTCCTCGTCATGACTCTTAATGCAGATTGATACAGAATTATCTTTAATTGAAAGGGGTTTCATTGAGTCTCCCTTCCACTTAACCTTTTTTATCATTATAGTAAGCTATACGTAGGCGGATATCAAAGACAATGAAAACTGAAACCCATAACGTGCAGGTTAACGTGCATTACATTGAGTTAGAGCAAAATATTCGACTCCTATCATTGTTATATTAGTAAAGCCTTCATCAAGAGGAACATTTAAAATTAGAGGAGCCATATATGACATTAGTGTTATATACATGCTCTCATTGTTTCCATCATAATTCATGCAGTGTTTCTGGGAAGATATCTAGGATCCTGGGGAGACATAACATCAAACCGATTCATGTCTCTCCCGGCAAACTACGGAATCACCTAATAAAGACAAAGGATCCAATTGGCCTCAGAGTACCCGGAATTTACCGCATGCCTTGCGAGTGTGGCAAGTTCTATTTTGGCGAAACAGGGAGAACTATAGAAACATGATTGAAAGAACATCGACGCCACTTCAGACTCGGCCAGAAGGAAAATCCGCTGTGGCGGAACACAGCCTAGAGGAAAATCACTCCATCCATTGGGAGGAAACCACCATTCTGGGCAGAACCAGAGGATACTGTGATAGAATTACTAAAGAGGCCATTGATATCCGGCTCACGACCAAAAATCTCAACAAGGATCAGGGTTGTCGTCTCAGCTGTACCTGGAACCCTATCTTGAAAACTGCGGGAAACCATAATATTTGCGGGAACGGATAGCCAATGAACGGAGAACACGGTGGGTGGAACAGAGTATAAAGACTGGAACACCAAGACCGTCCGCATTCACAGCCTTGAAAATGGCAGGAAAGTCTCCTGCCGAAACGTCGGCAATCGTGGAAAGCCTAACCCCGTGGGAAACCCGAGAACAACTCATCAGCATCATTCGCCGGGAAAGCCTAAAATCATACATAACTCATGCATATGATAGCAAATACAGAGTTAAACGACTAACTCAGATATACTGCCTAATTTGAGATAAATCCATTGGGCTTCAATATTCGACTTTGGGTGTCACGCAAGTGCGGGAGTTATTTTTTTACTTCCATGCTTCGATTGCTAATAAGTAGGGATCCGGCTTTCTTTCCCTTATGGACCTTCTTCCCGAACCCCAACCTTAAAATGCGGCTTTCATCGTTCCTGGGTTCTTTGTATGAAAAATCGTGAGCTGCAAGCACTGCAAATCGAGGATTATGTCTATGGTTTTCATTAGGATTTTGACTTTGGGTCAAATTGTCTGCAAACGTGCACCCCTTGTGTGGCTGACTACAGAAAGAAAACCAAGTGTGTGGACCTATAAATATCAGATTCTACAATCCTAGCGAAACGAAAGGAAGCGACTGAATAAATGGTAAAGGAAAAAGTTTCGCGGAATTTAAAATAATATCCATCGTGTTTCTTGTGCCCAAAAACCTAAATATTGAAAGTTTCGCAAAGAAATTCTGTCTTTTTTGTAATTCAAAAAATTTAACATTGAAAGCCCATAAGGCAAAATTTGGATTTTTGGTTGGACCCTATTTATAGGGTCAAAAGGTCATATTTATAAAATTTCGCTATCACCAAACAAATCTTACGACCTTTTTCTTCCAAGGTATCAAATTTCATCCATGTGGCACGAAAGAAAGTGTCTGAAATTAAAGGTTATAAATGACTCAAGATCAATGGGACACAGTACAGTACATTCTATGATAATGTATCACGGACACTGGTGAAGTATCTATTATCTATGGTTCAAAATCCAGGAGGTACAAAGTCGATTTAAACATTACGGAAGTACAGTTTAGTGTGCCAGGTCGCTATCAATCAGAAATTATGCTTCCTACACTCACTGATGAGCATTTTCTGTGTAGCATACCTCCCAGAGGCAAGATGGTCAGGCCACAAAGACTCTTTGTAGTCGAAACATGGGAAAAGGAAAGAGATTGTTAATAACGTGAACCTTAAAACGCCGAAATTTGCTTCGATTGCTTCAAAGATAACCACATCAAGCAGAATTAATAAGGTGAAGATAAGTTCGAACCTTTTTCCGGGCATATAGTATCGCAAATGATAATAAAACTACTTGTGCTGCAAGATAGTGGACGTAAGATTAGCCTTTAAGTTTATCAAAAGAAAGTCGACTAAGAAAACGATATTTTTCAATGACTGGGACTTTTAAACCATAATACTGCAGTTTTCGTTGTTGTAAATTACAAGCCGAGATGAAATTCATCCCATGGACTGCCTTGTCAAAAGAAGGAACCAAGGAGAGGACGTGTTACGCACATGGACGCGGCAGGAAGTCACCATATTATCATTCAACCACCGAACATACATTAACACTTCAAAGTACATACAAAAATCCTCTCATCGTAACATTGAAATATTAAGGTGCAAAAACGTTGCTTATTTCACGAAGAAGGAGAGATTTATGTTCCAAGTAGAGATCTGATATCTTACGATAAAATACTTTAACTAGTAAAATGGAAAGTATATCAAAAAGACTATAAAGCATGTGTCATTCACAGGTCAAAAGGTATTACGTTAGCATAATATTTTTTTGCCTCAAAAAATAAATTAAACTTACTACGAGGGGTCGGTGCAAATCACGTATGATGGCGACATGGGAGGTATAAAGCCGTCGGTGCAGAGCAAGTAGGACTCCGTTGAAGGGATAATGGCTGATCACTCTCTAGTCCTCGGCGGGAAATTCCTCGGGCTCCTCCGGGAAAATTTGAAAAATAACGTATCTCGGTTCGGCATCTATAACAGGGGTTCTTCCCTTCAACCAAATGATAAACATTCAATAGTAAATCTAGACCAGGGTTTCTAAACCTTTTTCTTAACTATCGCTCCCCGTAAAGGTTTTTAGATACAATTCTTCATCATTGTCCCCATTAAATTGAAAACGAGAAAAATTTTAAATTTACTTTCTTCCTTCAATTGGATCCTTGTTCTTTATGCTTCTAAGCTAGAACTCAACGGTCGGTTTGATGTCAGTAAATTAAATTGCAATTTAACCTTTTGGCAGTGACTAGGCACCCATTTTGAGGGAATCCTATTATAATCCAATTACTTTTTCGCCCGGAGGAGGAGAATGAGGAGAATTGCATCCACGTTCAGAATCCCTGATCTAGATCCTTCGAGGACGCATGAAACGATGTGATACTACGTTTAAATGGTATTTATTCTCGACCTCTAAATATACGGTGCAAATATCACGAATTTAGGTCAATCATCAATATTTTTATTAACTTTTTCCAACGTTTCGGACCTTTATTGACCCATCTTCAGGGCTGTAAACAAATGATGCATGAAGTTTAAAATGTTTTACAATTATTTTTTGATTACATGACGGTTAATTCACAGTCATTAAATATAAAAATACACAAACATATTCAAGATTGCTACCTTTAAAATTTGGTGCTGTTTTTATTTACAAAATTAATTTGGTTGCTAGGATCCATTTCTTTGTTGAAAAGTTATATGTCATTTATTAATTTACATAAACTTGTGATATTTGCACCGGATACTACGTTTACGATTAACAAAATGCTTGCCATACATTTGTCACTGTTTATTCCTCCGAGCAGTGTACAGCAGACCTAAACCTAGGCATTTCGTGACATTTCAGAGTTAGTCCGGACAAATCTACCGAACAGTTTGGACAACGCGACAGACCCTTCAAACCGGGACTGTTTCGGCCAAATCAGGAAGTATTGCACATCTGTCGATAACCCGTGTGAAACACACAAGTCTTTTTTTTTCAAGGCTCACAGAGTATAAAAATGAGAGGCGGTGGTTGTAATTATCATTCGTAGACTGTGGCGAGGAATACGAAACACGAACGGCCACGATATACAATGGAAAAAACTTGAAAGATAAGAAATATGACACCATGGGGTTAAGCAAGAAAAAAAAGGTACAAAGGCAGCTGAGAATAACCCGGGGGCACAAGCTCACTTCTTCTTGCAGGTTTTCAAAAACCTTGCAGCACACTCATTCCCGAGACATTTCGATGAAAATGCTGACAGAACCTCGGCGCGCAAGTCAAAAGTTTGAAAACAAATAATACAGGACGCAAAACATTTATATCGTCATTTCTTTAGTCTTTCATTTTTCCTTTATTTCGTATCTGAAATCGTTCGGAGGGCGCAGAACCGAGCCGGTCTTCCCGGCACCCGACAGTGATTATTGGAAAGAAGAGAAAGAGCTCTCTTTCCAGTTTTGAGAGGGTTTCTCTCCCTTCAAGCCTTTCTTACGAGTCGTGCCAGCGATCGTCTTCTTGAGGAAGCCAAGGAGACGCGCTCATTCGCGCCTCTCGAAGTCCTCCAATACGACGACGACATCCCATCTCTTGAAAATGCAACGACCCGGGGGAAAAAGGTCCAATTAGGTGGCATGTCCCCTTTGTCTTCCAATGGCGAAATTTGTCTCGAGAATTAACTCAGAGGTATTTTCTAATTAAACTTAAGATGACGACAGTATAAGAGTCAAAATATAAGAAGATTTTCTCAGTGAGACTAGAACTCACCTAGCATTGAAACCAAGCGAGAAGATTTTTTCGATTCGATAATTAATACGTGTTTACGTACTACTCCGTCACTAATTATGCTAATTGTGACTATAATATAACTAAGTGTGGTTAAATATACATAAACGGTCCCTCTCCATTAGCATGCCTGTAGTGAAGTGCATTCTTGTGAGGCTTCGTCTTGTGACACGCATTAGCGATTTATGCAAATGCGTAATTAGCCGTAGTTACACTAACTTTAGGGTGTAGTGCAATGCATGTTGGTGACAACTCACCCCCTGCCACACACCCTTGAGGTAGATTGCAGGGTATTTTGTAGATGTAAATGTAATGTGTAGCCGGTAAGCATATATTGCATCCCATGTGACTCACCTTCCATTCCCAAGAGAATGAAAAGTGGTTCACTTGTTGAGTCACATCAAGGTACCCATCTCAAATTATACCAACCTCCGCCCTAACTCTGTCCATTCATTGTTTTCTATCTGTTCACTTGAAAGACATTTCAATTTTGTCATCCATACCTCTCTTCAGGTCCTATCCCGACCCGGTCTCCCTCCTCCACCTTCCAACATAAAGACTCCAACTCTTTTCATTATTCGCAACCCTACTCCTTCAACACCCTCCCTCAGTCTCCTCCCAACGCATCCCAAACTGCCCTCCTTGTCTTATCTAGTCCAGAATCCCCTCTCAGCGTGAAAAAAAGCGTCCTCTCCAACCCTATTCCATCCGTTCACCATCCTCCTCTTTTCCTCCACTCCTCAAACAAAACTTGCAAACTCCGTCTCTTACATCCTCTTTGGTGCGCATAAAGTTTTCAAGTGGATACTTGTTTTCTTCCTCCCTCCCCTTCCCTCCTCCTCTCCATCCACTTCTTTCCCTCACTCCTCATTCTCAAGTATTCATTCTTTGTACGCCACCTCTCCCCCTCCGACTCTGCCACTCTTTGCAGCGCCGTTGCGTTCATACTGATAAAAATCAACTACAACATTCAGAAGAGAGTATCCTCTCGAAAAACTCTTTAGACAAAAAGTTTTACAAGTACATAGTTTTAGACGGTTTCTGACTGAAAAGTCCAGCAAGGTATGACACATGATTTTATCCATCCGAATAACATATCTACTATTACATTAGAAATATTTCTGACAAGATAGAAACTGGACACCACAATTGAATCACATTCATTGAGTAATAACGTGTAAACGGACACAAAACTACCTATACGCCTAAGAAGAAGATAAATGACGAAGTTGAATGCATTCCTAGAAAGACAACCTAGCCCGACCCGCAGTTCAATCGCCTATAATACATAATGCATGTGTGACCGACGGTAAGTGACGAATACGAATGAAAGTATTGCAACACAATTAGAAAAGATATTATAGTACAGAATGTTGCGCAGGAACAACTTACACTAATAATGAAAAATTGATCTTTGTATTGCTATAAAAAATTGATCTTTATATTGCTATATTATACCTAGGAGTGTATGTTGAAAAAACTACTTCACCAATCCTCCATTTTAACCATTTTTCATTCGTACATGCAATAAATACATCACATCACCCTTGACCGAGCAAACTCGTTCCATAAAATGATTAATATACAACTCCCGATAACTCGCTGATTGTTTCACAAGTCTCCATTTATTTTCCTCCCCGTGCATCCCGGAAGTAAAGGGGTATTATCTCGCATTTCTCGCTCAAATTTTATCCAAGGCTCAAGGGTCTCAGCGTTTATTTCTCCGGTGTCACGTCCCCCGTGAAGAGGGCAAAGGAATCGATGGAAAAAAGAGGGTATGGTGTGGCGTCGAAGAAGGAAACGGTGGGAATTGCAAAAGGGGGAGGGGCACGCAGGAAATGCGCAGCCGATGGAAAAGATGAATGGAGTGGAGTTCACGCATGCCTAGGGAATTGCTTCGTCGGAATGCGAATGGAGACCGGAAAGAGATTCGGAGAAGGAGAGCGAATATACTAGAATCAGCACTCGGATGAGTGGAAAAGAATTTCCCTTTACACCTTTAAGAGGCAAAAATGCTCTCGTAAAAAACGATGCTCTCTTGAGGATAGATGCATGGGCATTTATTCCTGAACATTCCGGTCCGTTTTCACTAACAAAATAACGAACGCGTAGATTCGCCGCCTTAACCGCCTACCATCTAACATTGCCTCATCTAAGCCGGTTAAAATATTTATTAAAGTATTAAATATATGGCTGTTTTCTGTCACAAATATTGAATTCATTATGAATTTACTATGACAAAAATAGCGCAAAATTCCACTCACTATTTATTTTAATACTGTCGACCGGTTTCGACGTCTAAAGCGTCATTTACAAGATAAACAACTCATGTAAATGTGTCTGTTTTGTAAATGACGCTTTAGACATCGAAACCCGTCGACAGCATAAAAATAAATAGTGGAATTTTGTTCGCGTTTTTGTCATAATGAATTCTCCATCTCCAATTTCCACCTAGTATCGCCACAATAGAATAATTTGATACAAATATTGAAGACTTCTATTTTTAACTTTAGGAATAATTTCTGTACCTATGGAATGTATTTCATCAATTAGTATTGTTTTTCTTCAACATAGTACATATGTTTATTTCCCATTGTTTCCTGGATTTGGATTGCGGGAACACACTTTGCAATGCGATTTCATATGTAACATGCTGACTCTAATGTAAAATGAATTGTAATATTTTTTATGTTGTGTCCTCGCACCAGTCACGTTTTTTTTGGTAAATTTTAACGGTGACAACCCCAACACAGGTTTTCTTTTACCTCAGGGGTGTCCCTTGTTCCACTATTCAATTGTAAGTTTGTATTTTTTTATATATAAGTGGTGGAATAAATATCAATATCTATCTATCTATCTCTGGCGGTAGCCGGGGCTCGAGACTGGTCGGCAGGTCGTTCGTATATCATTCCCTTGGCGACGAGAATGGAGATAAAGGGAAAGGGAGGGGGAAGTGATGTGGAGGGAAGACGGAGGGGGAAGGACAGAGAGGGGGGGATTGGAAACAGAGAAGGAAAATTGGTCGAGGAAGTTTATAAGAAAATGCAGAAAACGAAAGAAGCCACGAAATCTGACGTAGTGACCTAGGGAATCAACCACATAATGGCTGAAAGTTTACTCATCTGTCAGTCACCTATCCAAATAATACATTGGTTAATTTATGGAGGTTTGGTCATGTCTTTGTCAAGAAACTCAACTTCCTTTTTCAACTTTTGAGAAAAAGGAAGTTGATTTTCTTAAAAAAGACATCACCAAACCTCCATTTATTAACCAACGTATTATTAAAGTTGTCAATAACTATTCAAAGAAGTTATCCAAACAATCAAACCAGCAAGTCTTTCCCTCTGCATATAACTGCGGGAATCCACGAAACTCATGCAAAATAAACTATTAAGCTCGGTCCAGTAAATATTTACCATTGCTTAAAACAACGCATTTTTCCACGAACCCCCACTTTCATAAATTTCTATTAATTGCATTAAACAAATTATGTGTGGTATGCAGTCACGCGCACGGGTGCGAAGTAATACACCAAAGATGGTGGAATTCGCCATGAAAAAATCATTTGAATTGACCGGGATTCGAACCCGGATCTCCCGATTGCCGGTCAGGTGTGCCAGGTTAGCCAGGTGTGTTTGTGTAACTAGCTAACACACCCGACCGGCAATTGGGAAATCCGGCTTCGAATCCCGGTCAAGTCATAGGATATTTTGATGGTGAATTTCACCGTCTTTGGTGCATAACCACAGTTTTACGTTTAGCACAGTAACAAAAAGGCGCGTGTACCCAGTAAATTGAAAAATAAGCACAATAGACGGAAGCCAAGCTAAAAATAATCATAACATGGACGATGAGCATTTTCTGTGCTTATGTCAAACTCATAAGACAGCAAAACTGGAGCAAACATGGGTTTCCAATAAAAAAATTAGCTCACCATGAAAATTGGAATTCAACATTTCTAGTGTTGCTAACGATATGCTGAGATTTGCAGCATCATCATCATTAGTAATAATTCTGAAGATTGATTTGATTATCTCCAATCTCATATCCATTTTTTCCTATAAAAGTTTTCTTCGCCAAGTCCCTCATAATTTTCTTGATTTATATAATTTTTTGTATTTCTAGGTAATTTTTCACATCTATTTCTTCCTATTGTTGCCCCGTCCACTTTCAATACTTACATTGCTTCTTCAATCGTTGGTGATCACCAAGAATTGCAATCATGAAGAACTTAAATAATAATCACAAGGAGACATTAAAAATGCTGGGACGAGCTGAAGAATTATGCATGTCCCAGTTTTGGTTCTTATATATCATGGTTCCTTTTCTTTCTAGACAGCTCCACCTTCGGTATTTAGAAGACAGGGATGGTCAAACGCGAGATAGGCGGCTTTTGTACTTACTCTCGGAGTTTGAGCTTTTATCTCGATGGAGGCGGATTTTTGTCAGAGGCATCCCTATGCTTGCGTGATTTGTGAGGAGTAGGTACGTCCAGGGTAACGCTGCGTTCGTCAGATGAGATGCATAAATGTTTAACCCTAGGCGCCTATTGAGAATTAAAAGTTGATTTAGCCATTTCAGGTTTTCTTCGATCGTTCTCTATTTATCACACAACATTTAGGACAAAAACCTACCTTTCATCCATAGCGCAAACGGTCTGAGTTTGCAAGTCAACTGATCTAAGTTTAAATAGTCGCTGCCAAGAGGTATCTCACTTTTTTGAACCCAAGATCCTTCGATTAACTGCAGGCCACCCATATCCCCGTCATTTTGACCACGGTGTGAGAATCTATCAAATTCATTTAGTGAAACATGCAGAGCGAATTTATTTTAGGTTTTTAATTTTTTTTAGCGTTTGTGTGAATGTGAATGATTCTGTTGTGCTCGACTACTTAATTTGTGGAGATAGTGGCTAAATAGAAACCAAGCGAACGTTTTAAAGTGGCATCCAAAACTCCATTTAGTGTGAAGAACCTTTTAATGAACTGTAAGGACTCCATTGAGCCTCAGAAGAAAAGTGGTGTTTACTTATTGGAATGCAGTGATTACGGTAGACGGTATGTTGGACAGACGTGCAGAAATTTTAAAACCAGACAAACGGAGCATACAAGGGATTTTAAAAATTTTAATTTCAGCGGAAGCAACTTCGCCAAACATCTTTTAACCCACGGACATAAGAGTGATTTTTCTATGATACTTCTCCATTTTACAAATGACAAACGAAAACTTAATGCTCTAGAACAGCTGAAGATTTTTAAAAAACAACTTGACTGATAAATTCCTTGTAAATGAATGCATGCTCCCGGCCTCTTCCCCCATTCTCAAAGCTTTAATCCTCTCCCGTTTGTCCTCTTAGTCCATCTCTCCCGTTCACCCCCACCCTCCTACCGCATTTCTTCCCCCCTGCTCCCTCCCATGTATCCAATCCTCTCCCTGGCAATGCCATATCCCAATGCCTGGCTTGCGCTTCTCTTACCTTTTGCCTGATGGTGATGTGAATCCACGTAGAAACCCGGGTCGAGTTTAAATAAATATTCAGTGGTATTAATAAAAGTTATCTTTTTCTCCCTCTAGTGAATGATTCTCAAAATTTCGGAATACCAATAACTTGAGTAGAACTATTTAATTAATCTCTCACTCCGTAAATAAAACTGATAAATGTAGAAAGCAGATAAATTAATTATTTCAACTGGCTTCACTACACATACCAGTAACACTTGCTTGGAAAGTTTAAACCAACGTGAGGACTGCCCGCATATGAAGCAATAGAGTTAAAAGAGTCAGCGGCTACATCTGGGAAAAAACATGAACTTGAAAAGCGCCGTTATCTCCTTCCCCTTGCCCTCGAAAGGAATCCATAGGACAGCCTTTAGTTGCTTTCGCGTGTGTGGTACTCTTGAGGCGAGCAAGCCAGGCAGCTCAGTGGTTTCGTCGGTGACGCAATAGGGTGAATCGAAGAAACAGTTCTATCCGTTCCCAGCGGCCCACTTGCCACTCCCTATCACAAGGGCAAACAGAAGACGGGAAAGATCTCTACAACTAAAACTGTCTAAGGTGAATTAGCTCCGCCGCAGGATTGTAAACACGAAGAAACCAAACACGTCACGGTGTTCCCTAGCACGTGGGCGCCGGGATAGACTCCGAGAATAGCAGTTTTCTTCCTTCTACGAGCGTGGAAGGAAATTTTCTTCTTCCCTGAACCTCCTCTAATCACCATTCACGTTAGCCTAAATTCATAAGTTTTTCGACTTCTCTCCGCAGAAGGCACTAGAGGTCATGAATTGCGGCGTCGAAATTGACTCAGCTATGCAGCAAATTCTGGGAGTGTTCACCTGCACAGGCAGTTATTAGTTCGTCTCGCTGAATAATTACGCCTGCAATGGAATGAATTTCTTCCAACAATTACCTAAGCTTCGAGACATGATTGAGTTAATGCTTTTAATTATTGCTAACAACCCACGGAAATATAGCAAACTATAATGTTTAATAAACGATTTTTTTCTTAATATATGCTGACGAATAGAGCATGCTGTATTTATTATAGCCTCAGTTCACGCTGCATGATCTCTCAACACGCTCCCAACGCAAAATTTTCGATTTAAACTTATTCAAAATTATTAAAATCATCTAACACTGCCTTTGAATTGGGTTAAATGAGACGATGCCATTCAAAAAACCGACTCCACTTTTCATTTCTACGGAAAAAAGAAGCATTTGTTTTGCTTAAGCATTTAAAGAGTTTTAAATAACTAGTTGTTAATAACATAGCTGAGTGTATTCCCGCGCTGTGCCGGTCAAAATAGAACCACAATGAGTAGTATGATATGCCAAATAACAATATAATATACTAATAATTTAAATGGCTGACTTAAATATTGCTAAGACGCTAAGGTACCTGATGCAACTAATAGAATACAATAGAATTGTTTTATTGTTCTTGGACTTCTTCGTCCACTAACAACGTACAAAAAATACATCAATGCTTGATCTCAAAACATAACATGTTACATCCACTTGAAAGGCGATTACATATTCATGAGACGAAGCCAAACAGCACATTCTATAAATTATAACTTAAATTTTAAATCATAGCACTTCCTGATTAAAAATATGCCAAAAAACCTTTTTTAACAAACAAATATTGAATTGGATTCCTAATGATGTTTAAGATGATAGTAATTTAAAAGTTGCGAGAAAAGGTGAAGTAGTTGTTTGCAATAATACCTCCTATGTTCACATGTAATTAATTGTAATTTTTATGGCTACCATATTTGTCAAATAAACTTAGAAATCAAAAAGAATTCAGACAATAATTACGCCTTTCATTTTTTAAATTATTCTAAAATAAACTTTTAAAATTTATGCGTATCATCATTATAAATATTTGCGGGTAGTGTATTGGTCGGTTTAACGGCAGTCAATTTTCTTCTAATACAGTAATGCATTCCTTTTTTCTTTTGCTGGCCGTAATGGAGTCATTTCTAATTCAATTCTCCTCTCAAAATTCTCTCTCGAGGACTTATAGCAGTCCTCTAATTCATTCTTTTAAAGAATCGTAAAGCGTACATATTGAAGTGTGAAGTACATGTATTGGATAACTTGGGCGGAATTTTCCTACTAGAACGAGATTTTTTTCACCATTCGTGTATTCGCTAAAAACTTTTTTCAACTCACTCTTGTATTTTTGCCACATCATTCTTTTTCTGCAATTTTAAATCCCTTAAACTCTTAACCTACCTAATTATTTAACCTACGAATATTTTAGCGTATATTCTTTAGAGTGCAGCGACAGTTGCAGCAATTCGACACTTTTTTTTAACCCTCCGGTAGGCGCGCCAAATTCACTCCCACGAGTGGGCGCGCCGCGGCAATTTTACCGCAAAAATCAATTGCATTCCTATATTTAAGCGCAAGATAATTTACTAATAAAAAAGGCTGATTAAATTGTTAATTACTTCTTTTATTGTTTGACACTGAATGTACATTGTCAATCATCTTTGTTTATATCTAGGTCCTGTTCATCATCTCATCTCATACATGTTGTCTCTTGACGACAATGCCTCCTACATACATTATTTTTACATCACTGGTACACAATTTTTGACCTGCAATTTTTATACCACCTGCAATTATGGCATATTACTGGTTTAGGTGCTTCAGGAACCGGTTCCTTGTTCTTATATTTTCCTAACATTTCTTTTATATCTTTAGTCAAACGTCAAACTTTCTTCGATGTCACACAGCTACTGAAGCATCTGGTGGATAATTGATCCGGATATCGGAAATACTTCCTCCTATCATGAAAAATGAATACCTGGAGACACAGGCATTAAATACAAGCGGTACCAAATGGAGAACTCAGAAACTAAAATATGCCGCATGTTAAACTTTCCTTAATTTCTTCGGGTACTATAACTCGCTTTTCTTAGCACTGGGTGCAGAGGTAACATACATAGCCACATATACTGGTATTCATTCAACCTCAACTTTCCTGAAATTAATGTATATCAGATGAAGTTACAGAAATGTGCAATAGCAGTAAAAATGTACCTGAAAGTATGTAGTTGATGGTTATGAGAGTCACCTTCAGTGAGTTCATTCCAGGTCATCACGGAAAGGAAATTGCGCATTCCCCCGCTCCCCTCCACCCCACCGAAAAAATAACCATCCAATCTCCACTCTTCCTCCAGTGTATATTAAATTTTGTGAAATAAAAAAGCACCTTGCGCATACTACGCCCTCTATCTGAAAAAAAATGCTTAGGGATGCATATATATTGGTTTGTCATCTTGAGAGCCTAATATTTTAAACATATGCTCCATAAAATTTGAGGTATTATTTTGCAAAAAAAATAAATTATTTATTTTTTAATTCTGATGCATCAACTCTAAGGCAAGGTATCTTTGTGGCAATAGTAATTAAAATCCTGCTCTCTTCTCCATGTTGCATATCACAGTCACAGAAAATACGTACTACAAATGCTGAGCAGAGAAATTCCTGTTGTAACGAAAACATTATGAAATTTCGTTGTTTTTCTGACTGCAATCGACTGATTATTTTAAAAGACGCGATAAAACTTATATGCGGGGGAGTAAAATAATGAAAAAAAATACTAAATACATAATTATCTTATTGAACGTAAGAATAAACTATTTATTGTGTTTCTTTCAAAGAATGCCATAGTAATTAATTTTTTTCTCCTGTTTTAAAAGAGTATTGATCGGTCGACTGATCTATGCTATCTTGGCACCTGTGTAGGTTAAATTTGAATGCTAGAAATGTCTATGACCTCCACCTCATTAGTCTCGCATAAACTATTCGCATCTGAGTCATAGTGCCTTAATTTATACACAAAGAACAATTACTAAGTTAAAAACTCGTAAATATTTGCAGTATTCATTATATTTTATACATATATGTGGCTACATAGATTAAATCAATTATCGAGCGCATTTTAAATATTTCGTTGTGGTTTAAACTGCAAAATATTATTTTTATCATTGACCAGGTTATTAAATAATTCCGACCGATCTAATTTTTCATGTATTAACATTGTTCATAAATAATTTTCTGTTCCTCAATCAGTAACTCGTACCAACAATTCAATGTTTTTATAATTAAAGTGAAATATCAATAATGTACGAATTGAAATTTAATAATTTTGAAATTTTGAATTAATAATGCTTGCATAATTCAGGTCTCGGTGCAACGCTGTATTGAACCTATGTAGAAAATTTGTTAACATATTTTTTATAATTTTACATCATATGTTCCACATTTTCAAGCATTTATTATCAAACAGTTTCTCACTATTAGCCAATTTACATTACAATAGGTGTTGATGTCAAAATGTAGCTTAGAATTTTCCTAGTAAATAATGAGAAATAATAATTCCGTCACATTCTTTTCTTCCGACTAGTATCTATTATCGTCCTGCGCTTGTGCAAAAATATGTCATCTATGATAACTAGGCGCTGATATGGAATCACACATACCTATGGTGTTTGTACATGCAGCTTATAAAATGTATAATATTGCATGCAAATATAAGTATTTGATATGCATGTGTAGCTATGAATAAAATTTAATAAATTTATATTTACTAAATAGTTCCCTAACCAGCAATATCAGTTCTCACCAATTGAGATTTGAAAACGTCTTGGTAATGCCGTGTAGGTGAGTCAGTGTACTTAAGAAACCATTCAATAACTCTTTCAAGTGGCGCGTTCAAAGAGAAAATACATCATAACCTTCGGCATCATCTTCGGGGCTATGAATAAGATGCCATGATAGCCCTAAAGACAATGAACGAGTCGCACTTTGAAACTTCGGCGGAAATGGAGGGCCTGACCCGGTGTTTAATCCGAGAAGAATTCACATTCAACTTTCGCTGAGAAAGAATTAGTACTTACCCGAGCCAGAGCATTGCCGTTAAAATATAGATACGTAGGTGATGCACGTAAGTAAGAAAATATGGGTTGGGGTAGAACAAATGGGCCTTAGTTTACACATAAATATGGCTAATTTGAGAAAGATTTTAGAAAGAAGAAATTAAAGTTGCCGCACTTAAGGTATTGGTATAACTAATGGTCAAAGAATTTTAATAATTTATATTGCGACCGATTTGTAATGTTAGGATAAAATCTTTAAGTCTTAAGTAAGCTGTTAAACTGTCTCATTATCCAAGGAATTGGACGCATTAAAAAAATAGTAATACAACCTATTTTCCAAAACGCTGAAACCTGTACTTCTCTATCGCAACCCACAGCCTATTAGTGTCAAAAAGCCACTGATGACCTTTTGACTGTGCGGCTGAGCTTCGATTAAATAGTTAGAAAGTTCCATAACGTGTAAATCACTTAAGCAGCCGTTCATTCTATCTATTCAGGTGGTACACCTTCTGGATTATCGTGTGTTTACACGCGAAATAAAAGGAAACCATACCGGATCCCATCTATACCCTTGCTAGAGAGGCTACGGAGGCCAAATTAGAGGGACTCTCCAAAAGATTTGCGAAAGGATTCTTTTATACGTGCGTGCAATTCACGGTCGCCAATTGACCAGAGAGCAACGATCACAAACCACTGCTCATTCTCCTCCTCTTGATTTCTATTTTATGGCCGTTACCCTTGTAGTCTATATCACGCCCATTTGTGTGAAAAGGTTTAACTCTCAGAGGTCAATGATGGGATCAATATTGACAGATACGTGTGCTTTGAGGAACAACTTTAATCTCTCTCACTCTCTGTCCGTCTTACACGAGATACATGGCGGAAAAAATATATATGTGCATAAAACAAAAGAAGTACAAAATGCAACAAGGCCAGCCAACCTCTGAATACCAAAATTAAATCAAATACACTCGATAATCATTTAAAGTAAAAGTTACCAACTTTTCACATTCTCACACTTCCTCTAACTTTTACTTTAAAAGAAACAAGAAACATATACTTTACTTATTTTGTTTTATTTTAAAGACCCATTTTTTACCTACAACATTTGTATTTTTAGGCCTTCGCACAATTTCAAACACATTATTTTCCATCATATTTTGCATTTCTTCCATCATTGCCCTTTTCCACTTCCCAGCAAATTTACACATCATAGCCACACTTACTGTCTTAAGATCACTTAGTTCACCATAATTTGCAATCATACAGCAAGGACCAGTACATATAACTCTAGGTTTTGGTTGTCTTTCTGAACGTCTTAAGGGTTTTCTGTTTTCATTTTCTCCTCTAATTGCATCTTAATCCTTTAATCCTTCCCCTGAGCCAATATTTTCCTCCTCATCCATCTCATCCTCTAAAACCACATTTTCCTCAACTAGATCATTATCATAAAAAGACATTTACACTAATTCATCACTTTCTATGCTTTCATTTCCTTTAAACTTAAATTCCTTAAATGGAAAAAATGTCTCATCAAAAACTACGTCTCTACTTATTTCTATTTTACTTTCCTTCACATTCTCACAATTTGATATCGGTTTAACCCTTTGGCGCCAGCGTCTCACGTTGGAAGAAGCATCACCGCTCACGAATGCCACTTAACTTTCTTTGCACTCCAATTACGGAGCTCTCAAGTGGCGAGAAATAACTCAGACGCATTCCTTCAACTTGGGACCGGACCCCCTTTCCTCGGCCACCAGGCAGAGGCGATTTTCACCCCTTTCCGCATAGGTAGCCCATTACGGCATTCAGTCACGGTAAACTATTGTTTATGCAATGAGTTCTGCTACATAAGTAGTTCCTTCATTATCAAGATACGTTCAGTCAGAAATGAATTCCTTTAGTTTTACAGTACCTTTACTGTTATTTTCAAAATTCTACCGTCAATTTTAGTTCTATAGCGTTAAAACTCCGAAATTAGTTCTGATTTTCGTTCACACCCAAAATATGCTCAAAATAATTGTAGAGCTTCGTCTAAAACTTGCAAGTGTAGAGATAAACATGAGAAAAATAGTTATAATCCTCAACTTCCAGAGAGTTTAGAAACTTTTATTTTCGCTATTCTACCGCATCAACAAGCAACTGACCGCAGACACATACTGTGACAAGGGACAAGATTAACTTCTTCTCTCAGGTCCGGCGTCCTGAGATGTGGTCATTTATGACACCTAGAATATTTTTTGTTTTCTTACGTCTTGCTTAGCCGCAAATTCATGTTCAACGGTCGTTCGTTCCCTTACGTAGATAACATTACGTAATAATAAAATGTAAGTTGTTTTGGCAGCAGTAAGAAAAGATTTTTAAATCTTGGATATTTTTTTACTTAAATAATGATTTTATTATTATCATTATAAGTAAACAGTTACAAGTAGGTCATTGACCGGGTGGGAACATAAAAAGCAGCCGAGTAAAAAAGAAAAAATCTTTGATAGACTTCTACTTCATTAACCTATTTTTAAAAATAATTAATTTTTTGAGAAAGCCTCAAATAGTTTTGCTGGTAGGTCATTTCAGTCCCGTATGGTCCTGTTCAAGAAGGAGAACTGTTTTACATTTGTCTTTTGTGCTCGGCACTTTATCTCGAACTGGTGATCATTTTCCCCCAAAAAGTTTGGCTTTACTATGTCCTTCCCAAATTCATCCCATGCTTTTTCCTCACTCACTATGTTATGCATCCAACATAGATGAAGGCAGATTCCATGAAGTGGGAACTGAGGTATCCTATGGGCAGAAGAATGAATAAATGGGCCGAATGCAGAGGAGTCATTATTCCGTCATTTAGTTCGTAACTTCCGCGATTTTAAACACCACCGTGGTACAGTGGTTAACGTAGGAGTCGTTTTTATCGAACGTTTTAAACGTCTCCAGTTAGTTCATAGTGGATGATGGAGGGAGTGCACAAAATGGGGTCTCGCTTACTGATGGAGACCCAAGGGTAAAGAGCACTCCGCCATTTCAGTCAGGAGGATATTTGATGGAGGATTTATGAATTCGGCAGAAAGGGGGAGTTTTGGAAACGAGAAGGGAGAGAAGACAAGGGCCCGCTTCCTGGCGGGAACATTTTTATGCCCCAGACACTCAAATGAGAAATTGGGAGGGGAAAATATGTCGCAGAGGCCTTTTATGGGGACGTGCCGATATTTCTTGGGTCCCCTTAATTCGCTCCACCTGCGGCATTGAAGTGACGTTTATGTGGAAAAGACTGGGCTTTGGCAGACCCATTTCTAAAGGGCGAAAGGGCAGCGGTTGGATTGACGGTATGCGTGACCGTGGAAGACAAAGCTTTATTTTTTCACGTTTATTTTTCTAGATTACGGATATACCTAGGCAGTAAGTTTATTTTATCGCCTCTAGTAGTCGCAGGGTTCATTCCATAGCGATATGATAAAAACTAAATCCTTATTTTAAACAGTGCCAAATAATTGATATTAAAGCGTTATAAGATCAGAATTTGACGAAATATTTTGGAGAAATAGCAAATCTTCAAAATCAATCCATTCATTAAAGTAATCTACCGGTTAGAGGTAGGTTATGATGAAAGCCAGAGAATATCCAACGGTCCCTTACACGTGCGGTGCCCTATCTACCTCTAGTAGTTTCTCCCAGTTTACTCCGTCAAACGCCTTTTCGAAATCCACAAAGCAAGCGGAAACATCCTGATTATACTCTGTTTCTATCTATAAGTGTCCTCATTACCGAAATCGCGTCTCTGGTGGCCCTTCCCTTCCTGAACCTAAATTGGTCATCACGTAAATAGTAGTTTGCTCTGCCCTCCAACCTTCTATTTATTATTCTGAGTCAAAATTTTGCCGCTTGCGAAATTAAACTGATTGTTGTATAACTAAAGAAATCACCGGCTGAGATCCCGAGAGCACATTAAATAATCAACACTATTATATCACAGTCGGTAAAGAAGGATTGTAACTAATAGGTAGATATAAATTTGCGGACGCTTAGCAAATGCGAATTCTCTTAACCAATTGAGTAGTAGTAAGCATCAGGAGAAGTGAGACTACTAAAAATATTGCTTCGTCTAATAGTACTAGAGGCAGCTGGTTACTTCAATGGTTTTACTTAACAGCGTTCTAAAAAATAAACAAACTCTTTTCCCATTCCAGTCCGAGATTAACATAATGGAAGCATTCCTGCAAATACCTTAATTTTTACAGACCGTATCCATGCGACAATAATCTTTAATGTTCCTATTGGTTATATCGCAATGAAAATTACTTGCTAAAAGATGTGGTTCAATTATGAATGAATTCGAAAAAATAAAGTTTCTACGCTCATAAGTGACCACGATCCAGACAACTTCACAGCACGAAGAAATTGTTTCTGCGATCAGTCCTGGGTTACTACGTGAATGGGGGAGTGAGCTGTTCATGAATCGTTCATTTCGGGTGGCAAGACCTTGGCCGGGGAGAGAGGCCTTAATTCCTGAAGAAGAGGAATCTGAAGAGGTTGCTGATTCCTCTGGTGAGGTCAATGGATAAAAATCAGTGGTCATGGATGGTTAATCGTGACTGTCGGGAGTTGAACAACGCTCGCTCCAGACACCCTAATACGCAATGGGGTGAAATGAAAGAGCTCCCGGAATTTCATCCCTTGTTTGACCTGAGTTTTGCGATGGGAAGAAGCACCCCCATCCGCCGATTGATCCAAGCTGTCTGCCTTGGCGGTCTGCTAAATCCTCGTTGTGATACCCTGCATGAATTCCTCTTCCCTCAGCATAGGACTATCCCGTAATATTGGCATCCTAGACTTCAAAAGAAAATAGTAGTTGATTGTATTGGATATAAATAGATCTTCAGAGCGAAATTTCATACAGGAAAAATATATTCACCTTGGCCGGGATTAATTGCCGGATCTCACGATTTCGCGCAAAATGCTTTAACAAAATGAGCTACCGAGGCGTCTTTCTCCCTTGTGGATTCTTGAGGGCTTTATCGGAACAAGGTGTTCAGACAAAAATAGATCTTCAGTAAAACTGTAATCGGCATTACTTCTCTTCATTCAGAGCCCAGTTTAGATAAGTAGAGTTCAATGGGAGAAAGGGTTGGGAAGCCTCAAGTCCAAACGAAGCACACCGAGATATGAGGGGGTATAAATGTGACGACTGTGGTACGTGCTATATTGGTCAAACAGGCCGAAGGTTCAAAGACAGTATAAAAGAACACAGAAGGAGTTTTGCCAAATTGGACGAAAAATCTTGCTTTGCAAGGCACTCGACTTATTTTAATCATTATTAGTAATTTTGGCTTTGCTGTTTTACACTGTATTGACTATAGGCCTAAGCTGGATTTCATCGAGCAATATGGAATTTTCTCACGGCCCGGATAACCTATGCAATGATGTTTTTACCACTCGCTCTCTTTTAAATGTAATCCTCCCGTCTGTCCGGCGACCATCCTGACCTTCACCACCAACCGCTTTTTCTTTGTTTTTCCTTCTCCATTTAACCTCCCTTCTCCCATCATATTTGCAGAAAATCCAACCCCCTCTCCCTCCCTCTCTTCTACCGCTGGGCATATACTTCAAGAAAAGATATATGCTTCAAGGTATAGTGGTTGAAAATGGATTGTGTCTGTGCCGAAACCTGCGTCGGTCTGTCTTAATTAGTGACATTAAAGTGTGGAAGTTACTATTGTGTCTTTATCGTCATGGATGAGGGGGGTTGGTGAAGGAAGAAGAAGGGAGGGTGGTCAGAGCGATTTAAGACTCTCAAGGTGAGGGTTGTGAGGTGTAAAGTGGTGACGTCAGGGAGGGAAGGGATGTGAGAGCGTTTGCAGTGAGTAATGGGATTTGGCGAGAAGGCAAAGAAGCCGCCGAGGAAAACATCGAGGTAGGGTGAGTGAGTGGGATAGAGGTGGAAACAGTTTGAGTAAAGGGGATGGAAGGGGTGAGTAGGGGCACGTGAGAGCAAGCGGGCTCATCAGAGGGAAGTAAGTTCGACGGGGAGGGAGTTTTGGAGGTGGGGGGAGAGGAAGAAAGGAGGAGAGGGAGAAAGGAGGAGAGGAAGAAAGGAGAAGAGGGGATGGAGTCACTGCCAAGGGCGAAGACTTCAAAAGGGCAGGCGGGGGGAACACAAAAGTAACAGGGATATAGGTAACCTCTTGCGGGAACGATGTGTGTGCCGAACTTGAGAGGGATTTTGGATCACCAAGAGAACATTAAGGAAACAGCCGCGAGATAATCGTCTCCCTGGTTACCAGGAGAGAGATTGACGAATTATGTGTGGATCTTCATCAAGGCAGAAAACATATTTTGATTTTGAACCACAATGGGATCGCCGAATAACTTTTTTAAATTTCCAATCCTAATGGCTTAAATATTTGCGGTGAACAAATGAGTACCCATCCCCAACTTATTGTACCGTAGCGGAACTTGGGAATACCAGGATACGTCTAGACTAAGTTTAGACTCAATACAGTAGGTATGGGGTATCTGAAAAATGCTTGTGATAATTGCAAGGGAGATCGGGTCAGGGATAGGTAGGCCATGAAGGAATGTGGAATGAGTGCTCCGTGGCTGGATATAAATGTAGGTACGCATAACTCTTTTGTTCTGCCATGTTAAGAGAATTGGCAAGAGACAAATACCGAAATAGATTTATAATGGAGGAATATATGGAGTCACAAGAACAAGAAAGCACGTATAAATAAATGCAAGTATCACAAAGATTAATATAAATAATGTGTGTACAGGAATAGGAAAGCACGGAAGAAATTATTGAAACAAAGCTAGTTTACTAGGACTAAAACATCAAACTATTAATGATGATCTTTTTGTGTCTATCCCGAACGGGAACGGCGTGGCGTGATGAGTATGGGGATGTATGCATGATAGATTTAAAAAAATGACACATTTTTCCGTTCTCTAATTCGCCACCTAATTTCATGCTTTTGAAAATGAAGTGGAATTGAAAAGTTAGGGAATCACCACACCTCAATTAATTCATCCATTCAAATTTAATTTTTGATGCATTACGTTTGCTTTAACTCATTTTTTATTTTCCCTTAACCCGTTGTGTTTCATACATACGTCAACATTAGCCCGACAATCTTCGTTTCGAATACACCGGCATGGTAATGTACTTATGTAGGTCAAAACGAAATATTGAAATAAGCTTTAGCAGGTTTGGCATTCCTAGAAATTCATGATTAAATTGAGCTCACTTTTGCAAACAACATTCACGTGCTATCTTACACTATGCACATGTTATGCAATTTAAATAGTTTTAATTTACATTTTTGGCTTTAATCAAAATTTACAGTATAGCTCCTACCACGAAACAGTGGCTTATAAAATAGAGTGAACTAACAGGAAAGGACCAAATTACAATACACATTTTTAGATACTGGGAATTGAAATTCATATTGAAGAGAATTAGATTTAAATAATAGCATAGAGAGAAATATTTAGCTACGCACCAGTTTTCAGGCAATCAAAATGGAAATTTGTAGAGAAATTTCAAATAAATTTGATTAAGGCCCAGATCCTTATTTCACACCAATATGAACTCTATGTTGATCGCGAGTAAAATCTGTGATTGCCAAAATAGGTACTATTTTTTAATGTTTTCCATACCTTCAATATGTAGTCTACGTAATTTGGCAAGAGTGGTGAATAATTAAACATTTAATATTATTACTAGTCTAAAATTCTCATTGACCCGTTGTATTGTTCCCATTGGACTAATATCATGTTGGTGATTGGGATTCGAGCTACAAACCAACTGCATTGAAGAGATTTATTATATTAGAATTTACAGAATCATAAGAAATACTAGATATTAAATATAAACTTTCCTTTTTTAAGGAAATTAATTTTGGAAAAAACATGTGGTTCTCACAATGGAAACTCTCAGATGTGAGCGTAAAAACCAATGACTATAATCATAACTTATGACATTTTTTTAATTCCAGCATTGCTTAAGCTCAGTATACTCATCGTCTTCTCTCCTCTTCTCATATATCTCAGCGTGACGTGTATTATATGACGTCATTTCGATGGGCGATCGAATATAAACAAGAATGACCATGGTAACACTCGAAGACAAAGCGACGAAATATGAAGTTTAAATGAGACCACGCGAGACAAATGTATCTTCAAAAGCTCTCATTCAACTCAATAGCTCTTCCAAATGGATCAAAGATTATTTCTTGCAAAATGTATAAGAAGGGATTGATGTCAAGCGTGACAACATGTAAATTGAGTTTTATTTCAGGGATCGAGGAGTAGATCTTCAAAAAAACATTTTTCCTTGAAGTTTTCGTTCATAGCCAGATGCTTTCGCTAAATATGGATTCGGGAATCAAGGCGGCTGTTACGTTTCAATGAGTAGAAATAAAAAACAATGGCCACATACACAGATTTCTTAATCCAAAGTCAGAGCATAACCCTTACAAACTATCTAACAACCTTACAGCCGAATGTCTCACTTCTTAACTCACCACATTACTTCTTCTCCACACTAAGTTGCATTTCATATCAGCTCATACACTCAATCTTCTCTCGTCCGAGTGTCTAGGGTGATGTTTTCTTAATTTATATTGACATTACTCTCCACGCACTCTCACGAGTTATCAATACCACATCGCAACTATAATCTCAAACAACGCTGTTAAAAACTGAATTTTCGGACAACTATGAAACGATAACATTATCCTCGATACTTTTTATTGCGATTGAGATAAAGCCAAATGAATGCCTTTTCCACTTTTTTATTAACTTGTTTTCATTTCTTTTGGACCAACACTCATTTCTTAGCAGCACTTACTTAACATTACTAATTTACACTCATATTCTAGAGCCGCACTTGGGAATTTTGTCTAAAACGGTTTTTCATTCACAAAATTCCGTAAAAATCTCCATAAAAAACGGTAGGCTGCAAGAAGTTACGGTTGGGTGCCAAATATTATAAGACAATCATGTAAGGTAACTGAAAGGTTATGAAATTGATCTGATAACTACAGAAGAGTATACAATAATCCTACATTAAGCTTATTTGATGCATAGTTTTAACTTCCATCCAGGTTTTAAACTAATTCATACGCGATTACCCAATATCGATTTCCTTTCAGCGTTTCAGGTTTACCTGGAAAGTTATTTCATAGCTAAAGAGAAAATAATTGTTATTTTGACGCAAAGTTACAAATAAGTCATCTTTTCTAGTATACAACTATCCATTTTCAAAACAAAATATGAATATCGAATGGATAGAGAGAATCGCCAATGATGAAGTCGTACAAAGAGTTTTGGAGAAAGAATGTTTCATGAAAACCTTCGAAGTAGAAGATAAAAACTCATTGGGCACATTTTGTAATACAACCGACTCTTAGAAATAATTTTTGAAGGGGAAATTAAAAGGAAGAAATACCTTGAGGGACCAAGGATGGATTACAAAAAACTAATTATGGAATTAGCTCAAATTAAGACTTGTGAAGCAAGAAAACTGTTAGCTGAGAGGAGAGTGGGAGGATGATTTCTTTAACTGCCAACACAAAATATGTAATTTTGTTGAGTTGGTTCTTGGACACTTTTTAAATTAATGTACCTATGCGTATTTTATATTATTTTGTTATAGCCCTGATGAAGAGCGAATGATGATGCTTATGCTGATGAGCGAAACGTTGGTATAAGGAAGTGGAGATAAAAAAACATTGACCAACTCTCAATAAAAAACGCATACATTAAAATTTGTAATGGATACTGCTGAGCATT
The DNA here is from genome assembly GCA_963573305.1 of Pyrrhosoma nymphula. Classification (NCBI taxonomy): domain Eukaryota; kingdom Metazoa; phylum Arthropoda; class Insecta; order Odonata; family Coenagrionidae; genus Pyrrhosoma; species Pyrrhosoma nymphula. The sequence continues at coordinate 13,907,803 of OY754329.1, forward strand.
TACCTCAGCTTTTTAAACTTTCAGTCACCCCCATTTCTGGAATTAACGTTTACTGCCTTTATCAAATGGGAAATGCATCGTCTGCCATAGTGACATTAAAACTCAATTTATAAAACACATGAGTGAGGCACGATCAGTAATATCACATAAAAAAATCACCCAGTCAAAGGATATAAAGGCAGTACATTCTATGTTTATGCAACTCAATGAGGCCAAACATCTCGGGGAATCCAATAACATATTTCAGGAAAATATTACAGTTATTAGTATTTACTTCCGAGACGTTAACTTGGCTGCGATGATTTTTCTTTGTGCGATCCAAAAATAAAAATAATTGACCGACCAGTCATGAAAGGGGGCAAATTGTGAGACCTGCTGTGTATAAACAACTCTGATTTGCACGCTCTTTTTGATGACGTAAAGATGCATGACCTACATGAGGGTTTATGGTCCCTAATGTGAGATATACCCGTTTTTGAAGAAGTAGCAGGTTATTTGAATGTGAAGGCAGTCGAAAGGTTTATTTGCCAGTTCCATTTGAGACTCACTGATGGCGAGAGAAAACCTGGAGACTGGAGTGTGGAAATTATCTTCCAGCACGTGAGATGTTCGTGGATGGGGTTCAGTGAGCGAAATCGACTGAAAATATTTTATGAGCGTAATTATATGCGGCATAAAGGGAAAGGTTGAGGTGGGAGTGGAAGGATTTGTTCAGTAAGCGATGGCATTGGGAGTGAATAAGGCTGATTCTTTCCTCTCTCCACATAAAGGCACGATATATCAAATAATGAGAATAAAATTAGGGAACTAGACTGCAAAACGGACAGATTTAGAATATCATTTTTCCCACGAACTATAAGGGACCATAACAGCGGGCAATAAGACTTTTATCTAGGTTTGTCGATAGGTAGTTAGCTCTTAGTAGTTAGTAGTACTCCCTAATACTTGAATCCTTATCTGTTACCTAGTACTAACAGCACACCGTGCATGTTTTCTACATAAGTCTTGAGTCTCTGTCCATTTGTGTAGTTGCAAAATACATATATATTTACGGTCCCTCTCCATTGTGATAATATCTGTAGTGTAATAGTGCATGTTTGTGAGGCTTTGTCTCGTGACATGCATTAGCAATTTATGCTTATGCATAATTAGTCGTAGTTACACTAACTTTAGGGTATAGTGTAATGCATGTTGGTGAATACTCACCCCCTGCCACACACCCCTTAGGTGGCTTGCAGGGTATTTTGTAGATGTAGATGTTGAATTTGTCCGATTTTCAGACTGCATTTCAGGAATTGTGCTACCCACCCAGCTTCATTAGATTTCTGTGACACCAGTAACTTGATTTACAACTGGAAAAATAAAGCTTAAGAGTGATAGACTCCTTTGCTGTACCCAAGGGAAACGTTAAATACCGCCACCATTTATAACATGGATACAACATTAATAAATATAATTCTCACATAAGTTATACTTAACTGAATTTGATTGAGTGACTGCGTACAAAGTTTTATGATCACTGGGCATCAATCCTGATACAGAAAACCTACAACTCCACCAATTTCTACTCTTGATGCGTTTAGCATAGTTTATTCACAAACTCCTATGCAAATAAAAATTATCGAATTTTATTCAAAACATTTATGAGCAATATCCATCACGTCCAAAAGAAATATTCCGGAACACAAGGAAACACACAATTGGAAGCTAAAACGGAGGGCTTATTAAGATGTTGCAGTGAATCCCTGGTAAAAATCTAACGCTTGCCCTAGCGTAGAGGCAGCGTCAACGGGGAGTTCTATACTCTTGGAGGAGCTTCCTTCACGCCCCGATTACTCTCCGAGATTTTTGACTCCAAACACATTTCCCGAACTCTTCCGCAAGAGCTAACGGAGAGTGCCCCATGGCTTCTTAGACGCTTCGTTTTTCGTCTCCCCGTCAACACTCCTAGAACGCTTCCGGGGAAGGAAACGAAGAGTTGTCTGATGGTTTTGTTTACTCTCCGATTTCACTGCTACTACTACGAAAAACTTGTAATTTTTGCTCTAAGAATAGTCTTGTGTAAATAAAAGCTGGTTGTTCAAACGTCCCAATAATATGCAATATTTTTAGTTAATATCATGATGTACCTTCGTTGACGGAAAACTTAAACTTAAATAACATACCTACGGTAATGATCGCTTCATAATATTAGATACGAATTGAATATTAACATACGGTATAACTAATTAATTGGTAGCTAGCCAGTTGGTAAATTTCCCCTCGGAAATGCGTTATTATGTCTACATCGTTTTAAAAACGTGCATGATGTACCTACTGCGTAAACTTCTGAAAGAAGTTTACAACATTGTCCCAGGCACACCATATTGCGACCTAACGACTCTAAACCTACCAAACCTTTTCTGTGTATGTTCTATGCATTCAATAAAGTTAGTAATGGAAGCGATGTCTACGTCTTTCGTCCCCACTGTGGATGAACCTATTTGAGTTCGCCTCATCGCGTGAGAGCCAATCGCTCGCTCTGCTCCCCGTAATCGCCTCGAGGGTCACTGGAGCAGAAGCAGCAAAGCCAGGACGGTTCCACTCCATCTCACCCTCTCTTGAGCCTTTGAACACCGCTAACACCCACTCAACAACCCATGGCAACCTCCCTCATGCATAGATACGCGTCGCGATGGGGCTTTAGGGAGGATAGCGATGTTCCTCACCCCTCCAATCCCTATCACAAACTCCGTAATAAGCTGAGACGGCAAGTTGGAAACTGCGGATGACACTCTTCCCCTAATCCTCTGGACGGCCTAAACCCTTATAGGTTAAGCGAGAAAAAAGAAAATGCCAGAAAAATATACTTTTTTTCGAAACGCGAGTTTCAAATTAAGAGAAAGAGCTATTGGCAAATCAACCGGCCGATAGAGAGCAGCACAGAAAAGTGTCATGGCGGATATAGAGGGGATCGAGGGGATTGATGTCAGTACGACATACGAACGTAGTCGCCTTGAATTACTCTTAGTCCAGTCAATGAAGGAGTTGTAGAGGACATGGAAGAGGACAGAGACCAAACTTAAGGGATTTGTTTAGATTTCATTGTTGGTAAACGTGGTATACATACTAAAAGCCCCCGGACCAAGGAGGTGTGCGGGAAGGAGGGGGAGGCGCAAAATGTCACTTTTTTGTTTTTTTGCTCATATCTTGAAAACGGTGCGTGGTAGCGAAAATATTACTAGATTAAAAATTAAAGCAATTTAAATATACTACAAAATATCTTCCCACACATTTATTTCTTTTCCTCATAGTTATCGAGATATATGCTAGCGAAAATTGTAAATATTTGAAAAACGCTCAATTTCCTCCCGTTTTTTTAAAAACATTTCCTTCTAGCGGCTCAGCCTTTACTTTTACAGCAAAATCTTCGGGAACATAGTTGTACAGAATTACATTTTCTTTAAAATGAGACATAATGTTATATGTTATCTTCAACTGGTCAATAGGTACAATAATTTTAAATGTAAGGGAAAATTCCGGACTCTGGTAAGAAAACCGCACATCGCACTTTCTCGTTTTCTAGGGTTGTATATTGTTAATATACCTAGGCTAGGCTTGTACGGTGATCATTTTACTGCTCATAGTAATATGTGGAACACCATTTAATAGTTTACCTTCAACTGGTCAAAAGTTACAGCAATTGGAAATTTCTGGGAAAATACCGCACATCACTCTAACCCGTTCATCTATGTTTATATCTTATTTTTAAACCTATCGTGAGCGTCGGAAGAAGAAATTACAGAGGGGTACATTCATTGGCGGATCGTGGCAAACAAAAAGGGTGTTTCACAAGTGTTAGTCCGCTTCGAACAATACCACTACTCATAGAGTGGAAAGTATTCAATGGTACTTACATTAATATCTGCATTGTCAAAAACAAATTAATTGAATGATCGTGTTTTCAAGGCTGGTTGAGCATGGATCATAAATTTCTAAATCTTGGACTTCGTAGTAAGATGAAAAAAATCCCAAACTTGCGAGAATGTTAATTAAGTTTTTGATGCAAATCTTCTGTGAAGTAGTCCGGAGAGGCTACTCAATATTGAGTACAGGAACGTCCGCGGCTGAAGCACAGAGGTAATGGCTGGTGCAATCGTGGTACATTTCTTTGTGTGATACAGGTGGGTATGTGTTAGTATCGAACAATTAACTCTAGATGTTCTGCCTAATGATATTTTCCCCAGTCACTGCGGCCATTAATTCGTCCATGGAAAAGTGGCAGTTACTGATCTCTTCCATGCAAGAATAAATTTCTTCCATTCCTCTATAAATGTAGTTATCACCCTGGTGAAAATGAACCGTTCACTAAACTGTTATTTGGCTGTGCACATGCTGTGCAAACGCTTGACAAATTCCCTGGGCCGTTCTGCAGATTTTTTAAATTTCATTAGTCAGGTATAGAGGTCTAATAAAATTCACACGGAATTTATCATCGTAAATAACTTCCTCGGCGACTAAATCATTTATGGAGGACTGCCGACCAAGAACTTTTTCACTCTTGTCATTCCTCGCAAGACCATGGTTGACCAGACAAGGCTGCAGCCTACATACACATTTGTTGTATATAGTAGCTAATTTTCGCGTGTCATACACCACTTTCCGATTTTAAAAAGCCTTCTTTTTCTCGTTCTCTACAGGGTCTGCTCAGAGAAAGCAGTGATTCTTGAAATTGAATTCTGTTAGTGAAGACCTCGAGCTCACCATTTCAGTTGATTCAGATAATGTTGATGCAGCCTGCCTCTTCAAACCCACCTTGCTGCTTTGTGCTGTTTTTTTTGCACTGTGGAACTGAGCGTATTTTGCAATACTTATAAACGTCTTCATTGCCTCTATACACGTATTCACATCGACGGCATTTATAAGTGTCCAAGAAAATAAATCAACTTGAGCGGTTAAAAATTACGCAGTTTCAAAATCCACCAAATTCTTCAAAAAGAAAGAAGATATAGCCTCCTAACAAGAACAACTTGGCTTAAGGTCGTTTTACACAGTACATTTGTTTGTACAAACTCTTCCGTGAACTCTTGCATGAGGCAAAATGTATCGTGTAAAGCGGCAAATTGTATGAACGCTTGTGCGAATGTCTCAATGCCTGAACGGAAAATAGAACCTCCTCTAATTTCGTTGAGACAAGCATACAATATCACGTATGTCCATACATTCGTTTGTACAAAATCTTTCATCGTGCAAAACGGCCTATAGAGTAGCTGAAAATGCACAACTTGCACGTCCTCGCCTCCACGTTATACCCTCTCGAAAGCCTACGAATTTGACCACCAGATGTCAGCCACTTCGGGTGGAAGAGCGAATAACATGTTCTCAATTTTTTTTATTCTCGGGTAGATTATAAATTTCCATCAGGGTCCATTAATCTTCTGAGTGACAGGAACCTCCACGAAGCAAATATTTAGTTAATACGTTTATACTTTCGCTTATGAAAAAGCAAAAACAGTTTCATTTAAATGTCACTAAAATATGTCAATCCCACATAAATCAATTCTTAATAAGATGATAAACAGCTATTTTTTCAATCATACTTAGCCAATAAAGATGAGAACCTCTTTGAAACTCATTCCTGAAAGACGAATTTGGAAAATTTATTCCATGCTTGCCAACTACCCAACACCTCTATTGTCACCGAAGCACAATAAAGACATCATAAAAAAGAAAAACACATAATAATGAAGGAAGTTATCATAATAATCTCTTTAATTTGATGATATATTAACAGAAAATATTCTCATAAATAGTTTTACCTTTTGCTGTTTTAAATTAGTCATTATATGAAACTTCATAAAATTTGAAAAATTACCTCATAGATTTTAGAAAACATCCAACACCGCTCTAAGCTTTTATAAAAATGTATCACCACAGAGCAGAAGTCATAAAAGATAAGATCCAGAATATAACTTTATGATCAATGGAATAGTGAACGCATTTCACTACATTCAAAGAAATCTTTTGATCACCCATTATAGGCCTCCAGTAACTGAAACTATAAGTTTCTATGATTCAATGAACATTACCATTGATTTAATTCACAGAAACCAAAATCCAGGTATCAGGAACCCCAAAACATTTGTCACACCCCAAGTACTTCTGAAACAGACGTTGGATTACGAAAGTCTGCGAGAGCTGACATAGGAAAAAATATGCTCTCATGGTGGTCCAAAAAAATTAAAATATGTAATGTTTCACTCCGCCCCTCAATTCAATGCCAAATTGCAAGAAAATTACTGATCAAAATATTAGCATATTACTTCAATTAGCTGCCGAGTCCAATTCATTTTTATATTTTGTACGGGTGGTTCTTTATCAATGGCAACACAACCGAGGATCGTACCCTTTTGAAACCCTTCTGTGTCTGTGGTGTGGGATTCGCTTAGCAATTAAGAAGGTACTGTGTGTTGAGGACTTGCCTCAGTAATGAGCAAATGGTGCATTTTGGATACATATATTCGTTCTCATACATGAATGAAGCAATTATATATTACACACGTAATCAATATTGTGACCTCAGTTCTTTCACACCACAGGATGGGTACTTTTTGTAATATTGCTCAACTTAAAAAAAAACTGTAGATTTCTCCAAATTTTTCTACTACACGTACTTATCATTAAAAACACAATGATTTTGACAGTATGCTTCGTCTCATCATATACTAGAGGCAACTATAAAATCCAGGTGATAATGTCTTCGTTGCATTCCTTCTTACCTTTATAATCGTTATTTGTTTTTAATCATAAGAAACTGTTAGCCGGAAAAAATCCCTAAAATTCTTAATCTATTATAAACAAGCCAATATACATTTCTTTCTGGCCCGTTAGGAGGTAAAAAAATATTCTAATACCTCACAACTACACGTGCTTAACGATGGTGGGCTGAGAAAGGGAAGATTTTACTTTTAAAGCTGATTAATTTTTCTGCAATACGTTACGCAGGTTTCTCTCCGCTATCTTAGAGCATTCGTCACCTCCATAAACGCGATTAATACTTCATTTTATAGTCATCCCAAAGTGAGGGCCGTCATAACTTACATGATCAAGGGAACAAGACGGATTCAAACCGTCCCACTACATTTCCTTCATTTATTGGAAAATCCTACATGATAAGGTATCGCTTTAACGAGCGGGCCAACAGCTGTAAAATACCTCGGGGAGTCCACAAGCGCTAAAATTGACCCGCTCAATGTCTACGTGGCTGGCTTGTAATGCCAGCGTTTACATGTGTCGCAGGGCGAGCTCTCTGTACCTTGGGGACCCATTTATCCTCTATTTTACGACCGTCACACCTCGTGCGACACTCAAAACCTGTCCCAAAAGACGAGATCCCTTTCTTTCGTCGTGGATGAGTGTTTAAAAAACGCTTCTCTCCAATGCACCGCGGCAGCCCGATTTCAGTCACCAATCACGGAAGAGCACAACTGTCATACGTCAGTATATTAGTAAAATGACGCATTGAAATGCATACACGTATTGGTATATAATGAGAAACGGGAAGTACAATACATTTTCAAATAAAACTGATGATATCAGGCCTGACACCGTGGAAATGAAGGATATCAATATTGAGAAACCAAATTTGTTTTTTCCACAAACATTATTTCACTGGCCTGATGCGCGTTTCACCACACTGTGGCATAGTCATGTGCATTGAAACGGTTGATATATTCTCACCCAACCAACCGTTTAAACGCACATGGATATGCCACAGTATGGTGATACGCGCGTCGTGCCAGCAAAATAAAGTTTGTTCGAAATAAAAAGTTGGTTTTCCTCAACATATACATTTTCAAAGTTGTTGCTAGCATGAATCCAAGAATTATGTAAATTAAGACACTTATTCACTGTATGTTAACCAAACAATAGTTACATATCCCGCAAATATTACTCGGAGAACAGACCTGATATTTATTTTTGCATTCATTTACCATTTTAATAATCAATAAATATTGAAAGAAACTATCAATATATCAAATGTATTAGAAAATGTTCCTTATTCAGGCTTTTGCGGTGATCAACTTGTGATAGGTTTGCGGGATTTCTACCGCGTGTTTTCATAGAAACAACATCCAAAAAGCCGCCCAAAGAGGAGAACAAAAACGAGCAATGGCCCTCGAAAGGACCGACGATTAAAATCGGACAACGGTAAAGGACACATTTGCCGTATTACCTTATGTTCGAGGGACCACGGGGAGAATATCCAGGGTCCTCTCTAAACACAGCATCACAACCAGACACTCGTCACGAAGACTTCACAAATACTTCGCAATGTGAAAGACAAATTACCTATGGAAACACCAAGCGGTGTCTACAAAGTAACATGCGAATGTGGCAACGCATACATCGGACAAACTTCGAGGGCACTTAAAATCCGCATTCAAGAGCACAAAAGAACCACTAAAAACAGACAACTCCGCCTATCATCCATGGCAGAACACTTCTGGGAAGGCCCGTCCCATAACATCAACTTCGACGAGGCAAGAATTATCAAGAACGAGAAAAAGATACTTCCCGAGACTAATTCGCGAGGCCATTGAGACAACAAAGAAAAAACAAAACTTCAATAGAGAGGAAAGTTACACGCTCTCAAACACTTGGAAGCGCTTCTTCCAAAAATCAGCCAATGACAACGCTCGATATAAAGACCAATCAGAACGTATCAAAGATGACAGTGTATAAATAGACGGTCAAAATCTGCATAACACACACTTCGGACCTGAAGAAGCCCACTGCATGTTGGGAGAAACTGTTGTCTACACAATCCCGCAAACCTATCACAAATATTAGAAAATGTAATCATTTAAACAGAACTTGCTCGTCCACAAGCACAGCAAGCCGTAATATTCTTGTCTGTCCGCACACGGTGTCCTCATTCAATGCATGTGCTCCCCATCCCGCTACCCGGCGCTGCATCAAGAGTTTCAAACAACAAAGTGCGAGGAGCGTAAATAATCTCCGTCTATGAACGATGACATGATCGCCAGTCTCTGGACTCGAATAGAACAGTGTCCGGGAAGTGGCTCCGTTTTCCCATTTGGCGGTAAATTATCGCGGCAGCAGGCGATTTCAAGAAATACTGCTGTAATTATTTGCAATACTATTTCTTTCTTTGAATGGTTATTGACCACTTTAATAATGCATAGGTTAATCTAATTAATACAAATTTCGGGATCTGTGCTTTGGCTAACCATAAGGAAGCTAAACCTTCAGAAGAGGCTATTCAAAGAAATGGTCCACATCATAAAACCTCCTTCAGTTTGTAACTATAGATCGGATATACAGAATTTAAGCAAAATCTATTACAATTTGATCTCCTATATCTAATGTTTTTTTCTATGTTTTATGTAGTGTTCTCCAGAATTTCAATACGAATATGTTTTTTATATTCGTAAAATATGTAATATACATTCGAAATTTGAAGTTACGATAAATTTAATTGTTAATTTCATGCTTTATACATGCTATATTATTCATTTTAAATATTTTTATTTTCACTTATTATATTTTTTTAAACAGAATCTTAGCTTGGTTTTCCATTTTGGTTTTGTTTTTGATGTTGATATTGTTGCTAAGGGGAAGAGTTTGTTTTTGTGTTACCATTGTCACATGTAAGAAAGTTAATCGTTTGAGGTACCTACTAAATTTATGATTGAAAACTTTTTTATCTTTGTAGTATTTATTCATTATTACCAACTGTATTCCTTGCATTGTACTGTGTAGCCCTGAAGAAGCCTCATTAATAAAAAGACGAAACGTCGGCGGAAAGGGGAAGTTGAGTTTCTTAAAAAAAGACATGACCAAACCCCCATAAATTAACCTATGCAATACTATTTCTCCCCGTGACTCCTGGAAGAGTCGTCCTAATGAAGGAGACATGAGAGGATATCCAGTCAAAGGAAGTGGCGTGCGAGGTGTCATGGGAGGGGGATTGAAGAAGGAATACATTTAATTACTCGCTATTTTTTTATTTATTTTACCAGTAAACTGTAACAAGTACACCATAAAAAATTGGAGATTTATTACGGAGGTTGAAACGCTATTAATGATTCAATAAATCGTAAAAAAGCGTGAGATATAACTTGTTCCATTCACCACGCCTCTAAGGGAGGCTCACATGCCTCTTCTAGGTAACCTCACGCGCTTAAAAAGGTTGAGGACGAAAATGCAGTGGAAAATGATGAGAAGATAGTGATGAAAAGTTCCAACTAGGCAGTCATAGGAAAGCAGAGTCAAAAGGGAAGCCATCGGTCAAAACAATCGCGGAGGGATATTAGTATTTATCAAAAAATGATTTTTGAGGAAAATGATTCTGGGAAGTTATATTACGAGTGATGAAAAAGGTAACACCAATGAAATGATCAGAATAGGAAAATTCAAGAAGCCAGAAGTAGACTGGACAAACAACCAGAAAACACAAGCCAGGCAGATTTACGTTAAAACATATTCCAAGTATACGTTTACTTGGCCGTGAAGTTTACATAGTAGTAGCTGCAAAGTAAAGAAGATTGAAATCATAAGTGATATGGCATTGCCGAAAAATTATGAAGTTAAAAGGGACGAAGTAACTAATATGGAATTCCTACGAAAAATAGGATAGAAAAGAATAACGGTGAAAGATATGCGAAGTAGAAAAAAAAATTTGGACACCTTATGAGTCACATCAGATTTTTGAACACAGTAAGGGAAGGAAAAATGATTGTCCAGCTTTACTAAGCAGGGCCTTGAGTGGACTATAATGGAAAATTAACAAGGACGTAAAAGTAAAGACAAAGGAAGAAATGAAATTGTGATAGGAGAGTTGAGTAGAGTGGAGAACTTCAGCAAGCGAACTTTAAGATTGATGACTGCAAATAATGATAATGATAATGGGAAGGGAGTGAACGACTCTATTCTTGAGGAAACAATCTCAAGGGGCGGATGGCGATTCAGGCAGTGGAGTTGGGCGGGCGTGGTTCATGCGAATTGCGCGCCCTCTGTCCATACTCTTTCCAGTGACGTTTGTCGTCGAAGGGAGGTCTATGAAGACAGAAGGATGGACATTTATGAAGCCGACCGATTCATGAGCGAGGGATGTGAATTAATGTAAAACGAATGAATCATCAACCAACACGGTTTAACGTATATGTTGCATGTTTTGTATTTAATCGTTTGAATTTTTATTTATTCGTACGTTTTTGTGCATAGTTAGGTATAGTAAAAATATGAATGTATTTGCATTCATTCGTGGGTATTCACTAAATGAAATGTTCTCTCGGCAAGCTCCATAAATATATATATTTTCGCTATTAATTGCCAGAATAAATAAAACAATTTTATTTTGCGCTAAAATGCAAATGATGTTTCTATATGCAAATGTAACTTCAACTTATATTTTTGAAGCCTCAAAAACGTGTGTATGGAAATTTTCAACTACATTGTATGTACGATCTAATAATATAAATTTTATGTCTTTAATTTGAAAATATAATTTCTTGCTGATTTAATATCAGAATTGGTTTCAGCAACCTCGAAAACGTATGTACACAAATGTTAAAAGCAATCGTGCCATTTTTGTTGAATGGATGTGGGATTTTGGGATGTGGGATTTTGGGATGTGGGATTTTGGGATGTGGGATTTGGAATTTTTTGGGATGTGGGATTTGGGAAAAATGGGATTTTTTCATATTTTCTCCACCTTTTTGGGATTTTGCCCCATTGTGTGGTGGCTAGAGTTGTGAAGTGGTCGGACGATCTTGGGAACAAAGAATTAAGAAGGAAGGATTGGAACTAATCCAGAATGCTGCAAAGGGAAGGAGGACTCAAGACCTATCTTAAGAAAACAGGAAAAGGAGAAAATGAAGAATGCGACTGCAACCTAGGACCAGACGATGTACAGCATAGGTTGTACGATTGTCCAAAATACTCAGAAGAAAAGAATTGAACTTAAGAAGATCTTCGGAAACTGGCCAGTCACACTGGAAGAGGATGTAAAAGGACTGGGGAATAAAAAAGCATCCCAAGTAGTTTCAAAATTCACAAAACCGCATGAAGGAGAAGGGACGTAGAAGAAATCAAGACAAGAAAAGGAGGAGAGAAGAGAAGAAAAGAAAAAAGAAGTGGAAGGAATGGTGAGAATGCTGAGAAGGAGGAAGAAGAAAGAAGACAACTTTGCGGTAGAAATACTAAGAAGAAAATTACAATTGTAAAGCAAGCAAAGAAAATGGCAAGACACCCGATAAAGAAATCAAAGCAGAAAACCAAATATTCTTTTTAAATAATAATAAACTTTCAAAAATTAAATGTAATGACAAAACATTGAAACTTGAAGTACAATAGTAAAATATGAACCAATTGTTAAAAAAAGTAAAATGTAGAAAATTGGGGGTTTAATAATAGGTACCCCAAATATTATTGTAATTGAAACAATGAAGAGGAACTCCGCGCTACCCTTGCAAGGGAAGACGGAGTGGGAGAGAATTGGTGTTTCAATTCTCTCCCTTTTAATAAAAAAAGGTGACTGCATCATACTAATTACATAAAAGCAGAATGCACTAATTGCACCTGATTTCTGCCAAGTCATATTATCTCTCTCCGAAACCATTATTGAAGGGATGGGAAAAAACGAATTCCGAGCTATATTTTTTACCATTATTTGCTATGAAAAATTACAGAACGAATCTCTCGCAGATTCAAGGGTAAAAAGCAGGACTAACAAAATTCACAGTGAAACGAATAAAAAAAATTTTCACTTCAAACATGAAATGCGGAAAAAAGAAAAAAAAGCGGCCATCATTGCACGTAAAGAGAAATGCGAATTCATTAACAAGCGACAAAAAAGCCATAAATTCATGAAAATCACTTTTCCTTTTTATTAATTTTATGAAGCATTCTTCCTCCTTTTTATTATACGCCACTCACGAACTCGGAAAAATTGAATACTCAATAGGTGATCATGGACTAAATTAATTATGCCATAAAAAAGGATTTATTAAATGGAGATAAACATTTTAATGAACTCAAATATTACATAAAAAAATTACTGAATGACTGATTGATAAATTGAATGACTAATAAATAAATCAATAGTTTCCAACAGCTGCTTCGGCAAATCATTGGAGATTGGTAGTTGATTTCGTGACCAAAGGTGACATCTGGCGAAACCAAACGAAAGCCTCGCGTGACAGCGGCTACACGCAAGCGCGTCTGTCGCGTCAAGTGGATTTTATCGTCCATCAGCGAGCTGAGCTGAGGAAGGTGCGGATTCCTTGGTACCAATTTTGCCTTTAACTTGAGAGTCTATATTGAGCAATCAAGTACATAATTCCTTTTATTACGTTTGGGCACCGAAAAGCATATTCTAAAAACGAAAGCAACTCTCAAATAGGTAATTTCAATATTTCCATTTCTAAAAACGGAAAAATTCTTCGGTTTAAATTTATTTTGAACAATACATATGTCTGCTATCTGCAAGAATACCATATCACAGAAATTATTGCCACATATTAGTTTATAAGGATACCTCGTTAGAGTTTTGGTTGTGAAGCAGAGCAGATTGCAATGACGACCAAAACGTGACCTTGTACGAATGAAATAAATCTTGAGCGGCACCTGCGACAAGGATTTGTACAGGTGAAGGAATTTCACGTTCAAAATAATTGCACTCAATACTTAAAAACAAAGGAAGGAAACGTTTCACATTTTTCAGATTCGAAAAATAATTGGTTAGATGTGTCGCCGATTAATTAATCCCTTACTCGAATCTCAAAATGTGAAATGGTTCAGTGATATAGGTACATCTTAAGAATATTTCTTGCATATATATTTACTACCACAAAACACCCTGCAAGCCACCTCAAGGGTGTCTGGCAGGGTGTGAGTAGTCACCAAAATACATTACACTATACACTTTTCAAGATGGTGTAACTAAGATTATTGTTGCATTAGCATACGTCGCTAATGCTTGTAAGGGGGTAAAGCCTCACAAGCATGCACTACACTGCAGGAATGCTACTAATATCAGAAGGACCGTTAGTATTTTGCAACTTCATAAATTGCCAGAGATACAAGAATCATACTGAAAGCATGCACGGCGTGCTGTTAGTACTAGGTAGCAGATAAGCGTACTAGTATTGGGGAGTAAATCACCTAACCAGCTGCACTACATATTTATAAACCTAGTTAAAGCCTCTATTGCATCTGTTGAAGCTCATAAAATTTGCGGGAAAAATGACATCTTAAATCTATCGGATCTCGTAAAACTATATCAACGTCGTCAGAAAATAAATCAGTTTGGAACATACATAATATATTAGGTCTAAATTTTATTTGACTGTCTGAAAGCGATTCCCATCTCAGTTGGTCCAAAACGTCAGTAACGCTAACGAAATTATCATAACGGCCTTTAACATATCTCGCCAATCTTCGCTGCACGCGTTTAACACGGTTTTTAAGCCTAGTTCATAAGGATCCCATACACTGAAAGCGTATTCCAATTGGGGTCTAACGAGGGAGAAATAGCTGATATCTTTCACTTTATCGTCGCGCTTCCCAAGTACTCTTTTAACAAATCCCAATTAACGATTAGCTAAAATTAGTTTCAAATGTACTAGGGAGTAATAGGATTTGGCGAGACTTATCAGCACTGTTGTGTATTAAGTTAAAACATAGTCATATTCCAATCCCAATCTACGATTATCTAGACCGGTAATTTCCCAAATACTTTTACCCCACGAGAGCTTAAGTTAAGTTCAGCGAAATCAAAGCTCGAGCAAAACCAAGGCTCCAGAATACAGTAGTTACTTCTCTGTATTCCTATATCAGTTCCATTTTTTGCAAAGAATGCTATTCTAATTCACGCAATCTTCTTCAGTTTAATAAGACAAGAACCATTGACATATTTTAAATAGGCATGTGGTTGAAGAGCAAGCGTCCCTGATTAACTTACCCGACGGCATGTGTCTAGGCTGGATGGGTTGACGCTGACGCTAGCAGAGGTGAAAGAGGAAGGAGATGGAACGGAGAAATGGATGCTCTTCGGACACTTGGGCCACGGAATGAAATTTTCCGATGACTGGAGCTTTTCCGATCCTTGCTGCTGACACACTCATTCTGAGGAGGAGAGGGAGGGAAATTGCAGGGGGTGACAAGGAGTGAGAACAGAAGGGTTTTAGAGAGCGGTGGTGAAAGGGAAGGGCAGGAGAGAGAGAGGGAGAGCATCCTTGGCGGGAAATATTCCGAGGACGTTGTCGATTCCAAACCCACTCCCACTCGCCACTCCGGACTCTCTGGCGTCAATGAGCTCCGACGGCCACTCAAAAGACGGGCGGAAGAAAGCGGGCGGGCCCTTCACTTGCAGACGCATGACGTTTAAACGAGGCCCTGGATGGAAAGACCACCATCGTCCTTACCAATTCTCCTCACACTTTTGATAGGTTGGTTATTAGGATGGGCAACCGAAAACTTAGAGGTCATGTGCGTCATTAATATTAAGAGGATACGTTGGAACAGGTAGGACAATATCAGGGATAGAGAAAGGCAGTGGAAAAACCTACCGCATTCCAAAATTTAAATAATATCACACGGTGTTCCTAGGTTCACGTCCCATTCGAGTAATATACTTACAGTACAATCTGTATAATTTCGAGAGTGTCGGGCGATATATGGTGGAACAGCATTTTAAATAAAACTACAGTAATTGTACTGTCCACTTAAATTTTAATGTAATTAATACACAACACGTGTTTCGACGTTCCTTAGGGCGTCATCATCAGGTCTGCCTGATGAACAGACCTGATGATGACGCCCTAAGGAACGTTGAAACACGTGTTGTGTATTAATTACATTAAAATTTAAGTGGACAGTACAATTACTGTAGTTTTATTTAAAGTACAATCTGTATTTCACCTTAGTAGGGATCAATATTCCAGTAAATACTGCCACATTCGAATGCTGGGGTTCAAATATAGGCCATTAGAATAAGAAGATAGTACTCTAGCTACCTGACGAAACCGATCCTTACAACACATTCAAGGTTTTATGGATCCTATAATTGTACATAAATGTAGCTCCTAAAGTCATCCAGGGAGCATGGTGCATCCAAAATCATGCACAACTATATATTTTTCGACGATAAACGGATTTTATTGCAATATTATTATTTTTTATTCAAGGAATACCGATTCATAAAACTATAGAGGTAAAATGTATCAAATGGGGTATGGAGATAATATTACGGTTTCACAGATTTTACTGACTGACACTTAAAATTACACGAAGCCTATTTAAAAGCCTTTTGTTTCATTTTAACAACCTGCTTTAAATTGATCTTAACTTCCAAAACGGCCCTTCTGGCGGTAAAATAGACCCGCATAATTACCTTAATTAAAAGCAGAATTGGGCAAGGAAAAGTAGCATTTAGCAAGATTAAGGAACTGGTCAAAGCAAGGAACATTAAGAAGGATATTAGGAAAATATTTGCAAAATGCTTTATATGGAGCATTGTGTTGTATGGATGCGAAACGTGGACGTTGAAGAAGAGAGAAGAAAAGTACTTAGAAAACTTTGAAATGTGGTTATGGCGACGAATGGAGAAGATTGGATGGATAGATAAGATTACGAATGAAGAAGTGCTAAGGAGGATTGGAGAAGAAAGAAATATACTGAGAGAAATTAAAAAAAGAAAGGCAAAATGGATTGGACATATTTTAAGGAATAACAGCCTACAGAAATTAATAATAGAAGGGAAAATAGGAGGGAAGAGAGGAAAAGAGGAAGGAGGAGGCACGGAATGCTGAAGGATATAAAAGATGGAAGGAGTTATGCAGAGATGAAGAGAGAGAGGTCCAGGACAGAATGCTGTGGAGACAACGCTACGCTTGAAACCTGTCTGCGGTCAGAAGCACCAATGATGATGATGATGATGAATTACCTTAAGACAGACGATCACAGTCCAGCTTAAAGACAGATACTTAAACAATCTATGTCCATGAAGTTAGCCGAGCAAAGCACGGTCTAGGATTCAGACTCAACATAAGACCCCATAAATTATGGTACACAGTGTCATTCAATCAAAAATAGAAAACGTATAACTCGTGATTTGATAGTCACCCGCGACATGTTAACGCTGAATAAGCGAGGGTGTCAGGTAGTAATTAGTAAGCCGTGTAATTATAGCAGCGAAATACAATGGATGGAAAGAAAACAGAACCGATGTAAAAATGTGATTTCCCATTTAATTTATTTTGATGACAGTCAAGAATCGAAGTAAAAAGTACTTTACAGCATATTTAGCTCGGAGGAGGTATCAGTAGCTAATGTGGATTTACTGTCAGATGTTAAATCAATGCGAGAATATTTTAGTGAAAAAATGAAGTTTCGGCAAACCCTACATAACAATCATCACGCCACTGGTTTTTGTTTTAAGTAAAGACAAAGAACTTAGTTACTGCTATTGGGCCTAGGAAACTGGCTCTCATTAAATAATCTCCTCCCTAACAATGCCCCATCCTTTCATTCCTCTTTCGCTTCTCTGACACCCATGAATTGTTTCATACAAGCTCTCCATTCTTATGACTTCTAATATTTCTCTTCTTAAGAGTCTCTTCCACATATGTAATTCACTCTTGAATTAATTTCTCGGTCTACCTCTTCCTCTCACACCATCCACTCTACTATAATGTACCTGTTTCTTTATTCGGCTCACATCCTTTCTCTTCCTCCACATGGCCAAACCAAAGAAGCACACTCCTTTCATATATGTCCAGTACTGGAGCATCCAACCCACATTTTTCCATAACCCACTCTCATTTCAAACTGTATACATCCTTATTTGCTGCTAAAACTTCTCAGTTGCTCAATTCTCACTACATCTATCCGACTCTTACTCCCATCCTATTTATTTGTATCTAGGAAGCTGCTAATTAAAACTCTAGCATTTACTCATTTAGATTACTGTTCTCTAGTTTCTGGTGACCTATCAGAAGAGCTTAATGACAAGCTACAGAGGATCCAAAATTCATGCACCAGATTCATTTTTAACCTCCGATAAGATGAACATGTTTCTTCGTATAGGGAAAAACTATCTTGGTAAACTGTCAATGGCAGGCGTAACTACTTGTTAAGCGCCCTCATGTTCTCCTTATTTTCCGTTACAGAACTAAATATCTGACGGACATTTTTATTTACCAACCTCAGTACCGAAATATGAATAGAAGGAGTGAAGCACCTGAATTATATTGCCCCGCTCATAGAACCACCAAATACCACAACTCTTTCCCGGTCAAATCCACTAAGTTATGGAATTCCCCCATTAGACAGAAAGAACAGTAAAAACAGACATTAAAAAACGAAAATTTATCCTTACCTTTTACGGAGAAACATAAATCTCTGAATCGCATTGTTACATCAATCTATATCACCATCCGCTTCCTCCTGCGTTCTTGTGCAATTTTCATTAAAATGTTTTTTATTGTGTTTTATTTTTTTTGTTATTTTGAGATATGAATATATGTATAATATTTTTCGTTTGCTCTTTGTATTGCTTTGTTTCAAATATGTTTAAAGTCACTGTTCATGTTTAATACCATGTTGTTTTTTTTATTCTCACCAAAATTGCAATATTGGTGCTCATATGGGTATTATATCAAGAGATAATAAATATTTATTCAATCATTATTCAATTATTCGTCCTGACATACCATGGTTTCGCTACATTAAAGTCTGGAGGAGAAAGCTTTTGTACCTTGTGACTTACACTTCCCTAGACTCTCATTCAGCATTAGTACTTCATAATATTCGAAGTGAAGTATCGGAATTTTTTATTTGACGACGAGATTAATCTCCCAAAACCTAGAGTGTCAGTATCACTTTGGCGTTATAAATACGGATAAATTCTTAGTATATTTAAAAGAAAGTTCATCGATGTTAGAATTTCTGCAGGGGGGCGTCATTTTCCTTGTTTCTCACCTTAACATTTCGAATTCACTTTATAACCGTCACTCTTTTTTGAGGAATTCGGCAAAGTTTTACGGGCCATTAATAATTCCCAACTGAAAAACTATGAAATAAGTGTAAAAAAAGCTATTACATTTTCTACTGCGTCTTCATTCTCATTCCTTACGATTAAAAATAACCATTTATATGAAACAGGGAACACATGAAAGGAGACTTAAAAAAACACAGCTTGCACCGTATCTGTTTCATGGCTAATTGCATTCAATTATCCTCCCCGTTCTCTCAAACATTAAAATGTATTGAAATGAATTGATGAGGGCTTAGATGAAATATTCTCCCTATGCATAAAGTGTATTTAAAAATGTTAACTATGCTTAAGAGAAACTCAAAAACCTTTATTAAAATATCAATCTATCGAATGTCTAAGGATAAAAATGAGCAAATAAAGCAAATGCAGGTTTCATGCAGACGGGATCACTAAAACCTAAACAGGAAAATAACCAAAGTGAATTTCATCATTAAATAAATTAAATGAAGACCTTCTCCAACAACACTAAAGAGAAAGTTAATATGTTAAAAGCGAATTAATTGCAATTGTATTAACCGGAGAAGTATGAAGAGAGAAAAAAGTCACCTCGTGGGCATGTTCCCCGTTTTCCACTCCAGTTAAATGTCATTCTCTCAATTAGTTAATATAATTGTTCACAAATTAATAAATAAATATAAGAGACATAAACTAATACCCAATTCACAAGTTCAGTAAGTCTCATGGTGAACTGCTCTTTAGGCTTTCTACTTGTGTTAATACTTTTTGGAAAATACTTATTTAATAAGTTAATGGAGACCCTCAGTTTTTTCTACAGCTACAACAAATAGACCTATGGCAAGCACTATGTTCAATCACACGAGTGACAAATAATCAATTACGTTCCTTCCTTCAGCACTTGGGCAGGTTCAACCATGCACGTATTATTCCCAAAAGAAACACTTAATCGAAAAAACATTTAATCAGCGCAGTAACGGGAAGAGATATATTATTTGAATGGTCACATTTCGCCTCTGAGAAATAGGCCACGACGTAAATTAAGCTTAAAAACGACGTAAAATCTCTTATAAGCACTTAATTATTAAATAACTTACTTATGTTCATATAATCAAGGTTCCGCTGATATATCTTTTTGTACTTCGTAGTTTTCTCGTTATCCTCCCCTGTGCACAAATATCGTGGTATTTCATTAAATAAATCATTCAACTAAGCCTCCTAGGTGTTGGAACGGAAGAGTATTCGCTGGTGCCATTCCTTTTATTATTTAAAATCGGAGGATGAAAAAAAAACAGTGAAGAGATGTCGAGTGAAAAAAAAAAACAACAGGATACACCTGGAGGAAAGCATGTGTACGCGGGTCGTAAAAAAAGGCCGCATTAAAACGATAAATAGCTAGAATCCCAAACATAAGAGAAACTCGCAAAGTTGCATGGAAATCCAGATCATTCATTATAGCAATAGTGCGTTAAGCGAGCTACAAAAACAATGAAGTTATCCCTTTCACTCTTTCGGTGGCTAATTTAAGCGCAGGATTTAACTCAATGGAAAGATTCGTAGAAATTGGTGCAATATATCAACGAATAAATTCTGTGGCGTTTTCTGCCAATTCTGAAGTGGTAAAAGTATTTTTTTCGCATGTAAATGCAGAATTTTACATCAGTTTTCCCCATTTTGCGCAATGAGATAGGAATGAGATAGGAATGCAATAGTCGGTAATAGTTATATTTTTAACTAGGTATCTTTAATACAAAATTTCCTTCCCATTATCAGCCAAAGAAAAGTAGTGTAGCTAAAAATCGTATTTAGGCATTTTAGCTCAATTCGGACTGAGAAACCGAATAGAGGAGAATGATGAACCCTGCATTGGTGCTCGTTGTTTGATAATGTAAAAATATCATGTAGATCAGAGTTCTTATCCGTACCTATGGATAAACACTAAGAAAATATAAATTTTCAAAGTAAATCAATTATTTGATAATTTTCAATATAGTTTCGCTTTTAAATTGATGAATTATTCACATGTAGGACGAGCTATTTTACCATGCTACTCCCCTGCCCATACACAGCAATAAAATGTTTAACCTTGCTTAATCTTTATTTAGAGATAAATGTCAAAGATAAATTGCCGGGGATTGAGATATCAATGGATTTTAATTAAAAATTATAAGGGAAAAGAAACGAGCGGAAATGAAACCAGCAAGCCATCAATACGACACGAAAAACGTTTCTCCAAATGGAAAATATAGATTTCCATTTCGACCGTTCGTTGAATAACGGGACTTAAATTCCGAATTTCTAAATTCTTGGACGAGTAATGAATCACGGGGAATCACAGTATGCAATAATTTCATTTAATATTTATTGCCATGGAGATGAACATAAACGAAAAATGATTAACGACTTCGACCAAATGCTCTGCACCAACATTCCCCAGCCGATCGGATGCCACCATTAAAACGGAAAATCGGAGGACGTGTAATCGAAGACCACATGTAAGGGTTGACATAAGAGGGAGAAGCACGTATAATTAATAACAAGAAACAACAAAATCCCCCAGACGGAGATCCCAGTACCATGAAGCAATTTTTTTCTTTTTATCTAACGATTTATATTTCACAATTTCTGAAATAAGCATAGTAATTATGCATGTCCATTTATGGAAGACCATGGCGTCCCTTCTTGGCTGTTTCCTTATTGATTCTTCTCTTTCTAACCACTTCCTTTCCTCCGAAAGAAACTTCCTCTCGCCACAGGAATCTCTGCAGGTTAAACATTTTCGCGATATCCCTTTAAATCAGCAGTAGGTACATATAAAAGAGTCATAAATAATCACTTCATTTCGTTTTAAATTACTCCTATACCCCGGAGGGAACAGGGCAATAAAGTGCAATTCTCTCGAAATTTTTCGCAAATGAGAGAAAATTGATTTAAAAAATTTACTTTCATGACTGCACATCAAAACATTTTCTCGAGAATTTTCCCAGAAATTCAATCAGTGACCAACACAAGTCAAAGAAAGATGTTTATATTTGTGCGCCACACACCAACCATTTAGTAGGCGTACTTTCGAAGGTATTAATGTTCAATTTGATAATTTCTCTGAAATATGTTTCAACTCTGAACAATAACATGAGCAGGCCTACCTAGTTAGTGTAAGCTACCATTCATCAACCTACTAAGTTACAAACTTAGCCGAGAGCTGCCTAAGGACAATTTTAAATTATGTTTTTATAATCCTGTGACTATCGGTAAACTCCTTTTTAACTCCAAAGATCCCTATTACTATTTGGAAAGCAGTGGTGTGTACTCCCTGAAGTGTGATTCTCCCGGATGCAACTGTTTTTACGTCGGTCAAACTGGCCGCAAATTTAAAACAAGAATGTCCGAGCATTTTAAATGTTTTTTAAATCATGAAAACTGCTCTGTGTTTGCTAAGCATCTGTTTGACCACAATCACACTTCTAATTTTAATCCCAACATTTTATATTTTTGTGACAAAGGTGCCAAATTGGATTTTTTAGAAACTTTTGAAATTGTTTTAGCTTTTAAAAAATCTAGTCATAGGGTCCTAAATGATTTTATTCTGGACAAATTTTCCCCCCTTTTTACCGTGTCTCTCCCTCCCCCTTTTTCACTCTTGACGCTGTTGGTTTTTAATTTCCCGTAACCTTGCCCCGTTAACCCACGTCTCTTTACTAATATCTTCCCCCCCCCCATCCCAGCCTCCTCCTTCTTACTTCCTTCCCCGGGAACGCAGTATATATTTCAAGCCACCACCTCTGTACTTCGTAATTTTAGCCTCTGATGATGATGTGTTAACATTTAAACTGGTCAGGCTTGTACCATTAATAAAAACAGTGTGGAACATTACAAAGTTTAATAATATTTAAAGAATATAAAAAATAATTATTGCATCATGTCGAAATTCCACAAAGTCAACCCTTCAACCATCTCGTATATAAATTAGCCCATTAAATTGATGTTCAAACGTAAATACCACTGCAAACAATAACTGAAAGCCGTATGTATAGACAAATGCTCTTCCATATTTTTAAACAGTATATTTCTTCAAAATTCATAATTTAATCAATAAAAAAATGCTGATTATTCCTCGTTACCGAATCAAAATACATAAGAGTGTAATGCGATAAACTGAAGGAAATGGACTTTCTTTCATAGTTTTCTTGAAAATCATTGAATAATTTTCAATTAAAAATTATTAAAATTAAAAAAAACTACTTTACACGAAAAGAGACGATAAAATTTGAGCCTCGGCCCGAAGTTCGGTTCGTGATAGATCTCACCAAGTACAAAGCCAACGAGAAAGAGAACATCCCAGTGGCGCAATATGTGTTCCAAGAAAGCGCACAGCTGTTGTTCAGCACTTGTGGAAAGTGCGGTCAGATACGTTCGCGCGTCATCTTAATGCCATCCAAATCGTAATAACCAGTGGGTTTGCGGTATTTGACAGAACGTCCTTCACTAAATTCTGCGTAATTTTGCTTATATTGGAAATTGGCAAAATTAGTAAACAAACTAAAAGAATTAATAAGTTAACTGCTAGTAAAAGAGCATTTCGAGAAGATGGTAACGAAAGGTGGAAAATGGAATCAATAAATCCACATGCAAAACAAATTCATTTTTCACATTTTTGGAAAAACCTCAGATACATAATATGTGAGATGAGTACCTACGCTAGTCCTCTTTCAGATTAAGATTCAAATGTTGCAGCGAGGACATGCTATCACCCGGCAGAATTCGTACACTACGCGCGAATGCAGCATACACACGTTCGGTATGAAAAAAGGAAACTGAATAACTGTCAAATTACAGAATTAGAACTATTGAAAGCAAAAAATGAACTTACAATGCTTATGCCTGTCAATAGACCTGACTAGTCTCAGAGACTGATCGATGAAACAAAGTGTTAAGGTGTGTAATCAGCATCCAGTGGACTCGGAAAGTGAACAAGCCGCAGCGAAAAGGCTAAAGGACAATCTTCAGAAAAACACCTTATCAATTATTAAATGATTGAAAAATTAATATTTCTTAATGCTCAAAATACAAATTTGCATTGTAACACACTCATTCCATACCCAGTGGGGAATTAGTTGTCCAAAAGATGTTCAAAGAACGTTCAGTGAAGACTATTTTAACGTTCAATGATCATTCAAGAAGGAAATCAATGAACGTTCAAATGGCACTCACAGATAGTGCAAAGAACATTCATTGGAATACTTCATAGAATGCTCAAAGAATGTTCACCGTAGATGAATTGCGGCTGAACTGTTTATTAATTAATAACATATGAACCACGAAGGAATATTCAAACATAGTCCTCGTGAAATGATTCTCGATTCATATCGTTTTACATCTTCACTACCTATTTAGGTACTCTACGATTCTACACGCATATTGTCGCAGACGATTTAGAAAGAAAGTCGTATTTATCTAGTTACTTCCGTTGATGCTAACTTCGAGAACTATAACTATTATATGACGATTCTGTGATAGTTTGATTAAATGCCATCAAATCTCGATAACAGTTATTTGGCATTAATTAATTGAAACTTATATTGTCACATGATACGAATATAAATGCAATATTACTGTGAATAAACAATATTTTGAGCAGTTCAGTGTTCATCCGTTAAAATTAACACTTTAACTCATAACGTACATAGTGCGATATCACATGCAGGCATTAATTTTAGGAATAATATCGTACATATGGTATGTTAGAATATATAATTAATATATTGTCGATTATGACAATTCAAATATGTATGGTATAAATATGTTCTTTAAATGTCCAACCAGGGAGCATTTTTGAATAATTCTTCGTGGACAGGAAATGAACTATCTATGAACAGTCTCAAATGAATAGTTCACACTTGAATATCCAATGAACGTTCTATTGTTGTATGCTCAGGATAATTCAGTGGTGGACTACTTTTGAATTAGTTCATGAATGTACTCTGCATGGTCTCTCTCCACTGGGTAATTATAAAATAATTTATTTCTAGATGTTATTATTTATTTTTCGGTGGAGGTTAAAAACTAACTACAATGCTCGGCGCCCCATTTAAAACTTCGGTCTAAGATCCTATCTCTCCCTTGGCGTGGACATTTTATAAGGATTAGAGATTCATAATAACGAGTGAAAAATGCTAATATCCCGAATGACCACCCCTTCATAATCTTCTCCGCTTCCTAGACATCCTTGCACTATTCCCGAAACAAACACAAACCGAGACCCGTTCCACTTTCCTCTACATTCCTGTTCTAAGTAACCTCCCAGTCCTCCTCCTCCTCCTCCTAAACTTCTCACCCACTCCCTTCTTTCCTGCTCCACATAATCTCAGCCCTGACATTTTAAACATATATTTGAGTACCTCACCCTAACTTCAGTCATTCCTGAAGATGCCTTAATGGGGCGAAAAATGCTGAAAGAAAAATGTCTTCAAAGTGGATTGCGAAGTTTCAATCAAATATTTTCCTGTAACTGCTCTCCACCAGTTATTAGGACTACCTTGTGTGATTGGCGTGTTTTATTTATTTGATTTTACCACATTTTTAAACGCCAAATATACTCTTGTTATTATTATTAAATTTATCATTGAATCTTATTTCACCATTTTTCATATTTATTATTATTTATGACTTCTTTTTTAATTATTGATATGTAATTTTTCAAATATTTTATTTCACATTAATGTATGCGTAACAGCTCCCCTTTTCTTCCCTTTAATAAACTAATTACCTTGCATTTTTTTTTTATATTATCTTTATCTATTGGTAGATTTTCACGGAACTTTCACACTCTCCTTCATGTGAAGGTGTTTTCCTACAGTGATTTTTTTCTTTTAAGATATCTACTCATTATTTCTTACGTTTTTCCCACAATCGTATATATCTTTCTACACTCTATATATATTCCAGTTGGTTAATTATAAATTATTTGTGGTCCTTCTTTAGTTCTTCTTATATCATTTTAATTGTCAAATTGTAATTATTTCATGCATATATTTGACGAAGGGTTAGATGGAAGAAGGGACTGCCCCAGTCTCAATCTCTCCCCAATAAAGACTATGTCAATGAAACAATTATGTACTATTATTGTTATTGTGGATATTTCTTTGTACTGGACGTTCTTTCGCATAGTTTTCTCGTAACTCGTGTTCACTTCCTTTGATTGATGACCTTCGTGTGCCTCCTTTTCTTCCTGCCAACCATCTCCTCTCAGTCCTCCATTTTATTCTTCATCACACATAAACACATACGTCACCTACTATTTGATACATTCTTCACTGATTCCGCGCAACTTCTCCCACACTTAGTGCTCCGCCCCCTCCCGCTCCTCTCACACTTCAGAAGACGGGCGGGAGGTGGCGATGTTGGGAGGGAGAGAGGGAAGGGGGTAGGGGGATGGTTGGAAGAGAACGGGTAGAGGCGCGAGGAGAAGAAGGAAGGCAGCCATCATTTAGATTTTTAGACGCTGGCAATAAATCACATCCGACACTCTCATTCTCCTCAACAAGCGCGTGTTTAATTAAAAGCTGCAACAATTTATAATGGGGTTAATTAACCAGTGTCTCGGGAGAGACCTTCGCGCGCCACCATACCAGATGGGCGTGGGGGGGGGCAGAGAATGGGGATGCTGGATCTGTCGGGGGATGGAGCCCACCCTCCGCTGGTGCCACCCCCGAGGCGCCTCTTGACGAGGAGGGGGTGGAAGAAGAAGGATCTCTGCGATGGTGAGGAGGTTTGTTTGTTACGGAAAATTAGAAGAGGATGAGAAAACGTAAGGGGAGGAGATGAAAACAATAGGGGGAAGAGGGAATGAGTAGGGAGGAATGAGGAGGAAAGAATGAGGAGGAGAGAATGAGGAGGAGAGAATGAGGAGGAGAGAATGAGGAGGAGAGAATGAGGAGGAGAGAATGAGGAGGAGAGAATGAGGAGGAGAGAATGAGGAGGGAGGAATGAGGAGGGAGGAATGAGGAGGGAGGAATGAGGAGGGAGGAATGAGGAGGGAGGAATGAGGAGGAGAGAATGAGGAGGGAGGAATGAGGAGGAGGGTATAATAAGGCTAGGAAAGGGATTCGGGAGGTTTGTATGGGATTTTTGAGCGGAGGAGATAAATGTTCGAGGCTATTCGAATGACGGGCGGCTGGAAAAAGAGATACATGACTTACCAACGCGCTTGCTAGTGGAAGAGGAAGAAATATGCGTGTACCGAGTGATTAGAAGCCAGCTAATAGGTGAGTTAGGCACGCAAGTAAGAACCCTGGCATCTCTCTGGAGTAAACAAGAAGATTTAGAGGGATTTTGCAAAGGAAGTCACAGACTTGTTGAAGCACATTTTCTTCTCTCGCTACGCAACGTATATTATTCGAGAGATCACTACCGACGCGACGGCTCCTGTATCCTTGCCGCGGCGTCCTCCAGGATACTCTATCCCCTGAACCTCCTACCCCAGCTCCCCAACGATGAGTAGGAAAATACAAGTTCTGCATTACATCAGGAGTTGAATGCATTTTTACAAGACCTTATTCAGTAAGGTCTCGAAACGGTTGAACCTCGCGAAATCCGTGGATTTGTCGTCACTTCCCCCGACAAATCTCAACTATTGAATGGCTCTATTTGAATTTTTGGAGGCTGTGACGTCAAAATGTCGTCACTTTCGAGGCTCGGAAATTCCGAGAACATACAGAACAGCCCCCCTGGTACATACATAATGCATTTTCCCCAGACTGAGTGGCAGTTGGAGGGGTGGAGGGTGGTTAGAGGGAGGACACACGGAATGGTGTTCAATGTCCACTCAGCTTTTCAATGCCTAAGGTTAACGTGGAGGAGGTGTGGAAGGTGGAACTCAGATGGACGGGGGAAGAGAAGAGGGGAAAGGAGGAGGCGTATTCTCCACTGCCTTACATCTGGTATTGAATGGGAAAAATGGGAACCAGCTCCACGAAGTTCAGAACAAGAAAAAACTGCATTAAGATACATTAGCATGACGGACCGGTATATTTGACTACCTTACCAATGCAGTTTCTCACTAAATATACTATCCTCTTAATGTAGACACTGTTTTTAGATTTTAAGGGGGAAATTTTATTTTAGTTATTCATGAAATAATAATGTAAGAGTTGTAATAATACATTAACCGAAATATTTTAATGGATTTAAAAAGACTCAAATAATAATTATAAAAGGTTTCAAAATTTGATAAAATGTATATTTGATGTTCTTATAATGTAAGTGTTCCATAACTTACAGCACAGGATAGGTTGTCGAAGGAACGATGAATAATTATAGAAACAGTGTAATGATGAAGAGTAGTTTTCGATCACTAGCTTACTTTTCACGAAGTTGCCGAAGAGTTCACAATTCTAACGTACCATCCGACGGACAGAATTGTTCACTTGAGGTGCTCTCGACAAAGCACGCCAGGAGGAAACGGGAATTCGCTGAAAGGTATTCCGCCACGAATTGAACTCAACCCCTGGAAATTGTAAGCTTGTTCCCTAACCACAATGGCAACTCCGACTTTGGATCGTAAATTAGAACGAGTATGTACTTTCTTCATTTTCTCTCGTTATATATGTATGAGGAGAGTTGCAATGTACACTTCATAGTGTTTCGTATATTCTAACCTGGTTTCGTGCTTAACAAATAACATCCAAAAAGAGATTTACCAGTGTTTCATGCGTTGTAAAAAGGATTCACTACTTTGAGTCATTATCAGGGTTTTTAGTATCAAAACAGCTGAAACCTATGTCGTAATAAAATAAAATTTTATGTATATTAACAACCATGTATATTTCACTTAACATTTAGTCGATTCTACATGGTTGCGTTCATTTTCATGGAATCTGATGGATCAACTACACGTAAATAAGCCTGAGACCGTCGATTTCGTTATATTGGCCAGTTCATTCACTCCACCTTGAGAATTGATAGATGGAGCTGATTACGATTGAGGTAAAGTAAATGAGGAGAAATTAAGAAATATAATATAGTAGAGCAAAGAAATTGTGAGCATATTGCGAAAATCTGTACTGCAACTTAAAGGGAAGAGCATAAAATAAGATTAAATTATGCAACTAATCAAACTTACTGGGCACAGAACGTCTATTCATATCGGTTGTCTCGGTATTCCCTGAAATGGAGCAATTATCATGAAAGTGAATCGTATACCTATTTCATTAGCATCTATAGAACACATTGAAAATTTTTAAGTAAACAGCATACCTAGTTCTCTGATTTTAATTCTAAAACTAAGTGAAGGATGTCTGATATCTGACCCCGATTCTTTTATTACATTAATTTTAATATTTATTTATGATTACCAAGTTGCTCCAAATAAAAACACTAATATGAACCCCTGGTTCAATGAGCAATACCATCCCTAACGCAAAAGAGTGGCTGAAAGAGTACGTCATCCCGAACTATCATAATGCTTAAATACAATCATACAAACTTGCTGGATGATAAGAGATGGTATTTCCATTTTCTTCCTTAGTATATTTTTTCAAATGCCGAAGGGAGTTCGGCGCATATAGCATGCGGCCAACAACTCCATATCTCCTTCTTACTCTCACAAGTAGCATCATACAAAAAATATTTGAAGAGTTTGCGTCAAAATTTCAAAATTATGGACCTTAAATTAGAAAACAACTTTGTTATGTAAGACAATGGATTAGAGTAGTACAAGCTAATTTACGTGCAATAAAAGCATGCGGCCTACAACTCCACATCTTCTTCTTGCTCTCACAAGTAGCATAATACACAAAAATACTTGAAGAGTTTGCGTCAAAATTTCAAAATTATGGGCCTTTAATTAGTAAAACATATCTATGTTATGTAAGACAATGGATTAGAGTAGTTCAAGCTAATTTACGCATCAATTGAGGGCCTGAGAGTCAAAGTAATACAATTAAAAAACATCGTCAAGTGTAACCTACGTATCACTTTACTCCGGTAATAATTCACAAAAAGCAAAGTAGCTTATGTGTTCGGTGGCTAAATCGCAGCACTATACGTTCGAACACTTGCATTCCTTTTCCTCTAGCTACCTGACGGTACCCGACGGTACCAACTTATAAAATATGTACATATATCGTTTTTCGTGTTGATGTCACTTGTATTACTTTGACTCTCAGGCCCTCAATTCTCAGGATTAGAGTGATGAAAGTGATATTGAATTGATTTCCATGGTTTTAAACTAACAGATCGTGATGTGGATCAGATCACTCAATTACTGAATAACTCGAGCACGACAACTTCTAAGTTCAAAGGAGAATTTTCAAGACAGAAGGCACCGATCGCTTGTGATGATCGCTAGAGAACAAACTTTTTCCTTCCGATCGACATGGAATTGATTTTTACAACCAATCTAAGGCTACCCTAAGATTATACAAAACGTCCAAAAAGTTAACAAGTGATTTAAGAAAGAGAGATCACGTATAGCGTGTTCCGCTGCCATCACTTCAGGGGAAATTCACTACATCGCTCTCCTCAAATATTAATTTCCCTTATTGATTTCGCTTTGAGAGGACGTCACGGTAGACTAAGAGATGAGCGATAAGACAAAGAGAAAGAAAGCAACGGTTTATGGTAATACAATGTCGGCACACTTTTATATCAATATCACAATAGATCTTATTCTCCGGAATTTCTTTCGCCGAACAGAACCATTACTTTACGAGAACAGAGATAAGCAGTGGATAATTATAGCATCAGCATTTATGAATTAGTACACCAAAGCCGGCATCGATTTGCATGAAAACATATTTCGTATCAGATAAATATTTTCCCAGAACCCAGAAGAAAATTTTCGTCGGCACTTTTGTTGTGATTAAGAAGCGAATAAATGCTGCAATGATCGACCTCTGTCAATACCAGAAAATATACACACTTTGAGGATTCTAAGGAAAACATCTCACTTCTTACAGGGAACAATTACTATCTATAATCATCAATTTGGAAAAAGTCGTGTATTCATTGTAACCATTTCTTGATCAAATAAAATTATTAAATATACATCACCTTAAAACCAA
This sequence comes from Pyrrhosoma nymphula, assembly GCA_963573305.1. Lineage (NCBI taxonomy): Eukaryota > Metazoa > Arthropoda > Insecta > Odonata > Coenagrionidae > Pyrrhosoma > Pyrrhosoma nymphula. The sequence goes on from OY754329.1 coordinate 13,938,883, forward strand.
CCACAAATATTGAAAGTCAATTTATTTTTATTACAACACAAAGTGATCACTTTTAAAGATCTTAGACCTAAAACGAGTCTAATTTCGAGTGACTATCTTCCGAAACTTAAGGCTGGGACACAATCAACGTTAGCGTGTGACGGGAACCGTGAACCGTATTACGTGGGACGGGAAATTTCAACCACCGGACACAATCGACGTCACGGTGCACCTCCCGTGAAAATTGGCTGTCGTAAGCGCAACGGCGAATCCGGGATATTTTAAGGTAAACTGTGAGCCAAAAATACCGTTTATCTTGTATTCACGCATTTATAGACACTAAGCAGCGTGGCACTGACTCTTGGTTAAGAAGATGGCTGGAGAAACTCGCGAAATATTTTGAAAGCTTCAAATAAAAGCTAAATATGGACTGGACGTCCGCCATTTTCTCAATTTGTGTCTTCTGACTTCTGTGGTCCTGATTGGTTCTCCGTGTACGGGAAACGTGGAGAGATGAAAGTTGCCCATCTCTCATGTACACGTACTCCCGGGACACGTTGGCTGTGACCGTCCCCGGTACTTTCCCGTTAGCCATCTCTACACGTATTCCCGTCAACGGCTCGCGTCACACGTTAACGTTGATTGTGTCCCAGCCTTTAGACTTCATAACGCGGAGGAAGCGGGTACTAAAAATGCCTTGATATACCTTCTGTTTCAAGGTAAGTTTTCAATATCCTGAGGTATGAAAGGATTTTTTCTATAAAAAAGTTAACATTCCTTTTGCATGTAGATTTAGCATAAATGGATAAGGACAAAGATAAAACAATAATTATGGCAACAAGTAAGTTAAACCAATATATCTACAATATTTCTTCTAAATTACACTCACTTTAGTATCTTAATTCTCAAAGCTTTTCGTGTTTTATTTAAGACCCATTTCTTTAAAAACATTAATAAATGTTTTTGATTCATCATTACTTAAAAATAAAACTACAAATGGGAATAAGTTTACAAAATCATAAATAAAAACCTTCTAGTACACTACAATGAGGGATGAGAAAAAAACAGCAAAATATCCAGTTTGCAATGTTATTTAGGGCAGGATCTTGGCAGAACATTTTGGAACTCGATAATGTGAAAGAACTTAAAAATAAATAATTAATATATTGTCGCCCCCCTGGGAGAGGCTACGATATGCTATCCTTTGAATGAGCTACGTTTTCCCGGTTATCCCCAACAGGACACAACAACATTATTAGGGATAAATTAATTGAAAATTTATTTAATTCAGATCTTCGGAAAGCTGATTTTCAATGATCGGCCAATATTTGGGTAAAAATAAACGCGTGATCAGCAAAAGAGCTACCACCAGATAAGAGTTTCATGGATACGCCAGGTGTATATTTTGGGTTATCATGCGGCACTTGTAATATGCATATATAAGTAATCTACTATATTTTTATTCAATGATGACTAAGCCTGGGGGTTACAATGGATGCATAAGGGGGACTATAGACATTTTCATATCATTACATAGAATTCGGCAGGGAGGATTGTCAGTATTTGCATTCGTCACCACCAAGCATTAAGAGAACTGTTGAAGACCACCATGGAGCGGAATAGCAAGGCCAAATGAAGTCAAGGCTTCAATTTCTGCCGCTGAGCGGAGCCCTTAAGTTATCCCGTGAAGCGTAATAGCCCTGTGGTTTTAAATATACACTTTTGGCAAAGTTGTAAAATACCAGATTCAAGCGATATGCGAGACAGCTCATTATCGCCACGCTGATGAAGTTCGTATATCCCGTGAAAACACAAAACGGATAAGATCTTGGGCACCGTCATTCTGAGATTATGGGGGAACAAGTGGAACTACAGATATATACAAATATTCTCGAGATATTGCGGCATTTTGAAACACGAATGCGCATTAGGCAAAAGAAAAATCCCACCCCTCGAGTAAACTTCGTGACATGAACAAGATAAAATTTAACACTCGCGAGAATTTAATGCCTGCCGACAAAGTTTTGGCGCATATCGCTCTTAAGATTAAAGAAAACAGATACAAGACTCTGTCAGGCTGAGCAGATATAATGATAATAATAATTCACTATGGCAAAAACCTTGAATTAACGCCGTAATTCACGTAACATGCAATGCGTAACCATTCAAAGCGTCATTCTGCGCAAAAGAGTGGGAAATGATGCATTGCGCAAATGAATATAAATAGTTTTGCACGATGATAATCAAGAAGCAGTTTATTTTATTTTATCCGCTTGACGCTCGTGTCAAAGTAAGTCATGAGCATACAGAAAAAAAAACAAATGATTCACTTTGATAGTGAGACTGATTGACGCGGAGGCTCTAGACGTCATGGCGAAAATAAGAGATTTACGAAATCAAGTTCATGTCCGATTCCCGAGCCACAAGGTCACAGGATCCAAGGCGGGCACTTATTGCAGCCATTCATTCAAGAGATTTCAGTGTGGGGCTCTTATTGATACCTCACAGGAGTAACAGAAGACTACCATGTCTTTCTTCTCTCGAGATAGGAGAGCATCTATAGTGTACGATGTTAAGACTTGAAGTAAAAAGTGGAAAGGAGGCATTGGGGAAGGAAGGGACCTCGGCCCTCTACTGGTATGCAAATCATCTCTCAGAATTTCCGGTTCAAAACGCCCCTTGACCTTTGGCGCTCATTTTACAAGGATACCATTTGACTAGTCAACTAGCCATCAAATCTTTGCATTCACGCGTAAACATAGCTTTCGCTACTGATCAGCGTCTTCTAATAATTCCTCTTTTATTGCCTAGAAAATATTTCATTCGCAGTGAAGTCGCTTCCGTTTGCGGCGTATTTGGCTTTAAAAAGTGCAGGGGAGATAAACATACTTAGCGAGAAGAAGATGGAAGAGTCAAAACACATTCGACGATAAATGACCATCCGAGTAAATGTTTCTGTTAGATGTACATCACTTAGAATTTGTGGTAGTCTTGTCCTGCCATACTAACCCAACACCCTTTTCAGAAAGAGAAGCACTAAGGTAGTTACATGCAAATTTTTCAATGGTCCTTCTCCCCACTCATTTGCTCAATCACTTCCGACTGCTATAAAGAAATGCAACAAAGAAAGAGTGATAAATCACTTACATTATCATACTCCGTAGAAGGAAGTTGACCAATGCGAAATTAAGATGGTCAAAAATGATAAATTGTGGAAGGTAATTTTAAGAAATTGTTATTTTCTTTGCAGAACATAAAGGGATGTATCAAATGTACAGAATAATGAGAATAAAAATGGGATAATTACCAGAGAGTATGACATACTGACATTAATATATGTCACTACTACTACTAAGTGCATATTTATGTTGATTTTTCTGATCTTGCTATTTATTCTATCAGAACATGCTAAAAAAACCGTACATGGTCTTAATCTCAGATGTGTACACTCTCACATTTGTCTTTGTCAATGACTACTTATCGTTGAGAGGGCTGACATTCATGATGAAATTTTACATTCGTTTTACAACGCGATATCACGTGCGGTTATACTTTGTCTCCTTTTTTTTACTCATAAATCTGCACTGGCATCCGTGACGACGATTAACACTCATCGCACTCGTTTTGCATTTCTCCCGCGCAGTTGAAGGAGCCAGTCATCCTCAATCTTATCACTTCCCACAAAGGTCTTAAGCTTCTCATCGTTTGGGATGATAATTTTACTTCTACAGTAGAAACCCCGCTAACCCGTCACAAACGGGACCGAGAGCATGGTTGGAACACAAAAAAGGTTGGATTATCAAAGGAACACATTTATTTACATAAAAACGTGATAACATTGTTGAAAAATCTAAGTTTTTCCCGGTGAATTACTTGAATGAATTCCTCTCGGGTTTCCAACCGGGTTAAGGTCTGCATGACGTACGCCAACGTTTCGTTGGGAGATTTTCCCAACATCTTCAGAACTGATGACGCCGATCTCAGTAGATGACAGTCAGTGTCAGATCTACTGACATCGGCATCATAAGCCTTGAAGATGTTGGTAAAGTCTCCCAACGAAACGTCGGCGGACATCATGCAGACCTTAACCCGGTTGGAAACCCGAGAGGAATTCATTCATGATAAAACTGTAGTTCAAACATAAAATATTTCTATATGTACGGTTTTAAATATATACTATTACTCTAAACCATAAATAAATGTATACTGCGATAAAAATACTTGCAGTAAATTAAGATAAACATAAATCGTAGAGTCACGAAACACCATTAAACAATAAGCACTATGATCGTTTCACTATGATACACTATGAACGTCAACAGACACTATACTGTATATTTAATGTTCTTGCTCTGGTCGAAAAAAGTCTGCAATATTCTTTTGCTTAGCAGACGACAATCCCCATTTTTCTGCAATGTTCCTCCATTTTCGTATCCACAAAATGTCCATTGGTGTAGACAACACCGATAAGCGACGGTGCGGTCGGACTAAGCGAGGAGTCGGGCCTTCCGAAGTCGGATTAGCGGTGTCCTACTGTATTTAAATATACTAGGCAGTGAATTTAATGAATCTTGAGCGTGCATGTCGTATTTAAACTACTGCCATGTTTTTTTTGAGCTACTGCTCCCCGAGGAAATACGATCGATCTTCAGAGAAGACTTAACTGTGGTAGGCTTCACTTCGTAGAAGTTCATTATATTAATACTCATGTTAAATTAAAATACTTAATACCTTTCTACAATTTTTATTGTACCACGCGTTTCACCAATTTACGGCATCGTCAGCTACAGAAAGTTTTAAGAAAGAAGTTTAAGAAAAGACATTTCAATAATAATTTCAAATACTAGGGGAGGTTGTTAATTTCCCTGCTCTTCATCTGGTATATGTTTAAATTTCTTTTCATGCTTGCAGAATAAAATCTTGATTGCATGTTTTCTTGGACGGATGTTAAGTACACCCGAAAAATTTAGAATTTTTAGGCAATTACTTAGTTATAAGGTAGGAAAAGCCATAAAAAGGCTTATATTAATCTGTCTTCACCATCTTACATTTCTTGGGTAGGACTAGGGTAGACAGGAAGGAGCTTCTGTGTCAGGAGAAAAGAACATTTAAGTGCTTATAAAAACATCAAAGAGGATAAAAGTAATTTTGTTAAACACTTAATATGTAGCAGCAGTCACAGGAGTGATCTTACAATGAATATCATAAAATTATTCAACGACAGCCGAGAATTAGATTTAAGAGTGTAGATGGAAATTTTAAAAAATTTTGAATAACCACGACAACACCCTCATTATAACGAATACCTTTACCCTTCCTTTTCCCCTATTCTGGCCTCCGTTTCAAACTTCTTCTCCCCTTCCGTTACGTAACTACGGAAACAATAGGATAAACAGATCTCAATTAATGCCTGATGATATGGTGATTATTCACTGAAACCCGGGTCGCTTAACTTAAATAAAAGTGGTATTAGTAACAGATATTCAACGACAAACATTATAAAGAGAATTCCAGTGGAAGAGGATCGTTCGTTGTCATGTGAATGATTAATTGGGGGAGAGACGGCTGATCAGGGAAGATTAGTGACGATAGGTTTATTTTTAAATATCTTACGTACTTTTTGCCACAATTACTCTTATTTAAATCATTACCTCAGTAAAGGAGATGTTATTCCAATACTTTCTCAACTGAAATAAAGAAGGCCAGCTACGATTCATAAAAATTTATTAAGTTGAGGAACAACCGCGAATTACTAACTAAACAACAACTTCTTTAGAGAGGAACAAATTAATACATGATAATATTGACGGTAGACATATTAGAAATCCCTGAATTTTAGGTAAACTTGAAATATTGAGAGTATGTATAGCTTATTAAGCTTAAAACAAGTATGTGAAGCCACATATTCGCATTAAGGATCATGTCATAAAATATCATGTGGGTCATTCAACAACAATTCGACAAACGATTTTCTAAACAGGTCTCCGATGTTGCTCAAAATTGGTTTATACATAGTAAAAAACCTCAAACAAGATATCAAAAAACAGTTCGAGAATAACATTATGAGATGAAAGGACAATTAAACTTTTTACCTTATCAGCTCATCGTCGTAGTTCAAATGTTAGAGGTTGCATTTTTGAGAGTTTGGTGAGTTGAGCCGCATGAACCATAAGGGTATTTATTAAAAATATTAAACGTATACAACATCTGTAAAAAAGTTTGGATTACGTACAGATTCACGTAATGGTGGAACTTTGTTATTTTTTGTATAATGTCAGTTTAAATTCAGCATACGGTTAGATATAGTTATAACCATGTACCCAATGCTACACATCATTGTACTATGGGCTATATACTACATAAAAAACTAATACTGAGTTTTATTTTCTATCAAAAAATGAACTAGGATCTAATTTAGAAATTTATATGAGAACTCACAAAAAAAGGTCAACTCAATGTTGGCAACTTGACTACGCTTAATTTTAAGTGAATTAGGAAGTAGGGGGCAGTTTTTAAAATAAATGAATCAAGGAACTTGCAGCTATACAGGAGATGAAGTGATATCACCAAAGGATTGGAGAACATGTAATGATGGAACCTCTTAAACAGTGGTCGACGAAAGATTTCTTAATTTCGCATTTTTTGTAGCATTAAGCATTTAGCAAAATCTTTTTTTCGGATAGTATTAAGGAAACATCTAAACGTAAGATATATCCCGACACTAAAATTGGTGCTGTAGGTCTTGTAGTTTCATTTACACCTAAATCAGGGCATAACATGGTAACATCTCTGCAAAACAGGTTCGAAAAGATGGATATTCTCTTGGCAAATGGCTTTCTAGATTATAGCGATGATCTTGCAGTATTTACTGGCAGAATCGTCGGGAACCACGATAGTCAAAGTTGCCGGGGGAACAGTTTGAAAGATTAAAAATGAAACCCTCGTTAACCCTTTGACTACCGACGCGACATATATGCCCCAGGTAGAGAGGAAAATGGTAGTATGAGGGAAAACAGTGAGCACTGCTCTTCAAATTTATTCCCTGCAATCCCGTTTTGTGATTATGGCTTACGGTGCGAATGTTAACGTCAAATCCTTTGTTTTTAAACTTTTCAGTATAGTTTTTCGATGCAATGTGTTTTCTTATCATTCTCCATCCTTGAGGAAGAAATTGTCACTATTGCTGTCACGAGAGATGACCCTCTTTTTCCTAGCACACTCAACGTGAGCCATGACTCAGATGTAAAGTTAAGTCTTGGCTCGCCCGATGTCCAAACGATTGACGCGTCATCTCTCCCACCTCTCACAAGTACAAGAACGGCGATCATTGCGAAAGCACGTGAATTACTAAACCACTGATAATCCCTCCACTCCTACCCTGCTTTGGTATCCACGGCAACGCGAGAGAAAAGTCAAAAAGGGGGACTTAATAATACTGAGAACATAAAAAAGGGCTGAAGATTACATGGAGGGGGGCAGGGAGGTGGGATCGGAAAAATGGACAGTGATTACCAATTATCAAACCTGAAAGTGAAATGTCTTCAAATTTTCCCGCATAACTCCGTAGTCAAGCTGCATTTGTATATATAATATATTTTCATAAGATATTAAACGGGAAAAACGTCAGGATTTTCATACCAATTTCTACGGAAAATACCGAGCATAACAGTACTCATTAATCCGATGCAAGTTCCATCTCACATACTTTAATTATTATTAATTATTCTGACCTTTAATCCTTCTCGAACGACAAAATACGTAGCTGAAAGAACGGTCTCACTAACTTATTTTTATGGCGAGACTTGGGGACAATGGGGAAATGAGCAGAGTTTATACTATGCCAACTCGTCAAAGGGAAAAGGTACTCTCTTTTACCAACAACACATTTTCTGCTATCCGCAATCGCAAATACATTGGCTTTGTGAAATTTTGACATCCTTAGGGTAAGAACCTTTGAGACTTCCACATTACTTTTATCACTAAATTACTCCAGCTAATGACAGCATGGAGTTAAAAGAGCCAAGTTCAAATTTAAATCCAAAATACACCAATCTCCTCAAGCAGTGTCTTATTCCTCGCGAGTTTAGAAAGCCACTTCGGAATGGGAATGAAGAAAATTGATCAGGATCATCGGGCGAAAATAAATCGTCAACGGTTGTTCGTTAGTGAGAAAAGAGCCAAGCTAACATCTCGCTCAAAACATGGAAATCACGTTTATAATACTCTAAATATATCATCATCGCCACTACATGCATTTGTTCCTCGAAAGATGCAGAAATACTTCTTCTAACGATTCCCATAACACACGTACTTTTGACGACAGTACACTCTCACCTCCCAAGTTTCAACAGAAAGCCTTTCACAAATTCCCCGTGGTAGTGACTTTAACAGGCATCAAAATCCATCAATTCAACAACAACAAATGTGGAATGCTCCCTAGTGTTTTCTTTTCATCACGCTTAAACGTCGTTAAATTCGACGAAGTATAACGTTTGATTCAATCAATTTATTCCTAAGTCAAGTGACGTTGTCTACACCACCAGAAAATGGAAAAATATGCTTCGTCACTCTTAAGCGGTGATTTAAGCAACAGTTGCAATTTCTGCCAAAAGCAGTGCTAAAGTGAACTAATCCGTTCGTTTGTCGCATTTTCCTCTCAAGTGTGAAAGCAAAGACAATAGGCATTCATTTGTTTATCTTACTTTCGTCCGAGCGTGGTGGCCCGCTGTTCGCCGCTCGCTAATTAATCCTCGATGCGCGCGAGTCAGATGACCCCGCCGCTGACATCTCCTCGGGGTTCTTCTGCTCTCCTCGACCTCGTAGCGTCCCGCTTGAGACAGAGAGAAGGAAACTGATTCCAAACGCACTGGTCACCTCCTCCTCCCCACACAGACCTCTCATCACAAGAGGCGGGCGGTAAGGATAGTTCATCGCTCATCCGATACACGGCGTTGTCATGTTACCCATCATTTGACGATGCCTTGCTCCATGAACATATATAATTGGACGATCATCGGGAACATGAAAAGCCACTAAAAAATGAGCGCAAACATTCCGCATTTTTCACACATATTCCACACCCCGATCTATACTAACCCTGCCACGCGGTAGAAAGTGGAACCACCCTGCTAGTAGCATTTGCAAGTACGTCGAAAGAATAACGCACGTAAATAACAAGAGGGGACAAAATAAAAGACTAATATTAAAATTATTATTACAGTATAACGTCATTATTTCTGCGTACTTGTTGTGACTAATTGTAAGAAAATGCTACTAGCAAGCCGTATTTACAAACGTGGTTCCACTTCCTGCCGCGTGGCAGGGTGTGTGTAGATCGGGGCAAGGTCGATAGATATCTCGATTCATTGCCTCTTCGATATCGAATCGCCTGCTGGAAAGCTGCATTTAGACACCAGCATTGACCAAAATGAAAGGAATAACGCTATAGCTGTTTGAGAACGTGCCGCATAAACATAACTCATATAACGGATGATCTGCGTCAAGTCAATCCATGACACTAAAAATCGTTAATAGTTATTATATCGATACAAGTGGTTAAATAACTTTCGTGCATAGCTTTTGTCAAATCCTTACTATTGGAATAACTGGGTCAAAACAATTCCATGTGTTACGAGAAGGACTGGACGTAAATATCCCGGCATACACGTAATTATTGTTATCGCGATCATTATGTATTGTCGTTAGGTATATGGTAGGTCGGTCAGAGAATAATTGTGGGGTTGGTAGGATAGGGAGGAGGAATAGGTCATAGAGAAGAGAGGAAGACGTCAAACACGCAAGTGTCATATATAATTGTGCGGCCACATATCAAAGACCAATGGCTTTGAGTTTGTAGAAACGTTTGGGAAAAGCGAAAGTGACTTAACCCTTAGAATGCGGGAAACGTACATGTACGTGTGTACCGGCAAATGCGGGAAAAAAGTTCTCGTACTTTTGACCCTCTCCATCTACCTGCTTCCTCAGCCCTTTCATATTTTTATGACCCGAACTCTTTCTTGCCAGCGGTGGATATCTGGGAATCCACCCTTTTCAACCAAACCACTCCCTTCCCACGCTCTTTAGGGATCGCATACCGCCGCAATGAGGTACGACCCTTCCTTCCGATTGCTCACTCAATGGGTTATGGTTGTCTCAAAAGTTAGTTGTCTTATGTTCGCGCCCGGCTCAATTATCAACGGATTTCTTTGTTGTTTGGTATCAAACTAAACAGAAAATTGCTAGAAAAAAATATTGTCATGTTTATTATTAACAATTAGACAAACCAATAAACAAATTTTCAAAATTTGTTCAAAGCCCCACTAATCCCTCAAAAAGTTCCGGTGCCCACCCCCTGGGATCCCTTGAAAAGTGTCGGGAGGGGATTACATGGGTCATATAACTGCCCGGCCTCAGCCCGAGGGAAGGATGGACAAGCTCCGTCCGAATAGATATTTTCCTCACAGGGTGGACAACATGCGCTCTAGCTGCAGCAGCTTAACCCTTAGGCTGCGGTAAACGTACATGTACGTGTGTACTGGGAACTGCGGAGAGAACGTTCTTGTACGTTTGACCCTTTCTGTCTACCTGCTCCCTCAGCCCCTTCATATTTTTATGACCCGAACTCTTTCTTTCCAGCGGTGGACATCTGGGAATCCACCCTTTTTACCCAAACCACTCCCTTCCCACGCTCCTTAGGGATCGCATACCACCGAAATGATGTGCGACCCTTTCTTCCGATTGTTCACTCAAGAGGCAACGGTTGTCTCAAAAGTTAGTTGTCTTATGCTCGCGCCCGGCTCAATTATCAACGGAATTTTTTTGTGTTTGGTATCAAACTAAACAGAAAGTTGCTAGAAAAAATATTTTCATATTTGTTTTCAACAATTACGCCTATCAATAAATTTTCAAAATTAGTTCTAAGTCCCAAGTTCCGGTGCCCACCCCCTTGGATACCGAGAAAAGGGTCGGGAGGGGATTACATGGGTCATAGAACTGCCCGGCCTCGGCCCGTGGGAAGGAGGGACAGGCTCCGTCCGAATAGATATTTGCCGCACAGGGTGGACGAAATGCGTTCTAGCTGCCGCAGCTTAAGGGTTAAGGGTTAAAAAGAGTTAGTGGAAATACTCAAAGGAATTAAATGATATCGCGATGCAAAATGACCCAAACAAAGCTGAAGAAGATCTTGTCCACATCAGACCAGAAATGCCATTCGAATGGAATTGCAAAAAAATTATTACCTATACTCTTTTTCGCCTTCCAGTTGGATGGAAGGGCTTCGTTACTCATCACTAGAAGGAATGAGCAAAAAACAAGAACACAGAACCAACACACAATTATTTTGTGAAAGGTTTGTAGACTACTGTCGGTGAAATGGATTATGGTTAAAATCGAAAACAATTTTAACGCCATTTGTATGATCTGGTACATTCCCGACGCATTTGATGAAAGAATTCTAACCCGGTTGGAAACCCGATAAGAATTAATTTAACACCTTTTTATTACACCCCAACGATTTTTTAAAATTTGATTTGAGTCTTCAAAATCGATCTCAGGGGTATAAAAATTATATTTTTCACGGAGCAGAAATATCGAAGCATTTTTCACGAAACAAAATAGCACTTGTTACATAATTTTCAATGATTAAAACAAGAAAATATGTTTTAGGAATTGGCTTCACTTTGCATTGAGAAGCTTATAAACTTTAATCGGGTGGTGATAAAATAAAGGAAAGCGTAATTCAAGCTAATACTATTATGAAGACCAAGAGACATGTACACAAAAGTAACATCTTATAGTGCAAACGTCTCCATCCAGATATCCGTGTGAAGGCTTCCGCGGCTGGATGAAATTTTAAGGTGTAGGTCATCTGGATTGTCCTTAACGTAGGTCCATTATGCTGGTAAAACCGTTCCTCTTTACTGACCCACCTGCAACCGACTGCAACGCCGGCGAAACTGTCATCCCAGCATAATGGACCTGCTTGGAGGAAAACCTGGAAGACCTACATCTTCAAATCCACCCATATATGCTGTAGACTGAAGTCTGTAAGAAAGTGGAGTCCCTTCATATAAGGGTAAGAGTATCTTCAAATATTGTCAACTCATTTTCATCAATTTTAATGCGTAAAATTGACACATCACTATCAGTTAATTTTTAATTACTTTTTCGTTTTGCTCCTGTAAGTTTAATATTTTTTTAAGAAAACGGATTCCTTATAGTATAAATGCACGGATTTAAATGACTGCTTTTTTGCAAATTTTCAGCCTTATAACTAGCAACTGCGATACATAAGACATCAAAAAAATATTCGGCCACCCATTAGTCCTTCTGCCTTAAATTGAAGAGGCCTAAATATATCCTGAATCATTGAAAATGTACAATTCTAAGATTATTTTGTGCATAGTAATCTCAACCTTTGGAGAGATAGTGCATATTTGTGTTAAAAGAGTCACTTTATTTTTATTATCATTCCAAGTACAGCGAATACCTTTTACTCTTATAATCATGGCCACTAAAAAGAAATCAACTTGGCTGTCATTGGTTTCATCATCATCATCATTTTTGCTGAGTTATATTCCACGCGCACCAAGAGTAATGCAATTGTAGCTTGTCAGTCAGATTTTAAACATCCTTTGGATCAGTGTGACGTTGTAACATCAATCACTCCCTCGTATCCTTACTCAAAGTCCTTCAGACGGTAACAAGAGGCTATCGTTTCCTATTAGGTCCTTTGTCGTTCTTATGTGGCACCCCACTTGACTTTTGGAAAATTTATGTTCCTTCTTGGTATTCTTTCTCTTACAATTAGAATCCTTCAGCTTCACATTTTTTTCCTAACACCATTGTTTACAGAAGTCTAAGGGCCGTATTTATAGTCGTTACCAAGCAGTCCCTTTATCCAACCCATACCCAGCAGGCCCCTTGAATTGTGCGTCCTATAGTCAAAATTAAGGGAGCTGCTAGGTAGGGGATGGTTGGGGGTTAGATCTGGTAACTAAGGACTACAAACGGCGGGAAATGGAATTCGCAGCTCAATTGTTTCAGTGGCTACGCTCGTGATCAACATGGATACGGATAAATAAAGAGCCAGACGTCCCATGAAATCTGTTAAGATGGCCGCTCGACATGCACATAGCTTCAACGGTGTGGAGAAGAAGATTTTGTGTGACCTGGTGTAGAAGCATAAAGATATAGTGGAAAGTAAGAAAACGGACGCAGTTTCCTGCCACAAGAAGAAGAAATTGTGGGAAAAAATATGCTGCGAGTGTATATGAACTTCCTTGGAATGAGTCTGGCGTCACATCAGATATTTATCGATTAAGAGCAAATCTCACCGTTGTTTTATTAACACCAAATCTTCGAAATTATTAATTTAAGATTAACCCATTAATGCCCAGAGAAATTTTTTTTGACAATTTTCATCAAATTTTACTGTTTCTCTCCAATGGTACCTTATGTCGGGAAAAATAATTTAAAAAATATTTTGCAATTGGAACAATGTTTTTTTTGCTGACAACTTAAGTTGCCAATGGGCAGTGGCCGTGTCTTTTGTTTTACCGTGATAAATGCTGCTATTATACATGAATTATTAAAAATTATATATCGAAAGCTTTCAAAACAGGATGAGTAATGAATGATAAATGAAAATAGTGAAGTACTGACTTTCATTTACAGTATTTTATATTTTGCTTCTAATCAAATATATTTTTTTTAATTATTGATCAATATCAACCATGAAATTTCTCGAAACACTCGGGATGAAGGGCCTTCTGGTACTTTTTACATAGGTATATTGTTCGGTTTCCACACACCTTACATCTTCTATACTTTGTTTCTCCACGAAAAATGATGTAATCTGTTTTGTCCTACGAAGGTCTTCCATGGGATCACATGAATGAGACTGTCTTTCCTTGGCACTATAATGCCCCAATATATGTCACTATTTCCCTCCCGAAACTGTAGTAGAGGTATATTGTGCCCCAATTTCCGGTACGACGGCCATCCCTGAGTGCACGATGTATCCAGTCCCCACGCAAAAAATGACCACCACCTCTTTTTGGTCCTTACATTTGAGTGGTACTTGGCAAAAAATTGATCGTGCAAGTCCACGCCACCCATATTCTCATTATATTCTCTGATAATGGTTGGCATTGGAAGAAATATTCTCTTTTTTTCAATGGAAAAATATATATCTCTTCACTTGCTTTGTCCCCATTTTAGAAGTGCAGTTAGTCATTGCAGTGACCACAGCATTGTCATTCCATCTTGCTATGAGCAATGAGCCATTAGACACATATTCAAATTCACCCCTCTTCCTCTTGTTGAAAAGATTTATACGGTCAGTTGATAAATACTTTTCACCCTGTTTTCTCGAAGAGTTCCTGTTCCTCCTAAGCCCTTTTCATCTAAGCAGCTTTTCAGAAATAAAAATATTTTCAAAATAAACCTTCGTTACCTGACGTAATCCAATCCCAGGACAACCCCAGGACAACATCCGCATCCTCATAGTTTAATTTTCGGAAGGAGTATGTGAGATCCAGCATAAGGCTCTGAATGAAAAACATATCTAGAGAGATCATATGTAGTCCATAATTTGAATCCGAACCTTATAGGCTTCCAACGGATGAACTGTTTGGATCCGTGCCTGCCGTAATAAGGTATTATTGTCTTGTCAACAGAGCATCTGTCTTCTGGACGTATTGCTTTGAAACTTTTGTTTAAAATTTCAAAATATGGCCAAATTTTGAACAGCCGGTCGGACCCATCTATCACTGCATTGTCAGCTAAGTGTAGGTACTTTCTAGTTTCTACTAAGTGTAGAATCATTTCAAATCTACTCCTGGCCATGTCGTTTTTTCTATTTCTACTCCACAATCACTCTCTTCACTCCAATATAGTCTTTTATTGGGTAACATATGATAACCCGACAAAAGCAAAATACCCACAGCACAGTACATCTCCTCTCGACTGATATCATAATTGTGCAAACCCTTCGACCCTGCATAAATACAAGATTGTTGTAGCAACAGATCGAAAATATCAGGGCTGAAGAACACGGAAAAGGAATCAAAAGCATTATTCACGGACTAACCGAAAAAGTCTTCTGTGGTGGGCCCCAGCACTAAGAGAAGAGAAGGGAAATAAATACGTATCTCCTTTGAGTTATGCTTCAGAAGACTCTCTTCAAAGACGATTTTCCTACGTCTTTTCGGACATTTGGGCTCATCGAATGAAGTAGATGTGCCATCGTCCTTTTCTTTTAGATCGCAAGAATCCTCCGTTACTGCCTCATTAGCAAAAATCACCCGTGGAAGGTGCGTTGGGTCGCCTGTCACCTCACTATCTGACACATCGGAATACTCATCGGTGATGACATCTGGCCCTTCCAAAGGTGGTGTAAATAAAATTGCCTTGTGCCCCAAATCATTGTCAGTTTTCCAGCAATTCAATGAGCTCGTTCACTGAATACGTCTGAGAAGACCTAGAGCGTTAATTAGAAACATTTAAAACCAACCCGACAAAGTAATTATCCCATTAAAAGTCATCATAAGACGTTGCGTTACTTTCATTTCAATTAGTGGTGACAGAATAAATGTCACCGACGAAAATTACGCTAGCCGCCAAGAGACACGGCGAATGCCCAGTGGCAACTTCAGTTGCCAGCAAAGTTCCGCAGGGTATAAATCACAAGTACAATACACGAAAGGTGAAATTTTTTCCAAGTGAAATTACACATATGTTACGTATGCGCGTACCATAGCAGCATTCAGAAATATGCAGAATGTATCACGAGAAGCACTAGCGAACACTTCAATGTCAAGCTCGAAAATGACCACCTGTGTACCCTTCATAGACTCTCCCCCATAGGTACTGTTAAATTTTATGACAGGGTAAAACCCCCAGCGTGCTCGACAAAGAAAAGGGTAGAGAGCATAGAAAAGAAAGAATTAGGAGTGTACGACGTATATTGGGGGAGAATTGAATTTTTAAAAACGTGGGAAATATTTGGCAACTGAGGTTGCCAATGGGCATTAATGGGTTAAGCACGTTCATTAAAGTCAGTTTAGTCATATCTGTTGTGTTATTTTTTCGATAAGGGGAACCCTGGTGGAGCATGAATCTCCTGCCAGAATTAGGAGAGACTAAGGGGGCTGCTGGGGGTGGAAATATGACTATAAATACAGTTTTTGACGAAGGGGCCTGCTGGGGGCTGTGGGACTGCTGGGTAACGACTATAAATTCGGCCTTAAGTCTCAGAACATGAAGACCCATAACTTGGTATGTTCTTGTAAAAAAATAAATAAATGCCCTCACGATATTTTCTTGGTTCGACCACGGTTTTGACGCTATTGCGTCATTTTCAATGAGACTTGACGAGTTACACGAAGTGCAACCTGAAACACTTGAATGGTGTCCTCAGCTTTGCTGAGTATATATGAGGATTCTTAAATCTCTCCAACTCTTCGCATCGCTTATTTATTTCTGATACACTCTGTTCACTTCATATTCATCTATTTTCTGCATCACCACATTTCCATTGCTTTCACATTTCTCTTTTTCGTACGCGCGGTTAATTTTAATTGCTCAATGAGATCAAAGAAACACGCAGTCATCGCTCTACCTTATAATAGTAATCTGTATGTAATAAAAACTATATTTGCAATAAAGCTAAATGGCAGGTTCATCATTCGATCATACATTGCATATCCATGAAAAAGCCGAAGCTCTTTTTAAATGGAATGCGAGGCCATTAATTTACTTTTTCTAGTTTAGAGCACGATTACTTTTTTTCATAAATGTGCTAGCTGTACACAGATGAGTTATTTATTTAATGAATACACTACTATGGCTGTTTACTGTCCGGTATAAACGATTTGATCGCCAAGGATGCTTAGCCCGCCATTGGTCGCGCTATGAGATTTTCTCTCACACCAAATTTAAACTTGCGCTCACTTTGTAATCATGAGTTAGAATAAGTCCCCTTTCCTTCTAGCTGACTTTTTATCTCTTCCTATTGACCGACCGTTTCAAAAAGTATAAATGAAGCGTCCGCAGCTGTGTAATGATATGTCTGATACCGTCGGCTACAAGGTGTGAGACTTTTCCTCATTGCGCGACAACTGACGTTAGTGTTTTTGTATAATCACTCAGTTGCGTTACACTTTCGCAGCATATGAGCAAAGTTGATTCATTTCGTGGACAGCAGATAATTTAATGCAAATTTATGAGTCATGAGAAAGTATGTCCTCATAAATAAATATTTCCTCTTGAAAATGGTAGTTTTCTTCATTAATACCCAATTTAATAGCCAGTAAAATTTGCAATGATTACGTAATTGTATCAGTAATTGTGTGCATGTGGAAATCATTGTTTCAAATGAACATCAACAGAAATAAATAAAATCTACATATAATGTAATATATTGCCAATAAACGCTCTATGATAGATAATCAATGATACATCTGAGTGTGAGAAAAAGTCTCACATGCGACCGCTCGCGTGATAAGTAAGCTTAGCGACCACTCCCGGGTTAGAGTGGCAAATTCTCTCAACCGGTGCGCGAACGCTTTGATTCATTTTTTCATTACTAAAAAAACGATATACCTACACTCTATCACGGCATTAGTTCTCAAGAAATACTGATAGCTTGCAATGAACTGAGTCACGTGTCCATTATTTACTGTAGGAATTACGTACGCATATGCCACGCAGTCCTACTAGTCGGCCATACTCAATAGAGTCGGTCATAAACATATCTATTTCAGTTCCAGAAATGCAATCACCTCTCTCCCAGTGCCCTCTCCCCAATGCGTCGCAGCCGAAAGTGATCCATTTGATTGAGAAACGTCATAAATTGGTAATGAAATAATGTATGTCTTCCGCCTTCGACTAGCCTTCTTGTCGTCCCGTCGTCCGATGCGCCTCCACTTTCTCTTCCGTGGGCCTATTATCCAATTACCATGCGTCCCTACCCTTGAATCCTCTTGTGTGTCTCAATTTCTTGAATCATGCTATCTGATGGCCAACGTGGGGCGGAAACGAGTCAATTTGGACTCTCCTCTTTGCCTCTAAACTCCTGCCCCCCCCCCCCCCCCCCCTGGGAGCCAGCCCCTCATTCTGAAAAGACTCGCTTGCCGGGAAGGTGCGTATTTATTTTGAATATATTGCTTGGTGTCTTCTCGTCGTCAGTGAAGAGAGAACATGGATTAACAGCAGGACTTTCGTGGAAGCTTGTTTGGATCAGCGATGAATCTCATCCATGAATATACATATGGATCCTAAACTTGTCCCCAGTGGGTGTTGCCAAACATTCCGCATGAACCCAAAAATCAAGACCAAGCAGATTGTAGCGCCGCCACTCCAGAGAAGGTGGCTCTAATAAGGAAAGGCCGTGATTCAAATGGAGATATTGGAAATAAAGGTACCGGAATTGGCCTCCTAATTAAACCGGGCATTTCTAACACACAGAAGCGGAACCATTCCGAGTGCAGCGCGACCTATCTTTTGTGGAAAGCTAGGCAACACCTATGCCCGTACAAAGGTGCCAAATATTTACATCCATATGTATATTCATGCTCTCATCGTATCGATTGTATAGTGTAGTTGAAGCCAGTTGTGCCATCACACCCGCTATCTCAGTTCAGTTAAAGAGTTTAAATTACATTCATTCGGAGAAAAACACGTACCTATCAACTGATATTTGATTATTTTAGTTATTTTTAGTTCAATTTACCTCCTGTTATCGATTTAGACTTCTTACGTCCACAGGCGGCCACGTTTGCTATGGGCCTTGAGCACGTCCTTCTCCCAATTCAATATATTTTTGTACACCACCATTCACTTTCTTTCCTACCTTATCAAACTAAACAATTCATCATTTTTCTTGCGCTCCTCCTCTTTGCTTTCTTTGCTCTTTCACATCTAAATATGAATCCCCGCGATCCGCCGTATGGCTTATGGCAAGGGCTGAATGGACACACCCCTCTTCTACTCTACCCAACTTCTTCAACTGTTTTTCCAACACATTCACTTCTAAAGAGCTTACTCGCTATCCGAAATTATCCATCTTTTAAACTGTGCAGCATCGCATGTCACTTAATAGTTTTATTTGCCATTATTTCAATGATGCAGGATATATTAAGGCATAAGGACCTATGGGTGGCCGAATATTATTAAAAAATTCTATCTTATCTTATTCTTATACACAGCGGCAAGACTTGGACTTGTATACGCAAAAAAATTATATTCTTGTTTTATTGCATCCGTCTAAGTAATTATAGTACTTTAAATTGTTTCTAGTTGTCACGCGTGCCCGTTGCTAAGGATACCAAGCAAAAGGTCTATTTTTGAGGCACGTGAGTCGCTCGCTGTAGAGAAATTCTGGAGTCCCATTGTTGTGATGCTTTAAGGAGGTTCCGCCGCGACTGTGTGAGTCAAAACAAATACTGCATTCCACGTTTTTTATATTTTGTCCAAAACATCCTGCTTTCGCTGATGAAATGCGTTACCTATAGAAGCCCAAAAGTAAAGTAGAAAAATATGCAGATTATTATTCCACGAATGTATTTTAAATTAGCACTTTTTTCCAGCCATAGGAGCTGATTGCAACGCCATTTCCTACGAATTACCGCATTTTGACTTCAAATTCGACATTAATTCTTCAATAACTACAAAAATAAGGTGGTAAGCTGCCTATATTTTATTTTTATTCAATAAATCTGGACTATTTTCTTCATAAAAAATAGTTTTCCTTGAAAATGACATTTATATTTTATGGAAAAATACTATTTTTCCACGTGTTTCTTTCATTCCCCCATTGAACACCATGTAATTTTTAAGTTCAATTATAGAATAAAATAGCGTGGAAAGGTTGATCATATCAGATAGAGGAAAAGGTTTTTTTTACAAGTAGACAGAATATGAATAAAATGACATTTAAGTCATTTTACGGTGGAACCACCTTAAAGTTTGTCTGTAGGCTTACTATTGGGATTCCCATTGTTGTTTCACTGTTGCTATGATTAGTCTTCAGAAAGCATGAGTCAACACCTAACTCAAGTCACCCCCAAGATCTTATTGTTAGTCTAAAGTTAATTTTTAAAAAGGCCGCGACTTAAAAGATCCTAAAGACGTCAAAAATGGGTGTCCAAAGATCAGACTTCACAGGGTGCCTACGTAACACGGACTGGGGTTATTTGACCGGGAGGGAAAATATATTCTCTCCGCCTTGTTGCGAAATAGGCTCTGAGAAAGAATTTCACTTTGAACAGGAGCGACTAATTGAGCCCGCGGGGCGATTAATTTGGGTCTGTGGAGAGAGAAACTGAAATTCAGTCGAAATTTGGCTTCCGTTACATCTCTTTTCGTGTTCGTGAATTACATTTACTCTTCTTCAAGCTGACATCGTCGTTATAAGAGGCATAAAATACATCATGAAAGTAAGGAATTTCCATGTCAAAAAAGCAACCAACATAGAAATGTGGCTCGGATTGGAAGGGAAAACAGGGTTCATGATAAACTTTTTCCTTCGAATTCATTGTTAAGAGGTTAGAATTCAAATGGTGACTTCAAAAATCGAAAGGCTGGACTTGATACCAAATGTGACACGAAGATTTTTAAAACGCTGTCACTGATAAAAGAAGCTGTTCAATCACTCATTTGAATCACGTAAAAAGTATGAATAACCTATGCACTTCAATGACCTTAGCATCAAATGAGGAACCTGCATCGAATTCGGAAAAAATATTCTTCACTTCGGAGTGCCACAAACCTTTATTTACACGAAAACGAACTTCATAACATCCACAGTTAATTACAGAATGTACACCCGATTTCGGCAGTTACGCAATCTTCAGGTACCTTTGGACTTTAGATAGTTTGAGCGAAAAATCACTTCACCTAGAATTTGATGAATTTGGCCTCATTTGAAAGAAAAAACTCTCATCTTTCCAAAGATATCAATATATCAATCTCTTGACGAACTACTTTTCGAGCAATTTGCCTGAAAAGGTAATCTGTTTAACATGGGATAGATTACAGCTATGCGCTCCAGAGGGAGACTATTAAACAAATCAGGAACTTCTAGCACCTATATTTCGTCAAGAAACTAACGGTGTGCATATTGCATGTTTTCTCAACTATTTATAAAAAATAATCCATTACTCACCACAGTATATTTTACAGAATCGCAAAAACACCTGCTGTTTTGAAGGGTTTTCAGCCGTAAGGCGGGAAAAAATGAGTCAAGTTAGTAACTTATGTATCTTTATTTATTTAACTGCTGAGTATTTTGGTCATATATAACTATATATTTGCGCCATTAATACAAAAATATTTATTTCATACTTCTTACAGACGCTGAAATAAAAAATAAAATTTGGATATGGTTTCCATTATGACTAGGGAACTATCTCGCTCAGGGGGGTTATTTTGTAATCTCACTTTAGAGAGAATACGTCATAAAATGTCACTTTTTCGTAGTTCAACTCCCTCACCCAGGCGGCGTGACCATCTTCGGATCTCAATCGGTGAACTGCCGGTCATGTGCTGGTCTTTTAGACGATTCATCCGCTCTGATCCGTATCTTTCGACTCTTGATCCGTTTCATTATCTCCGCCTGCCATTAGTTCCATCTCACCTGTCATAAAGAACGTGACATGGAGCCACCATCGTTTCCACTCGAAGCTTGAGTTGGAAAATAAACAAGGGCGCGAAAGATACAAATGGTTTTAAATCGTATTGTTGTCATTTGCTAAACGTAAAGAACTTCAGAGCATTTTCAACTCCGATATATTGGGCACTTGAAGGTATGCTTTGTTTGAAATGCTTATGTTATTATTTGCTTGAATTATCTGTGTATATATTTAGTATCAATATTTCCCAAACAATGTTGCTGATACCTTTGTTTTCGTGTGCCTATCCGCCAGTGTATGTAAAATGGAATTCAGTTATTTATACTATAATTTCATAATTTTAACAAATATTGCCTTAAAATCTACGTTCTTGGTAGATATTTCCCGTGCTTGTGTGAATCGAACACTTATCAGATGCACTTAATTGTTTTTAAATATTGAGTGATCGCTTACATGTCACTTGTAGTTTTCACTGTATTTAGATTTTCGTGGTATGTACAGTGTAAGATATCTTCCGTAAGATGTTGAGGAATCTGGGTATTCGCTAGTCTCGGCATCTGTTATTTGATACAAGGTAATTGAAGCTTCGACAATTCACGAACCGTTCGTGAGCCGATCATTAAGAGAGGGAAACGGATCTCCCGCCTTTCCACTAAGAGTCACTAAAAAGGTGAGATTACAAAATAACCCCCCAGACCACAATAAGGTAAATTTTTCAACTCTTGAACTAATCACAAATCTTGATATTGAAACCTACTCAAGGGATCTGGAAAATATTTTTTTATGTTTTCTTTTTTTTCCCTTCTTAAGTGATATTACGTCATAAAATGTGGAAAATTATGTCATATTTCGTAGTTCAACTCCACCACCAAGGCGGAGTGACCAACCTCGGCTCTCAAGTGGTGAACCGCCGGTCAATGTATTTTGCTCATCCGCTATTTCGACTCTTGATCCGTATCTTTTGACTCATGATCCGTTTCATTTGGCTCCGCATTTCACTAGTGCCATCTCACCTGTCGTTAGGAACGTGAAATGGAGCCACCATCGGATCTTGCCCGATCATGATCCGATCATTAAGAGAGCGAAACGGGTCTCCCGCCTTCCCGCAAGGAGTCATTTAAAAAGTTAAATTACAAAATAAGCCCTCAGGGGTGAGTTTAGGGTGAGTTTGGGGTGAGCTCAACCCTCAACTACCCTAACCAACCTTCGGGTTGAACCACTAACTGAGAGTGAAGAGTATCGGATAATAGATCTCGCATCTCAGGTCATTTGGGAAGCGGGAAGATTGAATTTAACTATTTACGAGGATACATTTTTACGTGTTTGTAAGGAGGAAAATATTTATTTCCAGCGGAGTTAAGATTCCTTTCCATCCACTCTTGTCAGGTAAAAGGAGTTAATGTATTTTCTGTGAAGAAAATGCAAAATATCTCACTTCTTGAAGAGGTAAACCCGACCAATATGCAAATCGATAAAACGAGCAACACAATCGATACTCGACAGTCGAAGTATAAGAGACAGCTTGACCACTTCTTCAATGGCGAGAAAAAAGAGGAAACTTATAAAGTTCAGGAAATATTCTAATTCCCCCTAATATCAAGCACGAATATTTTAACTAGGCTAATCCCCGCACAATTCCTTATGCTTTTAATTAACTAATTAAAGTTCATTCCACATTTCCATTGGCAAAGTTACATGCTGACACTAAAAGACACATTAAATATGTTATCTTAATATATTAATCATGATATGAAGCGTCTCTGGCTAATATGAGGTGTCATCAACGGCAATAGGAACCATTTCAAAAGAGATGAGAAAATAATAAAATATTAAATAAATCAAGTAAAAGTCTGAAAAATGGCAAACTATCAACATGAAGGAGGAAATAAACAGGACTAGGTGGTTGCAGCATTGCAAGAAATTACACTCTACAAGTAAGAGAGTGGAACCTATCCTGGAGGAATTTCCTTAACTCTCAATAAATAATCGTACGTCAGAACATCAACAAAGGTTATCTCCAACACGTAGTAAGAAAATTGTACTTCCTGTAGCTACAGTATGAATTTCATATTACGCAATGTGTGTGTTATAAACGTGTGCAGGATAATAACCAGAAATCTCACTAGTGAGTAAAAAAAACACTGGCAGACATTGTTGGTTCTTATTCCTTTGTTGATCGTCTTTCTTTCTCCACACCACCATGAGGTGTGTGGAGAAAACTGTTGGAAATAGTTGGCTACCTGATACGGATAGCGGACGGTGGGTGAAGTTAAAGGATGTGTGTAAAGGGTGTTGGGCCTCACCGCCTGAATTTGGATTTGCCGGGTGCGTCCTCCCTCTCGTCCAAAACCCTCTTTTCGACGCGAGGAAAGGGTTCGTTAGTCATCTGGAGGATGACGGACGGAGTCGATGGTTTCATTTTTCGCATTAGGGGGGATGTAAAAGGACTTTGGCTATTCCAAGGGTCCCTCCCCTTTCCCTGTCGCACTTTCGTTGTTCAGGCGGATGAGAGGGACCGGTTGACGTAATCAGATTGCCCTCGCCTGCCGCTTCAATACCTTCGCCCTTCAGTCACAAGGGTGAGGACATCGCAATAAAGAGGGAAGAAAGGTGAAGGGAGTAAGGTAAAGGAAAGACTTGTAAGCATCAGCGGCAGCATAAAAGCCGGCAGTTGAAGGTGGAGTACAGTGGCTTCGGATTTAGACACGAGGAGTAAAGGGGATACAGCGTTGCTGCTGATGAGCTGCCAAGGTATTGATTAAATGAAGGACAAACTTTATAAGTATTCTAAAACTTCCATAACAATATTTTTTGCAGCTTTCGATTAACTTTCTGTTTGAGGCTTTTGCAGCGCTGTTGTACTGGTGTCTCCATGTTTTTCGAGCAAAGCTGTGTCGGTGTATCTTTACGATGACGTTTCGTAGCCAATGCAGGCCACATCTTCAGATCAAGTCCGAAATCGATTTATCATTTGATGAATAGTTAATCGATTTCGATTAACAATTCATCAAATGATACTTTAAATTTGATCAAAGAATTGTAGTCAACAACTAAAGGATATTAATTTACCAAATCCGCTTGAAATAAAATGAGTGGCCGAGGAAATCACTTAACACTTATATCCCTCGAATTTTGTACTCTAACATTCATATAATAGCCAAAATCGACTGATGCGTTCTTCAGTGGACATAAAAACTTCAATATTAAAATCATTCATTTACTAATAAAGCGCGTTTAGGGGCATTAGGAAAACATTAAACAGGGTTGGATGAATTTAAAAATTACTTTCACCAGCACTTCTTAAACGCACTAATTTTAAGGGAAACATAATTATGTTAGGTAGCTACCCGTACATGAAATAAATATTTACCATAAAAATATGTAGCTAAAGAATAATTTAAAAGTTAATAATTTTTCAAAGAAATATTAGTGTAAGACAATTAAGCACATGCATGCCGTGTTCTAAAGACCTGATTGACATAATTCTTATACCCAACACCGACCTAAACTCTGAGCATCAGCGAATAGGTACTTTTCTGACTCATAACTTCCAGGAAGGGATACAAATCTTAGAGCACACAATAATGGGGACCCAGAGGGGAATTAACTGTCCAAAAGATGTTCAAAGAACGTTCAGTGAAGATTATTTAAACGTTCAAATATCATTGAAGAAGGACATTTAATGAACGTTCAATTGGCACTCACAGATAGAGCAAAGAACATTCATTGGAATACTTCATAGAATGTTCAAAGAATGTTCAACGTAGATGAATTTCGGCTGAACTGTTTTTGAATTAATAGCATATGAACCGTGAAGGAATGTTTAAAAAAATAGTTCTCTTGACATGATTCTCTAATCATATCGTATTACCTCTCCACTAACTTCCCTGCTCTCTCAAATACAAAAATGATAATTTGCAATTAATCACTATGAATGTGCAATTACGGTACGTAATTTTAGTACGTTATAACATCCTATCTTGTATCTTCGTAACGTTATTGTACCCATGTCGCATTAAGGCACTCTACGACTCTACGCGCATTTTCTAGCGCCCGATATTAAAGTATCGACGCACAGAAAGTCGTACGTACCTAGTAATTTCCGTGGATAAATGTAACTTCGGGAACTATAATTATTAAATGGCAATTTCTTGATAGTTTGAGGAAATACCATCACATCTCGATAACAGTTAATTGGCATTAATTAATTGAAACCTATAATACCACATAGTACGAATATACATGCAATATTACTGTGAAAAAACAAGATTTTGAACTTGACATGGTTTGTTTGAAAGGTTTGAAGATGTTATTTTAATGTTCAACCAAGAAGCATTTTTTAATAATACTTCGTGGACTGGAAATGAACGATCTATGAACAGTCTCAAATGAATAGTTCACACTTGAGCATTCAATGAACATTCTATGGATGTTTGCTCAGGATAAATCAGTGGTGGACTACATTTGAATTAGTTCATGAATGTCTTCTGCATGTTCTCTCCCCACTGGGGAACTAATTATTTACGTTTTATTCCGGGAAATCCCGATATGGAAGAGTGAGCCCAAAAAGTTACTCGTGAAAACAAAAACCAGCCAAACATTTATATACCCTCCTCACACCGAACGTCTGGCGTCTTAACCCAACGCCTATCACATTCTGTGCCAACAGTTTGAACTTAAAAAAATAAGGATGACGCGAGGTTCCCATCCTCTTTCTCTTGAACCTCACAAGTTATAAACAACGAAATCCCAATGAATTGAAACTAAGACTTTTGGAGTTCATTCCCAGCCCAGTTAGTCAGAAGTTTCCAGATAGGAAAAACGGCTAGACCCCACCATTTTTTAATATTTTTTCTATTATTTTTCTTTAGTTTCTTTCTAATCCAATTAATGTGGGAATAATGCCGCTTGAGAAAAAGTTAAAACTGTCCACTCAGACTGATTATGCCACAGATAGAAATATGCTTATACTTGATAACTATAAAACTAAGATTTGCCACTGTTACATTTTTAGATTCGGTTTGTAAACTTAAGGCTTTTTGTTGACTCATTATTTGAAAAGATGACCGACAATTAGGGTAATTAGCGCAGTTGAGGATAAGTGGGTAGGTCGGCAAGAAAAGGATTATTTTGGGAATGAAGGAAGGGTGGAGAGAAACAGCGTCAATATCAGCCTACTCTAAACGTCATTGTATACTGTATATTACACTTGAAGTACTCTTCACATGCATTCAAAGAAGCATCGGAATTACACAGAAATATCTCAGGGGTTTTTATCGGAGTCCTACGGTGCACAATACTCTAGCCACCACATAAACTTTCGGATGAAAAAGTAAAAGAGAGGTGCTGCTTCGCACTCGTCCGGCCACACCTTGAATGTGCAGCAAGCATATGGGATCCGGTGCAGAAAGACTTAATTCGGGAACTTAATAAAATACAAAGGAAAGCTGCGCGATTCGTAAAAAACTGCTACGGGCGTACAGACAGCGTTACGCAGATGTTAAACGAATTAGGCTGGGAGCTGCTAGAGACTCGGAGGCTGCGCGCTAGGCTTAGATTGCTTGAACAATTGAGAATAGATATCTTTAAGAGCGACACGGAGAACATCATATTAGAACCCCACTATATTTCCAGGTCCGACAGAAACGATAAATTAAGAGAGATATTTTGCCGAACGGATAGGCATAGGAATTCGTTTTTCCCCTGAACAATAAGGGACTTTAATAAATGCTAGGCGTAATTTCATTAGAGCGTTTCCTTTTTATATGTAAACGGCTGGTGTCCTAACACCCCCCGCCACACGCCTATTGAGGCGGCTTGCGGGGTAGTATGTAGATGTAAACTGGATCCACATTATGTTTTTTTTAAACCAACCTCTTGACCGTGAAAACGAAGGCTTGCGCGGTGCTATAAGTTAAACTCCTTCCACTTACGGGTACACTACCGCATTGGTTGCTGTGCCGAAGACACCAGTTTCACATGAACTACTGCCAGCGTCTTAAAGTCGAAGAACTTAGTATCTTCGACCTGAAGACGCTGACAGTAGTGCCAGCGAAACTTTTGTTTTCGCCACAACAAACCCGGCAGTGCACCCGGAAGATGAAGGAATTCATCCTCTAGTCCCTCCCAATTCTATCCCCACGGATAAAAACGACTGTAAATTTGGTCTAAACGGGCTGGAAGAGTACAAATACTACACAGAAGCTTAACTAGGTAATAAAGAATCCGCTTTGGGGTGGGGGTGACGCCAAGACACGAAATTAGGAGAGTGGGGGTTGAGTGGTGTAGTTTGAGAAAATGAGGAAGCGGGGGAAGAAGCAAAGGGAAGGGGAGGTAAGGAGAGGGGGAGGGGGAGGAGGGGAGTACAGGGGATGAGAGCAGGTCGGCTGGAATGGAATCAACAGGAGGGAGGTTGGAGCATGAGGGATGGAGGTGGGAAGGGTTCTGGTAAGGGTGCTTTCGCCAGGATAAAAAAATAAGAGACGGAACTCTCTTTGAGTAGAGGGAGGGATGTTGCCTTTCAACAAAGCCTCGTCTCAAGAAGAGCTCCTCCTCGGACTCTGTGCGAAGGAAAGGCTTTCCAGAAGTTTGCTCACAAACACCCGTCAAGGGTGGATGCAAGCAAGGAGCCACCGACCGTTTTTGCCCTTCCTATCTCGGCGTCTCACTTGCACAGGCCAGAATGAGTGTGTTGCACATGTACACCGACAGAAGAAAGATTTGATAATGTTAACGCTCCACTATGATAACGAATGTGTCCGAGAATGACTTTAAGCGCTACTTCACACTACTTCTTTCTCCAAGCAAAACGCAAAAAAGTAAGGATATATTCGCTGCCTAACCTGCCGTACGTTTCTGAGTGCCATGGTATTATACCCTTATCAATGCTGTAAAGATTTCATTGCCTTGACCATTTCTGCAGTCAAGAAATTGTCGGGCAACGCCAACAAGATATTTCTTGTACACCCCAGTTGTCATGGCCTGCTTCTAGAAACAGAGATTTTACAGAGATTTTAGTTGAGAAGAAAATAACAGTGCAACACGTGTTTTGAAGTTTATCTTGTACGAAGTTTTCAATGAAAGTCAATACAATTAAAACAAAATTCTTTTCCAATGCCAGCTTCAAAAGATAGTGCACGCGTAAAATAAATGTAAATGAAAGTTTATGAAGATATCCTTCATCAACTCTAAATAAAAGTAGGTAAATGTATATTTCAAGTAGCACCAAAAGGAAGTATAAAATTGTAATTTTTTTCTTTAACTAGGAACCAAATCTTAATATCGTGGCCAGGACTTCCTAATTCTTGCACTGTTTTATACTCTTGGATGAAAATATTCAATGATACAGTTGAAAAATGTTATTTTCAATTGAAAAACTCAAAATCAAAACCAGTCACAATTTGAAACGTTTATATTTAAATTCTATTCAACCGTTTTGAATATACTAAGGGGGACGCACATTTGAAAAGGATGTTCGGAAATTCTTCTAAATACCGCAGCAATAACGACAAACCTAGAGCAGCCATATAATTACATCTATTACCAAGTGCATTAAATAAAATCCAACAGCCCTAAAAGTAACATTTTTCTAATTTATGACTAATATATACGCCACCGCACCAATATTAATTGGTTCTTTGTGACGGAAACATGCCGACTGCGTTAGATTAAAATTTACTGACCAATTATCATTGAAACATATTGGTAAAATAACGAAATTTAATAAAGAGTAAACAAAACTAATATTGTTCATTATGCTTTCTTTTTTAATGTGATAAGCATGCAGCTGAACCCATCCACAACAGAATAGGGTTCGGCATCGCTTAAGTTCTTTCAAAACTTCTCGTTTTTGGTCGAGGCCAAAAACACGCAAAAACAAACTCCCACTTAGCTTTTTAAGGAGGTTCCCACGCGACTGTCAAAACAAATACTAAATTCCACATTTTTTATATTTTGTCCAAAATTTCCTGCTTTCGCTGATGAAGTGCGCTACCATTAGAAACCCAAAATTAAGGTAGAAAAAATGCAGATAATTCCACAAATGTATTTAAAATGAGCACTTTTTTCAGCCATAGGAGCCGACTGCAGCGCCATTTCCTACAACTACCGCATTTTGACTTCAATTACGGTGGTAACTCCCTAATAACTAAATAAAATAAGGAGGTAAGAGGCCTATATTTTATTTTTATTAAATTTCTCTGGATTATTTCCTTCTTATAAACAGTTTTCCGCAAAAATGGCATTTATATTAAATGGAAAAATATTAACTTTTCCCCGTGTTTCTCTCATCCCCCCATTGAACACCATATAAATTCAAGTTCAATTATAGAATAAAATAGCGCGAAAATGCTATTATTTTGTTGTTCATACCAGATAGAGGACAACATTTTCTACAAGTAGACATAATATGAATAAAATGACATTTAAGTCATTTTACGGAGAAACCACCTTAAGCAGGTAACTGGAATAAACAATAAATAGGAGTCCTTCATCCATGTCATTTCATTTCAATCGCCCACCGACCCGTCAACCTCTTCTCCTCTCCAATCATTTAATATAATGGCCACAGCAGCAATGCAATGGCCACTGCCCTTTTGGTTTAACCCTTGGCCATTCTCCATCTATTAATCTTCCCGCCTATGACCGTGGTCTGCACCGGTATCGAGAATGGAAATATTTAGCCGAACTTTCATGGAAGAAGGAGTTGGTGAGTGCTTTAAAGCGACAATGGGTTCATATACTAGGGTGTGGAGAGACCTTAGTTGAAACATAAATATGCCTAAGTAACATACAATATCACTTGAATAAGACTGATTCGTAAAGCGTCACATAATGAACACTTCGGTTGAAATAAGTCGCAGTGCAACAGAGCAATGTGGGATTATCATTCGAATGCTTTTTCGATATTACCGTTGAAATCAAATTTGCAAAGGTTTTCATATAGATTTGCGGAGTTGCTTAGAAACATTATGGCCTAATAACCAAATAACTAATCGAAGAAAGTTGCATTTTTTTCCGTTTATGCAAAAACGACCTCTGACGTCATATCATCCATTGATAATAGGCCCGTGGTTCGATTCCCGGAGAAGACGGATATTTTTTCAAAGTATTTTCTAAGTATTTTCTACGTCTTTCTGCTGTTGTATTTCCGGCAGAAGTGGAAATCTTCACAAAAGCCTTTTTAAGACATCTCTTAGAATGTATCGGGGGAAGATGGAAGAAGAAGCGATGGATGAAATGACGTCACGACCGTTATGGGACGGTTGCCCGTCCATTCAACTTTTAGACTCCTATACATATATGTACCTGGCAATTTTTGGAATTTTTTAAAGAGATGATTTGCAAATGATCGTGTGTCATGGTGCCCTGCAAGATGAAGTAAAAAACAAAAATAGTGATGTACACCCATTGGACATGCAACAATGGCCAAGACGATAGATTAGGGGACAGAACCATTCAATAATTGGTGAACGGGAAGACGACAACACACATCAGAACGACGTGATCTCCACCCCTTGAATCTTATGTAGTGGATCATGTGTTAATGGGGAATAAACCTTCTGCATAGGACGTTGCTCGATGGTATCTTTACTGCCCTCTCCTCCAACATTATTCCAATCCCTCCCATGCGCTATACCCTTCATCTAAATCTAATCCAATTTGTGGAAAACTTTATGAATTAATTGTTCAATCGATGGAACAATGACACAAAAGTTCAATGGAATTGAAATTATTTTGTGTCGACACAAATAGGTGTTTTGAAAATATGGTTGACACATTGCGCTGCAGATTTACGCGCATATTGGTCGTTAACGTGAGTTTCTGCACATGTCTCCAAAGATGCGACGTTTTGAGGCAAGCGTTGAGTTCATTAGCTGGTGTTGAATTTGGTATTACTGGTCTGTTCCACTCGTGAGCATGCAACATTCCACGTGAAAAGCATGGATTTTACAGATGTATCCACACAATTGAAGCGATTGACCTTGTGCCTTGTTGATGGTCATTGAGAAGGCAAGGCGAACGGGGAACTCGAGTCGTTTGACTACGACTATCAAATTAGTCACTGAATCTGGCCTTAAAATGCTATTCACTCTTGCAGCAATGAAATCGCTATTAAAAGAATATTTTTGCCTGATTTCCAAGGATATTTCTATTGTTGAAAAGGAAGAAAACTGATGAATTTCGAGATCAAAAACTCAATACCTGGAGAAAAACGAAGCGTATATGACAATTGAATAAAAGAATTAAATACTGCATTCTTTTATGCGTTCTATGATACAAATTTCCATCCCATATCAAGAGTGCAAGTAATTTAAAAAAAAAATTAAAGGAGAACCTTCAAGCCGTTCCATACAAAATGTATGAGAAGAGGAATTTTCTTCATTTTTTTCGTGAATTTTTCCGACGTTTTAATAGTTATTCTGCTACTCGGGGCGGATACAAATCCAACGAATCAAAGATCATAAAAATCTGTCCAGCCGTTCTTGAGTTATAAATGGTGTAACTAACCCAACTTTGTTTTATATGTAGAGAAGATTACCTACCCACATTGAATTTAAACATTCCGCTTAAAGTGGTTCCATCGTAAAATGACTCAAATGTCATTTTATTCATATTCTGTCTACTTGTAGAAAACGTTGTCCTCTATCTGATATGAACAACAAAATAATACCTTTCCACGCTATTTTATTCTATTATTGAAATTGAAATTACATGATTTTCAATGGTAAAATTATGGAAACACGGGGAAAAATAGTATTTTTCCAAAAAATACAAATGCCATTTTCGTGGAAAACTGTCTCTAAGAAGGAAATAATCCAGATAAATTGAATAAAAATAAAATACAGGCATATTACCACCTCATTTTTTTTGTTATTAAGGAATTACTGCCGTAATTGAAGTCAAAATGCGGTAATTCGTAGGAAATGGCGCTGCAGTCGGCTCCTATTGCTAGAAAAAATTGCTCATTTAAAATACATTCGTGGAATAATCTGCATATGTTGTGCCTTACTTTTGGGTATCTATAGGTAACGCATTGCATCAGTGAAAGCAGGATTATTTATGGGCAAAATATCAAAAATGTGGAATTTAGCATTTGTTTTGACTCACACAGTCGCGGCGGAACCTCCTTACGAATATAATCGGAAGTGCCATTTTTCTCGATGACCACCGAAGACATCTACGGACCGTCATAAATATTACTCAAGAATGAACCGCTAGGCAAAGTAGCCTCATGTACATATTAATAATCATAATTGTCGTACACTCGAATGAAAATTATAAGCAAACGCAAATTCTCTTGTTTTAAGGAGGTTTCTCCGCGACTGTGTGAGTCAAAACAAATACTAAATTCCACATTTTTTATATTTTGTCCAAAAAAATCCTGATTTCGTTGATGAAATGCGACATATAGAAACCCAAAAGTAAGGAGCAAAATTTGCAGATTATTCCACAAATTTATTTTCAATGAGCACTTTTTCCCAGCCATAGGAGCCGAATGCAGCGCCATTTCCTACGAATTACCGCATTTTGACTTCAATTACGGTAGTAATTCCCTAATAATTAAAAAAATAAGATGATAAGATGCTTATATTACATTTTTATTCAATTTCTCTGGATTATTTTCTTCTTATAAATAGTTTTCCGCAAAAATGGCAATTATATTT
The DNA here is from genome assembly GCA_963573305.1 of Pyrrhosoma nymphula. Lineage (NCBI taxonomy): Eukaryota > Metazoa > Arthropoda > Insecta > Odonata > Coenagrionidae > Pyrrhosoma > Pyrrhosoma nymphula. The sequence continues at coordinate 13,972,160 of OY754329.1, forward strand.
CATGGAAAAATACCATTTTCCTCGTGTTTCTCTCATACTCCCATTGAACACCATGTAATTTCAAGTTTAATTAGAGAGTAATATAGCGTGGAAAGGTATTATTTTGTTGTTCATATCAGATAGAGGACAACTTTTTCAACAAGTAGACAGAGTATTAATAAAATAAAATTTAAGTCATTTTACGGTGGAACCACCTTAACCCAGTCTGTGAAACAAATGGAGGCGTGAACTCTGTTAGAAGTGAGTTAGGATGCGAATACGCATTCGTGTCACACAAAAGGGTCGATCATTGTCTCCCATAGGAGATGGTGTCGCCCTTCCTCGGACCGAGACACGCTGCCGAAACAAAAGACTGACTCTCTTGGAGGAGGGAAGTTGGAGAAAAGGTCAACTTAAGGGATAGACCGGGAAAGGGCTTGAGACCAAAGACAGCGAGGTAAAGAAAAAAGGCAGCAATAAAGTTGACACGCCAGCAACATAAATTACACATTGATAAACAAAATAAACAATGGCTAATAAAATCATGATCCTCATAATAGACCCGGTGAGAGATAAAACTCATAAAAATATGGACAGCAAAAATGGCTCAGAATATGTATTTTATTTCGAAATTTCGAAATTTTCATTTATCAGGTGGTTTGAGCGAGATAGTTCCCTAGTCATAATAGAGGCCAAATTCAAATATTATCTTTTTATTTCAGCAACTGTAAGAAGTATGAAATAAATGTTGTAATATTATAGGCGCAAAGACATAGTTACATCTGACCAAAATTCTCAGTTATTAAATAAATAATGCAACATAAGTCTCTAACTTGACTCATTTTTTACCGCCGTACGGCTGAAAAAACAGCAGGTTTTTTTTTGCGATTCTGTAAAAATTACTGTAGTGAGAAATTGATTATTTTTTATAAATAGTTGAGAAAACATACACTCAACACACCGTTATTTTTTTTTACGAAATCTACGTGCTAGAAGTTCATAATTTTTTAAATATTCTCCCTCTGGAGTGCACAGCCGTAATCTATCCCATGTAAAACTGCTTATATTTTCAGGCAAATTGCTCAAAAAGTAGTTCGGAAAGGGGTTGATATTTTGATATCATGGGAAAGATGAGTTTTTTTCTTTCAAATTAGGCCTAATTCATCAAATTCTTGGTGATGTGATTTTTCGCTCAAACTACCTTAAACCAACTTCGCAAAAAAAATATGATTAAGCAGAATAAATAAGTTTTTTTTCAAATGCAAAGACAAGCATGATCTTAAACATGACAAATTAAATATGAATGTTGAATTCAAATATTTTACTATTCTGCACATGATTTTATCACTGTTTCAAATGATGAGCAGAAAAGCTAAGTCGTACATCATTATTATTGCTTAATATTTCGCCTTCGATGTTTTCCGTCAAAAAGAGCGAAACTATTGCCACATAAGGAAGACTTTGTGCCACATATAAAGCTAACTTAGGAAAGGATCACTTTAGTTTAACTAGTTTTAGTTTATTCGTGGGTGATGAACAATTGATGCAATATCATTGGAAAAAGCAGATTAAAACAATGGAAAAAGAGGTATTATGGCTCCCACGAAAATTGCAGCTCATTATAAGATTTTAGGATTAGAGAAATGAATTACTTCCATCACCCCCTTCTGAAAGAACAAAAGTTTTATCTCTTTGATTAGAAATATGCTGGAGAAGGAGTGATGAAAAAGGAATGGTAATATTTGAAATCTATTACAAAGCCCTTTTGAACCAGTCTCCCTCCTACTCAAGGTGAAATACTTTCGATATCTGGGTTCTTGTGTGACTTTGGAGACTAGACTTCTTTCATAATTTTTATAGCTAGAGTGAAAAAATAGCAAAAGTTGTCGTCAGGTTTTTAATTAACAGCTGACATATACTTCAGTGCCTACACTCTACAAGAATTCAATGAAAAATACAAGCTTAAGATATCGTTGAAGGTGAGTGAAGAGCAATATTATTTTTCTTAAACGATTATCATTTTTTCTAAACTCAGGAAGCATGTATACGTGAGGAACTGGAAAAGAGACAAATCACGTCGCAGTCAGTTCGTGTAAATGAATTACCTTCTTATCGCACCTAAGGACCCCTGGGTTTGTCACTACGAACTATTTTGCGGACAAAGGTTTTCGGTAAATTTTAACCTGCATTCAACGGCTTAAAACTTGATCACCTGGTGGAGACAAACGAAGACGATGTAACGAATGAGACGAAAAGATAGAGTGCATTGCAGTGCCACCTGATGGTAGGGCAGCGAAGACAACCTACCCGGGGAGCGATTCGACGGTGAGAATAAAAATACATTTTTCGGCAGGTTGTATACCGTGCTATTTTTTAAGATGACTCATTTATTGGAAATAATTCTGTATGATGTGCTTGTTAAAGGTAGGCAAGGCCTCGTTGCGTTAATTGCATAAAGAATGATGAGATAAGTATACTTTCGCTTAATGTCACACACTATTCTCTATTCACTATGGAACTCTATCCCCCCTTCCTGAGCTTCCATATGCCACACTTATAAGAAAGGAAAGGAAAGCACTAAATGTTTTCGGAAATGATTCGAAAATCTTGAAACGAATAGCTCTTTCAGTTGGGAGGGCACTGGCTGCTCCATGCTCATCATAAATTTACTCCTAGACCTCTTAAACTTCAATTATATTTCTTAAAATTTTCTGCAGTTGAAGAAATATCTACAAAAAGACACCGATAAAAAGGAGGCTACTTCACCATCAAGCAGTATCAGGCGCGCATGAACAATACTACCAAGAGAGCTTGGGAGTGCTTTGAAAAACCAGCAATAGCAGCAAAAACGTGGGAGAGCTCTATTGCAAAACCATACAATTCTGCTGCAAGACCAAAACGCAAACGATTTAGTCCTATGTTTCGAGGCATACGTATCGCGCAGCCAGATTGCGTGGGAATCTCCTTTTGTCCGCTAAGAAGCGCGAGGCGACTGTATTGTCGTGAGCCAACGATCCCCACTGCTCCTCCGTCTCAGCGAGCTGAATTGCAAGTCCTCGTGGAGGAGTGAAGTGAAGCTATGCGATACATTCCTTAATCTTCTGCAACGGAGTTCCGTGATCCAAGGATTCCCAGTAGTTCAAATTGATGGAATAAGTATACTTCGATGAAATAGTATTTTTTTCATCCTCTTCCCGTATTTCACCAAAACCAAAAATTAAAGCCATCGAGGACTGAAATAGTATTATTTACGTACAGAAAAGAGCATCACACAGCCCCGCATCAGGCAAAAACATGAACTTCAAGCTAACTTGTAAAACGTAAGTACACATTAGGCGTATGAACTGTGTCCTGCCATGAAAACATTTTACTCCAATATACATATATATGAGCAGTTATCATCAAAATCTAAATTTGCAAGGACATATTACAATGGAATAGGGAGGGAATATAAACATTTTAAATCATCTGACATGCAGAATTATTTCATTCTCATTGCCTTATCTTCAGATAATGGGAGGCATTTCAAAACCTCTCACACAATTGATTAGGAAAACTATATGTATAGTGTTAAAAATTCAATTAGGTATAGAAGGAATTCGTATTGACTAGGATTCAAACCCAAACCCACCATGAGTCCACGCCCTGAAGGCTTCCGCGAGGTGGCGTAGTTGAAGCAGAGGTTTTGACGGGTGGTGTTCTACGTTGTATCATCATCTTCGTGGAGTTTTGCCGGTGCTACAGCTGGTCTTCAGGTCTGACAATGCCAGCTTGCAACTCCAGCGAATCTATCCTCAAAACGGTAACTACCGGCTTTACTCGGCTAACAAATAAACACTGTTTGCTACAACATGCATTAAAACTCTTAAATCCATACACTCGTTTATAGTTTAATCCCAAAATTCTTTTGCCAAGGTATATATGCACAACATGGTGCATACGATTGTTTATTATATTTCATCTAATAAAAAGTTAAACAACGTCAACGAACTAAATGAATTGAATTAAAAAAAATAACATACGTTAGATTTTAGAGCTTTTGCAACGTATTTCAACAGTTACACTAAGTAAAAATCCCAAGATATATTATGTGTGATTCCACCAAACAAATATTAAACTTATGGAGGTTCCACCGCGATTGTGTGAGTCAAAACAAATACTAAATTCCACATTTTTTACATTTTGTCCAAAAAATCCTGTTTCCGCTGATCAAATGCGTTACCTACAGAAAACCAAAAGTAAAGTAGAAAAAATGCAGATTATTCCACGAATGTATTTTAAATGAGCACTTTTTTCCAGGCATAGGAGCCGACTGCAGCGCCATTTCCTACGAATTACCGCATTTTGACTTCAATTACAGCAGTAATTCCCTAATAACTAAAATAATGTGGTAAGATGCGTATATTTTATTTTTATTCAGTTTCTCTAGATTATTTCCTTCATATAAATAGTTTTCTGCAAACATGGCATTCATATTTTATGGAAAAATACTATTTTTCCTCGTGTATCTCTCATTCCCCAATTGAACACAATGTAATTTCAAGTTTAATTATATAATAAAATAGCGTGGAACGGTATTATTTGGTTGTTCATATCAGATAGAGGACAAGTTTTTTTACAAGTAGACAGAATATGAATAAAATGACATTTAAGTCATTTTACGGTGGAACCACCTTAATAATCTGCCAAATGTACATGGCTTTAACCTTCAAAATAACCGCGAATCCGAAAAAGATTTTACTTGGATTCATAGTACTGGTCCTTGAAAATTATTCTAAGTCCACTTATTAACTCCTTAGGCATACACATAGTCCAGCATGCTGTTGTTCAAGTATGTTGTGCAATGCGTCTAAATGTTAGCGAAGATCATTATACTCCTGTCGCTGGGGATACGTGTACTTTTATCCTCATTGTCTGTAGTCACCACGAAGACCCACTCACGCCCTTTGGAATAGCATCTCTCCAAGCATTACGCCTCAAAAGAACAATGCTGGAGCTAATGACCCAAGTCAACGAATCTCTGTTTCCCTTTAGACATTGTCAGACGTAGGAATACAATAGAAGGGGTGCCGGGCGCGGGAAGGGGTTTTCAGGGCTGCAAGGAGGAGTTATTGCCCCTTCCGAAACAAGAGAGAGCCCCCCATTCAGAGGCGGAATCTTACGACTTGCGCGTGTTCGCCAGTGGTGGTAATGACGCACTTAAAGGGACGCCCTCGAGTCGAAGACGTGGTAATGACGGGATGGGAAAGAAGGGTGGAGAGACGAAGAGGAGGATGTGGTGACGGTAAATGGCAACCTTAGGATTGAAAAGCAACCCCCCGTGCGACATGGAATAGTAACCAAGGTAATTTGAGCGAGATAGTTCCCTAGTCATAATAGAGACCATATTCGAATTTTAATTTTTTTAATTTAAGTATCTGTATGAAGTAAATATTGTAGCACTAATAGTGCAAAAATATAGTTAAATATGACAAAAATTCTCATAAATTAAATAAATATATCTACTTAAGGTAGCTTGAGCGATAAATCACTTCACCTAGAATTTTATGAATTTGTCCTCACTTTAAAGAAAAAAAACTCATCTTTCCAATGATATAAAATATCAGCCCCTTGCCGAACTACTTTTCGAGCTATTTGCCGGAAAATATAAGCTGTTTTACATGGGATAGATTACGGCTGTGAGCTCCAGAAGGAGAATATCAAGAAACTTAGGAACTTATAGCACCTAGATTTTGTCGACAAAATAACGGTGAATAGTTTGCGTTTTCTCAACTATTTGTAAAAATTAACCTATTACTCACCGAAGTAATTTTTACAGAATCGTAAAAGGAACTGCTGTTTTGAAGGTTTTTCAGCCGTACGGCGTGAAAAAATGAGTCAAGTTAGAGACTATGTAGCTTTATTTATTAAATTGCTGAGAATTTTGGTCATCTATAACTATATCTTTACATCATTAATATTACAATATTTATTTCACGCATCTTACAAACACTGAAATCAGATAATAAAATGTTAATATTGTCTCCATTATGACTAGGGAACTATCTCGCTCAAACCACATTAAGTATCTAACTTGACTCATTTTTTCACCCCGTACGGCTAAAATGCCTTCAAAACAGACGGTTTTAGGCGATTCTGTAAAAATTACTGTGGTGAGTAATGGATTAATAATTATAAATAGATGGGAAAACATACAAACTATTCATCGTTGGTTCTTTGACTAAATTCAGGTGTCGAAAGGGTTTGTCGAAACCCTTATTTCTACAATATTCTCCCTCTGGAGCACACAGCCGTAATCTATCCCGGGGATGTAAAACAACTTATATTTTTAGGCAAATTACTCGAAAATTAGTTTGGTGAGGAGTTAATATTTTTGGAAAGGGGGAAAGATGGGATTTTTTTTATATCATCAATTTCTAGATGAAATGATTTTTTGCTCAAACTACCTTAAGGCATATGTGAATGATAGATTTGCAACATGGGTGAATGGGATCATAGAGGAGATGAGGGAGCATGACTGCAAGGAAATCTGAATCACCCCCACCCACACAACGCTATTAATATACGTGCACATAAAAATATAGAGACATATCTAGGTATGTGAAGAAAGGGTTGAAAAATTCCATATTTTGTGATTACTCTAGGAGCACATTGATGATCCTCCACCTACGCCATGAATATCCCGATTTGGATCCTTAAGAAGCAGGCTTGATATCGGAATTAGATTGTATGCAGCGAATGACGACTAGGTTGGTGCAGATATTTTATGATAAGGTTGGATTTATACTGACAAGAGTTTTTGTCGTGTAAAATTGTAATCCAAATACACGACCTTACATCTTTAAAAATTACTGTGCTAGAAAAACCTGCAGGCTACATTAAAATCACTCGTTTTTTAACATAAAAAATTCATGTGCTTTTTCCTCAAGATTTATTTAAACTCAAACAGTCGTCGTTTTCAGAAAAACTACATCCCATTCAAAATTTTACCAAATTGTGCATTATTAATGAAATGTCCCTCACATTATAAAACCGATAGCTAAATTATGTAATATATTCTGAAAAGCCATAATATAAAATGAAACTTGAAATAAATCGTTTGATTTCATTTGAGATAAGCTAAAGGAATAGATTGCTACATCACGAAAAAAATACTTATAACCAATCTTTTTTTGGAAAAAGAAAAATATATATAGGTTATATTTTAACGCCAGAATTTACTCTGCTTTGATTATAAAGCTCACTTATGTTTCATTAAATTATTTGGCGATAATAAAGTGTTGACCTTTCTGTGTCTATGAAAGAAGTGTCCATTAATTCAAGGTGTAAGCAAGTCATGAAATTTAAGGGGAAGGATGGCCCAGAAACGGAGGAGTAAAAGATAGAAGAGTCCAGAAACTAATCAAAAAGTTGAAACCATAATAGAAACAATTATTTAAGTGATACGAAAGTCACATGAACACACATTCATGAAACCTTGAAGCTTTATGTTACATGAGTATAAATACATAAATGTATTTCACTAATTTTTAGAGAAGGACAACACGCAAGGCACCTTGAAAAAAGTTTTAACTAAACTGAAATTAATAATGTTGTTAAACCTATTTAATTCTGTGAAAAGTAAATGAATACCTAATTTCAATGGCGTTTTTTTTAAACATCACGCTCGCAAATGAGGCATTGGCCACTCACTCCATTTTCCTCTATAACTTGCATTCTCCGAATTTACGAAATGGGCGGAAGAAGTTGAAAAAACTTAAAGGAATTCCGACTTCTCCTTACTCGCTGAAAGCGGAATAGCGCTATTAAAACTTCCGCAATTTGAGTTTCCAAACCGCTCTACATTTCAGGAAGCGAAACTAAAATAAAAAAGGGCGAAAGAGACGATAAAAAGGAAGTGGAACTACAGAAAGAAAAAAGCGGAACTCTTGAATTGTAACACTCGGAAACTTGAAGCTCTCGGCACGAGAATTCGGGAAGTGCACCGAGCATCATGTCTTCTACGTCATCGCAGCTAAGCGCCGAACGCATGCTGGGATATCAAATGTTTCTCCAACACCTGTTTTCTCGCGTCACAAGCACGTGTAGGTTCAAGTAAAACACGCCTATTACTCGGTATCTTGAGAAATGGATAAGTAACTAAGGCAGTTTATTAGAAAAATGCAGGAACTAAATGACGTTCACCGTGATATTATTACCTTCATTTAGGTTAACTTCACGTTCCAAGTTAGCGTCCGGATAGCAGTTCTTTTTTACAACTTCCCATGAAAATTTTGGGAAGTAAGAACTTCGACTTTGAATCAATAGTGCTTCAATGGAATACTGAAAAGATTTAAACGATAAAATTGCTATCTTTGGCCTCATTACAACTCACTCTGAAACGGAGTTGGAAAAAGTCGGTAGGACTCATGTTTTCATAATTTTATTAATCCGAGACCAATAGTTAAGTCAAACCAGGGAATGAAATATTACGCTACAAGCGTCGAAGATTAACAGGGCCTAGAAAAATTAGGTATTGGAACAAAAGTTCAGGTATTCTCGGTTTTAGACATGGGCCTCTCATGTGGACAAAGAAACAGAATTCCTTCGGAGTAAAATACCGAAAGGAGAAAATAAAATTCAGCTTGCTATAGCAACGTCTCAAAATAATTAATTCAATAAAAATTGTTGTTTTTTTAGAGTATCAAACGATAATATGTGGAAATGTGTGACAGACAGCATTATCACAGAAATATTTTGTGAATTTCCACAACAAGTTTATTTAACGGACCTTTCAGCAAAACCCACTTCATTCAGCAAAACATTGCCCTTGCCTTGATAATGGCAATATTTTCTGGAACCTAGGTTGGTTAAATAAACTTGTTGTGGAAATTGACAAAGTGTTTCTGTGATAATTCGGTCAATAAAGGTTAACAAAAGACAATTATTTACGTTTAAGTGACACTCGCAAAAAATGGATACTTCAAGGAAACATTCTGAAAAGACTTTAACAATAAGCAATCGATTAAAAAAACGCTTTGCAACATGAGGCGTGGATGACACAAAAAGCCTGTGCTAAATATTCTTCTCTGGTGGTTGTTAGCATGCAATATCTTCATAGACAATTACTATTACATGGTTAGGTTACATGGTTAGGATTGAAAGGTTGTATTAATATAGTAATACAATCTTTTAATCTTCATTAATATTAAATTATGAAAAAATTATGGTGATTATTTTTAACTACTATTTATTTAAGACTAAGATTTATATTATGTGCTTCAAATATTGGTATAAAAAGTAATTTTCATGACGGTTGTGATTAAAATATATTTGCTGCCTACTAATTTATTGACAACTGTCAGAAAAACTATCATAGAAATTGGGAAATTGATGAATTACGCGTTTACACAACTCAAAATTTGAGTAAGATCATGCAAAAAAATGGTAGCGAGGCCAAGGGTCTTAGAAGTTGCCTCATGGCATCAGGCATCTTCATAAATACTCCTTATTCATTTTGTTTTTCTTCGCTCTATCTTTCATTGAAGTGAGTGAGAAATGCAGTTTGTTTTCCGAATGCATTCTACTCCCTGACTTTGAAGTGAGCAACAAAGCACCAGCTTATTCGAATAGACGCAAGCATCTTCACTCCATAATCACTTCAAGTAAGCACGAGATAAATGGTTTTCAAGGAGGAGAGTTTGTACGCGCATTCGATTTAATTTCCGTCACGGCTTCCGTAGGTAGTACAATATCATGATGCGACAAGTTTCTTCTTTCAATACAACTAATTCAAAGAGATTAAGTAGACCTTAACCAGCCTATGTGCACAGGTTAGTAGTTTTTATTGACAAAATTTACTAAATAAGTAGGGAGAGCAGACCCTATCTGAGATTCTTCTATTCATAAGTGCCACACGAGGACGGGTAGGTGAGTAATTTTTAAGTAAAAGAATAATTTTTTAACAAACCTAAAATAATTTTTAAACGCGCAATCCTTTTCTTTCAAAACCATTTTGAGACGATACTAACACGAAAATTTAGACATTAAAAAGTTCTAGGCAGGATGAGTACCGCTTTTACTCAAAGTTGATCATCAACAGAATCGCGAAAAAAATTCGTAGCAGTGTTAGGGAAAATAAATTCGAAATTCAAGTGTTTTTGTGCGACGATACAAAATCGTGGATGAAACTCAGATGCATCGTTACACACCAAAAATAAAATGCAGTCAAATGAAGGCAGATATATGCAGACGAGTGCACTCCTAAGAGGCAAAAACAGCTATTTCTAAGTCCCTTCAATGAATGAAGTCAATATTGATTTAATGAAAAATGACCCAATTTCGTTAAAGAAAAACCTTTATTTGAAAACTTTATCAAGACATTCCCTCAGACTATTTCCTGAACTAAAGAAACTGTCTCTGCGGAAAGAGATGCATCAGACAAAGAGGTCATTGCTGAAAGAACAACCTATTTTGCCAAGTTTGAGAAATCCGATTTTGATGGTATAAGAATTAGAAATTTGTGGGTAAAATTATATTGAGCTACAAGGATATTATGTTGCCCGCATCCGCTTTAGAGCAATCAATTTTTCACAACACCGTCAGGGAGTACCAAAGGAGAAGAATGCCTAGGCCGGTCGGGGGTGACATCAGGACCTGGTGGGACGCAGCCACTTTAAGATCAATGTCGATTAATGATAGTTCTATAAAAGCGAAGCAAGAGCATACGTCCAAATCTATCAGCCAGCCCAGGTGTAAATAATACACTAAAAAATTAGGACGCCGTTGCAAACATGAAAATCAATCACGGTCGCGGAAATATGCAATCATGGAAAATAATAATATCTAGTTTTTTTTTAAATGATTAAGAATATTTTTTAATTTACATTAAAACATGTACGCGACCAATGGTCCAAAAAATTGGATTAAAAAAAAATACAAAGGCATATGGTATTTTTACGTGATCTGAATTCAATGGTAATATCAAGAGATATTAACCTTGTGCAAAGCCATCATTGGTGGTCATCTACCTGATGCGGAAGCCGCACTTAGAAACGTGCTGCTGAGAAAATATTTTCCCGAAGTTCCATAACCTTTATATGTGTAATATTTCTTCATCCTAATCGGTAAACAGCTGCCGGCGGGCAATGCCAATTGGGTAAGTCACTGGGCCCTTGATTGTCTCATTGTACAATTTTTCTGCATTCCAGATTGAGCTTCAAATATCGATATCAGAATTAGGAGATTAAACGGGATCGATAGATCAAAAATAGCAAAAGACAAGAATAAAAAACTCGAGAAAGTTCAAAGTTAAGTAAAACGTGAAATATTTCAATCTGTTTGCGTGACTTCCCAAAATCTAAAGATGTAAAATAGAGTTTACTACACGCAAAGGAAATCAAATTATAGAAATCAAACATATTATACCACATAAACTCAGTGATAACATTTAAAAAAATTAAAATTTACATATAAATTTTGCCTGATGAGGTCTGAGTTAATTAAATTATGGAGCCTATAACGCAATCCCTGAAATAAGTAATTTCAGTTTAAGTTCCCCAGTAAACACTCGGTAAATCATAATGGAATTGAAGATGACAATTTGAATGCAAGCTTAACGTTACTCTACGGATGAAAGAATCTATATAGCAGCATTTTTATTTCGGGAGTTGACATATATTTTAATACCTAATGGTGTTCAATTTAACCATTGATATAGATATAATATTCAACATCAAACGTTTTGGTTGATACAGCATAATTGTCATTCGGATTAGCTGTCTTTTGAATACATCCCACGTTATTAACACACACACTTCAAAACAAGACTAACTGAAGCAACACTAACGCACGTGGGCCTATGAACTCTCCGTGTCATCATGTAGGGTATATAGAGAAGCAAAGTGGGAAAAAGGACAATGATACGTCTGGAGAAAATCCCGGGATAATTAATAAAGACCAAAATAGTACCGATGAGGAAGAGGAGGAGAATAAGAGAAAAACAGCTTTAGAGAGAATTAGAGAGGGAGGAATTCAGTCGTTGGTTTTCCAATCCTCATCCCCTCTCTCCTGCATTCGCCAATCCTTCTCATTCCTCCCCCAAGGGGAAGACAAAGTTACACCCTCCCTCCGCATAATTCCACTACCAACCGCCTCTCCCCCAACCTCTCCGAAACACCAAAGAGAGGTTCTCTTCTTGAAAATTACTCTTTCGATTTCGCGACAAGCTGCTCATAACGGAGACGCAGATGTTGCGAACCTATTTTCATTTTCCTTCTGCTAAAATGTTTCATAGTAAGAGGGAAATATTATCGCAGAAATGAAAGTATTTATTTACGCAATGCACTTGGGTGGTGCTATCTCCGAGTCAAATAACGAAAGAATGAAATGGATAAATCACAACACAGGTAGCATCCTGCAAAATATGAAACGCAATGAAAAGAGCATTTGGTGGGGAAAGTATAATTGTTGCCCTCTGCATTTTTATATTTGATCCTGACAGAGGTGAGCTTAGAGACATAGCTTCAGCTTTGTTCCTTTGAACTCAGTCATCCAGTTTATGACAAACGATATTCTGGTAGCAAAAAATGATACTTATATTGGATCGCTAAAAAATTAGAAGGCAAGAAATTTCACTCGAAGTGTAAAACGCACGACTAAAGCAATGGTAGAAAATTTAACTCCAATTCCACGGCGGATGATATAACAAGATAATATTACTTGAGTTTTCGCTTTGTGAATATTTGTCAAAAGACCTTTCATATTATGGCTGACAGATTATATTTTCAATGTAGCAGACGAAAATATTTGCCACGATAGGAAGAAGAAATGTTTGTTGATCCCCTCCGCAACATATGGGCGACCAGACTTCTATTTATTGAACTGCGACAGTAGAAAATAACGAATCATTAGATAATGACGTAGATTTCCGCGGGGCTTGGATGGACGTTGTTTTATCCGAATATTCGGAATAACCAACGAATCATTGGGTAGTTGGATAAATAAAATGAGTAAATCGACAGACAACTGAATTAGCCATACCTGCATAACAAATGTAATACTTAAAAGGGCACTAAAATATTACATTGTGAATTTTTACGTAAGGTAAAACACTGAAAAACTAATACTTCACCTGGAGCAACACCTTTCGGTGACCAAACGAAGGAAAAACCGCATTGAAATTTAATTCAAAGAATTGCGGAACTGGCCACGCAGTAACTTTAACGGAGTCACCCGCTGATGGTCACACAATTGTGTGAAATTCACAGTAAAATAATCATTCGTCTGGACAGGGATTCGAACCCAGACCCCTCTATTCCGCGCGAAATCAAGGGGTCTGGGTTCGAATCCCAGTTCAGGCGAATGATTTTTTTTACTGTGAATTTCACACAATTTGAATTTAACGGCTGCGTTGGCCACTAAGAGCGAATAGCGATTATCCTGTGCGTAGTTACACGATTTAGTGACGTAGAGTTTAATTACAACAAATTGTATTAATGTTTAATCTCCAAGTATGAATAATGTGTTGTTCTAAGGTTTAATGCCCCCGAGCTGTTATGTATTCTATGCTGACTCAAGTATCTTGTGGAACAGTAATATTGCAATAGTCACCCTTTGACAGTCATAATTAGAGTAGAAAAAAATCAAGAACCTTCTAAAGCCTTTTCTTAAACTTATCTTTTTTGATAGAATATATTAGTGGTTGCTATTACAAATGTGATATTTTGGTGGCAATTTCAATACTGATATAAATAAAATAATATTTAATTTGCATTCCCGTCGATAATATCCCCCTGGACCTTAAAATTGCTGGTATTGTACAATTATAGCCTGATAAATACAGCCAGCAATGCCGTGGGGATGGTAAAACTCCCAAAGCGAGACTCGAACCCAAGATCTCAGTTACCAGACAGTCAGCCTTACTGCCACCGAAGCCAGCTATTCTCAGCGTCAACTGCCCTCGGAGATGTTAATGAAAGAAAAAACTAAAGCGCTAATTTCCCTGCTCCCCCCCCCCCCCCAGGATAAAGTCAAATACATTATTTATCTTGAAGTCATTTTGATTATTACTTATTTCATGTAATTTGGCAAGGATTCAGAAAAATTAGATGCACAAGAAAACTGGTTTACAAAATCAATTTCAAAAAATAAATTCCCTCAATGCCGTAACTCTTCGCCTATTCACATACTCGTGAACAATCCAGGAAGGACCTCAGAATGGCATTAGACTTTATGGATTATTATTAAGTTATGTAAGAATAACTCAGTGCTAATTGGACTTAGATCGAATTCCCAAAGTTCTTTAAAACAGAGAGTAAAATAACCTCGTTTAAAATATATTGGTATCGATAGAGTCGTAGTAGTAAAGCCATAGTAGCCATACCATTCAGGGCATAGAGTAATGAACCGAAGCAGAAGAAAACCACCTACCATCTACCGTGATATGACACAGCAAATGCCCGCTTTAATCAGAAAGCACACAACAATACTAGAGAAATCATTTGCAGCCTCAAATTCAAACTTTATAGGAAAAATGAATTAGTATTTCAAGTCTTCCGAAAAAAATGAAGGTTAGCGTAGCATAGTATTTGCGGTGCATTTCGCACTAATACGCAACGCCAGAGGACGATTTCAACTCATAATAATTAATGATTTACCAATTGAAAATCGTAAGCAATGTAAAACATTTGAAACAGAAGCACCATAACATTATAATTAAAGAGACATCATTCACACTTCCAGAGTTCCTCTCGTGGGCTGTACATTCATTTTCATTGACCATGGACCAAAAATAAAATTATCGATTCTGCCGAATTTCAACACTTTGCGTCTGTTGGAAGGGAGTGTGGAGAAGAAGTCCGATCATCGAATCCTCTTTTTATATTTCGAGGGATTTTAATATAAAGCGAGTCCCTTTAAATAATCCTTCCTCTGATAAGGTAGGACTGGACGCAGATAGAGGGGAGTGGCCGGGGATGAAGTCAGGAGGTGTGGGGCAGGAGTAAAAGAAGGAGGTCGCCCTGTTGGAAAAATTCCATAGAAAAATGAACCCCCGTTTTCTCTATAAAATAAACTTCTAAGGAATAATTTACCTAAAATGCATTTTTCCTGTGTAATGCTTTTGAACGTGGGTGGCAGGCATCATAGTATTACAATCCTAGGATTGGTATATTGCAGCCCTCCATTTCGCCCTATCCCATACCAGTTCCTTCACTTCCCTATGGTTCCTCTTCCCCGTGTCCCTCTTGACTTGCTCCAAGTACTTGTCTCCTGGTCTTCCTCTGGGGACTTCGGCAGTGGCTTAGAATATAATTGTTTTCCACCTAATCTAGTTGGCAGTGAGAGGTGACTTTTTATAATGGTTGCTCATCTTTTTATTGAGGAATATTTTGCCAGTCTCGATGAAATTAACCATTGATGTACATTTTTATGAATACCTATATATTTTTCCTCTATAGTCATTCACTCTATGCACTGCGCACTGCACTATATGCAATTGCTCGTGTAATTTTTCCTTTGCCTGAAGGTTTTCCCGAAAGTGGCGTTTTTTTCTGGGGAAATTACTGACCGTATTCGTACAATGTGAAAGAAAAAAGTACAGGAAAAATAATCCTTAGAGTTTAAGGGAATTTCCTCAGGAAAGAAATTTTTTCTTAGGAATTTTCAATTTTTCTCTTGCTTTTCCCTTTGGTAAAGAGGAAATTCTTAAAGGGAAATTTCCATCACGGCGGAGTGGGATGAGTGAAGACAGTCAATGAGAAAGAGGGTCCATACCGCAGACATTGAGAGCATATACGCCCGCATACGTGTACATTTATCACTGTCGTGCTTTCAAATTCAGTACATCCTTCGGTTCCATTATTTTTTTCCAGTGCTGTGAAGATCGAAAGAGGCACATAATTCTACATCTATATCTACAAACTACCGTAAGGGCCACAGAAAGGGCATGTGACACCAACCATACGTACGAAAAAAATGTAGAGGGGATAGGGCGAAAACAATATATATGTCTATTAACCTATATATAATGAGTTTCTTCGCATCTCGCTTTGTATTGTTGCAGTCAAATACTGAGTCGCACTGAAATATGCGGGATATGAATATTTTAAATTGAGCTTAGCCAAGCATTTAACCTCCCGAGTCTCTAGCGCAGTGGTTCTCAATTGGTGTGCTTCGGTACTTAAGGGTGCCGGTAAAACAGCTAAGAGTCCCGTGATATTATTACCTGAAAATGAAAAATGTATAGTATGACCAACGTACGAATTGATTTCTCTCACACCCGACAGATGGTGACAGTAATCGAATAACTTCTTCCAACCTGACTCCAGTGGTATACTACACCTAAAATATACCATATTATATGTTGGTTGGTGATTTTACTGTTACCTTACTTAAATAAATAAAATAAATGGAGCATTTATTAAAATGTGAAGTTAAAATTTTCCTGGTGCACATTCATCTTTAATTAATTAATAATATTAAATGAACAAATATAAGAAGGGTGCTCCAACATTGTAACCTCGGTCTGAAGGGTAGTCATTAGTCATAGGGTTTGGAATCACTGCTCCAGCAGCTACTAATCTAGTTCATTTATCAGCTCTGATGCACACACTGTTCGCTCGGATCAGTTTTTAATTAAAACAAACGGGTTTCCTTTGTGATTTATTTTTTCCATACGGATTAATGGTTTTGCCCTCAAACTGAGAGATGGAGAAGGCAGGGAAGAAGGTTGGGATGCGAAGTGAAGTTGATGCTGCGGTACAGGGGTTGGAGGAGATCGTGATTTGTGCAAGTGGCGTCGGTGAACGCGCTAAGCCACGTGATAAATCGCAGAAAGGGAAAGAACGCTCTTTAATCGACTCGTCTCGCCCGACTACTGGCCTCCTCCATTCGATGAATTCGGACGGAGCCGATAACAGACCTATGCGGTCCACAAATCACACATCTCATTGCGCCTGAGACAGGCATGAATCACGTCAACAACTATCAGACTACCCACACAAGTTCAATTCAATGTTAAATAATGTACAACTTCACTAAGCAAAGGTTGAAAGACAGATGAAAGAACCTCATCTTTATCTATCATACGGAATATCATTTGAGATCTAGAAGTAATTACAAAACGAGAGATTTAAGAAGTAAGAAGGACATTTGACAAAGTTACAGTACTCAGGATAAGATAATCAATGAGTTTATTTCATAATATCCCATACATACATAGTCAATGATGCCTCGAAGCAACCTCCTACTCTCACTATAATATCCTATTTTTGTACTCGACCGATACAGTAATAAGGTCAATTCAGTCATAGACATGGAGTGAATGTAGCACAAAAATTAGCCTCAAAGTGGTTGAGATGACTATATTTCGTATCACGCAATTCTTCTAAATGTCACTTTCAACATCTCAGTGTGAAGAAGTGGCACAGAATTCTCAACATTCGAGTGCCAGCAATATATTCCCAAATCTAAATCATTGGAGAGAACATACGACAGCCCAGGAAGTACATTAACCATTAAATTATGCATTTGGTCAAATTTGAGTACCCTAGTAAAGTATAAGGTATAAGGTATAAAAAAAAATCTCCAATGGCCGTAATAAATTGGCACCACTCGTCAAAAATATAAATAAAAAAAGAATCCTCTCAACAAAATGGTCACCCAAGTAAAAAACGTTCTTAATGATTGCCCGATTCTCATTGATAAGATGACCAAATTCAAACTTTCAGTGTCTAATCCTGTGTTACCTAGATTATATTGCCTCCCTAAAATCCATAAAATTGGTTGCCCCATGAGACCCATTGTTTCCGGAATCGACTCTCCCACTTACTTCCTGTCAAAATGGCTTGTTAAACAATTCTCTGAGTTAAATTTTCAAAGCCCACCCTCACTTAAAAATACCTTGGACTTCGTGGACAAAACAAAAGGCCATACATTTACTAAGGGAGAAGTAATGGTTTATTTTGATGTATCAAATTTATTCCCAAGTGTGCCAGTAGATATAGCCATTGATTCACTCAAAAGTTGGTTGATTTCTTTAAATGTTGAAGATAATTTGATAGACGAATACATAAGACTTACCAACTTAGTCATGAACCAGAATTTCTTCGTCAACCAAGGTAAATTCTATAAACAAGAATTTGGCACCGCTATGGGTAACTCCCTATCCCCATTTTTGGCCAATGTTTTCATGACTCATTTTGAAAATACTTTCAAAAGCAAATTTAATTACTTCCCAACTGTTTATTTAAGATACGTTGATGACATATTTGCCATTTTCGACATTCACAAATATGGAATTGAACAGTTTGTTTGTGATTTAAACAGTTTATTTCCTTCCATTAAGTTCACACACGAGACAGAAGATAACAACCAACTCCCTTTTCTAGATCTGCTTCTGACCAGAAATGGTAACAAACTCTCTTATGACGTGTACCGCAAGCCTACACACACCAATAATTACATTCACCGTGATTCCTTTGTACATAACAGCAATAAACTCGCTTCTTTTCATGATCTGGTCCACAGGCTTGTTAATATTCCACTTGAAAAAAGTAATTATTCAAAATAATTAAATAATATCAAACGGATTGCTAAACTTAACGGCTTTAAGGAGTCTATGATTGACAATATAGTGAAGAAACACAAATTTAAAAGACTCTTAAAGAATTCCACCACACTCACGAATGACGAGTCCGTCCGCTTCATTAAACTTCCTTATCACCCACAAATAACTAAAGGCCTTGAAAAGAGATTCAAAACAGTGAAAACAAAGATCTCATTTAGTAGTAACAACAAACTAAAACACTTATTGGGAAACACGAAAGACAAGATCGACTCATCCAATAAGTCCGGCATATATCAAATATCTTGTTCCTCATGTGATGTTTCCTACGTGGGACAAACACGCAGAAATATAAAAACTAGATTCAAGGAACACATGGCCCATTTCAAATATAACAGACCCGAAAAATCCAGTATCGCACAACACTTACTCAACACGGGACACGAAACCTCAGAAAACAACCTTCAAATCATCAAACAAACACCTAATCATTTGCTTGACGCTTATGAAAGTCTATACATACACAAATTCAGGAGAAACATTGTGAATAGCGATCAAGGACCTATTTCTTACTCCTCACTTTTCTCTATTTTACAGTAGATGCTCCTTCTTTTTGAAATTATAATTTTTCAAAATATTTAACGTTGACCGCTCTCCACCAACGGTCACGGACTTCACTTCCCCCCCCCCTTCCTCCCCCCCTTACTCAACTGTCACGGACTTCGTTTCCTTTCCCTTCTCACCTCCCCCCCCCCCCTCACCTTCCCCCCGTACTCGCTTCAACGGTCGCGGACTTCAACTCCCCCCTCACTCCTTCCCCACCAATACCTTTCTTCCATCTCCCACAACCCAACGTCATTGGTTCCCCATCCCTCTCTCCCTTTTCTTCATTTTCCTATTTATTCTAGGCTGTCCTCCTTCCTATCCACTTACAACCTTGCGTTGCAAGTGATTTCTCCCTTCAGTTCGCTGAAGAGGGCCACCTTGTGGCCGAAATACGCGTATCCGACGCACACCCTCGTCTTTTCTTGTTTTTGTGCCGTTTCTTGACAACGCTCTTTTGAGCTAGATTCTCCCAGAAGTTGGGCCCGTTGAGTGTGTGAGTAAGTGAGTTCTTGAGTGCTTGTGTGTTTGTGTTCATAACCCAGGCATTCTTAGTTGGGTCTCATTAACCCGGCAAAGAATCCCTCTTTGGGTTGAGTGTGTGTGTGTAACCCAGGCATCCTTAGCAGGGTCTCATAAGCCCAGCGAAGTATCCCTATTCGGGTTGATTGTGTGTGTCTGTGGTTGTCCCTGGCGAGGAAGTAACATTCCCGTAAACCACCACAGGGGTTTTTCTGGTCGAGAGGTTGTGGTTGGTCACTGGCGTGGATTTTTTCCCCCCAATTTTTTCCCGCAAACCAACACAGCAATTGTGGCGTATTTTTGACGAGTGGTGCCAATTCATTACGGCCATTGGAGATTTTTTATATACCTTATAACTTTAAGAGGCCGTAGAGCTCACGTTCCCTAGTTCTAGTAAAGTATAACAAGAAATGTATGTGGTATTACTGGCTACCTTCACCTATAAATTCTTTTATTAACCAATAGCAGTTGATAAGGGTGTGCAATTGGGAGGATTCCGTGGGGTACAAAACAGAGGAGGAGCAAGAGAGCAGATAGCGAGTAAGTGTGGTGCTAGAGAGCATCACACTGGTGGGTGTTTATTCTAATCGTCAGATAATACATATATAGAGGATTGAAGCAGACTCATTTCCAATATGAGTCATATTAAAATATATTGACAAATGCCTATAATTTCTACGAAAAAACGTACAAAATCCCGACTAAAAAACTAAGGGTTTCCAACGTGACCACATTTTAACATCCCATCCGACTGACGGAGCACTTTGCATTTGAAAAACCAACTCTCAACATTACGCCCACATAGGGAAAGATATTCCTCTAAAAAATATCGGTCCCTGCTGGGATTAAAACCTGGACCCTCGGGATGGAAAGCCAGGACACTATCCATCCTCTTCCCCTAAGATAATACCGTGCAATGTAGAGTTAAGAAGTAGAGTCACCTTTAGATCCAGATATACAACTAATATCCACTTTTTTCCTACTCATACGACATCTACTTCGAGAATGGTATTTTGACCTGTACAAGTGGGCACGGGGGGTAATGCTGCTAATGAGGTCTCCGTGAGGTTAAGGGTGCCAAGCCCAAGACCTTATTAAATGCTGAGAAATGCCGTCCATCTCTTATAGGCTCTGCCAGCGAATCCAACCACAACGTCCTCGTCGGACCCCCTGGGTAACGCTAATCGTGGAAGGATTAAAGACGAATTTCCGGCGCCTTAAAGCCGGATCAACTTGCCTAAGGGAGTAAACCCCAACAGAAAATCCAAGGTCCTCCAATGTAGCGGGGGTTGAGCGTGAGGCCAACAATCTCACCTCGGAAAAAAACATAACGCTACGGAAACTGCACAAAAGCCTCGGATACTGGACAGGAAAAATGGATTACGACAATGGCAACCGAAAAGGAATATGAATAAGGATATCATATTTGCAACTTGGAATGTCAGGATGATGCTAAAGCCTGGGAAAATGAAAGAACTTGCCCAGGAATTAAATAAATTTAGGATTGATGTGGTTGCACTCCAGGAAGTATGCTGTGAACAAGTGCTGTGTGACCTGGGAATGATGGGAGTGAGAGGCTGGCGAGAGAAAACTGCCAATAGGACAACATGGAGAGCAATAGTGCAGCAGGCCAAGGCCCACACCAGGCTGTAGTGCCACGAAGAAGAAGAAGACATGTGGGCACAGTGTTAGCTAGAAATGTGCTTCAGCTGGTGTTTCATTTTTTTTTTTCGTTTCGTCCCGTTTTGCACTCTAAACATTCAAAATGGCACGAGTACGTTCAAGTATCAGTGGACAACTTAATGTATAAATGCATATCTTTACATGAAGGTATGTTGTAAACTGCGTTTCGTCATAAGTTCAGAGGAAAATCGGTCCTTCCGAGTTCTTCCGCTGGTAGAATGTGCGGCTTCCGATGTGTCTGTCTGGATCGGCCTTCATCTCGAATAGTTATTTCCTTCAATCCCAGAATCGACGTTCTTCGACGCAGATTCAGAGTGGATTCGATATTTTAAAAAAAGGGGATTTTTTGTTCATTATGTGTTTGGCGGGCTCTATTCTCTCTCTTCAGGATATTAAATGGAAATTTGCTTCAGCCTTCACGTTCAAAAGAATGATGAATGGTCCGCTTGCGGCAAAGGAAAGGGTTGCAGGAGGAGCGTATCCATGCTCCACACGTCAATATGGTACGCCGTATTTCACTGCAGTGCATTTCAATCGAAAGGCATGCGGCGGAAGGTTGAATCGTGGCGCCTAAGGACGTTCGGTGGTATCTCTCTTAACTTAAGGGAATTCGACAAAACTTGCTCGAAGCATTAATTATGTTTTCCTAAAGCTACCTGAATTTTTTCAAAATTATTTACCGCAGATTTCTTAGGATATTTGATGTGGAAGTGGGCATGAAATTACATGGGTTCATATGGGAACGCGAGGTGCAACTAGTTTTATTCATCGAAAAGAACTTTTTCTAGTTAAGAATAAGAAAAACAAAAATAATTTAAATCATCAATAGAAAATTTATGAAAATCATTTGATATACTTTATTTTTATTAATTTTGTTTTTCTTACACTTCACTAGAAAAAGGTTCTTCTTTATGACTTAAGCTACTCGTACCTTGTGTTCCCATAAGAACCCATGTAATTTCTTATCCACTTCTCGATCAATTATCTTAAGTAATCTGCGGTTAATAATTCTCAAAAAAATCAAGTAGATTTAAGAGAAAATAAGTAATGCTTCCAGCAGGTTTCGTCGAATTCTCTTAAGTTGAGTGAAACCACCGAACCTCCTTCAAGCGCTGACGCCGTGAAGAGACATGATCATATCAATGGAAGGTTTTACTTAGAAAAATAAAGTGCATACAATGTAGAGTCAAAATATGGGACAAGTATGCTGGAAACATCCATATTGGTTTCAAATCAACTTATGACATTCTTTCATCGTTCAAAGTTCGTGATCCGTAGATAGATTTAGCCTTCTTCCTCTGATATGACCCCACGCCCACCGAGCACATTTATTTGATAACTAACTCAGACGTATCCGGGGATGAACTGAAGTCACACACGCGTTTTATAGAGGTCCGAAAAGGACAAGTTTTCCTCCATTTCCAATCGCCATCACATTTCAATGGTCCGTAGAACCCAAGGCAAAGGCTTGAGACACATGCGCAAGGTACGTTTTAAGATTGGATGGGATTATTTCTTAATATCTAGGGAATGTGGCTGATATCGAAGGTGTCATGGTTTTACCTTGTTTTACTGCGTGTAATACAAATTGATCAATTTTAACAGTATGCCAAATGCAAATTTCTGAGATTTCTTTTGTTTTACTTCAAAAAGAGTTAAAACCCACTTCTTACCTCCACTTCGTCCTGTCTTCTCATTATTCCTTTCACTCTAATACATCCTTTAAAAAAACAAGTCCAGCCCGTCTGTTTCCTGCCAGCTAAATCGGTTTCCCTCGGTAGGGTGAAGTGGGATACTGTGCGTACTGAGTGTGGGATAAGCAATAGTTAGTATAATCTATACAATGTAAAATTAAGTAATTACAAATTATGGTGGTCCCACCGTAAAATGACTTAAATGTCATTTTATTAATATTCTGTTTACTTGTAGAAAATGTTTTCCTATATCTGATATGAACAACAAATTAATACCTTTCCACTCTATATTACTCTCTAATTGAACTTGAAATTACATGGTGTTCAATGTGAGTATGAGAGAAACACGGAGAAACATAGTATTTTTCCATAAAGTATAAATGCCATATTCGCGGAAAACTATTTATATGAAGGAAATAATCCAGAAAACTGAATAAAAATAAAACATAGGCATCTTACCACCTTCTTTTTTAGTTATTGGGGAATTACTGCCGTAATTGAAGTCAAAATGCTGTAATATGTAGGAAATGACCCTGTATTCGGCTCCTACGTCTGGAAAAAAAGTGCTCATTTAAAATAAATTCGTCGAATAATCTGCAAATTTTGTTCCTTACTTTTGGGTTTCTATAGTTAACGCATTTCATCAGTGAAAGCAGGATTTTTCGGACCATATATAAAAAATGTGGAATTTAGTATTTGTTTTGACTCACACAGTCGTGGCGGAACCTCCTTAAATTGTCTTCCAAGATAGTTTTGGTACAAGGTTATTCGTCCATGATCTTTGAAATACGATTCAGAAAGAGAGAGAAAATAAATATGTATTACCCAAATGAAATGCCGCATACGTGCAGTGGACAATAGTTGAAAGAAAGAATCCACTTATTAAACTAAGCTATCAGCGAACTGTGTGCGCAGAAAATATAGACGCGTTTGCGTACTCGACCATGTAATATTTACAGTTATTTCAATAATTCTAGCATGAGATTTTTTTATTTTAAACGTAACATCATAACATAATTGTGAAGACCACCAAATACAATCAGAGCCGACAAATCTCTTACATTCATAAGACACACTCGGACGGTCCAAATCAATTCAATAACAGAATGACACAAAGTTATAGGGGCAGAATTAATTTGATCGAAAATATTACTCAGGGAAACTGCTTTACATATATCTTCTTGAGTAAAGATACTTTATCTGGCAGAACACCACGAAATAATGAAAATTGAGATGAATAATAAATGAAACGCCACATGTTTCCAGATAACCCGAAATCTGCCATCGCACTTTCGTCCCGCTAATGAAAGCGTGACGTCTGTAGTACAACGCCTTACGTTCATTCGCCCGCAAAATGAAATTCCAAGTGTGTCCCTTTAGTTTCTAAAACAGGCATGGACGCGATATTTTTCAAATAATGATAATAATAATAATGATATATATTTTATTCCATTCATTTAGAATTTACAGCACAATATAGTACAATTTTAACAAATTCATGGAATATAGGTACCCCAGAGGAAAACCTGTTTTCTGGGTTACCATTATGAATAGTTTTACAACGGCAGCGCAGATGCTATTTCTTGCTTGTAAGTTACATTATTATATTAGTGAACAGTTATTAAATTTTTCTATAATTTAGTGCGTTCATATTCTAGAGAATCTACATGCAGCGAATTTAATCTCATGACTATTCAAAAATAACACCCAAATATACATGGATATGGATATATTCACATATATGTATACACACAATTAAGTACAGATAATATCATACTCATAAAACTCATTTAACCATTTCAGTTAATACATTTTAATATCATTTTATATAACCTTTTTAAGCAAACATTCCGCTTCCTCATTGAACATAAGCCATTGTTTTACCCTTTTAATGAATCCAAATTCCGTTTCTGCCTTTGGCCACGTCATTTGGCAGTGAACGAAATAATTTTGGTCCCAAGTATTGGCATGATTTGCCGAAATATTTCATTATTAGGTCTTGGAATATTAGAATTCCACTTTAATCTTGTAGAATAGGTTATAGGTTTTGCCTTTTTCGCCACTAAGGTTATCAAATACTCTAAGGACTTTATAAATGAACAGGTGTCTTAAGGGCAAGATCTTTAGTTTCTTAAAGAGTGGGAATGAGTGGCGTTTTAGCAACGACCGCTTTTTCTTCCGCGAAGAAATCTTTCACTTGTTTCTGGTCCGAAAGAAGTCACGCTCATATTTTAAATTTGACCGTGAATGGGGTTTGAAATTGGAATGAAAAGTAGTACATCGCCAGGATTTCCATAGCAGTATTTTTAATTAACGGGATGAAGTCCGGAGTCAAATGTCAGAGCGGAGAGGCTCCTATCCCAATAAGCGAAACGTGTGTGTTTCTTCTCACTTTTGACTTTTAGCACAGGGTGAAATTAATTTTTGATGGGGCTGATTGATACTATGGGACTATTGAGAAGAAATTCCTAGAATGAAACTTTATTTCAACGTGACGTAATTCAAGATAAGGTAAGGGTTAGCATATTTTCAGGGCATTACGCTTCCAGCCAATTTTTTCAAGCATACTATTACCACACTATTACCATAACTCTCCACTCTTCGTTCGCAGATTTCCGCGGCGTTGATCAGATGATAACAACATTTTTAGGGTTTCGTCCGCGAATGTTGTGATTCCAAACAACATACGCGGATGCAACCCGAAAAATGTTGTTACTACAACTATCCACTTATTAGCACATGGCGACTATTTGCTTATCGCTCCGCAAAACCACTACTTCTTATTTATGATTGAACATTTTTTTATCTTCGTAGTATTATAATTATTATTATCGGTATTGCTTGCATTGTACTGTAGCCCTGAAGAAGCCTCATTAATAAAAAGGCGAAACGTCGGCGGAAAAAGGAAGTTGATTTTCTTAAAAAAGGCATGACCAAACCTAAATAAATTAACCAATGCAAAACCACTAGGTAGCAGACAATGTGGTGTATGGCTTTCAGGGACAGATCTCAAGTTATGATGAAGGTGAAAATTCGACACGAGGGTTTCTCCAACTCATCCTCCGGCACAATTAATTAGCATCCCTTTCTCGTAAGGTTCCTCATCTGGCGCCTTCCACGTTAATTACGAAAGCTCCGGTTTCCCATTCATTTCCCTTTCATTCCAAACAGGTATTATCCCACCTCTGGTTGTGCTCGCGTCCCTTGCCAATCCACATCCCCTTGGCAAGTGTCTTTGGCAGAGCTCCTCGTTCAAAACCACGACACAAAAGCCGAACGCCGCCCTCTACTCAAACGATTCGCGATTCCGTGACCTACCACCGATGGATATATAACCCCAACTGCTCGATCTAAAACTTGCTGTTAGCATTTGCGTAGCAAGAGCATATTGCAGTTTAAATAAACTTTAACAGAACCACAGCCAAATGATGCCAACAGCATTTAGCAAGCGTGTATCAAACATTTTTCGTAGATTTTCGCAGTTCATTTTAATTTTTGGTAAGTTTCTTTTGGTTTTCTGCGATTAAACTAAACTTTTTTAGCAATAGCTTCGCCGTGCTATTCTTCCGACTTCGTCATGCATTCTAAATCAACAATGAAAAATAAATAAACAAACTTAAGCGGTTATTATGTACAGCATGATTAATTAATACTTAAGTTTTTAAAAAGTCTTTTCCACGTATAAGGAAGTTTGTAGCCATCTTCTCTGTTTAGATTGTTAGGTCTTTTTTCTATTTCAATGGCTTCCCTGATGATACGTGGATAGTAGCTAGTTTCTTTACATAAAACGTTCGCCCTTTTGATGTCAATACCGTGACCTTCTAAAAGTGTGTGCTCAGCCACGGCAGAGTGATACCAATCTTCGGTATTCCCGTTCGTGTTCCTTCAGTCTGCATCCTATGGCTCTCTTTGTCTGGCCAACATATGATTTTCCGCAACTACAGAAAATTTCGTATATGCCTTCGAACATTGTGGGAGATAATGGATCTTTAGTTTAGTTTAGTTTGAAAAAAGTTCAGTCTAATCGCAGAAAACCAAAAGAAACTTACCAGAATCAAGCGTGCATCAAACCTCATCACCAAATCAATTACTTGGAAGGCTGCATACCTCTCCCAAAATGACATACTAACTCCTAGCTAATTTCCGGATGCCTAAGCCAACATGTCTTAGAAACGTATGAATACTGATTCCTTTCAAATACCTGCTGATTTTTATACTATTTCAAATTGATATAAAGGACACACAACTCACTTAACTTGTAGTAAAATTTACTTATGTGCGACAATATTTAGGGAATAAAAATATAAAATGAAGAATGTGGGGTGATACATTACACTTAATATTCTTAAAAAGGTAAGAATAAGACGCAACTCCCAATCATAACGCATGCAAGAAAAAGGTCGATTTCTATAAAAAAACAAACTTTCAGGAGTTTTAAGATTCATTTATTTTTACTGGAATTGCAACATAATCACGTATTTCATGTTCAATTGTTCACTTGTATATTCGTGTGTTTTGTCCGAATACGCGTTTAGCGGTGCTTCAAAATACGCGTTTAGCGCTCATTGCAATTCACGCAGTCCGTGCGTGAATCTTGGATTTCAAGAGATCATAAGTGCGGTGAAGTGGAAGTGGGAGGAGGGCGGACGGAATGAAAACAGACGCCAGACCAGAGACCAAATGCCCTCCACAACAAAAGCCATTATTTGGAGCGCAAACCAGTAACTTCTTCAGGCGGCATCCATCTACGTGTGGACCAGTAGCATGAGGAAATCTGCCGGGATCTCTGCAAGCGGTTCAACCGTCTGCAGTTCCCTAGCAAGACATCACTCCGGTGGAAAATAAGTATTCAAAGCACCCATCATCGTCCTCATTATGCGACCCTTTCATCCCTTGATTTCTTGGAATGCCACAGAGCATCCTTAGAAAATCACTTATTATTGTCTAAATTAAAAAAACCGTCAGGAATAATGATGGGTGAATTACCAGTAAACTGTGCCCATCGAGTAATGTTGAGGATAATTTAGTTGTTGTCTGTCTTTCTCTAGGTTCCAATAAAT
The DNA here is from genome assembly GCA_963573305.1 of Pyrrhosoma nymphula. Classification (NCBI taxonomy): domain Eukaryota; kingdom Metazoa; phylum Arthropoda; class Insecta; order Odonata; family Coenagrionidae; genus Pyrrhosoma; species Pyrrhosoma nymphula. The sequence goes on from OY754329.1 coordinate 14,000,245, forward strand.
ACCTAGCTCAAGTGATCATTTTTTTGTTGCGAGCTTGGTGCATAACTGAATAATGAAATAATAATTTTACGGTTTTTTAAAAGGCTGTTTATTGTGACAATCATTATGTCCTCTTTACTCGTCGCTGAGTTGTGCCGACCTATTTCCATCGTTGTTCATGTCATCTGCCTTGCATTGATATCCAAATAATCTCGTTTGTATTCTCATTAGAGTTTATTTCTTATTTGTTGTCTATAATGGTCATTAAATACTAAACTTAGTACTTTTGATATCAGGTGTGTGAATTTCCCTCATTGCCGAGGTCTCCTTCTCGTTGTTTTTCCTTACGTCTTTCAACGACGTACAGCACAAGTGGTGGCAAGAGGTAAGTACAGCGAATGATGTTCTCCTCTTCTTCTGGTATTCCATGTCAACCTAGCAGTATTTCTAGTGAACTCGATCCCGTTTTGTGAAACCCCCAAAATGAAGGAATACCTTCTAATCAGACTATTTTTTTGTCCTGCGAATTCGAATCCCCAACTTCGAGTAATTCGGTGGGCGCGCTCCATTTTCGGTTTGTTTTCCATCTTGGGACGTAGTCCATCAATGCTGTTCACAATAGAGTACCTCCTCAGGAACAAAATGACCGTAACGGTATGCAAATAGTAATAACAAATAAGAAGGCATTTTGTTTCTTTAAATACTTTTCAATTGCTAGTATCAATCTGAAATAACGACCTGTAATATTTTTAAGTGAGCTGAGCTGTCTAGTTCAGCCATGTATTAATAAAAAACCAGATTATCTTAGTTAAATTACATTATAATATGAAGAAATGTTCACTTCATGTTCATTGAATTTCTATGGCGAGCCTATTAGAAAAGTAAGAAAGACATGGCAGTGAGGGTTTTTCGGGCTTTCTCCCAGGTACTTAAACCAAATATATAAATGGCACTAAACCCTTTCGGTAATCTCGAAACTCGGTTCAATCAATGATTTCACAATGGGAAATAAATAAGTGTCGAAATAAACATTATAAATCAGCATCCTCGCTTCTACGAACTCGAAAGCCCGAAAGGCCTTCACTGCCATCCCAACGGCTCCGTGGAAGCCTACGAGGTCACGTATAAAAGACAAATTAACTAGCAGCATATTAACATAACTTGACTCGGGTGGATAGAACGTAATTTCAAAACAACCCATGTGGATCACCCAAAATTTTTGCGGCTCATATCCAATGGTTCTATCTTGCCCATAGAATAATTATAAGCTAGATGAAATTTTCAGCCACATACGCCGATTTGAAATACGATTTCATATTTGCTTAACCTACACACGATACCTCAAAATTTGAATAAACTTTTAACCGAAACTTCGAAGAAATCGAGCGGAAATGGCTCTCAAATCACAAAAGCCGCCGAATCATATCGGTTATATCAGAGATAATTAGTCTAGTGCACATTCCTAAGCTTAGTTTCTTTGCAAGGTAATTACTTGTCTCACATTCTTTCAATACGAAGGTACATTTAAAATTCCTCTTTCATTTCATGCTAAGCAATGCACGGGAAGGGCCCCACATCTAGATACCTCGCTTATTCTACATCTACATACTACCCCGCAAGCCGCCTCAATAGGCGTGTGGTGGGGGGTGTTAGGACACCAGCCGTTTACATATAAAAAAGGAAACGCTCTAATGAAATTACGCCTTGCATTTATTAATGTCTCTTATTGTTCGGAGGAAAAACGAATTCCCATACCTATCCGTTCGGCAAAATATCTCTCTTAATGTATCGTTTCTGTCGGACCTGGAAATATAGTGGGGTTCTAATATGATGTTCTCCGTGTCGCTCTTCAAGATATCTATTCTCAATTGCTCAATCAATCTAAGCCTAGCGCGCAGCTTCCGAGTCTCTAGCGTCTAGAGTCACGCAGTGGTCTTTTCCGCAGGCGAAAATAACCTGAGGATGATGGTATAAAGAAAATCGATTACTCTACAACAAACGATGAAGTACAGGGCATCACTTAAAATAATCTCGCAATTCGTTCTCACTTAATTTTTAAAATGGTTGAACATACATGCAGGAGCGACTCCAACTTCGAATTTCTGCCTCCATGTATTTGCGGCGGTAGACAGGCACATGGGGAGGAAAGGTACGGTCCCAGAGAGGCACTGCGATATCGCTTCTGGAACAGAATAATAATGCGAACAAAGGAAGCTGCGTCCAGCTTCGATATCTGCCACTGCGCGGCGGGATAATCCCTTTTCCACAACGGATTCTTTCCGTCAATCGTGAGAGAGTATGATATCTCACGAGGCCGTCCGATAACTTATCCCTTGCTACCACTCACTCGCTCATGCATTCATTCGTCGGAGACAACCTAATCCTCGCCCAACGTCCATTCTCCTCCTTCAGCACAATCTGCACGCTTTCCCCCACCTCTCCCTACCTCCCCCATCCTCCCTCCGACCACATCCTACTCCTCCCCCTCTGTATAGATCAAATCTTTTGCGGCGGAATCCTCGGCGGAAAAAACAAAGGACGCAATCAACCGACTGATATCTTGCTCAGCGGCCAGAAACTCTCTCCGTAAATCCCAAAACTCGGTGCAATCAATGGTTTCACAAAAGGAAATGAATAAGCGTCTAAATAAACATAAATAATCAGCATTGCTGCTTCAATGAGCTCGCGATGAGAATGGGCAATATGCGATATTTTTAACAATGGATTCCCTCAGTTTTGACTCCGGGAAGAATTGGCTAGGGAAAGTAATGTGTATACAGATTCCTGTTGATGATATCAATTTTTTGCCGTGGTCAAGGAGGCAATTTTTTCAGATAAAGACATTGGCAGAATAAAATGCTCTATGTTAATGCTACTCGCATTAATAGTAAGACGTATACAAATAGGGTTCTCATATAATCTGCATTTACGTATTAAAAATGTCCTTAAAATTCTTCTAGTACCTTGTTCACGCAATATAGTATGCACATCATTATTTAACCTAGAGCTAAAGTACCTCAAGCTACTATCTTTGGCATCTTTCCTGTTTTTTAGAGGAATATTTTACGAGTTTTGAACAAGTGTAAGTTTCTATTTTTTTATTTCCGTAAGACAGATTACCTACGAAAGTATTGTAGGCATAATATGGTGATATTTAATAACTATTCAGCAGAAGTTGCCAATTGTCAACAGATTTACGAATCCCAATAATATTTTTTGTTTGAACAAGTTTTGTGAGTAAAATATTACTAGGGTAACTCACCGCCAGTCTGCAATCAACCACGCGTTTCTAGATATCCATATGTTGGGTGGAATTCTCATAAATATTAAGGCTTCTTACCTGCAAAAAAAAAAGAGTGTATAAAATACATAAAATGCAGGAAATATTGATTATGATTAATGATAATTCATTCGTAACACATTGATGTGTAATATAGCCGACGGCAATAACCATTTGATACGGCATTAGTTTGTTTATCAATCATCTTATTGCCACAGCTACATGCTGATGCATATTTTTGAAAAATCAGAAACCACCAGGATACATGAGACTTTTTCGTATCCAACTCCCAAATTTCTATACAATTTTCCATAAAGTTTAATTATTTCATGTTTTACTCATAAATAAAATACGAAAGATAACTCCATTTTTGTATTATTCCTGATGAATTTATTGATATTAGCCAATTTGGGAAACACGTAGAAGATAGAAAATTGAATGCTGAAAAAATTCAGAGATTTTAAAAACAACAATATTTTCGAAAATTGGACCATCGCGACGCGATGCATCGTTTCCAAACACTTATTAATTTTATTCGTAAGATATTTTGCACAGCTAATCAAGTCAGGATATAACACCTATTAAGGTGATTCAAATAATTGAAGAAATACTAAACTACAGTCTTGAAACACCGCCAGTATAATGAATTTTACGAAAAGCAACTCGTTGGGAGAAAAAGGAGGAAGGAGTGGTCAGAGTAACGAGAATGAGGAAATGCCGAAGCGAAATCACGATGGAGTGAAATTATTCCGGCGAACGCGATAACACGAGAACTTCGACCAGGCGGACATTTGCGATCGATAGCCACGTCCTGATGGTCAGGAAAAAAATAGGAGGAAGAGGAAAGCCACAAGTAAACAAACGAAGAACAAACAAATGACACACGAGATCCAAACGCAGGCACGTGTACTGATGAGACACTCAGGCACAAGAGGAAATATAAAAGCATTGATTTTAAGTTTGTTTTATGCCGCCACACCCACCATTGACGTCAGCTCCAACAGTCGGATCCGCATCCAATTCACACGAGTTAAAAAATAAATAAGAGCAAGGGGAAATTATAGAGGGGAAAACAATAGAAACGCAATTCTAGGGATTACAAGTATAAGAGGTCGCCACTCAGTTACAGAAATAAATTTGTTAAAGTTTGTGAAAATAAAAAGTTACAGAAATAAATAAATGCCAGATGATGATACGCCGTATCGAAACCGGTCGTAAATATATTTTATTTTGTGGAACAGCTAAGTCTTTTTTCTTACCCTTTGTGCATCATGAAGGAGTTCCACCATGTTACGCCACCCACCATCGCAGAAATAAATTTACCGTTTGTTTTATATTTTCTCGAGTGTTTTTTGATCCTTCCCAGTTATTTTGCAGCCAGTTTTATTCAATTTCAAAGCGTTAAAATTTCTGTTCGGAAGAGACTCCTGAGAAGAAACGCACCAAAAGAAGGGTGGTCAACGCTGATTGGCTGCGCTAACGGAAGGCCCCCTTGAGGACGGTATAAATACAGGCCAACTTACACCGTTTGGCATTCGGACCTGATCTGAAGATGTGGCCTGCATTGGCTACGAAACGTCATCATCAAGATACACAGACGAGTTGTACCCGAAATACATGAAAACACCAGTTCAAAGCGTTAAATTAGAGTAAAGTGATTGTATAAGTTATTAAATAATAGTTGATTCATTACTAAAAGATATTTTTAACTTGTACTATGTACGTATTATTCTCTTTGATAATTCTTTTCGCAGATATATAAAATGGAACGTTATTCTGGATGCTTATGCACACTTACAAATCCAGAACTCTTGAATTAATTTATAATGCTCTTCTTACCTGTACATAGGCTTTAGGTATACCTAGGCGTATTCGAGTTTAAATTTCAGTCCGGTTTCGGTTCAATATTTTTTCCGATTTTAAAACCGAAGTTTATACATTTTCACATCGATAACGCTGTCATCAACAAATCGACAGTCTAATGTAGTGCAGAAATTGCTAACTCTCTATTGACATCAAGTTAACGAAAATGATAGGCTACCTTACGGTTAACGTTTATTTAAAATAATAAAACCGTACATAACTTCCAATGTATTACAATCGATACCGCACTCATAGAATGGCAATGATCTCAGTTCGGATGCTTAGCATAAAATCGAAATATTTCGATCATAACTTGAGCATTTTTCTTGAAAATATTAATAGCATATCACTTACGCAGTCATCATTACTTATCACTTATCATCATACTTACGTATCTTACATACATACATATCTTACATACATACTTATCATCATACTTATCACTACGAGTCGAATTTTGTCCCTGAAAGGCTACAAATTCAGCGTTTGGCGTTATATAAAAACTCAGGTGATTAAAAGAAATACCACCAAAAATTTGATTTTTAATAATTCTAAAGAGTTTTATGAGTCATAAGATAATTATTAAATTATGAACACCAGGAAAATTGTACCGGTTCGAGCCCGAGGGTGTTACTATTTTCGATGGATGACAATTGGAAAAGAGGAATGTAATGGTAAATTACGATTTCTTGCATTTAAATATCAAAATTTTGATACCCTTGCATCGAAAATAATTTCTTAGAATATGAAAAAATAACTGCATTATTTTTTTCAATTTTATAAGTATTGGCTTATATAGTAATTAATTTTTATGGAAAGGTCAACGAAATTCTAAGAATTTTCCCAATTATTATCGGTAGTCTCCAATTTCCGTTTTTCCCGAACTACCCAACACATATATTTCGGGTGAATTGCCCCACTAGACAAGATTAAAGGGGATTTGTATAGCTATAAAAGGGTGCGTGACGCTGAACTAGGAATAACTTATGCCCCGTAACTATAAGGCTATTTCACTGAAGATTCTTATACCAAGGACATAGGAGTTTACAGCACTAAGTCAGCTAGAGTATGGGCATGAATTTGAACAATGATAAATTAAAATAGGGGGAAAATAGGGGTTTATAATCTATAGCACTAGTAACCAACCATTCAGTTCATAAATATTTTAAAAGTAAAATTAAATAATCAATTTGTAATTTTCCACACAATTTTTTTTTCCTCTACGCTATATCGTTTTCGCGTCATTATCAAGTGGTAGCTTCTTGATAATGACGTGAAAACGAAACCGCTAGAGGAAAATAAATTGCATTGAAAATTAAAAAGTGACTATTGCTTTTTAACATGGATAAATTTCAAAAAACTTGCTTATCGACGACTAATTGTTTTTCATAAGCATTTACACTTTCATAAAAGAAATGAATCTGGGCATGAAAAAAATACCGTAGCAAACCTCTTTTATTCAATCCGATCTGGGCAGGAAAGCGCGTTAAGGTTCCAAAAAATACCGATAATATTTAACAGATCGGGAGAGGTAATAGATATCGTTTATCAATTACGTAGTGCAGCTCACTTGACGAAGTATGAATAATAACAGTCTAGTGAGGGGAGAAATCAAGAACGTGTATGAAAAGCATGGTCCTCGATTGCAACAACGGAGGATTCTATTTCTGGGTCATTTCAGTTGAGGGTGCCGGGGGGGCCTTAATGCAACATGCATCAGAGTCCAAACTCCCTCCCTTTCCCCCCTCCCCCCCACAGCATCCCTCTAGTACCCACATTCTCCTCTTTACGGTCCAAGGCACAGCAACGCAGCGGCGGCGTGGCGGCCGATGGAACTCAAAACCCCATAAACACGTCAGCGAGGCGGAAAGGCACGAGGAATGTGTTTGCGAAGGATCACTCGCTTGAACGCGAGTCAGTATTTTCTCTGCGTGTTCCACGGACTGGTATTGGTGCTCGAGCGCAATACTGAACTTTTGAGGAGTTCAGAATCGGGCGTGCTAACATTGCAGTTAGACCCCACTTGGAATATGCTGCCAGTATTTGGGATTCTTATGAGATAGGCTTGGAAACTGAGTTAAAACGCGTGCATCGAAGATCGTCAAGATATGTTAAAGGCCGTTACGATAATCTAGTAAGTGTCACTGACCTTTTGCATTATCTGGGATGGGAAAAGCTTTCAGACCGTCGATTAAAATTTAGACTCAATCTATTATGTAAATTCCAAAGCGGTCTATTCTCTGACGACGTTGATAATATTTTACGAAATCCGACCTACTGCGGTAGATCAGATCATGAGAATAAAATTAGGGTACTGGACTGCAGAACGGACAAATTTAAAATGTAATTTTTCCCCTGAAATATAAGGGACCATAACAGCGACCAATGAGATTTTTATCTAGGTTTGTCGTAAGGTAGTGTAGCTCTTAGTAGTAGTAGTACTCCGTAATACTTGAAACCTTTTCTGTTACCTAGTACTAACAGCAGGCCATGCATGTTTTCTACATACGTCTTGAGTCTCTGTCCATTTGTTTAGTTGCAAAATACATACATATTAACGGTCCCTCTCCATTGTGATAATATCTGTAGTGTAGTAGTGCATGCTTGTGAGGCTTCGCCTCGTGACAAGCATTAGCGATTTAGGCTTATGCATAATTAGTCGTAGTTACACTAAATTTAGGGTATAGTGTAATGCATGTTGGTGAATACTCACCCCCTGCCACACACCCCTGTGGTGGCTTTCAGGGTATTTTGTAGATGTAGATATAAATGTAGATGCAGTTTGGGTGACACACGCTAGACGATCCTCGGTCCAAGTTTTGGAAAAACATTCCTGGACTCAATCCTATCCAAATAATTGCTCCTAGCTCGGACCCAACATCTAAATATTTTACTAGCCCCATATTTTCATCAAGTCAAAATGTGATAGAACGACCTCTCCGCGACTTCCTGCAAACATCGGCAAATTCCTGGAGAAGGGTATAAACCATCCAGTCTCAGACTCTCAAAAATGATTGCCAAATCATATTTTAATTACACGTGCCAAATACCGATTTAACATGTAATGCCCTTACATATTTAAGAAGAAATAAAAAGGAATTCAGTATTGTTGTTAAGAAAACATTTCATATAGTTCACGGCGCTATCTTTCTAGATAGGCACTCGTATACTTCTCAGCACACATTCTTTAAAAAGCAGCAAATACTTATTTGGCGTGCATCTGTTGGTAGTGAAGCACAGGCCATAAACACAGCTCATATAAGTAGATCTGTTGAAAGCTCCTCGTACTTGCAATGCGATGCAAAGAGGAAGAAAAAGCAGCGAGGTGGATGGCGATCGCATGAGGTCTGGTGAAATTCAGGGGCCTTATTCAGTAAGGACTCGACATGGTCGAACCTCAGAAAATCGGTGAATGTGACGTCACTTCCCCCCGACAAATCTCAACCTTTTGAATGGCCCTATTTGAAATTTTAGAGGATGTGACGTCAAAATGCCATCACTCTCGAGGCTTGGAAATTCCGAGAATATACAGAAAATAAATGCCCCCCCGGAAAGAAAATGACCACTTCCATTCACACCCTCTTCCAGCTGCATTTTATTAAAATAAGACACGCTAGGGTTAAAAGTTGGTTCCTGCGCAAAAGCCGGAACTGTGCAAAAGCCAGGAACTTTCAACCAAGCATTAAACCTCAGGACTAACGGATATGCGGCAAAGAGAGCTGTGAGGCGACCACGGCATTTTCACACGCTTTGATGACTAAGTGAATGCACTCAACCATCAATTGTAGTTCTGCCTTTGGGAGAGTGGCGGCTCGCTATTCCTTCCCAATCTGTGCCAGCCGAACAGTCTTGCCTTCAACCATAAAAGCACCGGGCATCTGGTACCTCTTTCTTCCCGGCAGGCAGTGCCGGTCGCGCCGTAGGCGCGTAAGATATAACGTTCCGATGAGTGCAAGACTCACTCCTACCGGTAAATTGACAAGTGGCGTACTTAAGGTGGTTTGAGCGAGATAGTTCCCTAGTCGTAATGGAGACCATATCCAAAATTTATTTTTTGATTTCAGCATCTGTAAGAAGTATGAAATAAATATTGTAATATTAATGGCGCAAAGATATAGTTATATATGACCAAAATACTCAGTAATTAAATCAATAAAGCTATATAAGTTTCCAACTTGATTCATTTTTTCCGCCGTACAATTGAAAACCCTTCAAAACAACAGGTTTTTTTCGCGATCCTGTAAAAATTACTGTGGTGAATAATATATTATTTTTTATAAATAGGTGAGAAAACATGCAATGTACACGCCCTTAGTTTTTTGACAAAATCTAGGTGCTAGAAGTTCCTAATTTTTTAATTATTCTCCCTCTGGTGCGCATAGCCGTAATCTATCCCATGTAAAACAGCCTTCCTTTTCAGGCATATTACTCGAAAAGTAGTTCGGCAAAAGGTTGATATTTTGATATCATTGGAAAAATGAGAGTTTGTTCCTAATTATCGTTGCCTCGATTACCGTATTAACACACTTATCTCACCTACACACGTTTAACACAGGCAGGCAACGAGTGACCTTTTCGCTTTCCGCGGCTGAATAAGTAGGTATATAATTCTTGATAGGGGTAATAGGTAAATTTTAAATCTTCATTTTACTCGACGGTCCAAGACCTTTTCATCCTGTGAGACCCTTTCACCCAGGACCCCCTTTTCATCCTGTGAGACGCGCGCCGGTTAAGGGTGCCAAAAAGAGAGAAAAATTAGGGCAGCAAAGGGCGAGTGGGAGGTTGCTGCCAACGCCCGCAATGCAACGCCCTTCCCATTACCCCTCCTCCCCCTCCCCCCCGCCCCAACTCCCTAGCCGCGTCACTATCGCACGCGCCCCGCGCAAATTCCCCGCCCGTTGAAGCACGCCACCAGATGAACGCCCCAACACCACGAAAGAGACGATAAAGACCGCTGGCAGCCGGATCTCGGATCATCTGGAAGGCTCAGCGAAGTTACCCGGCTTCCCACTTTAAAAAAGGGATTAGTTTGACTGGCCTAGTTTTCTCGGCCTCGCTTGCGGTGGGGTTAAGTCCTGGCCTACTAATTCCACAGGCCGTGGGTTCGAGTCACATCTGGGTAGACTTTCACAGATCAGAACAGGGGTATTATGTGATCGTCTCCTTTTATTACATGCCGCCGACTTAAAGGTCTATTTTAAGAAGTGATCAGAGGGTCAGTGTGATTAAAAAAAAATATCTAAAGGAAAATGCAACAAATTGTCTTATCTCAATATTCCTCGTAACTTATAAGATGATTCTCAGTTCATACTTTGCAATGTTCCCGTAACTTTGAAATTGTCGACTTACTAAGAAGGGCACTGCATTGTTTTCATTCAAGATATTTTAAGTGCAACAGCTGCTTAATCACAACACGTCAAGCATGAAAACCAATGCGCTATCTTCTAATTTAAAGCGATGATAAGAACAGGGTAGGCCTCTATGACGAGATGCTTGGCTTTCCTGAGACTTCAGAAGTGATGTTTTATTTTAGAGACGGTTCACATAATAATCTCGATGTTATAAACCTCTCAAGGTCGATCAAAAAGACTTCCAAGCATTAATTAAAGAAATGGAAGACGAGTAAAAGCTATAAAATGTGAATACGAGTCAAGTTAATGGAGACTTCGTGCCAGCAAAATCTGACGTCGTACAGCAATACATTTTAATTTTCTACCACTGCCAACAGTATGATTATTGTGATAATTAGTTTGATCGTCCGGCTCAAATCTAAATCTACATACTTCCCCGCAAGCCGCCTCAATAGGCGTGTGGCGGGGGGTGTTAGGACACCAGCCGTTTACTTATAAAAAGGAAACATAGAAATTAAATTACGCCTAGCATCTATTGAATTCCCTTATTGTTCGGGGGAAAAATGAATTCCCATACCTATCCGTTCGGAAAAATATCTATCTCTCTTAATTTATCGTTTCTGTCGGACCTGGAAATAAAGTGGGGTTCTAATATGATGTTCTCCGTGTCGCTCTTAAAGATATATATTCTCAATTGCTCAAGCAATCTAAGCCTAGCGCGCAGACTCAGAGTCTCTAGCGGTGTCTGTATGTCTGTAAATATGTCTCCTCTCCTAACAATATCTTTCATTTTTGACGACACATCGCTAGGGATACAATCATTTGACTGGATTCATTTCACGTGGAACCGTTGGACATTATATTTATAGTAACTATTGGATTTATTTCACGTGAGAGTATATGCGCTCCAAATTTATTAAAATTCAAGCCAAGATTTTCCTCGCTGCCTATAAGTAGACTCTTCACTATTGGAAGTGGAATTTCTCTCTATTCCATGGAAAAGATTTGAGTGGGAGAATTAAAATCCAGACCTCCATACTCCGAAGGTAAGTACTGGCTCGATACAAAACCTCTTAAAATTTGAGAGATTATCAGCTGAAATATAAGACCGCAATGGGTCAACCATTATAATAGGTATAGGTAATTAAACATTTGACCACTCTTTAGGAGGTGTCAGTTCGGGAGTTTTTTTTACAATGTTAAGGAAATTTATGATTTTTTGCCCGGCGTCTTATCAAGACCCGCATAAAAATATTCTGTTTTGTTTAAAATATTCCTGATCATTATACCATGCACAGAAGTCATAACAAAAAGGCTACTTTGAAGGTAGTGATTCGTTGAGAATTTATGGAAAGGATTAGGATGATCTTCTCTAAAATAAACGTCTGGTTTTGTTTTAGTCTTCAAAGACATTGTCCAGACAGAGTGACGTTAATTATAATTTTACAACACAGGATTATATCACCCGTATTTTTCGGAACGTTCATTCTTTCCTTGCCATATTTATCAACCATATGCCCTTCTACGCAATCAAGAGCGTCCACAGACGCACATGATGTAGGCTTTTATGCCCTTATCTTTTGGACTCGTTTGCTTGCGCGAAGGGCACCATGGAAACAAAATAAAAACTGCTCGTGTCCACTTCGCAACCCATATGTGATGCAATGATATGTGATGATTTTCCTCGTGAAAATTACCCCGCTGAGCCGTGATGCTGCCATTTTATTACATTACCGGCTATTGCACATGCTAAACTTGGTTTCTGAGTGCTGAAACGTCTTTATCTTAATCATGGTTTCCTACCGAGTTCGTTTTTTTGGTATAATTATAAATTTCTCATATAAGGGCTTTACCATTCAATCAATAATTTATTGAACAAGAGTAATGAACAGCTTTCTCAAATTGTTACACAAAATTGGCCACTTGAATACCTTTGGTTCTTCATTTGCTTTACAAAAAAATGCAGTTTTCGGAACGTCTTTTCTCTTGGCAGAGTCCACCAGCCGGATAGGTAAACATTCAATCCAAATTGACGAAGAGTTTATATGTGATAGAACCCGAATGTTTGTCATTTCTATGATGTCAGGTGAAAGATGAGTGACTCGTGGACAACCTACTCCTCCTTCCTTTCCTCCTGCCTTTACCTACTCCTACCGGTCCCCCACTAACAAACGCGTCACATGATCTAGACAAAATGGAATAGTTTATCTTTCACCGTTATCACTGCACTACTCGTAGATCCTACCACTCTTCCCAGTCAATCGCCATGCATATTTGCTATCGCCAAAGACGTGTTCTTCTCCGTGACAAGTGAGAAGGAAGGCGCCAAATTGGGAAAGACGGCGTCTTTCGGAAGGAGGATGGAGACGGAGAAAGAGAATACATTCCCGTGTTACAAGACGAAAGACGGATGGCATTCATATTTTTCCTCCATCATTTTCCTTATGTGACAGAAGAGATCTTCCCTCTCCACTCGAACTTCTGAAGGTTATAGTTTGAGCGAGATATTCCCCTAGTCACAATCGATACCATACTCGAATTTTATATTTTATCTTCAGGGTCTGTAAGAAGTATGAAGTCATTTTTGTAATATTACTGGTGCAAATATATAGATATATAGGACAGAAGATCTCAGTAATTAAATAAATATATCTAAAAAGGCTCTAATTTGACTCATTTTTCACGCCGTAAGTGTGAAAAGACTTCAAGAAAGGTTTTTTTGCGATTACGTATAAATTACTATGGTGAGTAATTGATTAACTTTTATAAATAGTTGACAAAACATACAAACTGCACACCGTTAGTTTTTTGACGAAATCTAGGTGTTAGAAGTTCCTAATTCTAATCTCCCTCTGGAACACACAGCCGTAATCTATCCCATGTAAAACAGTTTATATTTTCAGGCAAATTGCTCGAAAAGTAGTTCGGCAAGGGGTGAGTAATTTTATATCACTGGAAAGATTAGAGTTTTTTCTTTAAAATTAAGTCAAATTCATCAAATTCTAGGTGGAATGATGTTTCGCTCAAACTACCTTAATTCGATTGCTTGAGCAAACACACGCGTCTCCACCACTCAGCCTCCCAAAGACCGTTTTCCCTGAGCTCTAAGACCCTAGGAAAGTGGTTAGTGTAGTCGAATCAAATCGGTCGAAGTTATTCCCGCCTTCTCTCTCGTCTTTTGGAGCCTCTTATATCTCATGCCTCTCCCTTTCCCGTTCCATCTGCTCTTTAGGCTTCCTTAACCTTCTTTCAAATGCTCAAATCCCTCCAACCTCCCCTATTCCTTAGTCCTTAATAATACCCACTCTTATTTTACAGGCCTTTCGGGAGAATTGTTCATTATTTTGAACCAACGCGACGGGTTTTTTTATGTACGAATATGTTTCCAGGTCGCTAATGAAACGAATGGTAGATAAGTGGACTGCAATAAAGATTTATCGTATGTCAAGCATGTGATTGACCAAAAACTTAATGGATGGACAACTCAAATCACATTCATTTATTAATTTATTTGTTACCGAATTTCACTTCTATTTATTTATTGACACAATTGTCAGTCAATCGTTACAGAGTTATGGGTTCCCTAGTGATAAGTTGGAAAAAAGTTTAGAAAGATTTTTAGAGGAGACATATTTAATCTAAGTTTCCAGTGAGAGAGCATTAAAATTCATTGCTAAACGACGTCAATTGGCGACCGTGGAAGAACCCTGTTTGAATCAATTAAGTAAGTAACTGAACTTGAGAACATGAAAGAGTCTCTCAAGGATTTCAATACAGTCGTTCAGCCAATACAGTCGTTCCTTCATGTCATATTTCTACGATAGAAGCATAAGTTTCATTAAAAACCTGATTGGTAAAAACATTAGAGAAAAATGAAAAATGGACGAAATACTGATACGGGTTTAAGGGAATTGAGGCATTGCCGCTCCTCATCCGCCAGGAGGCAGCACTAATCGCAGCATAGAAGAGGATTCTCGATGAAAGTAATGGTATTGACTCCTCTTCGTGAGGGCATTTCAGTGCTTTGGCTTAACTGGCAACCATCGATGCATTAAATAGTACAGGGAGGAAGAGGATGTGGTCGCAGTGACGCAAGACTCCCCCTACCCTTTCCCCTCTCCCATCATTCTTCTCCTCCCGCTCACCGACAACGTTCTTTTCCCCTCCCCTCCCCTCAATCCCCTTCTACGCAATAAGAGCACGGCCACTGCACAGGGGAAGCATTAATCCCGGCAATTTGCAGAACACGTTCGAGAATGACTGGGAGGTTGAGGGACACTATGGTACCTCAATTACACCATTAACAAACAATTTACCTCCACGGGTCCAAGCTCTTCTAGCCCTAATGTCGAATGCAATTGAATGGAAACACTAAAAATTAGAATCATTAAAAAAAATGGAACTGCCACCTATGACACCCGTTCTTTAAACGAGTACTAGGTTTCTTACAAATTATTCCTTTTTCGTCATTCGACGAAAGAGTATAATAACTGCGTGATGTATGCGCATGTCAAAGAATACTTAAAGAGGTCATACAAGGATTGGAGAAAGATAAAACGTTTCTCAGGGGCAGAGGATGTGCCTAGAACTGAAAAAGGAGAGCCTTACTCCCACGTAAGTGGATAGCTCACATTCCTGGTTGCGAAACATGCAATGGAGCGCGAATTGTTGGGGAGCAATGGCATCGCCCGCCGTATCACGTAAAAAATATGCTGAAAACAGCGAAGAGGCGGTGAAGAGGAGGACCAACTCAAGATGTGGATGGCGATGTAGACAGCAAATCCACGGTGGTAGGGTTGTGAATGAATTCTCAATTAGCAATACTGTTTGGTAATACATTCTTTAGGGTACTGAAATGACTCAATTTCATGGTTATTTCGGCAAATTCTATTTCGCACAATGAAAGAAAATCCATTCCACTCATTCCCTTAGTGCTAACCATATCTCTAGTCCTACGCAACAGGATGTTTCCTGAAAAAGGATTCCAAACTATGAATTGAATATTCACTAACTGATAGACTACCCGTTAAATTTACATCTAAGTATTCATCCATCGAATAAGGCCGTTCATCTATTATTCCGAAACTTCCCAAAACTAAGTACAAAGGCATTATTGCAACTGGAAAAAGATTTCCAACAGACATTCTTCAAAATATCTGGGGTTATTTTTTCTTACTATTCTACACTACTGCGCACCGAGTTTACGAAAGCCCAACACAATGAAGAAAACTGAATCAGATAGTACTCCTAAAAAGAATGCTCAATTCTACAAAGAAAATTTGAACTTCGTAAGTAATCAACCACTGCATATATAGCTATAGAAATAATGTCTGATCAGATGGAACAATGCTCATAAGATCATAACCTGAATCTGACGATTTTACATTCACTGCAAAATTGCACAAATTATATCAAAAGCAGTTACGTGCACGAGTGCCAAGGTATTCAATATTCTATTCACATAACGATATTGAATGACTTTACCGGGCTTCGAACATGGTTCTCACAATTGCTGGCCAGGTTTGCTAGCCAGTCACAACACTATGCGGTTTTGCGGTTAACATCGTAGTCACTTAGTCACAAAAATCACCTGTGCAAAATGCACATCAAAGTGACTTGTGAATTCCAGTTTTTATCTTTATATTACTGAGAGTTTTGGTCTAAATAACAATTTTTCTTCGATTTTCATTATATTCTGAAAATATAAATAGCCTTCACTATTCAGGTAATCTGAAATACCGTCTAGTACCTTGTAATCAAATGTTTGTAGCATTTTCTGTACATTTAATTCTTGGATAGGAAATAATCATATTGCTACCTCCAAATGTTTCCAGATATTTTTACTCCGATCGTAGGTACTTGAATAGTCTATTTCGGCTTAAGAAGAGTGACTTCAAAATCATAATTACGCTTCGTAAGTCTGACCTTTATCCCACCTCTTGACCTTTGATTTTGTTTGAGGGAGAGTCCACTCAAAACATTTCCCATCCCATGACTTCAAAAAAGTGAACGAAACGAAGTCGATCTCATTGTTTTCAGAATTTCATCACATGTGTTGCTTTTAATTTTTATAATTGTTTTCTTGAATTAACCCCACCCCTTCCTTAATCCAAAAGTTGACACATGGGCGGCTATGCAGCTAAAAATCCTTTTTTTTAATTATGATTCCCTGATTATATTTTAAAAGAACTATCATTAAATAACGATCCCTATGATCTTCAACTGCAGTCAAAATGACCACGCAGGCGATCTAGGTATGCAGGCGAGTTCACGCGTTCTAGTGCTATGTATCTTCGACGTAAGGATGGAAAGTGCTTCAACTATTTTCTTGGCATATTTGTGCGGCATTCGTCTATACGTATTGATTCTTGACAATGGAGAATCCTACTGGTATGATAATCTACTAGTATCATACCCTTGGTATTCAATTATTACGGGCTTAAAATTTCCCAAAGCAGATAGCAAATGCTAACGCATATTGCGATTTCAGATATCTGGGCGATAACTGTAAATCTGACCAATGACGAGCAAAGTAGCTTAACTATTTGAGAAAAATTATTAGCGGTTGGGAAAAAGATTATGATTGATGTACCTGCTAGCATCTGTGAGGGCGTCAGCGTCAACCACGGATGGGTTTTTGGGGTAAGAGAGGGAGTGTTTGGTTCTTACGGGACTATAAGTAAAATAAGCCGAAAAGTCAAAACATTTTTCCCATTGACTCTGTCATTAGAAGGTATGATTCAACGCATATTTTGTGCAGTGGAAACTTTGAGGGCAAGAGCAAAGCTATTCCAAAAACTTTATTCTTTATCCCTGCAGTTTTCAGATAAATATCACTTTTCTCGATCAGTCCCGTAACAATTCTTTTCAGGCAACGTTATATATACATTTAAGAGTGATTACGATTTTTATCCATAAATTACTTAAATTGCAAGCGGATATCCCGAGTGAGCGGGACCTCTTTACGTACTCATACATTTATCTCCTTCACGGCACCTATCAGCTAGATCAACGGAGTTAGATGACATATACCTACCCCCGCTTCCCTTCTGTTACATGCAACGCTTTGTCAGTCATCGTGTGGAAAAATCATCAAGACCAGGAGAAACGGCCTCTGTTGCACCGCCACAATGACACCCAAAATCCAAGTGGACTGCAAACGATTGCAGTTGGTTCATATTTTAGTCCATCAACCGGCATTCATTGCCAATCATTATCGCTTATACCATCCGGGGGCGAAAACATCGAAGGTATTTATTACTGATGGATAAACAGCATGTAATTTATTGATTACTTAAGAGTACCACCAACATTTAAGAAGTAGATTCACAAAAGAAATGAGGAGTACTCTTGCTTTATATCGAATCAGGATGTTACTTCATTTATTTCGCCTTAAAACTCAAAATTCTCAGAGAAAAATACCTGAAATGCTTCCCACGTACTGCAACTTATAATGTCCTCCTTTCTTCAAGAGCTATAAATATTCATCGCCTTTCAAGATATATAACAGATATTGAGCGAAACACTGCAAAGCGTGACAAAGAAATTAAATATATTTTTTGAAATAATTGTTGATGATTGGACGCCATTTCCTGTTCTCTAAAGTTCCCTTTTTTATATCTTTATCTAGATTTCTTCCAGCTTATTTCACAACATTTTCTCAATTTATTCAGAAATTATCAGATCTTTGCGACAAGGATGAATAGCGTCCGTGATTTTAATCTGATCGCACGCTAAAACTGACCAAATATTGTCGACGAACGGTCTATAAATTCTGATATCGAAATCAAATAAACATTTTGAACGCGATTCAGAGATATTCTCATTGCCTCCAAATGCCAGGGATTTCGTTTGTCTGATATTTTATGGAGGCGGATTTAAATTTAGTTCTCACTGGACGCATTCAACAGCGGAAATTCTTGATATTTTGACCAATGTGACATGACCAACAATTACAGAAAAAATAAAAATGATACTTTCATATCTCTTTCGAGTTAATGAGTATAAAATAAAAAATTACCTTAATTGTGTAACAGGGGAAGTAAAACGACGGGTTTATTTTGATAGTCGTTATACTGTGTGATGAGACTCTCTGTCATAGTGTGGCGAGTAGCGTGGTTTGACCTTAACACAGCTGTAGTAGAGAGTATAAGCTTCATTACGCTTCATCTTGAACGATAGAAACAAAGGTTTAATCTTTATATATATAAAAGTCAATGTATGTATGTATGTATGTATGTATGTTCCACATCTCCTCCTAAACCACAGGACCGATTTTGATGAAATTTGGAACACATGTTTGTTACTGATAGACAACAAACACTGTAGGGTTCAATTAACCGAATCCCTATTTTTTCAGGGTTAAGGGTGTGATCCTTGCTAATATGTATAAAAATGTAATGCTCCCTGTCTGTCTGTTGCTCCATCACGCAAACACTACTGGACCGATTGAGCTAAAATTTGGCATGCAGATTGAAGACATATCTGCTTGTAACATATACTATATCAAAAAGCCCTCAGGGCCCCCAAAGGCCCCCTGAAGGTCCCCCCTGGTGGTCAATGGCAAGCATTGGGTTCGGTGCAGTGGTTTAATGTTTTACTTTTTAAAAGTACATTCACTCAAGATATAGAACTGGAATTTTTTCTATCGGATAGCTGAATAAATGAAGTTTCTAATTTTATCAATCGATATCCTTCTACGCTCCGTATTTGTCTGAACTTCATGTTTTCAACTGAAAAATCTCACCTTTTTCTCTGAAATCAACAATAACATATTTCCTTGACAACCAGAGATTTGATTTTCAGAGAATATTCACGTCTCTAGCATTTAAATATCACGTCTTCTTACATGTCCATGATTGCACGTAGAAAGAAAATTTGTATCAGAAGGGCCCAGAGTCCCAAGGGCCCCATGATAGATTGCTTCAGGGGGTAATCGATAAATTCAATGCATATTTACAACAAGTATACACTTCAATGTCTACTCTCAAAGTAGCTCTCAAAGGGGCATATGTATGGGAGAACACTTACGTAGTAAACGCTACACATAAAGGAATTAATAGACTACACACTTAAAAGAATATATACGTGCAGCGAATATCAATGGTAATAATGCCTCTGTTGCTACAACAAACATGGTGTTGTTTATTATCGTTTAATACTCAAATGTATTACACGTAGTGAAACCGTCTGCCTCTCATTACGATCGCAAACTGTTTTTTAGACCAATTCTCACATCATAAACTTAACGAGTTATTTATATGTTTAAAAGTGTTAATGTGCAGTTTCCTTAGGTACATTCACTCAATCTTTGAGTTGCCTATTCTAGACTCTTGAATAGACCCGTTGGTACCCGTTGAATTTCAACGGGTACCTTCCGCTCGTTTATGTATAAATATGGGACCCTCCTCGTCTTCACTTTTACGCAAGACGTCTGAATTTCTCTCCATGGATGGAGGTGGAGGCGTTAATGACTTCGAGGGCAATTCGGCAATCAAAATGTATCAAAGGTAGAAATAAATTATCTGTGATTTGGTCCCACCTAATACGATTTCTTATCAAATAGAATATGGCTTCACTTAGAGTAAATTATGGATTTTGTGTGGAAATGGACCCCCTTTTTAAAATATCCACACAGCTTTTATTCGTCTTGAGAAACTGTTTGTGTTTGTGTTGAAACCTGGGCCGGTGATTAAAAACAAGTGCGGAAAGTTTATAAAGTGAGTCAATTAAAACACAGTTCATTTCTTACTCCAACCCTTTCCCCAAAGCAAAACAGCACAGGCGCGACATTTATAAAATTTACAAAATCACAAGGACTTTAAAAAATCCACTTTCATATTTCGATGGGTACTTTAAACATTTAGTGAATAATCAGGCTATAATGCTCTCGTAAATTCTTGTTGGTAGTGTCTGATAATCCATAATCATGCCTGGTGAGAATTAATATAGCATTACTGTGAATTCAATGTGAATTTCACACAATTGTGTGACCATCAGCGAGTGACTTCATGACCAAAAATTCATTGGAATCCTAATATTGTCGGGATACCTTACATTACCGCGCACTTAGGTGTACTGGACTAGCCAAGAGGCTGTCCCAATTGTGAGGCAATGCATGACACGGAATAGATTTGATGAAAATAAAAAATATCTACATCTCTCAGATAATTTTCAGCTAGACAAAAATGATAACTTTTTTAAAGTCTGGCATTTTCTCAATGGACTGAACGAACGTTTAATTCAATTTGGGATATTTTCGGACAAATTTTTTATTGATGAGCAAATGGTTCCTTATTTTGGGCGGTATTTGGTTTCTATGTTCATCCGAAGGAAATCGATTAATTTGGTTTTAAACTGTGGTGCCTGGCATCATCAACAGGCTATCTCTATCAGTTCTGGCCACATGGAGAAGCTGAACCAGGAAGTTATAAATATTTGCGGCTAGGAGAAAGGGTTGTTCTAAATTTATTACATTTTTGTAATTCTTTAAAAAATCATGGTGTAATTTGATAATTTCTTCACAAGTTACAGTTTATTAGCAACCCTAAGTGACAAAGGCGGCGACGGTGACAGTAAGAGAAAATCGAACAGGAAACTGCCAACTCAAGTCTTCCAGGGAGTTAGATAAGAAACCGAAGGGGAAATGCAATTTATATCACTGTCACTATATGCTATACTATAAATAATTGTCATGTTCATACCAAGTACTTAAAATGTTGCAGTAAAACGTTTACATCAACTTTGGATGTCACAACTGTGGAAACATGAAATAGCGAGATAGGATACGTGAATGGCATACATATGCAAACATAATTATGGGTGGACGCTTATCAATTGAATTGCCTGTGATGTTACGCTAGGCTTGAAATCAACGCTGCTGTTCCTGTTAAATCACTCGCAAGAGTGCCATTGGTGTATACGCTTGCAAATGAATAACGCGAATAGGTCCCCAGATAACCCCATATTTGGTGAGGGATCCACGCTTTATGAGATCCACAAGCTATCGGGAATTAAAATCATGGAATACGAAGACGAATGGCAGGCCATTACTGTCCAACATTCCCGAATGTATGCATGCATTGCTAATAATTACAGCACCTTATTCGCCCTCACCGGATGAGAAACATGCTGGAAAACGCCATTACCACTCTGGTCACATTGTGTCTTTTATCTGCGCCAATGAATAAAAGGGTGGCCCTCGGCAAAAGCGGTGTTCCCTCCGATTATCGGGAGACAGAGAGAGAGAAAAACATCCTTTCGGAAGGATGGCGTTCATTGGACGATCCTAAATATTGTTCGACCACGATAATGCACGAAAATCCGCAGCGTATCGTATTGTAGAAGTGGCTCAAATATGGTGGGAGAGTTCGCGAAGATAAAGGGTGAACATAAATGTAATATCTGTGTGAAATAGGGTGAAAATAAACAGAGTAGATATATCTTGACTTCAAGTATTTTGGCCCACAACATAAATACTAATCCCATTAATAAGCCTATTACTTAAGGAAACGTAAAAATTAGTGGAAAAAATGATGTACTCATTGAATGGGTGACACTCCCCACGAACATAACGAAGGTAGGAAGAAGAACAGGACAGTAGTTTGATCATTGCGCCAGCCCGACGTTCCAGTAAATCTAAACCCGAACGACAAAAGAAAGTCTGACAAAGATTCATTTAATGTGTGGTTTTTTAACTTATTCTTACGGCAACGGCTTGACTAAATGGAAAAAAACGAACCACGACGTTCAACATCACCGGTTTTGGCTCAGTTTAATACGAGTGATTGCTCAATTCGTTTCAAATGCACCTTCCCCTAGTAGAAAAGTGACAAAGAGTAGGTTTGATATGACATATACTAACAAGGAACGAGAAAAATAACTACAATACTGATATTCATAATGAATAAAAACACTTGGTAATCTTCCACAGATTTATTTCTTTGGCACGACGCGTTTCACCACACTGTGGCATAATCATGTGCAGGGTTCTTCGGTTGTATTTATACAATACTGATATTTAAATAATTTTGAAAATTCAAGCGTAGATACTTTCTGATATCCTTCATCTCTGAAATAATGAAAGCATGTTCTTCGCGGCGATACGATGATAAGGACAGGGATTTCAAGCGAGAAGCGGATGAATGTGGTAGGGCTGAGGAGGGTGGGAAGAGAAAGGATAAACGGATCATGAAACACGTTTTCCTAGCAAGCGCATTCACTCATTAAAAGTCTAATCGGGCATTTCATGGAAATCACGCGACATGTGCAGGCCTTCGATAACAACGTCAAATCAACAAATACCGGGCGCTCACAACGATGTAAGTTGAATCGTAATAATCGTACTTAGATTGGAAAGGATCTTAACAATAGCTAGAGCAAACCTAATAAGTGACAACGGATCATATGGATATTACCAAGATTTAGATAGCATGAATAATGTTGCAATATTAAAGTTAGCATTTTATAATGGAGAAGGAACTCATCAGAATTCATTTGTGGAAAAAATGAAAGGAATGGTCCCAGGGTAAGGACAAAGGGTCAAATACAAGGACCGGTAATTCGAAAAGGGAAGGAAAATTATTCTTTGGGAGAAAATAAAACTACTACTACATATGAAATAAAAGTGGAGAGGTAATATGGCAAATGAGGCAAGAAAAGTAAAGAATTATGGTATAATATTGAATGCTTGAGACCACGTGAGTAATATGAGCAACAAGAAATATATGTATGGTTGCAAAAGAGGAAGTAGGCAAGTGAACTGATGTCGTCCCATGCATTGCAAGATGAAACTATACTGCAAATTAATATAATCAAAATTAATTGAGTGACAATCAGTATAAGGTGGGTCTCCGAACTTAAAGCGCAAAAAACGGAGCTTTTTTCAAACAAAATGTAGTAGAAGTATGTACAACTACGGCGGAATAAATTCTGAACGCATATTAATGAACGTTCTATCAGATACATTTTTATTTTCTTGCAATCGGTTGACTTAACTTGAAGACATAGCTTCTTAAACTCGATGGATTAGCAATTGGATGGATTGGATGGATGTCTATAAATATATCAGACAGCATATTTATAAAACATTCTGAAGTATCCACGATTTTTAGGATGACATATACGCCTAAAATTATAAGGTATTTTTAAAAAGGTTTGTTAGGTCAATAATTAACGCCATGAGCCCTTAACGATGCATTATATAAAGCTGTGGCATATTTATAAATTGAAATCTGCATGGCTGAAAAAACAATTCAGATTAATAGTCGAAGAACATGTGTTCATTGAAATGAATGAAAGCAACTGAAACACAACCACTTTAAGCAGGTAAAACACCATCACCAATCTAGTACGAATGACTCAGAATTGAGGCAGAATTGTGGGCTAAACGCATGGCTTTAACTGGATTTTCTCGGTTAATTATAGAAGAGTTTGATGTTTTGGACGCATTACTCAAATAAAGCAATCATAATGCCAGAAACCGTTTCTCAGCACATAGAAATGTAAATATCTGGAGAGTTGATCAGAAAATATAACAACATAGAGACCAATTATAAATGAAGTGAGGCAATGAGGACGAAGGCAATGAGGACATGTGGACTGGGGTCAAGATTCAGTATGAGGAGTTTGGACACGGGTTTCTCACAATTTCCCCAACAAAGTATCCCTAGACTTGGGACTACTGTTTTGGAACTTCACAACGATTACTACCATCCAGGATGTTGATTATATCCTGGTATTTGTACGGAGGTTTCCGCGGTAATTTGATGAATTTATTTTATTCGGGTGTCTCCAACGTTGATTCATTTTATGGACAACATTTTCACTTGCATTACAGCTAGCGTGTCAGGTCCTGAACCTGACGACGCTAGCTGTCACGCAAGTGAGACTCTTGTCCATAAAATGAATCTACACGACAGAAACACGAATAAAAGTAGTATATCCTGGTATACCTGAAAGTAAAATTCTGATTATTTTTAATAAATTGTTGCTCATAATTGTGAAGACTTTTGGAATGTGAACTTAAATTATTTATGAGGTGAGCGCAAAAAGAAATAAATATGAATGTAAGTGTATCAGATCAAAGTGTGCTCTTCCTCAATACAGCGGATTTGTCAATTTCTGAAGTAGGTCAAGTTTTCCCGAATAATTACAAAAAGAAGGAAAAAAATAATTAGCAGGATGATATAGTTACATAATCACACACTAACTTCCCTTATTTTAGACTTATTGATGGTTAGGGATCAATTAAAACAATGATAACAATAAAACAGTGAAAATTCGCACTGCGCATAGCATGGGACGACATCTGACGCCAGAATGACCTGAGTTTATTAGGTGATAACGTCACATAAAAACGCTAATGAGGAAGGCGACTCAAAAACGAGCTCCATTATCTTCCCATTAAATCGTAATTGGCGCTAAGGATAGAGTGATGGTTCCACGCAGCTATAGAGATCTGCCCACTGCGGCGACAGCCATTCCATTCCAAGTGGCTGGCAAAGACCATGGGAAACGTTGTGCGACGAAATTATGGCCATGAGGCCAAATACTGGCTCGGAGATTAGATCAACAGCTTCACCACGGAGAGAATTGGAGAATCACTTATGATTAGAAAATGACACCAGTGATGGGGCACGAATATTAACAAAAGTACATTTCATCAATGTTTTCGATAACATTCATCAATTAACGGCGTAGGTAAGGATGAAAAAATGCCGAAAGAAATGTGGAGGCTATAATATTCTGGTAGGATATAGGTACATGTAAGTTGAGTGTCGTTATTTTCCGCCGCTTCGAGGTCTGGGGATTCAATTTGGTATATAGTCAATAATGCACAAGAAAAAACGGAAAGAAAATGTATAGCTGAATTACGTTGCTTAATTTGGCAGAAGGTGGAAGAAGAAAAACTAATCACTCGTTATATTTAATGTTAACAGAGCAGTTAGAGAACAGTAAAATAAAAATTGGATAATATTCGAAATGGGGTAAAAAATAATAGGAAGCAATGAGAGGAATTGAATTCAAGAAAGTGACAAGATTAATTTGTTGCCTCTATCAATAAGTCTCCAATAACACAAATTCGAAATGCCTGAGCGTGAATCACAGCATTTCACCTATTAATGAACCGAAGTCACGATATCTATTACTGGAAGTTGAGGGTAATAGGTGGCTCGCTTTCATCTAAAAATATCCTGAAGAGTTTTCAGTGCATCGCACCAGCACTCCAGCCGTTTAAGGAATCGTTTCCTCACCGCAAGTAAAGAACCTACATCGATCAGCAAGATGCAATAAATTGTTGTGCAACTAAGCACAACTACATTTACATCTTCCTAAGTAATGAAAAACATGAAATATTTGTGACCATAATGTAAATATAAACTCAGATAGCATCTCACAAGTGGCAGACCATATTAGCACGAGGTGTCTTGAATGGTTTCTTAAGCCTAATCTTAATAAATGCACCGCACTGCATTTATTACGAAAGAAATCACAAAATAACCATATCTACAAAATGAGCGGAGTACATATTTAAGTGTCAGGGGAAATTTTAAATACTCACGATTTACAGTAAATGCAGATCCAGCGTGAAGGAAATGTATACGAAGTATTTGCAGTGCTGCATTAAAGAAACTAGAATTTATGAAGGTCCTCGGAAGAAAAAGTGAAAGATTGATATTACTTAGGTCTATTACACAAAATCTAGAGTACACAGTGCGTATTTAGCACCCAGCTAAAAAGATTTAATAGTCAAAATATTTAGCTACAGCTTTCCACGAATGTGACGAGTAGAATTTAACACTTCCAATGGAAGGACTAATTAGGATGCTGTTAGTCTCGGAGGGTGCGCCATAGACTTAGGCCCATATTCATATTCAAATATATTTTACCGGTGGAAAGTTGCAATTTCTGTCTTTTTACCTGGAGTAAAGCGAATAGTATCGCTGTGATCTCACTGTGGTATCGCTAAGTACTTGTATCGAGCCAGTATCTTCCATTATCGGCAGCCGGCAGCCTCATACTTCACAGAGTCTACCTCAGTACCATATAGTATCGCGGAGTCAACCTGATATTTGAACAGTCTCAACAGTCTCCCTCATTACTACATAGTAAATTCGTTCGGCACTGTTAGTGTTAATGGCTCCGGCTCTCGGATTAGTAATTAGATACAGAGCAGTGCAAATTATCTTACACAAATTAACCAAGTTTTATACAGTAACCCTTACACAAAAATGGCTCATAGTATGTTTATATTTTTTTAATTTTTGTGTAATAATGTATCAATTTTCTTAAAATATTGGCCGTGACTATCTTCATAAATAATTTAATTACAGATTGACGTATGAATAGTACAACGTTGTGATAAACCAAATTCTAAATAGATATATGTACCGATTTATTTAGTTACTATTAAACTTTATGGTAATTTCCTAATTTAGTGTATCTAGTCATTGACCACCAAAATTGACACATGCTCATATACCATGTGCTGCGACTGCGATGATATGAGATAGGCATCAGTGATTGGGTGCCACAGGTACGGACCCAAAGAGATTGAAAGCATGAATGTTGATATTCCACCACATCACGCCTGATACTTTCTTTTTGTCCATTTGTACAGTTTTCGCATTTCCCACCGGCACCTTTAGATTTGGGGTGTGGAAGATTAATTGCGGAATAAATGAATCGGAAGATTTTTCCTACGGCGGCGCTTGCACTCTCCGGGGAAGGAAAAGAGAAAAGTTGGATGTATCTCGATTTTTCCTGATAAAGTTCCTCCCGTCTGCCGCTAAAAGAGCCTCTTAAGGGAGGGAGAACCCGAATTCCCCTTCCCTCCACCTTCTTGCCTCCCCCACCGCCTTCCCTCCAAACCTATCCCCTCCATTCCCAAGCCGCCGGCGCGTAATTCTCTTTAATCCTAATGAGCCATCAATTTAACTTAAAAGGCGAGACGCGAGAACAGCTACTGCCCCGCCCGAGAGATGCGAACACACTGACATCATTCCGTAATTAGTTCTGATCCCTCTTTTTTTCCGGAACGATCACTTTTAAAATTCATAACGAGATTAGTTGTAAAAACTTGCATCACACAGACAGACGTTACGAAAAATTGGGAGGATCAAGCAGAGATGAAAAGAAGACATCATTAATGATCAATGGCATCAACAAAGGTCTCTCCTTTCATCCATAGCCTCTTTCTTAATGAATTTGGATCACACAAAATGTCTCTGATGAATTGCCTGGCTAATTATCTTCGTATGTAATCCACGAAATGTTTTTAAACTCTTCATGACATAATGCGTATGCCACGAAATTATGGAACGACGAAAAATCGGCTCCACCGACATAGTCACATTATTTTAGCATTGTGAACCATTTTATTTATGAAAGAAAATTACAAAAAATTAATTCCAAACGTAACATACCTTGCATTTTCCACGGAGATCAGAGAATATGGGTGAATCTGCGACTAGCCAATAATAATGCGACACTAAGCATGTTGCGGTGTATTGAAAAATAAGACCTAGGCGTTTCATGGAAACTGCAACACAAATTGACATAATTTCGGCATCGTTCAGTATAAAAAGGTTTTCGAAAAGAAAGGCGGCGTTTAATTGAAAATACCGATCTTTGATAGGACCGACATTCGATATAGAATTCCTCGTGAATTGCATTCCATCCACGATCCAAAAGATACGACGAAACACAAAAATATGGATTTCCTTTAGAACAGATTGGCAGGGGAGAAAGAAAATGGATTTCAATTACTCTTCCCTGGTTCGCCGGATCCACCCGATGCATTGCAGGGACATCATACATACCATGGACGTGGGTTCTCAACTTGCAAGGAGGCTTTTTTAAACGTTGAGTCATACCAAAAGCGCACAGCCAGTTAACTTCTCTTAGAATTCCGTCAGTGCGTTAAAAAAAACTCTTCTTTATAATGTATTTCTCGCATACTGTTTTTTCCAGGGCAATTAGAGTACATCAAGAGTTTGTATCATATTATTTATCTTCTTACAGCTCAAGCCGAACATTGGCTTGTGACTTTTATTCACTAATTATATGTAACTATCCCATTCCCATAGAACCTTAGATATCTTGACACAGTGGAATGGTTTGCGCATTCCAATAACCCCTGTAAATGGACAGGAATGAGTAGTCGTAATTGCTCCAGGTAGTGCTACCCATGCCATATGGATTGACCAGTACGAGTCAAACCATAGGTAGTTTACGTGATTGTGTCACGTTAAAACAATTGCTGGAATAAAATTGAAACGCAATTGCGCGAGAAAAACAGCAAATAAAACGACAACACAGGATAACACCGAGACGAAGGAATGGAGAGTAGCAGTAAAAATATGAACTTGGAGGAGAAATGAGGGATAAATACCAATTACATGATAAACTGCAGATCGTAAAAATAAAAATTGATGTTTTGAGACTTCAAGAGATGAGATGGAATAACAGCGGGGACTATTGAAGTATCAGCTACAGAGGAGTTTAAATTGTGGAGAAAATCTCAGGTAGATATTATATTATGTACATGCAAACTTCTGGAAGAGGTTCGTAAGCATATGGCTGCTGAGCGACAGGATATAAGTGGCAGAAGTAAAAGCACACCAGACTTCTTTCGTAGTGATCCAGGAGTACATGCCTATAAGTAACCAAAGAGAGAAAGAGATGGATCGCGTTTGTGAAAAACTAGAAGATATTTTAGAAAAGTCCCGGGGAAGGAAGGTCTAAATAATCTCTAATAGTCATTGGTGATTGGAAAGCAGAAGGGGGGAAGGGAGACATTGAAACAAAGTCAAGGAGTATGGGTTACGAACCAGGAACAAGCGCGGTGGTATGATGGGTCGATTTTGCATGCGTAGATACGCATGGATAAGCGTGGTAGGCAAAGGGAAATATAAAAAAAATACACCATTGTCAAGTAAAGGTAAAAGATCATCGTTAAAATTTGAAGCAGATACGGATCCAAATTTCTAGTACTGATGAAATGTGATGTTAGATTCATAAAGCCAAAGAGAAGTAGGAGGATGAAGATGCGGAACGTGGGAGCAGAAGAATAAATTACCCAAACTGAAGAATAAAACAATGAATGGAGACCATCAGCTGCTAAAGATCAGTATTGGCATTCCTACTTCAACCTAAAACTCGGAGTCTGCGCGCTAGGCTTGGATTGCTTGAGCAATTGAGAATAGATATCTTGAAGAGCGACACGGAGAACATCATATTAGAACCCCACTATATTTCCAGGTCCGACAGAAACGATAAATTAAGAGAGATATTTTGCCGAACGGATAGGTATGGGAATTCGTTTTTCCCCCGAACAATAGGGACTTAAATAAATGCTAGGCGTAATTTCATTAGAGCGTTTCCTTTTTTATATGTAAACGGCTGGTATCCTAACACCCCCCGCCACAAGCCTATTGAGGCGGCTGGCGGGGTAGTATGTAGATGTAGATGGAAACAAGCATTTACCAGTAGGATGCCTCCAATGATAATAGATATATAATAATCATCCACATCAGGGTGTCAGGTCGTGACTAATTACTTTCTTTTTCCTTCACTATTTTGGCATGCATGTTCTGGCTAAGGCTTTCTTATAGCGTCCTCAATATTCCAATACTGAGACATTTATGCTAAGTTTTAAAGTTTTTTTTTAAATTGTGGAATGTCATCTTTAATAATACCCTCACTCCTCATTGAGGAAAACCCTTACCTACTCTTTCGTTCTCAAATAAATAATCGCGTTACTTAACAATTTTGAATACACTACTTGTAAAAAAAATTCTAGTCCATAGAGTTTAAGAAACTATATTGAAAATTAATATAATCAAAATTAACTGAGTGAAAATCAGTATAAGGTGGGTCTCCGATCTTAAAGCGCAAAAAACGGTGGCTTTTTCCAAAAACAAAATGTAGTAGAAGAATGTACAACTACGGCAGAATAAATTCTGAACACAAATAAATGAATGTTCTATCAGATACTTTTTTATTTTATTGCAATCGGTTGACTCAACTTGAAGACATAGCTTCTTAAACTCGATGGATTAGTCAGTTTTTACAGACAGCATACTTACAAAACATTCCGAAGTATCCACGATTTTTAGGATGACATATACGCCTAACATTATACGGTATTTGTGAAAAGGTTTATTAGGTCAATAATTAACGCCATGAGCCCTTAAAGATGCACTATATATAGCTGTGGCATAGTTATAAATTGAAATCTGCATGGCTGAAAACAAACAATTCAGATTAATAGTCGAAGAACATGCGTTCATTGAAATGAATGAAAGAAACTGAAACACCACCACTTTAAGCAGGTACAACACCACCACCAATCTAGTACAAATGACTTAGAACTTAGGCAGAATTGTGGTCTAAACGCATGGATTTAACTGGATTTTCTCGGTTATTTATAGAAAAGTTTGAAGTTTTGAACGCATTACTAAAAAAAAGAAATCATCATGCCAAGAAACCGTTTCTCAGGACATAGAAATGTAAATATCTGGAGAGTTGATCAGAAAATATAACAACATAGGGACCAATTATAAATGAAGTGAGGCAATGAGGACGAAGACCCACGTCGTAAGTGGTTTATGATTTACTCATTGACATGAAGTCTATTCCACTTCAATCAACTTTGGGTGCAGGACTCGAGAATGGCAAATCCCACAGCCACAAATACCCAGTAAATCTAACCTAATACTTTCTTAAGGAAAGCTTTCCCAATATTTTTTTTCAAATTCCATATACTAGTTACAAAGGGAAACCTTTTAAGCAGCGAAAAGGAAAACACTTATCGCTAAAAAGTATTTTTTTGGGTTTCTTTCGGTTAGGAACACACGAGTGTTCAAAAACATCCTGCGGTAAGGTAGACCAATTAGGCATTTTCATGCACTATAGCTGGAGGCAACCCACTTAAGTTGGGGCATCTGAATGTTTATAGAGTGATTCCTGTATTTCCTGACGTAACTCCTATACGGAGTAACATACAAGCAGAATATCTGGGATTCTCGAATTTGTGGGTCAGTGTACATAAAAACGGGGCCCTCTGTGGGCTGCGACAATGCTGTCCGTAAAGACTTTTTGGCGTCCTGCGTTCTGGCGTCCTAATGCCACGAACGAAGTCGTGCTTGCATTCCGCGAGCTGAATCGACTACAGATACCTTGCCCAAGACTGCTCCAACAAACGGATGGGCTAATCGGAGGAGTTCATCAATAACTTATTTTAAAGAAACGGATTGTGATTCTGATAGTACTATTCGTTACATGCTCTAATGTGCGGATATATAACCACTCTAATTACACCTCGCCACTGCTGTAGATAAATCAGATTATATGCTGATGAAAATTGCCAACAGTGTAACTAGTATTTGTTTTGACCGATTGACTGGATGAGAAATATTTTATTAACAAATTATCGTTTATCGAAGGTGGTATCCTTGAATCAGAAGGGGGTATTACAGATCAATACGACAAATAAATACGCTGTTAAATAAGTACGCGTTGCATAATTTATTTAGATATTTTTACACCCGGCTACTCCAAAAATGTTTACAACATAATTTAAAAACATTAACGCGTGTCTGAGTCCAAGCGGCGGAAACAGGGGATAGCAAAATAAAAGGGAAGCTTATTTATATAGTTTAACCTTGTTTTATGCGCGCAATAATACGAATAGTAAAATCATTGGCACATCATTAACATCTATAGCATGGACGTATCTAACCGTTCACGTCAAAGAGTGAAGTCCCATTAAAAACGCAAAAATGTGAAGCAAACGCGTTATCTACTCCCTTGGAGTTACTCAGTCGAAAAAATCATAAGGATAGGCTTTATTTTCCATCCACCGCATATCGACTCAGCGCTGAAAATTGCAGCTATCTCATTTCTTAAGATCAACAATCCTTCATGATTTCTTAAAAACACTGGTGTAGAGAGGGATGAGTCTCGACAATCGCAGGAAATTGGATACCTTTCAGTGGCATATGAAACTATAAAATATGGATGAAAATTTAAATTACAATCTATGCGATAGCACTGTTTAGATTTAAACAACGTTAATGAGAAATTCAACACAGATGAGGTAAAATATGATATCCATATTGACAACTTGCTGATTTTTAAATCTAATAACTCGTACTGCACTTACATTACACGCCAGGCAGTGACTGGGAAAACTAGAAATCAGGGCGAATTGAAGTGATTGCGGCAATTAGTGGCGTGGATGCGGTAAGATATCTCGCTGTCGTTATTAATGCACGACCGCACAGTTATGCTAGCTAGGCCAGATCGATATGAACACGATGAAAATTACAGCACTTTATTGTCAAGGCCTGCGAATTCCAGCCATTAGCAGTCACTAGGATTCCAAATGGAGTGATTGAAGTGGTCGCCAAATGATTACCAGTGATTTATGCGGGGAATCTGCATACCGTGCTTCAATCAGGCCAAGGATAAGGAATTCTCTCGATAAAACCGAGCAGCATGATGTCCTCTTTCACTGGAGTCATTAAAATTTACTCTTAGTAAAAATGAGAATATTTTTGCTCTGCAGCCATGTTCGGTAATTTGCAGAATTTACTCAATATTTTGTCGATACCTTTCACTTCACACTTCCATTAGTAAGTGCCCTCACGCCAAGCATTAATTCCCTTTTAATGAAACGCATAACAGTGATTAATTCTCAACTAATTATTGAGGAGACATATTTTGTGCAACTACAAATAAACTAGAAAAGTAAAAAATACGTAGGGAAGAGATTTATTTGTAATTAAAAGTTATAAAAGGACACCTAACGATGCCACCAGTCACCTAAGGTGGAAGCACATTGCATTAGAAGATGACGCTTCTATAGATGTATTGGTCACGAAAAAAATGTCACGTAATCATGAAATATTACTGAGAAAACATGCAATTTCCACCGAATGCGGACCCAATAACAACTAGCCCTACGTTGGCTGAAATGGAGCCAATAATCTATTGATATGTCAACCTACCCATGATTTAAAGAGCTTTTTAGAAAGAAGGAACGATAACCTGCTAAACTGATAGCTTTAATTTAAGCTAACACGCAGAAGTGTAATGCCTAGTTAGTTTCCAGTCCAATTACATTTCCAATTCCCCGCTTTGCGGTACACATCCCTATTTCTCTATCTGCAGATTTCTTCCACATACGATCTTACAAATATCGACAACTACTGGAGTGAAGCATGTTGCTGAACTTGGAGTTTTATTACTTGGAGATGGTGGGTTTTCGTTTTTGCGCTGTTATAGTTCGTTGTTGAACATTAAGGAAAATAATAACATTTTTAACTACTCTTCGCCAATTCATTATAACTACTTCTTTACTAGTAATACTTCCTGGTGCCTAAATACGGACACCACGACATTCCCAAGACATATCAAACGTAGCATGACTCTCTTATTAATGCGATATTCCACAGGAGAAAAATCATTCTCCTTGAGCGGAATTCGAACTCGGATCCCTCGATTTCGCGCAGAGTGCTTTAACCAGTTAAGCTACCGAGGCATCCTTATCCCCTGTGGATTATTTGGTGGCATTATAGGAGCATGGTGGTCAGGACTGCTAGACATATGATGTCATTAGCAGTCGAAGTCTTGCTGTACGCGCCACAGTCCGCGAGGATTAAGCGTAATATTAATAGCGCAAATGAATATAATCAAAATCCGAAACTATTATACGAAAATCGTTCTATAGGGAGTAAAAGCATAAAATAATTGTAATTCACTTTGCAAGCAAGGTGAAAACTAATCTATAAACACTTTGGCTTTAATTATCAGCAAGGTCTGGAGAGCTGTAGCACATATATATCATGATTGATGACGTCTGATAATAATTTTGAGGATCGAAAATAAATTTCGTGGTGAAAAAAATATTTAAGTAATTAAGAGGATGTTCTACAAGGGGAAAGAGGGAAATAACATGAGAAGAGGAGAAACCTTGTAGAAATAATAAGATTAACAGGTAATTTTAGACTTCATGAAATAGAGGAAGTAAATTGGACGGCAATGCACATGAAAAAACTAGATCGGCATCAAGTGAAGGCAATATTCAAAATAAAGACATTAAAATGGGTTTCAAATGAGGCTAAAACGAACGAGGCTATGAAGAATGATTGGAAAATAATAAAATGAATTAATATTGGTATGGAAAACGATGCAGGAGAGCAAAACATTTAAGGTGTTTCAATGGTAATCAGAGGTTCACTTTTACAATACATAAAAATTTTAAAAAGTACACGATTCCAGACATAGAAAATGATGTAGGAGAAATTTTATGTGAAAGTAAGGAAAAAGAAATAGAGAAATTAACACGAATTCGATATGACAAACACTGCTCTGAAATAAATGACTTGGTGAACTCTTGAAATGAAGAAAACAAAGGAATTGAATGTTTAGAACTTTTTAAGGCCGTTTAACGAAGGAATGTACTGCACAATTAAAAAAATACAAATTAATATATTAGGAAAAAATAGATATAGTAATGTATCTCAAATAATTAGCGTATCTTGTAGCGTTTTTGATCGCGATATTTCCCCCCACCAAAACGAATTGAAAGAATGAGGTCACTCATCCTTTAATTATTAAGACAAATGGCTACATGTGACAACAAAAAAATGTTAATTATAAATAACTAAATAAGAACTATGCAGGTTTATTGGTATAGTAAATGTTATGAAAGATAGATGTATAGATAAGTTTCAATGCATGCTGGGTGTGCATTGAAAACTGCCACAAGTAAAGCGATGAATTGAAAGAGTGAACGCGGAAATTATTCATAAACGACGTATGAGAACATAGCCCCTGCTCTAATTCTGTGCTTGCGTTCTAGCAATTTTTGTACATCAAATTCTATAATAAAAAGCTTCGCGCAAAACGGCCTTTTGGAGGTTTGGTGGTTTCACTCAACTAAAAAAATTGGACGAAACTTGCTGGAAGGATTACTTATGTTGTCTTAAATCTTCCTGATTTTTTTTTCAGAATTATTTACCGCAGATTACTTATGATATGTGATCGAGAAGTGGGTCAAAACTTACATGGGTTCTTATGGGAACACAAGGTACGAGTAGCTTAATTCATCTAAAAGAACCTTTTTCTAGTAAAGAATAAGAAAAACAAAAATGATAAAAATAAAGTATATTAAATGATTTTCATACATTATTCTATTGATGATTTAAATTATTTTTTTTCTTATTCTTAACTAGAAAACTGTCTTTTCGATGAATAATGCTAGTCACACCTCGCGTTCCCATAAGAACGCATGCAATTTCATGCCCACTTCCACATCAAATATCATAAGAAATCTGCGGTAAATAATTATGAAAAAAATCAGGTAGCTTTAGGAAAACATAATTAATGCTTCCAGCAAGTTTCGTTCAATTCCCTTAAGTTGAGTGAAACCACCGAACGTCTTTAATGCGTAGAATGTACTACAATGCGGTGGGCGATACGACTCAGGCTGAGGTGACGCAAACGAATAGTGGAAGGAAAAAGTCGAGGGGTTTTCCACGTGAATCGGAGTTGGGGGAAGGTGGGGTGGGGGGTTGGGGGAAGGGAGGGCATTGGAAACGACTGCGCCCTTTAGGAAGAAGAGTGCCCAGAGGCGACCTCCCACAAAGCGCCCTCTCCTTTTGAGAGACAACACTCCTTCGCGTGCTCTATCAATTCCGAACATCGCTTTCGCTTTTGGCGACTTCCGAGAGGGGGAGAGAGTGAAGGGAAGTAGGCCGAGGGAAATGAAGAGGGGAGGAGTGGCTGAAGAAACAAACCCACGCCCAGCAAACGGGGTCCGACTCAAA
Organism: Pyrrhosoma nymphula; assembly: GCA_963573305.1. Classification (NCBI taxonomy): domain Eukaryota; kingdom Metazoa; phylum Arthropoda; class Insecta; order Odonata; family Coenagrionidae; genus Pyrrhosoma; species Pyrrhosoma nymphula. Next base: position 14,036,556 of record OY754329.1, read on the forward strand.
CAAACTGCCCGGAACAGATAAATAAGCGGAACGAAAAAACATAACATACATTCACCCCCCCGGGTCCTCTCCCTTGCCACTGAATTACGATCTCTTCCCTTTGGAAAGGCATCCGACATCCGGGAAATAAAATAACATCTGCGAGGAGCATTAATTCAGGTACACAATTTGTGAAATGTTTCACTGTTATTCATTCATGAGCTCCCACCACTCCCTTCTTCCCACTTACAGCTAACGCATGGGATGAATATACCGCATGTTTTACGAACTGTACACTGCCCTTTTATACTTAGCCATTCCTTTAATCGGTTAGAGAAAATACCTGATTAATCCCACAATTAAACCAAGTCAAAAATAACGCAAAGTTAACTTCATTTACGAAAGCCTCAATCATTGTCATCAAAAGGCTATAATTAACAATAATAATTAAGAAAACTAAAGGTAATATATAAGGGTGAGTGAGAGGACTGTAAACTTAGTATATTTGATCCAGTAACTGCCCCACTACCATAATTATCAAGTCATTAATTCGGAACACAAAATACAATTTTCATCTCAAATTAAAGCATTTAAATGTAAAACAAGAGATTCAGAATTAATTCACAGTCTTACAGTCTTAAATTAGTTAGGTACAACGCGGATAATTGAGGCGTTATCACCTAAAGGCGTAAAGTAATTAAAAAGAAGGTTTGGTCACCTCTTTCAGGGACTGGATGAACACTCATCTTTATCCAACGTTCCCCGAGTGTCATTTGTATTCATTTACATTCTCAGAGATCGCTTGCTTCGGTTTTTCAATCTTTCGGAAATTGATCCGTTGCCTCTTTACGTTGAACAGTCTCAGCGATGCGATATCGGATGTATTAAACATCGCTTGAGTTACGGGAAAAGCCAACGAGGCATTCTTTATGGAACCAGGAGCAGTAAAAATGGATCATTAAAATTGACGTTTATCTACGGAAAGGATATAATTTTGCGCATAACCTCCATCCACATATCAAGTCATTACACGGTCTCTGCGTCATTTCATAAAGGAAAAGTGTCAAGAATAAAAAATGGCTGGTTGAAATAGGGCACCACCACACGCCACATTTATGATGTAAATGAAAATTACTTTGGTGGGTGGGTGGGTTGGCGGGGATAAAACTACGGGTAAAACGGGGGAAAACAATAAAGGGTGGGTTGGCGGGGATTCCCGCCCGGGCCCCGATTTTCAAGTAAATAAAACAAGACGTTTATCGCATCGAACGTTTTTATGTCATTTATATATTATTTGCAAACCTTTTGCCCCTAACGACCTGAAACGCGTTTTTAACGCACACATTTTTTCAGAAAGCTGGAAGAGGGTCACAAAAACCGGACCCCTCTGGACGTGCAGCGGCCCGTGCCCCTGAGCACCCACACCGCCCCTGGTCGTAAGTATGTATAACTGAAAGTTATGTTTATATGCTTCCCAAATTTCATTTACCTATTTCTTTGTTAATTCTCCAATCATAATGCATTCATTGACCCCCTTTATACGTTAATTAGTAATTGCCACACTCTTCCTTTTATCCCCATTATAATAATTAGGAATTCACGCTTGCTGCCCAAAACATTCATTGTTAACAACTTTATTTGTGCGATTAATCAAAAGCTCGACAGAAATTCAGAGTGAGTTCTCAGCAAACGGAAAAAGAACTTATTGTCTACATTTTATTTGATCAGGGTGTCCACTAACCTTATGAAATGAAATTCAAGGTTTACTCTAGGTTTTGTCAATGTGTTTCCAGGATTTTCAAGGTTTTTTTGCAGGGAAATTTCAAATGACATTCACACATTATCAATATCACATTGTAATGCATATATTTTTCACTATAAATTAGGTACCTTGAAGTTGTAACAGTTAAGTACTTCACTGCTATTTTATTAAATTTTAATCATAGCACCTTACCTTTATGAAGTTAAGACTTTTTTTTATTTTTAATTGAATATATTCTCCAATGAGTAAGAAATAAGAATATACCCTCACATGGTAGAATACAAAAAGATATCTTTGTGACATCATATGCAATGAAATCTCAATTAATCCAGAGTCAAACTATAAATTTGTACTAATAACATTATTACATTTCCTACACAAGGGCGTAACCAGGAAAAGCTCTTGGGGGAGGATTTGTATTTGTGCCCCTCCCCTAGGCGATTCTTACCAGTGATGGTTGCTACACAGTTGTTCCTTGGAAAACGTACCTTTAATAAGGAATTTACCTACAACAGATTACGCACGCTTGAATTCATTTACCAAAATTTGGAATGTAGGATACCTATTAAAATTGAGCTTTTTCTCCATCGTTGAGGGTGGGGGGGGGGGGTTAAGGGGAGGTTGCCCCTAGATATTTGGTTACGCCCTCTGATTACGTCCTTGCCTACAGAAAGACATGATTTTAAAAACTACATACATTTGTTTTTGCAAAATCTCATCCGAAATAAAATAATTGGTTTGCTTAAGAACTCACGGGAGAAGTGTAAACTTTATACTGATAAATATAATATGTAAAAAAACTCCAGTACTCCGAATCGACACTGGGACCCTCGGTACGTGAGACGACGACTCTAACCAATGCACCATCTTACTCTGTAAAAGCGAGAGCGTTCTCATGAGTTTAGATTAGACATGCCAAGCGTGACGTGAGAAAAAAAGCGTGTCGCCCATAATCCAATTTACCGCCTACAGAATGTTCTGTGCGTGGTGCGCCTATACACGTATACACTTCAATAACAGGATGCTATAAAAATTAAAAATATTGATGTTGCAGGTAAAATAAAAGAAATATTCATGAAAGACTTTTATTCTTTACAAAAATATTAATTGACCAAGGGTGCGACCACCTATCTAGGGAACTAGGTATATCTGGGGAACTAGGAATGGGCATGGAACATTAAGGGCCGTATTTATAGTCGTTACCTAGCAGTCCCTTTATCCATCCCCTACCCAGCAGGCCCCTTGAATTGTGCGTCCTATAGTCAAAATTTAGGGAGCTGCTAGGTAGGGGATGGTTGGGGGTTAGACCTGGTAACTAAAGACTACAAACGGCGGGAAATGGAATTCTCAGCTCAAATGTTTCAGTGGTGACGCTCGTGATCAACATGGATACGGATAAATAAAGAGCCAGACGCGGCATGAAAACTATTGAGATAGCCGCTCGATGTGCAAATAGCATCAACGGTGTGAAGAAGAAGATTTGGTGCGACCTGGTGTAGAAGCATAAAGATATAGTGGAAAGTAAGAAAACGGACGCAGTTTCCTGCCACAAGAAGAAAAAATTGTGGGAAAAAATATGCTGCGAGTGTATATGAATATCCTTGGAATGAGTCTGGCGTCACATCAGATATTTATCGATTAAGAGCAAATCTTACCGTTGTTTTATTAACACAAAATCTTCGAAATTATTAATTTAAGGCTATGCACGTTCATTATAGTCAGTTTAGTTGTACCTGTTGTGTTCTTTTTTTGATAAAAGGGCCCCTGGTGGAGCATGCATCTCCTGCCAGAATTAGGAGAGGCTAAGGGGGGCTGCAGGGGGTGGAAATTTGGCTATAAATACCGTTTTTGACGAAGGGGCCTGTTAGGGGCTGTGGGACTGCTGGGTAACGACTATAAATTCGGCCCTAAGTCTCTCCCCTTCCAAACCTTCCGTTCCCATTCTACCGCGAAACCCGACACCATCACAGCTTCAACTCTTGGTGATCGAGCAGGCACATTTTTTTTGCGAAAACAAAATATCCAATTACAATTTACGTGTCATCTTACATATCACAAATTTTTACAGTCACTGCCAATGGGATTGCGTAATTTCCCCTAGCACCTCCGGCTCATCCATTCCACCCCTTCAACTTTTCCACAGCGCAACCCGACGCCATCGCAGCTCGAAACTTGAGCCGGAGCATTTTTTTCTATCACTGTCGCAATTCAAGTATTACGCAAGATGTCTGGGGGGTAGAAGGGACAAGAGTTTTTCTTACTTTGTCTTACGTAGGGGGTTGAGGTGCTCCGAGATTATCTTACGTAGGATTTAGTCAATGCTTTTTTATTAATATTAAGAGTATTTTTTATCACTTTTATAAATTATTGCCGGACGAAAAAGCTTGTTAACTTTTAGGATTACCGCCGCGGAGTACGCCTGAGTTTATTCAAAATTAAAGAAAAACGCAAATCGCGAATCGTATGTGAAGAACGTAAAATATCGATTTCTCGGAAAGATTTATCAATATCCGACTAAATATTTATATTTCTATAATTTCTCTACAGGGCATATGATTATGAATAAAAAATTAACAGACTGAAGGGGGTTGAGGTCAGTTTTTGCGTACATGGATATGGAATTGCAAAAATGAATCCAAAATTGTAAATCAAATTCCGTTAGATAGGGAGGGGAGAATGAGGAATTAATGAAATCTTACGCTTTCTTAAAGGAGGAGGTTGGGGGGGGGGTTAAAAAGTGACCAAATTTGCTTTACGTAATACTTGAATGGCCCCCAAAACCCATAACAAGTGAATTTTTATGAACTATAAATGGCCGAATTAACTCTTAGTAAGGTGTAAAGACAGAATAAGTTAGCCAAGCAGATAATATCGGCGGCAGCCTGTCCATTTAGATGACACTTGCCCGCTCAAATGAAGACAGGGCAAAATACTCTAAAATCACGTTTGTTAAGATACTTTTTTTCGAACGATAACAGGCCTGATGGCCTCAAGAGTTAGGTGTTGAGAAAGAAAACATACGCATTCGGATAGCAGGAGCGGCAGTTGGCCAGTCGTTTAGACCGAGCGTGACCACTCCCATTCTCGACTCCAAAATGTGTGCATCTCGTTGAAAAAACTCCATACAAAACTATTCCTCATCGGCAAGTCACAAAACCTTTTTTTTATTATAAACAATAATGTGAAGGTACTCAAAAGGAGAGTTATGAAGTAGGTAGTAATGAAATTTTTATGGAATTAAATTGATTCAACTGCACTGTCTTTTAAGGTAGTTTTAGCGAAAAATCACTTCACCTAGAATTTGACGAATTTAGCCTTATTTTAAAGAAACAACTCCCATCTTTCCAATGATATCAAAATATCAATCCCTTACCGAACAATTTTTCGAGCAATTTGCCTGAAAATATAAGCTGTTTTACATGGAATAGATTATGGCTGAGTGGTCCAGAGGGAGAATATCGAAGGAAATAGGAATTTATAACACCTACATTTCGTCAAAAAATTAACGGTATATAGATTGCATATTTCCTCATCTATTTATAAAAAATAATCTATTACTCACCACAGTTACTTTTACAGAATCGCAAAACAAACCTGCTGCTTTGAAGGGTTTTCAGCCGTTCGGCGGGAAAAAATGAGTCAAGTTAGAGACTTATGTAGCTTTATTTATTTAATTACTGAGATTTTTGGGCATATACAACTATATCTTAGCCCCAATAATATAACAATATTTATTTCGTTCTTCTTACAGACGCTGAAATCAAGGAATAAAATTTGAATATGGTCTCCACTATGACTAGGGAGCTTATCTCACTCAAACCACCAAGATTTTTTACAAGCGAATGTACGTGAGATTGAACGTTTGTCTCAACGAAATTAGAACAGGTTCTATTTTCCGTATAGGCATTGAGACATTCGCGCAAGCGTTCATACAATATGCCGCTTTACACGATACATTTTGCCTCATGCAAGAGTTCACGGAAGAGTTTATACAAACAAATGTACCGTGTGAAACGGCCTTAAGAAGTCTTACAATAATGTGAGGGAGAGGCGAAGGAGAATAAAAACAAGAGGAATAGAATTGAGATAAGATAGGATTTGGAGGGTTGTTTGTTTGTAATAAGTTTATTACAATTATATAAGAAACTCACATTTGGAAAGTGTGGGCCAATAATTATCAATGAAATGATATTATTAACATTCTAAAACAAAAGGGGCTCATAAAGACGTCACCGCAATTTATATTTTTGCGGTCGAAATTTCAGGAAAATTGGGAAAGTGCAATGACATTGAGACATTCGTACAAGCGTTCATACAATTCGCTGCTTTACTGAATACATTTTGCCTCATGCAAGATTTTTTCGGATTTCAAGAGTTTGTACAAACAAATGTACCGCGTAAAACGACCTTTAGACGGTGCGTGGCCTGTTAGGATTTAGATAACGACACCAATGTATGAGATTGGATTGAAAGGTGACAAAGAACGGAGTAGACCACAAGTGTCATGGGCCATTCTAGTTGTAGAGACTCTAGATAGGAAGAATATTATGAGTCTTAAGAACAGGAGGGCGGGTATTAAAGTGGGCGCCGAAAACTGTTTGGAATACCGTTTTCGGCGCAATCTTATTTCGCCTTTAGCGACTGCCTCTCGCTCCCGCGTCGGGGACACCCCCCCCCCCATATGGAAAAACAAACCAGCAAAGGGACCGTTAACCCTTTCTTGACGGGGCAGTCAGAGGAGGCTTCCTCTGAGTACTATTACGTCTGATTTCTGTTTCTCATAAAATTCGATCCGTTTTCCCAAAACCATAATTTCTATCGTATTCAGGCTTTTGTTTCTGCGATTAAATTATTTAATATTATGCTAAAGTTTCACCGGGCTATGCTGCCGGCTTCGTTGGGCATTTAGCATAAGAACAACATTTCATTATGTTTAACTGTTGCATAATATTACATAATTTAATCGCAGAACCAAAAGCCTGAATACCATAAACAATGAGCTGCGAAAATCTACAAAAAGTTCATAATTTCTATCGTTTCGCGAAAGTTCACAGTCGTGACAATTGTTACAACGGCAAGGTCAACACTTTTTATACCAATAACGATACTACACTCTATGTTAAAATAATAAACAGCAAGAAATTCCCAATTTTAGAGTTAAATTCTGGTTTTCTCCCGTTTCAATCAAATTCCCGGATTTTTCCCGGTTTTCCCAGATTTCCCAGACGGTAGACATCCTGTACAAGTATTTTACAAACAGCCATTTTGATAAAATAATAATATTTGAAAAAGCGATCCCTTAGCACCCTGAAGGTAGCCAGTACTTAAATAAATGATTCACGCTATCAAATGCGTGCCTTAAAAGGAGTAGTGCCCTAACCGCCCAATCACGCGCGCCACAAAGCGGCAGGCCATCGCTCGCACGATCTATTTGCACTCCGGGATCCTTGTTTCAGCACAAATACCTACCCCGCCGAACTTCCCAAACACAATGGCCGGAAAGGATAAACTGCGCACCAAACCCTACACCCGCCCTCATCAATGTTCACCAATGTTTACGGGAATGCGGTAGAAATGTTGGCGTCCCAAAGGAATCTGTTACCATGGAGATCGAGCGTAAACAAGCAAAGGCACAGCACAAAAATGTAGTCCACGTTCAGTTTGACAGACGAAATATTAAATTCGCCCTTCTCAAAATGCCCAAAATTCTTAGTAAATATAAATATGATGACAGTAAATTGAAAATAATACCGAGTTGTAAACATTCCATATTAAAAACTATCCGCAAGGGCTCTTACTGAATGAAAAACGCAATTCCGAAAATATTTACTCAGTCGTCAATGTTAAATCGCAGGAAAAATATTTAGTGACCCATGCACTCAAAAAATTGTTACCTAGCAATTCGAAACAAGTATTCCTTCAATTCTAGCATCCGATGCTATTAAAATGTTTCTGATTAAGATACGGAAGGGCTAACAGTCTTTGAGAAAGCATGAAATGCGATTGGGTGAGTAATTTCTAGAACTCAGCAACAAAATAACAATTCGTGATGGATGACCGTGACGTAGTCATCCACGTGAACATTGGTGTTGGCTGCTAAGCATTTACAAGCACGTGCATTAGGGCAGTAAATGAGAAATAACAAGTCGCGAAATGTAGGCTTAGAGAAAGGAGAAAATGTTTTCTCCTTCAGTTAGGGATTAGTGGCCTCAACTAAGCGGGATAAGGATTACTGCAGTCCCACTCCACCCGTTTCTCGTATATATCGTCCAACCTTCTTCCCCTCTCAAAAACCAAATGCGTGTGGAATATGAATGAATGGTCACGGAGTCTGACAAGTGTTTTTTTCTTAATTAATCATGATAGCAATCTTCCTCCAGGGGCCAATTGCCCCAGACTGCTCCACCTCCCATCAGCGGGAATGAAAAAAAGGTAAATACGGAGGAGAAATGAAAAATAAAAATAAATATCCTGTCTTTCCCTTTTGTTTCTCTTTCGTTTCCCACCCATTTTGAGCTGGTTTCTGGGGGTCGATATTGCAGCGTGAACGAGGGAGGCGAGAGTAAAAAACAGCCCCCCGTGGAAGCACGACCCCCCTCGGCCCCTGAAGCAAAAAATCTGTGGCACTGTACGGCGAGCGCTCGCCGATAAGAGGGGAGTTATAAGGGGGGGCATCAGACAGAGACAAACCTATTCCCTCTTCTCTCCCGCACTATATAGAGCTGGAATGTCCAACATTTGGAGTTCACTGGGCCACTTTGGCAGGAGAAAAATTATTTTCGGTCACGCACTTAAGCATGAAATGTACCCGAAACCGTGTTTGAAAAATTAGTAATTTGTTTAGTCACACTAGTTTTAAACTACTTGTTGGGTTGCATTCATGGACATCCTGGGCCGTATGCCAACAGCGTACCGTGGTTTGGCCACACCGTGTGCAAAGCAAATCGGATCCACTAAGTGGGTAGTCGTACTACCAGTAACTGACACCATACTATTCATGATCGGCCAAAAAAAATCAAATCGCTCAAGGACATAACGAAAGCAGCACTCTTAAACTTTATTTGAACAAGGGGTTCGGCAGGCTATCATGAGGATGATCCTTATCCAGGGCACGCTATGAAACAGCATCGCCTAAAGTAAAATTAGATGACTTTCTTGGTACCAGGGGTACTTTAAAATTGGAGGTGTCATTCCCTAATTATCTGGCATACAAGGATTTCTATGGGCCGTAGAGTATCCATGTGAGAGGAACTCGGCACTAAATTGTCCAAGCCGATGAATGAGGGACGTTTGCCAGAAAAAGCTGATAGAATTTAATAGTTAAATAGTTTAAACATTTATAAAAGAGTGAGTTCACATGAAAAATGCCGGACGAGGACTGAAAGTAAGAAAAAAATTAAGGAATACCAAAACATTTCTTTGGATTTAAATAAGTCATTACTTTACGAACTTTCCGTACACCTATTATGACTCAAACGTCATAAGCAAAATGATCGCAGAAGAAAATTAAAAAAATAAATCAAAATAAGTGTCAAAACATTTTATATGAGTAAAACTATAACACGAAATACCAAAAGTATATTTCCCGATACCTGCGATTATTAATCCTGTTCACCACGGTTTTGCTTGTACCGAAGTAATGCGAGAAGAAGAAAATCTGATCCGGAAAGGACACGAATCTGGATTCAATTGGGTCCATTTAGATTGAAAATGGATCTGGGATTTCAGTGTGAGGGTGAGGGAACATGATGATGATGATGAAATCCACAGATTACTTAAAACATAATAAGAATTAAATAAGGATTACATAAAAACGATCAAATCCCATTAGTTAACTCTTAACAATTTCAGTTCAATGACAACCATTATAATGAATATACATATACTACTAAATGTCCTATATATATTTTCCAAGTTGTAATGAAAGAAGTCGGATAGCCACCTTAAGGTAGGATTTAATGGACGTGCTTTCAAACGAAAAATATCGTCATTACGCATTCTAATTGCACAAAACGATTTCATTCATGAAAAAGAGATTATAGGATGCCAAATAGGAACGACAAGAGAATATGATCTACCACCCCAATGACATCCACCGATAAATGAAATCCGACGGACGAGAGGATACTCAATTTTGGAACATCTAAGAAGATCGGTGTAAAAAAAATCCTGGGTCACTCAAGAAATGTTTTCAATGAAACGCTAAAGGCAAGTATAGGAAGAAATTAAATTCATTATCAAAATTTGATTAATCTCAAAAGAGTAAACTATGGTACAAAGACCTTCAGCCTACCCGTTTTCGATTTAAATGCGAAAAAATTGGGAAAAAGTATGATTAATATTTCAGTTGCGCTTTGAAAATCGTTAAATAAGTACTACTTCTAGAAGAAACGAGATGATTTTTAACACTGGTTCAACGGTATGTTAGGCAAAATTCTAGTAAACGAATTCGAATGAGTTAAGTTCACATTCGCTTCAGAAATGCTATGACTTTCGCCCAGGGATGTGATCGGAAACAGAACTTTACGTTTAGTGCCGGACCTGGGAGGCTTGAAACTATCCGTTATGGTAAAGTGCAGGACCCGGAGAGGCACGCAATTTACCCGTAAGTTAAGTATCGGGTCGCATTGGTTGAATGTTTTTTCGTGCCCTTGCGGATCACTCGTAGTGACCATTACAAATTTACTGCTTACTACTACTGACTAGCGAAAGTTTTACTTCGCTTTCGTAGCAGTAAGGTGAATAAAGCAACTTGAATGACAGGTGAATATTATATCTACATATATCTACATCTACAAAATACCCTGCAAGCCACCTCAGGGGTGTGCGGCATGGGGTGAGTAGTCACCAACATGCATTACACAATACCATTTATCCCACGTCATCATTTTTCCCACGAACTATAAGGGACAATAATAGCGGCCAATGATACTTTTATCTAGGTTTGTCGATAGGTAGTGTAGCTCGTAGTAGTAGTAGTACTCCCTAATACTTGAATCCTTATCTGTAACCTAGTACTAACAGCACGCTGTGCATGTTTTCTACATAAGTCTTGAGTCTCTGTCCATTTGTGTTGTTGCAAAATACATATATATATTAACGGTCCCTCTCCATTGTGATCATATACATGTAGTGTAGTAATGCATGCTTGTGAGGTTTCGTCTCGTGACAAGCATTAGCGATTTATGCTAATGCATAATTAGTCGTAGTTACACTAACTTTAGGGTATAGTGTCATGAACGTTGGTGAATACTCACCCCCTGCCACACACCCCTGAGGTGGCTTGCAGGGTATTTTGTAGATGTAGATGTAGATACCCTAAAGTTAGCGTATCTACGACTAATTATACAATAGCATAAATCGCTAATGATTGTCACGAGGCGAAGCCTCACAAGTATGCACTACTACACTACAGATATGCACACAATGGAGAGGGACCATTAGTATATATGTATTTTGCAACTACACAAATGGACAGAGACTCAATAGTTATGTTGAAAACATGCACGGCGTGCTGTTAGTACTAGGTAACATATAAGGATTCAAGTATTAGGGAGTACTGCTACTACTGAGCTACACTACCTATCGACAAACCTAGATAAAAATGTAGTAGTATTAAGTTATTAGTAAATTATGAAGTATTATCAATAAAAATAGAACTAATTAGGTTAATCTAGCATCTAAGACAGTTGAGCTGCAATCACGTATTTCAAGTGGAAGGCACGAGGCAAGGGACATCAGGGACGAAATGAAATGATGAGGCATGGCCGCGAATATCGTTGTTTCGACCAAAGGCGACGCAGCGTGCCGTAGTTTGCTGCGTGCACCTGCACGCTGCATGGCTAGGGTTGCCGTCGCGTAAAGTGGGAGGTCGGGACGAGGAGGGCACTAAATGACCTCTATGGGTCAACGGCGTTGTCACGTATTGCACACCCGATGACACGCGCTAGGGCAGACCGCAGTCCAGTAAATTTCATTGAGTCAATCTTGGAGCATGCACACAAGAGAGGGCGCGCGCTGTCCTTGCAATATGCCTTTCCCCCGTTGGGGCAGTAAGGCGTTCTGGGGAGGAAAGGGGGTTGAGCTTTTCTTGCCAAGTGTTACGTAGAGGGGATGAGGGGATCCAAGACAATCTTACATAAGATTTAAGTTACTTCCGAGATCGTATTTTCATCAACTTATTAAATTATCGTCAGACAAAAAATTTAAACTTATAAGATTACCGCGGTAGTACGCCTGAAATTTTGCTAAACCAAACAAAAAGGTATGATCAATTCCTTGCGTTCATTTGTTTGGCGACATCGCACTTGTGAACATGTAGTGTTTTGCGAGTCCCGTCAACTGTTATCTAATCGTGAAATATCGAAAATAGTTTTCGATATCTGACCAGCTTCATTTCAGTTCATGCTTCAACGTTTCTCAAAAGGGCTTTGATTTTTAAAAGTAACATTTTAAAACCGGGGGTGGTCAGGTCAATTTTTGCACACTTGGACATGGAATTGCCCATGTTTTATCTATGTGAATGGTTCCAAAAATGTAATAATAACTTACGTAAGGTTGGGAGGGGAGGGGTTCATGAAATCTTACGTTGTCTTACATGGGGGAGGAGGGGGTTGTTGAAGAAGTTGCCAAAATCATCCTACGTAACATTTTAATGGCCCCTAATGACATCAGGCGCGGCGAGGTTGGTGGTGTTTACATGGTCGAGCCGGATTTTCACGGAATATCCTCAAAAGAAAACTCCTACGGGGTCCGGCATTACATTACAAACATAAAATGAAGGAAGACGGTTTATCGTTCCATTGACACGTATTAATCGGATCCTTGCATCAGAATGAGCCATATTTTCACCTTTCTTACACCTATGCTCTATTGCGTTTAAATCCTGGGACGCAAAGCATTTTATGCGGAGAGATTAAATTAAAATACAATATAACCTGATTATATTTTCTGTAAAATCCGTGTTTGAAATCACGCGTATAGGAGTTGCTGTGAAGACAGCTAATACCACTGAGGGCGACAACAGCCTTACATGCTCAAAGACGCCAATGAATACAATCTTTTGGCTCTGGTGAATGCGAACGGAAAATTATATTTTGGTTCAAATAAGACCAATATTTTGGAAAATGTGAACCTCCACTCCAGCCTTTATCTCCGAGACAATGTGGCTCCACTCGAATAACATATCGAAATAAACTACAATATAAACTTTACCCACTATATGGATGCTCGTAGTAGAGTTTTAAGTAATAATATAGTTCTGTAACATTTTAATTAAAAGTAATACCATTATAAAAGGCAAAGAGAAAACAGGATTTTCTGATCTTTAACATTTCTTTGAAAAATTTGACTGTTTCGAGGCTTGAATTATTGGAAGTGGAAGATATCAATGTTTTAATAGAAAAATTTGTACCTTTCCTCACTTTATTTAAAACTGAGACAGGATTCACCTTGATGTGGATTCTTTAAGTATGATAAGTCAAGGTAGAGGGAAACAGAATGCTGCCCTCAAATATTTCGGCAATAATTTTCCCAATTCATAGGCGAGATTACCCACAAAGGGCCTCCCATTTTTCTCCGAAAACACAAATAGAGTTGGAGGTAATTATCACTTTAATGGCCATCTGTTTATGTTTTTCCCTTACAATTTAGTTTACCAGTTGTATCGAGAAATCCCATTAGACAACCTATGATTAGATTGTAACCACACCAGCGTTTTCATATCTTTAATTTTACACGTGCCGCCGAAAGGTTTAAAAATTGACGCTTTGGGACATTTAGAAATTTTTCAAAACATTAATCAATGTAATGATCATATCTTTATGCATTCCTCTCCGTTGTTTTCGCTGTTCCCATGTTCGCAAGAGGTGTCTGTCGCTCCCCCATATCCTATCCCCTCTACGCCCCTTCCACTCCCCTTTTCCCTCTCCACACTCATTACGACCCCTTCCAACCCCCCACAACCCCTCCCAACCCTCCGTCCGTTCTCCATTCATAAACCCACCCGTGGTTTCCACTGGAGTCTTTTTCTTTCCCGCTCCACGCCCCTTTTTTGAACCTTTGTTTCGGCAGATCTTCGCCTATTTTCCTTGCCCTTAATTCACAGATGTTTGGGCTGCGCTTTCAACCGCTCTTCCCTTACACTCTCCCTTTAAGATAGTTTAAGCGAGATGGTTCCCTAGTCATAATAGAAACCATATTCGAATTTTATTTTTAAATTAAACCGTCTGTAATAAGTATTAAGTAAATATTGTAACATTCACTCACTCAGTGATTCAACCCGAAGGTTGGTTTGGATAGTTGAGGGTAGAGCTCACCCCGGACTAACAATAAGCCACAGGCGTGTGAATTTCACACATTCAGGGTAGGGTGGCCAATTCCTTTCCCTGGGCCACCTCGTACTACGGGGATTTTTTTTACAATAATGGCTCAAATTATATAGTTATGTACGAAAAAAAAACTCAATAATTTTATGAATATAAACACATAAATTTCTCACTTGACTCATTATTTCTCGCCGTACGGTGAAAACACCGTCACAAAAGGATTATTTAGCGATTATGTAAAAATTACTGTGGTGTGGTAACTGATTAATTTTTATAAATAGTTGAGAAAACATACAAACTACACACCGCCAGTTTTTTATGAAATCTAGGTGTTATATTATATTCCTAATTGTTTCAATATTCTCTCTCTGTAGCGCACAACCGTAATCTATCCATAGTAAAACAGCTTATATTTTAAGGCTAATTGCTTAAAAAGTAGTTAGGCAAGAGGTTATTATTTTGATATCATAAAAAATATAGTTTTTCTTTAAAATGACGTCAAATTCATCAAATTCTAGGTGAACTAATTTATCGCTCGAACTACCTTAGAAAAGAGAAAACAAGTGTATCTTGGGGAATATCAACTCCTCCCACTGGCCTCCCCCGATTCACTTTCCTTCCTTTCCTCTCCCAATTTTCCACCACCCTCTCTCTTTAAATTCTGTAAGGGGATGATGTACTTAAAATATTTACCCAACTCCCAATTGTCCTTGGCCTCAACCCTGCTATGTGTATAAAAAATGCTCTTTCTCCCTGTTTTTCCTCACTCAGTCATTCCCAAACCACCCTGCTCCACTCCTCCATCTCAAACCAACCCCCACCAATTCTTTTAAACTTTCTCTTTGTATATAATATAGAATAATTGAAGTTCCATGTGCCAGAAGAAGCCTTATCTAGGTGAAATCGGACGTAGTTATAAATAAGGCCTGGAAAAGTACGAAGTTTTTAAATTTAAAAATGAATTTCTGTGATAAAAAATAGCTACAAATCATAACATTGCGAATATTCAAGAATTTAAGATGAATACGCCGAAGACGCTAACAAATAAAGGAACCAACCGGATCGGCAGTATTGAGCACTTTAATTATGCGAATGAACTCGAAATGTATCGTTCCCCTATCTTCGCCACCACAGGTAAGCACAGTCTGGAGCAACGCATTTAAGTCATTCGAGATAGCTCTTTTCTGAGCCATTTACTGTCAAATCAAACAAAATATCCAGTTCTGATCGTGGCGTTTCCTACTTCAGAATGTCGAATTACCCGCAGTGTGGTACTAATCCTGTATCCTTCTTCATCAGGCATGACCGATTTACTCTCCCAAATACCCCACCATTGAATATCCGATTGAACGTAATAAAATATCTGGGTAATGAGATGACTTCACGTTCCCCGCACACGCCGAAACGGTTTAGATAACGTTTATCTCGCCAGGAGAGCATTTGTGAGGTTTGCAGCACCGATCAAGCTCCCTCTTCACCCTTCAAAAGAAGGCTACTCTCCCCTCCTACGCAGATTTAGGCTTTCCATTGGATGTTGGCGATTAACCTCTCACTCAAAGCACCTTCATGGGTTTCCGTAGCATTTTAAAATCATCCTGTTTGCTGAAGAGACTGGTGGACAAAATGATACCACACCTTGAGTTGTCTCATTTCGATCCAAGTCAGCTTACTTATCGAGTCTACGAGCCTGTTTTGCAGCTTAATACTAGAGCATAAGTTAAAACCATCTCTACAACACAGTGGATGCATTTGATTAATATAAGCAGATCCCCAAAAAAACTATTGCATCTCAGCAATCAGTAAAAGATATAAAGGATAAAGAGGATGTGCTCGCCATTTTATAGGCAATATTTAAGTTGCATGGATTTGTTCTCAGAAAATAGATAAAAGGTTACACTGATAATAAAATATTTTAAGCCGTACCAATTTCTGTTAATTACCTACGAGAATGATTGAATGCAAGTTTTAATGAATTAGTACCTTTCTAGTTACTTTAAACTGATTTCATTTCCATTGCATTGAAAAATAAGGTTAATATTTAGCTTAATGCAAAATCAACAATTCGCGATATAATGGGAAAGTCCAAAAAAATAAAAGTTTTCTAATGAGTATAAAAATAAAAGCAAAGATGAAATTATTTTTTTAATGATGACTGGAACCCAGTTAAAACTGAATATGCAGACAGAGATGACTGAGAAATGGCGTAGTTATAAGAAATAAACATGGTAAATGAAGATAAAAAATTGTTAATAAAAAACCTTGCAATATCAGGCCGTGCATTGCAATGAGATAGAAAGTGAAGTGGGAAAGAACTGAGACATAATTAGGAGAAGAAAAAATTAGCAATATGATAGAAAAAAATACATACTAGGTGTACAATACATACTCATGCTACCACAAGCAGCGGACCAAAAGTTAAAAAAATAAATTTCAAGAATCACAAACCATGCGATGGCAAGCATTTCGCTGCGTTAACTACAAAGTAGACCGCAGTAAGGACACGCAATTATTCCCTTCGTCATTCCTAATTTCTAAAATTCGTCAACACTTAAATAATTCATCCGTGAGAACTTCTTTAATCTCCGTATAATCAAATGTGTTTGTAATAGACGACGCGCGTCAACAGTGTCGAAGAATGTTGGAAAGCATCAGCTTACCTTCAGATTTGGAGAATTCAAGCAGAACCACCGGTATATCACTGCTGGCGTGAGTTATTCGCAGGGTCCAATCAGGGCATCCGATTCGGTTAATCCAAAGCAGAGTAATTAGCTCACTGAAGGTGATGAGAGGACCACGAAAATGGTCGCTCCTTCTCTCATCCTCACTCGGATCGGCGTGCCTCAATATCTTCAGCACACACTTAATGGGAGATTCACTCGTAGCAACGATACTTCAATACACACAATCACACATGATGAGCACACGTTCACAAATAGAATTATTTTCAAGACACTATAAATTACACTGCCTCTACGTTATGCCCTGAATCACCTAAAATAGAGGTACTCACACAATTCTAACACGGAGGCATCTGATCATGTCTTCTCACTAGAAATCGTTAGTGAAAGTCTGAATCACTATCAGAATAATGTTAAAGGAAAATTAAAGGGAATATCCCCAAGTGGGTCAGGATGCCGGCGGGACTATGGGTAAACTAATTGCACTCCCTAGCCGAGCATTTCGATGGCATTTTTTATTCCTAACCGCCTGGGAGGCGAGGAGGAAGGTTAAGGGCGGATTGGAGAATCACAAAAGGGTCTGGGCCCTTCTACCGCGGAAGTTCTTTTCTTCCCAATTATCGCCAGAGAGAGCTCTATGTCAATCAGCCACGATGAAAGGGAATTGACTGTTTACGAGCCGTCACACCAACAGCTAGCTGCGTAAAGATAACAGTAGGAATAGCAGCGACGTCGGGGAAAGCGAGAACTTGAGCGAAATAAGTTTCAAGTGGAGTAAACGTGGACAGATGACGTACGATACGGCGCCTTGACGAGGAAGGAAGAGCCGTCAAGTGACAACAGCCAGCCAGGCGGCGGTGTGGGAGGAGGCTAGCCGGTCGAGGGCTGCTTGACTCACCGCCGATCCCTTTCTCTCTCGCCGGGCCGGTCTGCCGGTATTGAGTGAACTACAGAACCAAAGAAAGCAATCAGCATATATATGCCAAAGGATATGCCGCACTCACTCTCGTCCTAGGCAAATCCCTACTAAGGTCAATGACAAAACATAAGAGTTCATTTAAGCTCCCTTGTGCCTACGGCACTTAGTTACGGGAGTTAACTTCTGCCGAAGCACGAAACACCATCTTCCGCCACGAAGGAATGCTGAGGTCCTCAAACAGAGAATCACGATGAAAAACCAATCGCAAATGGTTGATAATATGGGATCAACGATCGCCAAATACCAAATCACTTCCAAAGTACAGGCACACGTCGTAGACGTACGTAAAATTGATGAAGGTGGACGCAGAACAAATTGATTTGACGATCAATCGTCTCTTAACACACACGCAGAAGATCCAAATCCGACGAGACCACTTCACACATCTTGGGTGCTCAGAAAGGAGCCCATACACGAACGAACACAGAAACGGTTAACACACGCGGCACAAGTTTAAGAAGCAGTTGTTACGCCGGATGTGTCGCCATAGTTACGCGGATAAACAACTCGGAAGCACAACGCAGGGAATCTACTCGAACAGCACACACGGGAAACGAAATCGCACACACGAAGACGATCCACACACGAAACAGGACTTAATTTAGACGCGATAGATTTAACACCCCGTCCGATTCCGACAGAAGATGTAACTGTGTGATTTATGGTCCTCTTTTTTTTGGACACGCTACGATAGGGTGATGGATTCAAATCCGGGAGCACGCGTGTCGATCGTCTGCCGAAACGGGCGAATAGAAGCGCGAGGGACAAACGGGATCGCCTGCACGAGGGACGCAGATAGGGGGACGCGTTATACCTTCACCGGACGAAGGTTGGGATTTGACTGCGGGAGGAGTGGCAAGGCCCCGGAGCGAGCGTGGCGTACTTGCTTGTTGCTGCGACGGGAGGGGGTGGATCTGGGCGGGCGGGGAGGGGAGGCTATGGATGGGACGAGAAAAATCGGAGGGGGGGGGGGGCGAGAGAGGGGAAAGTGTTTGGGCGGCGGCGGGAGGGGGGGGGGGGTACAGGAGGAAGCCGTTTCGAATGGGTGTAATTGAGAGAGGGAGGAGGGGGGGGGGGGTGGAGAGGATCTTCATCCAGTCTGCTCCGCGGTAGCTTATATCTCGGATTTTCAAGGCCTCGGGAATGACCCGAATGATGGCCATAACTTATTAAGTCCGCGGCCGCTCATAACCTATAAATACATTTGAAGAGGGGGAGCCAGTGAGTGATATATTGATGGAGGCATACCTCGTAGGATTATGACAGCCTCCCTAAATAGTGTTTTAACAGCGGAGACGAAAATTAAGTGACCAAGATTCCAAAAGTCGGAAATATAGAAAACCCTGAAATAAATTTATAGCGCAAAAATCACTTTATTACCCCAAAACAATGTCAGAAAAAGCATAAAAAGGAAAATTGTAGGACGCATAAATTTAGCCTGCCCGCAATTCTCTCGAGTCAATCGAATGCTTCCGATTCAAACAATGGAACTTCGATACTAATTCAAGAATTGAGTTCAATCGCTATTCGTCAAATACGCGTAACTGAATTAATACTCACCTTTAAAGTGATGAAAATACGGTCTGAACTGAAATATTTTAATGAATATGAAAACATGTTTTTTTTTGCATTCTAAAGTTCTCCCTCCGTGCACACTCAAATTGAGTCGTAAAATTCTTCCAGGTACACACAGAAGACAATTTGTAACTAGATCTGTTAAAAATATACATAAATCTGGATTAAATGCAATATTCAATGTGTTATCAACGAATCTACGCTCGGCCAAAAGTATGCCATTTTTATAACGTAATTAAGGTGGTTTGAGCGAGATAGTTCCCTAGTCATAATGGAGACCATATTCAAATTTTATTTTTTGATTTTAGCATCTTTAAGAAGAATGAAATAACTATTGTAATATTAATGGCGCAATGATATAGTTATATATGACCAAAATTCTCAGTAATTAAATAAATAAAGCTACATAAGTCTCTAATTTGACTCATTTTTTTCCCGTCATACGGCTGAAAACTCTTCAAAACAGCAGGTTTTTTGCGATTCTGTAAAAAATACTGTGGTAAGTAATAGATTATTTTTTATACATAGTTGAGAAAACATGCAACCTACACATTGTCAGTTTTTTGAAGAAATCTAGGTGTTATAAATTCCTATTTCCTTCAATATTCTCCCTCTGGAGCGCACAGCCATAATCTATCCCATGTTAAACAGTTTGTATTTTGAGGCAAATTGCTCGAAAAGTAGTTTGGCAAGGGGTTGATATTTTGATATCATTGGAAAGATGTGAGTTTTTTCTTAAAATGAGGCCTAATTCAACAACTTTTAGGTGAAGTGATTTTTCGCATACAAACTACCTTAAGGATCGTAATGTGATCAGCAGAGATATCAAGTTAGTGAGTGTGTATGCGCATGCATGTGCATGTAAAGTCAAAAGTTTGCGTAAATATAGCTACTTGAGCAGAAAAAATGGAGCTTTTTTTAAATTTGGCGCAATTGTTTTTGTTTACACCGTATAAAAAAAATTTTGACTTCGGATTCATAATAACCTAGCAAAAAAACCCCTGGGTACTAAATTTCACGGGAATCGAAACATAATTTGTATTTGGACCAACTTTTTCCCATTTCAGGCACGCCGGATAATAGGTATCTTAGAAATTTTTCATTCTTTAAACAAACTTGCTTGGTGGTAACTTTGTGGTATTGCATGATATAAATTCTTATTCAAACCTTTACCTAACGAGAGATGTTTCCTCACTCTCACACTGTTTCAATGGATTACCATCATCAAGATAACCAAGATATAAAGATATGAGACCCAAGCACCTGATGATGATGATGATGATAACTCATTGATACCCTGGTCGTGTGTGTGTGAGAAAATATGTCGTTAAGTAAAAGTTTGAAGAGAAATGTATATTAGTTAATTTTTTATTGTAAATTAATACCTACAATTTTCCCACTGTTGCTAATGGCTATTAACCGATCCTTAATCCTCGTGACCACGCCAATGCTCAAAGTATGCGCAACGCCTTTTAGATAATTATTCATTCACTCATTATAATAAAGTTTTATACTTTTCTACACTTTTTATTTTTTTAAACACGCTACGCGTTTCACTAATTTAAAAAAACGTTGACCTTTCTCAAAACACCATCCTTTGATTTCACTGTTTTTTTGCCAAGCATTGTATGTAAATTTTTGTTGTTATTATTTTCATTTTAATATTTTTTTAAACCTTTCTTTTAATTTTTGTAATTTTTTAATGTAAACCTTTCTTCAAAATCAAATTTAATGTTCTGTATCTCACAACGACAGCAATGTAATATATGTAAACAAAATACGATAAAATCGACAGGGTCCCGTACTTTTAATACCTCGGGGAATTCATTGAACCGACAGGCCTTGAGAAGATCTCACAGCAGAACCGTCTCCAGAAAGTCAAGAAAGCATTAGGGTCAGTTCAAAACATCTATAACAAAAAATTCATGTCAAGATAAACAAACATTCGGCATTACAACACTGTCATAAAACCAGCAGTCCTTTACGCAAGCGAAACACTGACACTCAACAGAAAACAAAAACTGGAAGAAATAAAAAAGCAAGAGAGGAAAATCATCAGAAAAATCCTAGGAGCAAGATATACACAAGACGGTTACAGGCTACAATCAATCAAAACAACAGAAAAATTTCCAAACATTGGATGTGACATTAAGAAAAGAGGAATGAGATTCTTTGGTCATCTCAGTAGACTACCAGAAAATCGATTGATAAAAAAGATACTAGATTATGTAACCTCACTTAAGAATTCAACACCTTGGCTAAAAGAACTTCGAAAGGATCTCAAAAACGCGAACATATGTGCAACAGACATTTTAGAAAGAGACACCTTCACACACAAAGAAAAAAAATGGGAAGTTAAATCAGAGCAACCAAAGGAGAAACAATATAGACCGAAGTGGTCGGAAGAACGAAAACAAGCCCACTCGGAAGGAATGAAAGCCTATTGGAGCAACAAGAAGAACCCGAAGAAATCTTTATTGAGTTGTTTGCTTAACGTCTTCCATTATTGGGAGAATACGCTAATAATAATAATATATGTAAATAAACTACTACACCAGACGATGCCATAAAATTGGTGAAACGCGTAGTGTGTTTAAAAAAATAAAGAGTGTAGAAAAATACTAAACTTTATTATAAAGAATATTAAAAGTTTCTACAAAGTAGAGCCTGAAGCTGTGAATTGTATTCATCCACTCATTTATGAAGGCCAAATTAAAACTTTACGAAGGAATAAAAAAATGCCGAAATGCGCTGTAGAAAATCACAAAGTGGTAATTTCCCTTCAAATAATTATAAAAGTTAAGCAGTCCGCTGCTTGTGAAGGCTATTAGGAATTGAAGACTAATAAAATTAGTTTGTCTTCCACATTTGTTGATTTCTATCGTTATAAATAAACGTTTTTATAGTAATAAAAGCGATCATTGACTATGTTTTTCCGCCAGCATTCGCGGAGAAAACATAGGGATACGTGTATCAACTTCCTAAAACCCTGAAACGTTGCCTTTGATTAATGCAATGTGTGATTGCATGTTTACAGCTACGGAAATTGCCTGAAAACAATGGATCTAAACCAGACGCTGTATATGCATTTAATAAATTTCTTCAGGGTAGATAAATCGTCATAATTGACTTAATTTCATTCCATGCATAATAATTATTTAAAATATCGTTATTATCACAGTGAGCACATTCTTCAAATGCAAATTCGTCGCCTGATTTCCTAAACTAATGGACGAGGAACGGCACCTTGATTGTACTGCAGTGGCAAGAAGCTCGTCAGTATGTAATATGTGCTCGTTGCTGAGTTTCAAGAGTGATAAATACCATAAAATATTGTTTTTTAACTTAAATTAGGTCATGTTTAGAACTCTCCTCCAAAACTGTGCAGAGAAGCAGAATTGATCTTTAAGTAGTCATAATTAAGTATGAGATTTAAGAAGGTAGGTACGTTGATTATATTGTATTTTTAAGATGCGAAATAAAACTTCCTCAGCGAGTGAAGGGTTTCGCCAGGTGCCAGATTCACTACTATATTCACCACTAAAAGTTTCTTGATCATAGCATGCAATAAAATTATATTGGCGATGGACTCGTGCCCTGAATATAATCATAAATACCTCAGAATGGACGCCGATTCTTCGATTTTATTCCCATCACCGTCTCTTAATGTACTGAAATCCCATTGCGAGGGCGTTATTGCTATTTCTCCAAGGCCACTGCGAGGGTATCAAGTTTTATTCAATAAAGCCAATCAATATGTAACAAAAGTCACATTTTTACATTTTAAAGGAATTGTTTCTCTCAATTTCAGTAGGTACTCAAGACATTTTGGAACCAGAAATAGAATGAGCGAGGTTGGTTCTTCGTGTCGAGTAAATGTTATCAATTTATTGAAAAAATTATATATAACATGAATATTGTTGCTAAGCAACGGATGTTACACAATTCTGAAGTCATGCTTATAGTTGCCTCACAATCTAGTAAAACGTTTTTGCCCTTAGATCTATATTAATCATCAAAATAATTTTTCAATATCAGTGTTACGGATGTTCCAAATACGTGATGTTCTTATAAAAATACGATCACCACTGCAATTGACAGATTTTTCGACAAAGAATATCTAAAAAAAAGTAGTAAATAACTTTTCAGCCATGAAAATTAAAAATGAATATATTTTTCAACAATATTTCGAAATTGATTACCGTAAAGTTTCAAAAAACATTTCTCTCTCGGATTAGCTAAGAAGTAAACAAGGTTCTTGAGATGTTTTAATAGTTCTGTATCTCCATCTGAAGACATTCATTCAAGTTTCATAACATTCAAAGAATTAATTCTAAGGCGTTTCTCCAATTAATTGTGATGAATATGACTGACTTTAAAGGCTGCATGTGTGGCCCATCCGTTATCTTAATAAATGAACACGGAATAGGACATCGTCACAAGGAAAATGTATTCTAGACTTTGGTCATAAGAAACAGTGACGGTCATTGCTATTGGAAGGGATGTTTTAATTACATGCATTTGAGCTTCGTTATTTTTAATCATTGCTGGTATTTCGCCCTGAAGAAAATAAAAATATAATCCTTTAGTCAAATTATAGCCCTAGTCTCAAGGTAGTAGGAGTGTGTTGTCATATTTTAAATACATCAAATTACGTGTCAATCAAAAGTCGCTCGATCTAATTCTACTTCCGCAATACACATCAGTGCATCAGTATCTTTCGACTAAACTATGATTAAACACTTTTCCTCCAAACCTAACTTCCCTTCGGTCTTTATTCACTACATCTGAGTTCAATGATATTTTGAATGCTCTAAAATCTGGGAAAAAATCTTTATTCGTAACATTTTTCCATACGTGAACTCGCCTTTCAAATCAGACCCACATTGGCGTACATGGACATGGAGTCGTATCGTTTGCCGGGTGATCCATTCCTACGCTTTTTATTGGAAGCTGTGGCAGCGGAAAAAACTGAGTGAAGGCAGGCAATAACTAGCTCGGGAAAAATAGTGATTCGGATCATGCATACTTTGCCCGCCAAATCCGATATGAAGATTCTTCATTCAAATCAAAATAAAATTTCAGCAGCCAATTAGGAGAAAGCTTGCAGTGTATTTCTTTCTCTCTTCGATTACCTTTTCGCTCCCGCACATAATGTAGGACTTATTTTACATATAAGTTATAAAGGACTATGGTTCGTCCGGTATTAGAATATGCAACTGCAGTGTGGGATCCTCATATAAAAACAGATATTATCAAGCTGGAGAAAGTACAAAGGAAGGCAGCCAGGTATGTTTTAGGCAGGCACAAAAGGTGTGACAGTGTCACAGCCATGCTGGAGTATCTGGGTTGGAAACCTTTGAAATTAAGGAGGAACATAAACAGGTTGTGCGGGATATATAAAGCAATTACAAAAGAACGGGCTTGGGAGGAAATCAATCAAAGGCTAGACTCACCCTGCTACATAGGAAGAAATGACCACAGGTACAAAATTAAATGTAGAAAGCAGAAAACGGATATCTTGAAGCAATCTTTCTTAAATAGAGGTATAAAGGAGTGGAATGAGTGACCTGAAGTAATTTTTGAGATCTTTCCTGCCAACGTAAAAGTGTTCCTCGATTCTGTAACGGTTTATTTGGAAGTGTTTTGAAAATTTCATGTGTATTTTCTTATGCTTATGTTAATGTTACCACCAGGTGATTGCCTACTTGTAACGTTTTGTAATTATATTAAATAAATAAATAATAAATATAATACATGTTAACCCTGCTGTTCTCTTCGGGTCATTATGACCCGAAACGAAATTTAGTTCAGCATAAATTTTTTTTGACTAAACTATATGACTCTGTATTTCGTGACTTTGTTGTTGCTTGTATTCCACATTTCCTAAAGTATGAAAATTGGTAATTTGATATTTTTTTATTTCTCAAAACAAAAAAGTTACAATCGTGCTCCTTGGGTCAATATGACCCGGTCCTTTTGGTAACCAATTCCACATACTTTTTGGGTAATTTCTTTGGGGGAATACGTTTTATGCCAGTCGTATATTGTTTTGTAGGCAACATGCACCACGGGAGATGCCTATTGCTGGCAGTTCGACTCATTTGAAGACAGACTAGGGTTGGAGGGACCAATCGTGGTGAGGGTGTCGTGATTAGCAAGAGTGTGGGACGCAGTCAATGTATGGGTGGCCAGACAACGAAGGCGTGAGGGTGGTCGTCAGCATAAAGTAAGAGTTTGGCACATTCCTCCTCCATTCTTCGTAGGCTCATAGGAAATGTCTTCTTTGTGTGGTGTTAGTTTTTATTTGGGGCTGACTGCCGTTGAAGTTCCCTTTCTGCTAGACACGTGTTCCGCCTCGAGGGGAGAGGTAATGGGTGCCATCCGCAAAGTAGTGACACTCGAATGCGTCAAAGCGACACAGTTTATCCACAAAGTAAAACCTCTTCGAAAGGGTAGGTATGCAGTTGAGGATTGGTGAACTTCTCTCCTCGTATCTTTTGTGTAAAAAGTGTCTTTGAAACTACTAACGTGCCGATTTACAGAGGATATAAATACGGGAACTTGTACCGAATGGCCTCAGTTACGTTTCTTTGACACTCGGTAACGTTGCATTCCACTCTGGAGTTACCAATTCAGTTTTAGTGAATATTGTGTTTGTGGTGACCATGGGAACTCGATTTATTCCTGAAAATGAACTAGTGGTTTTATTGAATGCATCTGACAGTAAGGAGGAAGTTTCTGAAGAAGAGAATCATACGAGTGATGATAGCTTTCAGCCTACCTCGGAGTCAGACAGTGATACTTCTGACAGTCACATTGAAAGGTACAACGTTCAGTCAAAAGACAAAAAAATCACTTGGAGTGAAGAACCCTTTCCCCAGCATGGACGGGCATCATGTGCGAACATATTGAAATCGACACCTGGTCCAACGAGATATGCCATATGCAGGGTGGGTAATGTAAGATTTTCTTTTGAAATAATTTTGAACACTAACTTGAAGGACATTGTGTTGAAAATGTCAAACATTGAGGGTCGAAGGGTATATAGTGACAACTGGGAAGACTTGGATATAATTACTTTTGATGCATACATCGGTATTTTATTGCTGGCTGGTGTTTATAGATCACGTGGGGAATCAACTAAGAGCTTGTGGAACTCAGAAACAGGTAGGGCCATTTTTTCTGCCACAATGTCACTAAAAACTTTCCATTGTATCTCTCGTGTGTTACGATTCGACGACAAGTCCGATCGACGAGCGAGAAGAGCAGATGACAAGCTAGCGGCCATAAGAGATTTTTGGGAGCAATGGGTGGAAATTCTTCCAAAGTTGTACAATCCTGGTGCTAATGTTATTGTTGATGAGCAGCTTGTTGGTTTTAGAGGACGCTGTCCATTCAAGCAATACATTCCTAGCAAACCGGCAAAATACGGGATCAAAATATGGACTCTATGCGATAGTGACAGTTCCTACTGTTTGAAGGCACAGGTCTACACAGGAAAACCACCAGGTGGGGCACGAGAAAAAAATCAGGGCATGCGTGTTGTAATGGAACTGACAAACGAACTAAGGGGCCAGAACGTTATATGTGACAATTTTTTCTCATCGTACATGTTAGGTCAAGCTCTTCTCAAACGCGATATTACACTGCTAGGGACAATGAGGAAAAATAAAACTGAACCCCCTTGTCTATCAAGAAAAGAAGATCTTCACAGCTCAAAATTCTATTTTACTAGAGACACTGCAGTAGTATCCTATATCCCAAAGAAGAACAAAAATGTTGTTCTAATTAGCACAATGCATAACAACAAGGAAATAAGCAACAGAGTAGATAAGAAACCAAAAATGATACTCGACTACAATAGTACAAAGGGGGCAGTTGACACACTGGATCAGCTTATTGCCACGTATACATGCAGGAGAAAAACTAATCGTTGGCCTGTAACTGTATTTTACAACGTTTTTGATACAACAGCATACAATGCTTTTGTACTGTGGATAGAAATTAATCCCAACTGGAACAAAAATCTTCTCCACAAGCGAAGAATATTTCTCGAGGAGCTTGGAAAACTTCTTGTTACACCTTACATTGAAGGCAGAAAGTGGATGCCACGAAATGAACCAGCAATGGCTATTGTTAGAAAGATACAAGCTGCAGATCCAGCACAAGGTCCTAGTAGTTCTAAACAAGCTAGCAAGAGGGCTAGATGCAAGTTTTGTCCCTCAAAATGTGACAACAAAACACCTGTGAGTTGTTCAAATTGTGGCAAGCATGTTTGCAAGGTTCACGTAACATATTATTGTCCAGAATGCCAAAATTAATGCATTAGCAATAATTTTTATTCAATATTTTACTGTCCAGAGTGTTACTTCTAATGATTTATGAGAATTTTGTATTCACCATATTTTTTTCCACAATGTCTAAATGAATGAAAATCAGTATTTCGCATTTGACATACTAATTTCCTGAGTGTTCATTCTTATGCATTATCAGTATTTTGTGTTCAAAAACTCATTGTCCCGAATGGGAAAAGGAATGCAGTATCCATATTTTGTTTTCAAAATATTATTTTCCAGTATGTCACAAGTAATGCATTATCAATCTTTTACATTCAACATATTATTGTCATGAGTGTTCATCGTATTGCGTTGTTTGTATTTTGTATTGAACATACTATTGTCCACAAGATCAAAAGTAATGTATTTCCAATAGATTTTATTCAATATACTATTGTCCTGTAAGTAAGAAGTAATGTTTTATTAATACTTTGTGCTCTATCTATAAACTGGTACAGTAACATGCCTGGATTTTCATAGGAATGTATTAGTTTAAACCTTAAAAAAATTATAATCTATGATTTTATTGTACTTAAAAAACTAAATTAGACGTATTAAACTAGTAAAAATAACATTTCGCATTTTATTTTCACTGCTTTCAACATTTCTGCATACTGGGTCATTATGACCCGAAGGAACATGAGTGTACGGTAGTTTTAAGGGAAACAGCAGGGTTAAACATTGTCTACTACATGAAAGGCTACGCGAATGTACGTATGATTCAGTTGCTAGTCGTAGTGATTCAGATGTGCGCCAATAGATGGCCACCAAGCTTTATCACTTGTGACATTTTTTAAAAATAAAAATGGATCCTTTTTCGATCGGGTATAGTAGCGAGCAGGAGCTTCATTAGGTACCCTGCAAACGCAAGGCGCAAGTTGCGGCCAACGACTGATGGCGGCCATTTCTGACGACTGCGAAAAGTTTCGCGCTATAGAAAATCTCGAGACTCTTATGCGCATGCGCGCTCATTTTCGCGATAGTGAAATATAGAGCTTATATAAGTTTGGGTTGGCTGGGTACGAACGTACTTTGCAAATGCTATCCGCTGAGGTAGAATTTATCCTTGAGTATTCTTCTTTCTGACTGGTAGATATTTGAACAGACCTTATCCACGTTCCCCATTTATAGATATCTTTTAACTTTCCTGTACAATTCCTGCTCACCATCAGGTCTCATTTATGTTCCTCATTCCATCTGTTTCTCCTAGTGTCATCCAAAGTTCCCATTCTTCTTTTTCCCCGTCCATGCCTCCCCAGCGTTCTTGCTCCAACGCCATCATCAACATTCCTCCACCTCACAACACGTCCGCCGTCCGCCACCTACACCATCTTCACCACCAACTTCCATTCCTCTCAGATCATACCCAACACTTTGGGCGCTTTCAACTCAAGTTGTTGAAGTAATGCGCACATCGGAACAAAATATCCGCGCACTTTAGTGCACATGAACGGCGTTGAATAGAACGATATGTGCGAAATGTTTTGTAACCTGCCGGTGGGTAGCACTCTGTGGTTGAACAATAGTCACGGCCGAATTTTTTGTGTAAATGTGTCGATTTCGTTAAAAATAACGATTAAGGAGGAACCTGCGCCCTGAATTACTGTCTTCATAAGAAGAATTAAATATCACCTGATGGGGGAATTTAGGATTAATATATCATTTTATTTCGAAGAAATCCAAATACTCGATTGGGTTATGTTGCTCAGAAAGTAAACTAAAAAGTATGAATTTTAAGAACCTCATGTAAGTCAGTGGTTGTGTTGCATCTAGCCGTTGCTGTTACTTCGACGTATTATGATTTTTAGATTAAATTTGTGACTGTACAGAAGAATTATTAATTTTATGGCATAAAAACCCGAAAATTCTATACAAATTATCCAATATTGCGGTTTTATTCTTATTGTTATGCGTAATAACATCAATAGTTAGCACATGGCAACTCTGAGACAGGCTGTAAACAAATGAGAGATACACTGCCCATGCCTGTAGGTGTCCCGGTTTCCTGCGGTCTGTGACTGCGAACTCGGTGACGAAGTGTTAGAAATTGGTTGATTTTTTCATTAATTCATTCATTTCTTTATTAAATTTTCTTTTACTTTCGTCGTAGTTCCCATTTCCTCAGTATATTAAATTCTCTATTACGTACTCTTTTATTTTCTTCGTAATTCGTATTAGCATCTGTGCATTGCTTTCTATTTCACTTTTTCTTTTTACTTATCTTCATATTTACTTTCATTTACGCATCACGTCCACTCATTAATCACATGCATCGTTATTTACCATTTTTGGTACATCATCTCAAAAGAAATTTCCGTGTGTTCATTTCCTGCAAGGGATAAAGTAACTTAAAGTGAAGAATGAACATTGCAGTATAAACCTTCCTATAACGTTGCGATTTTAACCTTACCACATCATAGTGATGTTAACTTCTTTTTTCACTAAAGGCAAGGGTAAATCCAAAGTTCGGATGATTCGTGGCTCTCTTCCTGGAAATTTATGCTACCTAGTTTTTTCCACTGTCTGAGACCCGGTTTTCTTTTAATCCTCAGTATTCGATCAAATATTCATTATCTGGTTTCATGATCCTACAGCCTGTTCTTATTATCGTAATCTAGAAGAAATGTTAAGTTCATGCTTATTTGTATGAGTATCTTGAATAACATATAACGCTAATGTAATCGAGAAAAGCTGTGCATCCATTGATTGATCGTGCAAATAGTTTTAAAAATGAAATTATCCATCAACGAAGAAAAGTTTTAAAATTCTGAATTTATAGATTTGAACATTTTGAAATTACGTAGTTTAAAGCCTTCAATAAAGTTACGTACGCAGTAGTAAGAACAGGCATAAATATAACAAAAGCCATTGGCAACGATAATTACTGAGAACCGCCTTCTATGTATGCTCTCGTTGATATTTATATTGAAAAATGTGTACTTGAATTCAGTGCTGCCAAGCATTATGCTTTGAAAATGCGTTATTCAATTTATGAAAATACCATAAGGATTAAAATACATTCAGTCAACTTGAATACTACGCAGTATTTCATATTTTACCTCCAAGCAGTTTCCAACGTTGCCACACTGTTCGCAGCGAGTCGGCTCCTTGCTCGGAGGAAAACCGGAAGTATGTTTTTAAAACTTTGACGCTGACGCTAACTTGCCGATGGCCTAAGCTGAAAAAAATAAATTGTGTGCCTAGATATCTTTTGCACGTTATACTAGTTTTTTAATGATATTTTTAGGGCCAAACTTGAGATACATAATGTTATGTGAATGGAGGTCATCGTTCTGCCATTAAGACAATGCATTTCAATGTAAAATTCCATCATTTTCAAACCTATATATCTTCATTAAATGGCCGATGACATAGTAATATTTTGACACCAATCGATAGGAGAAATCATGGACAAAAATATATGTCAAAATCAGGGCAGGTTTTCGGGCATGCCTAAAATGATGGTTCCTCCTTAAAATCGTTAACATTTTGTCATTAAGTAATTAAAAACTTTAAAATATACATGTTTGCCGTTTTTACTAAAAAGCAACAAACTTGACAACAGTCACGCATGCCATAATCGACGTTCTTTTGCATTTTTGCGCACATCAACTTTGCTTCCGATCTGTTATGAAATGGGCTACCTAGTGAACAGGGTCTGAATCAATAATGGAAGGCAAGTGCGCTGTTGTGTTTTGCGAAGTGATTAGCGCACTATTATGCTAATGGAAGTCATCCTTTCTCTTTCTTAACACCACAAACTCATCGTTCTTCTCCAAACTCACATATAAAGTGCCTCCAGGCATCGTACATCATATTTCCCCAAATATCAAGTTTT
The DNA here is from genome assembly GCA_963573305.1 of Pyrrhosoma nymphula. NCBI lineage: Eukaryota > Metazoa > Arthropoda > Insecta > Odonata > Coenagrionidae > Pyrrhosoma > Pyrrhosoma nymphula. Next base: position 14,068,032 of record OY754329.1, read on the forward strand.
CGACCCATTCAGTGCTATGCTCCATGCTAGAGTGTTCAGCAGTCCTTTATTTATGTATTTTCTCAGAGCCCCCATCATCGATTCCCATCTCTTCGAAAATACATCCTGGGTCACGACCGTTCTACATCTGGTGTCCATACTTCTAATTCAATTTTCCTCAAATATATACTCCATATCTAAGCACGAGAACTGGTATTAAAGCACCAGCTCTATCTTATTCATTCCCGCCCTCATGTCCAGCTCAGTCTTTTTGCCTTTTTTAAGAAAATCTCACTATATTCATCTTCTCATGATTTATCATCATCCCATGGTGTTCAAGTAAAACCCACAGCAGTGTCCTCGGCGTAGCAAAACCCTACTATTTTTCTTTTTCAAGGCTTTAAGCGTCTTCATTCTCCATCTCTTTCAGGCATTATATCAGAACCACGCAATCGGAATTTCTGTCAGCAATGCAAAAATGGGAAAATCAAACATTTTTCTTAAGGGAACGTTTCCATAATTTAAGGATCAGTCAAAATGAGTTTTAGGTCAAATTGTTAAATGGAATATTTTTTTCTAAGATAATCATGCTTCACAAAATTGATGTTAAGCATTTCAAATGGCACAAGGTAATGCATCGGCTTCGTTGGGCTGCGACAAAAAAATTGCTTTTCAAGCAGAAAGAAGCTTGAGTAATTTCATACTTCTTGTTTAAATTCCATATATGAAGTACTGTTTAGTTAATGATATTAAAAAGGTTACACGCATTGTACCTACTGCAAGTGCAGAAAATATGTTAAACATATATTCACACATAATTTAACAAATTAGTTAGTTAAATGTCCCATTTCAGCAATACCATGTAATGTCCCATTACAGCATTAGCGGAAAACCATTATATTACAGTCAAAGGAGAAAAAAAATCGATAACCTGGGCAATGTGCAAGGGACATTGAAACAGGAAGTTAGCAACGCAAATAACTGCCTTTATGCATAAACATCTCTGAGAAAACTTGTCAGTCATAATTAAAAATTGTGCTTCCAAAGTTATAGTCAGCAAAAGTAAAAAATGTTTCAAATTCTCATTAAAAAGCATGAATCTGGTTTCTCATTAAATTATAATTTTATAATTTCGTCTCTGAATTATTTACTTATCAAAGGCTGGTTAGTTTTTCTACACTGCAATGAGTATTGTACATCTAACCTTATTCAGTTTGAAGACATTGGGACTTCAACAGACAGCGCATCCATTTGCTACAAGTACGCAATAATATCCAAAACAGGCACGTGGATATTCCAAAACAGGCCCCTGACATTCAATTACACCATTAACTCAATTCCCTTAAACAGAGTGACAGCTATGAAAGACCTAGGTGTTATAACCGACCAAAAACTAAATTACTCCGACCACATTCAGACTGTAAAAAGTAAGGCAATGTCCCTATTAGGCCTTCTTTACCGCTTCACGGAAATAAAATATCCCGGAGCACTCCATTCCTACTTCTCAACAATTGTTCTTCCCGTAGTATCATATTGCTCCCCAATATGGTCCATATCAGCCCCGACTAATCTAAAATCCCTTGATTGTATCCCCCATTTCTTTGCCAAAATAGTCAAACACAGAGTCCCACATTTCCGCAATATGTCCTCAAATGCTACTCTGTCTTCTCTTTCCATTTCTAATATCCAAAACCACAGACTTAAAACTGATTTAAAACTCCTTCACAACACCCTTAACTCGACCATTGACTGCCCTGAACTGCTTTCTCTCTTCAACTTTAGGATACCAACTCGATCCACCCGCACGCATTCACTACTCCACCTGCCTATTCCTAGGATATCACTCACCCAGCTCTCACCTTTATTTCGCCTCTCCTATACCTTCTTAATTCACTCCCCCACACTGTGGATCCTTTTTTTATCATGTAACCATTTAACCACCTAGGCTATGTCCCATCTGTCAACAAATTAAATATTTTCCCTTTCCATGTTGGGCTCAGCGTTGTCGATTTTTATGTTGTTATTGTATTGTTGTCCTCTGTCATGTTTATTGTTAAATTTTTCACTTTAAATTGGCGCTACTGCTGTATGTGAACAATGTTTTAAATAAATAAATAAAAAATATGAAATCATGAAGCACAGGTGGACATACCCGCAAAAAATTATATATTCAATTTCTGAGAAACAGATATGTCGGTGGAGCAAGATTTATTGATTCATCGATAATTTTAATGATTGAAAATTTTAATACCGCGACCGCTTACGAATTTTAATGTAATTATAAAAGTTTTCCTCTGTTTAATTCATGTGATGGTTTCCATGATATCCACTCCCGGAAAAATTTACAGTTGCGAAACTTATTTTCCTAAATAATTTTTTCTCGAATCTAGCAGTGTAAAGCTTGCATAAATTTAAGTTTTATTCTAAAGGGAATATATCAAGATAGTAATTTTCTCATACTGAGCATGAATGCCTTTGGGAAAACGTTACTATTCTTGATGAATACAGAAAGCTATGCTGAATTATCACCCCAATTCATAAGTTATTTTTGGTTTAATTTTCAAACGGTTGAAAACTGCTTTAAAATGATAATGAAAGTCATTTAGGGCCGTATTTATAGTCGTTACCTAGCAGTCCCCCAGCCCCTAGCAGGCTCCTTCGTCAAAAATTGTATTTATAGTCGGATTTCCACCCCCAGCAGCCCCCTTAGCCTCTCAAAATTCTGGCAGGAGATGCATGCTCCACCAGGGGCCCCCTTATCGAAAAAATAGAACAATATTTGTAAATTAACTAACTCAAATGGTTGTGCATAACGTTAAATTAATAATTCCTATCTTTGGTGCTTATAAAACAACGGTAAGATTTGTTCTTAATCAATAAAAATCTGATATGACGCCGGACTCATTCCACGGATGTTCATAGTGTTGCTATAGTGGCCTGGAATCAACATATACAACTATCCCCATTTGCTTTGAATTGAGTTTATTGTGGCTTCACCGTGATCTTTAATGAAATATAAATTTGATTAATATTGACACGAATTGTATTTTTGTTCAATAACAAAGTATTGCAAGTATTCATTCAGTACACAAATATAAGTATCAATTCATTAATTTTCATCTCTTTAGTTGTCTGTTGATTTTAATTACCTTGAACTGCTCTGTCTGACATTTTCAAGATGAATAAATTTGAGGAGTTCGCCAGAAGATGGGAAGATATATATGAAGCGTTAGCAAGATTACCCAAGCGCTATATTAGGGATGGGCACAATCCCATGGAATGTTTCAGTGATAGTGAGTTTTTGTGTCGTTACCGCTTTTCGAAGGAAATAGTTTCGGGATATTTATTACCAATCGTGTGTCCTTCTTTGATTAAAAACATTTATCCAGCAGAATGTAATTTCAACTGGAGCCATATTCGCACTAGGAATGTCGTCGAGAGGGCTATTGGCGTCTGGAAGCAGAGGTTTCCATGCCTTAGAAGAGGTCTTGCTAATAATTTAAAAACCACTGTGGCTGTAATTTGTGCAACAGGAGTGCTGCATAACATTGCTCTGGCCAAAAATGTGGCTATGACAGAGGATGAAAATGCAGAAGAAGACCCGAATGGGGACGTTCTTCATCCTCCAATGCCCATTAATGAGCGTGGTGCTAATGCAAAATAAAGAAATTTATTTGACAAGCTAATTTCAGAATTAAATTGCCTTTGGATAACCTTAATAAGACCACTCTTCATAGGAATTCCCGATAAGACGAAAGCTCACCTTTACCAATATCAATATATAATACTAATCCACCCAGGCTAATTAGGTACACATTTTAAAAAAGATTTCCGATTGAATGGTTTTACTAATCTCATGCGATGATGTTTGACTCATAAATCAATACCTAATGGATAGTGGAAAATTCAAATAATTATCAACTAAAATCATTGATATAATTTGTATATTATTAACATATTTATTAATAAATTGCGCTCTTCAGTATGGTGGGACAGTGGAGATTACATATTTTCTGCCTTTTCTTGTGCCAGCCTTAATTCGGCAAGTTCCCTATCTGCCTCGGCCTTCATCCTTAAATTTTTGAACATCAGCCACTCCTCTTTAGCTGCTAGCACTTCCACCTGGACAGACAGAGGATTTTCTATCATGTGTCTATCAGGACCTCCCCCAGTACCCATTCTGTAGCGCATTTCTTCTGCCTTTTCTTTTTTGTAGTTCGTCTCAGTTTTTCCCAGCATCTACAGAATGAAAGAGAAATTATTCAAGTGATAATTATCAACAACATTTCTTCACTTAGGTGTGTCTCAATTATTTAATTTAATATATTTTTGATAGGTTCATTCATAGATTCATGAAATGCGATGAAAATCGTTTGCCCAAATGGAAGTTCTAAATTATAAAAGAAGTACAATATTAGCTAAGGATAGCACCAACTGAAGTTCAGCCGACAGAAAATGTTGTATCATCCTTAAAATTATGATTTTATTTCATTTTAATATGATTAAATACCTTTCAAAGACTCAGACAAACAGATAAGTAGTTAATTTCCGTTTACCTTTTTAATTGTACCTCGTCCCTCGCAGTGACATCTCGATTTTTCTTGAACTCACAGCATATTTTTTCCCACACTTTCTTTTTCTTGAGGCAGGAAACTGCGTCTGTTTTCTTGCTTTCCGCTATATCTTTATATTTCGCCACTAGGTCGCACAATATCTTCTTCTCCACGCCGTTGAAGCTATTTGCGCGTCGAGCGGCCATGTCAATACTTTTCATGCTGCGTCTGGGTCTTTATTTATCCGTATCCATGTTGATCACGACCGTCACCACTGAAACATTTGAGCTGCGAATTCCATTTCCCGCCGTTTCTAGTCCTTAGTTACCAGATCTAACCCCCAACCATCCCCTACCTAGCAGCCCCCTTAGCTTAGACTATAGGACGCACAATTCAAGGGGTCTGCTGGGTAGGGGATGAATAAGGGGACTGCTAGGTAACGACTATAAATACGGCCCTTAATGTAGTCAAGGGTTTATATACATACATACTTCATAATGTACATACTTGATGCGATTCCCTAAGTTGATTTTATTGGATAGCGATGCAAAATATCCAAAAAGTGACAGTTTTATCGGTTTCCTGAATAAACAATGCTCTTTTAAATGCCTCAGGCATAGCCATTTCGCTTTATCTGTTTATGAGGACCACTAATCGCCCATTAAAACACACAAAAACTCGAAAATATAAAAGCCTCAGCCTCGATGTACGGCCACACAATGACCACATATTAACCTTAAAGCGTTGACCAACATCCAGCGAATCCATTACTCCCCCTTATAGCCTCGCGGTACCATCCTCCAACATTCTTCCTACTCATGAACAAACACCCCTTGCAACCACTCACCAATTTTAGGAATCCTTTTAAGGCAATTTACAGCTCGTGATCCAGCTCTGCAAGCTCCCTGCATCCCCCGTGCTTTTTACAAACTATAACTTCTCGCAGGGCTTTTTCGCTTCGATTGGGATTTCCTGGGCTTGAACGGGGAGAACTAACCACTTATCCAAAAAGTTACAGGGCCCGATCGTTTGCAGACGACTCCTCGCTCACTTATAGGGGAGGAGGGAGAGAGATTAAGGTGGATGGTGGGGCAAGATGCTTAGGAGTTGGATGTCACCATGACAACAGCCTCGCTCTTACTACAGCCTTCTCTTACTCTCCCTTTCTCTCTCTCCCCACATTCTGAGGAAAGGGAGCGCGACGTAAGAAACCTCCTCCAACGTAAGAAGCCTCCTATCTCCTCCGTGGCAGTGAAATCCCAAATGGCATTCTTATTACTCCAGAGAGAGCCTCAGCGAGCACAAGGGATCCTTTTCTTTTATCCAGGAAAACCAAGCAATAATTTTGAGCTGGAATGTGTTTTGGCTACATGACATCATAAAGGAAACGTTTGATATTTATCATTTCATCCATGAATTACGGTCACCAATCGATGGTTAATGTTCTGAATTATCAAATGCAGATATTCCAATTGCATCATCCCATTACTTTCTCACTGCACCTTGATTATCTGTAGGCTAGATTGTGTATATCGAGAAGCATCGTAATGTCCATGTGTTTGTGATAATGAATAACCACTAAGAAGGTCCTGAAATGAGTTGCGGCAACTAAAAACTGACATATCTTTCAGTAATATAAACTGGGAGAAAAGGAAACGGCTCAATTCCGCGTGATTCGAATGTGCGTCTCCGGAGAGGGGAAACAATGCAGCTGAGTGGTTAGATATTCAGTCTATGCGTTCCATTTAAGGTGGTTCCACCGTAAAATGACTTAAATGTCATTTTATTCATAATCTATCTACTTGTAGAAAACGTTGACCTCTATCTGATATGAATAACAAAGTAATACCTTTCCACGCTATTTTATTCTATAATTGAACTTGAAATTACATGGTGTTCAATAGGGGAATGAGAGAAACACGGGGAAAATAGTATTTCTCCATAAAATACAAATGCCATTTTTGCGGAAAATTATTTATAGGAAGAAAATAATCCAGCGAAATTGAATAAAAATGTAATATAGGCATCTTACCACCTTATTTTTCTAGTTATTAGGGAATTACTGCCGTGATTTAAGTCAAAATGTGGTAATTCGTAGGAAATGGCGCTGCAGTCGGTTCCTATGGCTGGAAAAAAGTGCTCATTTAAAATACATTCGTGAAATAATCTCCATATTTTGTACCTTACTATTGGGTTTCTATTGGTAGCGCATTGCATCAGTGAAAGCAGGATTTATTTTGGACAAAATATAAAAAATGTGGAATTTAGTATTTGTTTTGACTCACACAGTCGCGGCGGAACCTCCTTAAATTGATTCCACGTCGGAAAATTAAACGTTCTGCAAAGAACATAAATATGTCGATTCAGTTAAAGTCATGGTAAATAAAAATAAGAAATTAATAAAAACTAAATAAAGAAAAAAAAACAAAAATATACACAACGGCAGGATAAAACAGCTTATGGTAACAATTTAAGTTATAAATTTTAACGATTCCATGACAGTTTATTGAGTAACTTCAAATGAAGAACTAAAGTGAATCCAAAGACTATCTACCTGTACAAGTCTGAATCCTGGAGAGTTGATTGTCTAATTACAATATCTCACGATCACCACTCCTCCCCTCCCGCGGAGCCCTCACACCACCCTCTCCATACCTCTGTGCGCAACGATAGAACTGGATTCGTATGAAATTTGGAAGTTTGCTCTTTTATTATCATAGCCCTATTACAAGGTATTCATGATGCAAATGCTGATTTAAGGTATCTTGCCCGTTTAAACTTTTTCCAATTTTTATTTAATGCTCCGGCGAACAAGCCTCATTATACATTCTTATCGTTGCCATTGTGACCACCTTTCTTGGAGTTTATATTTTTCGGTTCTATTTCTCCCATCATATGGCTTTCGAATATCAATCTTAATATCCGCCTAGGGGGTTATTTTATAATCTCACCTTTTTAATGACTCTTTGCGGAAAGGCGGGAGATCCGTTTCGCTCTCTTAATGATCGGCTCACGAGCGGTTCGTGAATTGTCGAAGCTTCTGTCGGTAGCGCTTTCTTTTGCCGATCTCGTTTATGAAGACTTGAATATACAAACGAGTGCCTGGCAACGGCGACTGCTTACTTCTATTTTTAAACAATTTGCAATATCTTTTTGGGCAGCTTTAGATAACACTACCTTATATTGTAGTAAATCTACCTTTTTACTTCAGTATAATCTTTGCATTCTTCTATAGACTCTCTTCTAGCTTTTAAAATAGACTCTCTCATATTAGGAATTGATAACAAATATAAAGTTTCTTGCATAGAATCATAATCTCCTTCCGATAATATCACAGAATTATTACGTTTTCCTTTTATATACATGGGTTCATGCGTTTTGTGAGTTTCATCAATTATTTTAAATAATTTTGATCTTGCGATAGTTGCTAAATAGATAAACATAGTATTTACCTCATAGAATATAAACACTAAAAGTACCACTTTACGTACACACTGTAAACGCAATTTTTAGTGAGCATTCGCGGAAAAAAAGCTGAAGTACAAAACGTGTATTATCGAGAAGGTGTAAGCCAAGAAGCAATTCAACCTCACAACCGTCTATTAGCGAGGAGCTACTTTAGTAGCGACAAAGTAATCCAAGAATAATGCACACCAAATTACCTAAGGAAAGGCACACGAAAACAAAGGTATCAGCAACATTGTTTGGGAAATATTGTTACGAAATATATACACAGATAATTCAAGCTAATAATAAAATAAGCATTTCAAACAAAGCATACCTTCAAGTGCCCAATATATTGGAGTTGAAAATGCTGAAGTTATTCACGTTTAGCAAATTACAACAATACGATTTAAAATCATTTGTATCTTTCGCGCCCTTGTTTATTTTCCAACTCAAGCTTCGAGTGGAAACTATGGTGGCTCCATGTCACGTTCTTTATGACAGGTGAGATGGAACTAATGGCAGGCGGAGGCAGATGAAACGGATCAAGAGTCGAAAGATACGGATCAGAGCGGATGAATCGTCTAAAAGACCAGCACATGACCGGCAGTTCAGCGCTTGAGATCCGAAGATGGTCACGCCGCCTGGGTGGCGGAGTTGAACTACGAAAAAGTGACATTTTATGACGTATTCTCACTAAAGTGAGATTACAAAATAACCCCCCTCGTCTCGCCCGCCCCACCTCAAGGCCCCAAGAAGGCCCACGACAGTATTGCCTGTGCCAAAGTGGCTCGCGTCTATGCGGAGCTGCGCCAATGTGACTGCGCCAAGGTGAACGCATCAAAGCAAAGTGAGAGACCTTACTTCTCCCTCGTCTGTGCTGACGGAGAGAGTTCATGGAAGGTGAGATCATTTTCTCTCTCTCCATGCGGGACAAGAATGGAGGATGAGAGAGCGCCAATGACATTCCATGAAGGTCGGTGGCAGTCGACCGTTTCTCACACCGGCGACGTATGAGATGCCGACTTAATGAAAGGCTCATTGCTATTGTTAAAGTTTAGACAAAATAAAGTTGTATTGAAACTTGCTGCAGAACACGAGTACATCGTAACAAAACCAAACCAAGACTGCCGCTTTCTTGAACAGTACTAGAATACCAAAGAAAAAACAAAAGAGTATCAAAAATTTCAACTTTCATTAGTTCACCACTACTCTGTAGTGTCGCCAGTGTACAGTTCACTTATACTTTAACAGCTATTATTCAGGGATAAAATTACAAAACAATTATTTTAACATTTTTAAAATTTGAGAAATTCAAAATAGACGATTAGGGATGAAGTTGGTGGTAAGTAGTAAGTAAAAGTAACTTTATGGAACTATAGCAATTCATAAAATAAATTTGATTGTTTCAGGCTTGACTTCGTGGAAGTGATAGCTATTTCCATTTTATTTCCAGCTCCTCACTTCGCGGACTTTTTTGAATCATTGTTTCGGCAGCCCTTAGCCTACTTTCCTTGCCCTTCAGTCACAGATGTTTGGGCTGGGGCTTTAACCAATCTTCCTTTTTTTTAAATAGAAAACAGTATACCTTGGTGACCTTCTACTCCTCCCGCTGTCTTCCCCCGATTCACTTTCCTTCCTTTCTCTCGATTTTCCACCACCCCTTCTCACTCTGCCATGCCCCAACCACCCTGCTCCTCTCTCCCCCATTTCAAAACAACCCCCACCATTTTTAACTTTCTCTGGGTATATATTGTGTGACCTAAGCTTCGGAATGTGCCAGAAGATGCCATTTTATGGTGAAACCGATCGCAGTTTTTAAATAAAGTGTGGAAAAGTACAAAGTTTTTTATTAAAAATGGATTTTAAATTCATTTTGAATACAAATATCAAACTTTGTTTTTTCTCCATTACATTCTTCATCTGATTATGACGTTAACCTTCGGAAACCATGGTGATGAAAATTATAATATAACGTGAAAAAAACAAAGTTAAACCTCTGTATTCAAAATTAGGGATGTAGTTGTTTGCCAATTACTTGGTGATAAATCGATTGTTTTAGTATAGTAACAAACTGCCCTAGTTTCAAGATAAAATAAGACGATGAGTATGAATTGATATGAGGACGTTCCACATCACACTACGAACAATGCCATACGTAATGATGAAATTTCTCAGTTGCGAACAGCGGCAATGCTAAAAAAAATCAACCGCAGGTACGGATTGCACGCAGATATAGAGAGGTCGTTCAGCGTGCAGAAAATGGACAGAGGCAGCGACACCTATCTCTCGAATGACGCGAACAAGAAAGAACGATAGCTTCCCATGCTAACGAGTCACACGATAAGACGACGAAAGCTGATCGAACTGCCCCTGCGTCCTACACTCTCGTCAAATGTGTAACCAATGATGGATCGTAGCACGATATTATCCATCAAAAAAAAATTCAAAACATTTCAAAGCATGGCTTTATTTAAAAATGTACTAAATAAGTAGAATATAATTTTTGAGCTGCCAAAACTGGTCTGCAACAAGCAGAACGTGATAAAGTTTAACTAAAAATAAAACCACGGGGGCACAACCAACTTTTGTGATACAAAAGACTTTACCATTACTCTATAGGTAACGAGGTAAAAAGTCTTTAGTGGTCCAAGTTGTGCAGGACCAGGATTTACCGGTAAGCAAAGCTTGCCTCAACCTTACAGGTATCTGTTGAATAGTCTTTAAATATCACAAGTTGTGATTAGGACTTCGATGATTTCGTTGAAGTCTTTTGCATCACAAATGTTGGTTGCGCCACCATGGTTTTATTTTTATTCACAAAAAATCACGTTCTGTCTGTTACAGGCCAGCTCTGTGACAGCTAAAAAATTATTTTATACTTTTTTGTGCATTTTAAATAAAACCATGTTTTAAAAAAAAATGTATTTATTTATTTTATAGTTTTCAGTTTTTAATAGCATTGCATCAGTTTTCATTCTTTATTGTCGTGACCCTATCGATAAATTAATTAAAAACTTTCAACACAATATTTGATGAAAAACGAAATTTTTTTGTTAAATTTGTTTAAATTTTGTGTTAAATTATTGTTTTTCTTTTGTAATAATGTGTTTATATCGTGAAAACATTTTATTTCCATCCAAAATACTACTGCAGGATATGTTTTAGAAGATCGATTTTGTGGAAGTGGGTGAAGATTTGACCTAAAAAAACAAATGCGAAGTTAAATGCAACCATGTAAAAATTCGCATATTTGTTGAATTACAAGCTAAAAAAATTATTGTCGGCTATTTCGTTGCATGCATGAGTTCAATTATTGTTTTTCTTTTGTACTAATGTGTTCAGATCGTGAAAACATTGTAATGCCATCCAAAGTACACTTGCCGGATACGTTTTAGAATATCGATTTGGTGGAAGTGGGTGAAGATTTGACCTAAAAAAAAAACAAATGTAATTTAAATTCAATCATGTAAAAATGCGCATATTCGTAGGATTAAAAGCTAAAAAAATCAATGTCAGCTATTTCGTTGCATGCGACATAAATGTTGAAAAAGATGCATCTTTTAAACTATCGTGATCAATGTTAAGTTTATAAGGCATTCCTAATCGCGCCCTCGTATCACAGATACCACAACTCACTCCCTTACACAGGGCATTCCAGCGAATATCTCCTCCCTCTCTCCTCAACCCACTCTCAAATGCTTCCGACCCCGAAGAACGTGTCACCACAACCATTCCAACCAGCCATCGCGTCACCTTCTCCCCTTTCTTCATCTCTCTTCCTCACTTCCCTTTCCTCCTTTCTATTCCCGAGAAATTGAGATTTTAAATTCGCACTCATTCTCCCATTGTCGGAGAGGGAGAGAGTAGGAACCTCGAGGCAGTTCCCGTGCCTCCATTGCTCCCAACTCGACACCCTTATTCCCTCCTCGACAACCACAACGTCCCCCTATCTCCCTTTCACCCCCTAGGACTCCATCCCTTTTGCTTTCATCTTCTCACTTTCCCATTCTGCAACACTCTTCCCTCTGACTCTTTCCTCTCTGTCCTTTCCAAAAATCCTTCCCAACCCTCCCCTCCTCAATTGTGCCCTGGGTTCCTAAAAAGGAACGGGTAATGGAGAGAACGGAAGATGAAATCGTCGAGGAGACCCTTAGGATACGCCGTGCAACGCCTCAAAATCCTTAACACTCTTTCCTCCCCGCAATATTCCCACAAAAAAATAGTAATGTATGGAAATAATACCCGGAGGAGAAAGAGAGGGAAGTGAAAGGGAGAAATATTTCCACAATTACCTCTTAAGTAAAACCAACCCTCCTGCTTCTCAAATGCACTTCTTCAGAGCCCGGATGTCATTGTTCACTTTGACTGTGCTTTTGAAGAAATTAAGTCTTTAAATTGCTCAAATTCACTCTCACACTGGGATAGATAACGAAGACTTCGATTTTTTTGTAACATAGATATAAATCATTCATGAAGTTACAAATACTCATAATTCAGTTTCCTTGAGGTTGACTTTCATTATTTGTGAACACATACATCTTTTTGAAGATTTTAGGTGACAAATTGAGTGATAAACCTCTCTGAGTGAGCCTGAGCTACGACTCTTATCCATCAAAGCTGCAAATCTCAGAGACTGAGAGTCATCTTATTACTGGGATGCTATTATTTCTATACCGTTAACACATTTCTATATATAATGTGTGGAATGAAATTCTGCAAAATATCTACGTTATCTAACCAATTGGGTACATTTAAACCATTTGCAATGGAAATAAAGTCTCAAAGCCCTTATGAATATGATTCCCACAATTATCTCAGCCTCGCGGGGATCGACCACTAGGTGTGGTCGGAGCGCTATCGAGAGAAGTACGCTCTCTTCAACGAAGATGATTAGGGTTTCTAAAATAACTATTTTTTTAAACAGCTGTTTAATCATTTCAATTTTCAAAAACAGCTGTTATATTACATTTTAAAGACATTAGCTTATTTTTTTGATGAACACCGTTTTATTAGATGTCTTTCATGATAAGTTCTAAATCAATATGTTTTTCCTTCTTATAATAACAGTAGCGTTGTGACAGCGTCGGAGTTGTCTCAGTTGGAGCTGTGACGTAAACTATCTGTGACATCCTACCCTATATCACCGATGAACTCTCATCCTAGCGCATCATCATCCTCCGACGCTCCACCATCTCAAATCACTTGCTGAAAACTCCACGCCTGAAGAGGGGTCCATGGGGTCTCTCCTTTGATGTGAGGTCCTCCAGGGAGATCTCATTCACAGGGTTTCATGATCAATGGAGCCATGACGCAGCACCACGCCCCGATCCTTACAGAGACAGCCCCACGCATTCTTACACGCTCCCTATTGAGCACGAACAGGAATAAACCGCCCTCTCTTCACCCTTCCCCTCAAACCGAGGAGTCCTCAGAGAAAATAATGGATTTCCTCGAGGGAAGATCTTACGATGGGAAGGCTGTGCGATAGGTAAGCACAGACGTCTGATTCTATGAGTGTCTCAATCACGAAGGTCATGGGAGTTGAAGCATGTTATCACGTATATTAAGGTGGTTCCACCGTAAAATGACTTAAATGTCATTTGATTAATAATCTGTCTACTTGTAGAAAAGGTTGTCCTCTATCTGATATGAACAACAAAATAACACGTTTCCACGCTATTTTATTCTATAATTGAACTTGAAATTACGTGGTGTTAAATGGGGGAATGAGAGAAACACGGGGAAAATAAGTAGTTTACATAAAATATAAATGCCATTTTTGCGGAAAACTATTTTTAAGAAGAAAATAATCCAGAGAAATTGAATAAAAATGTTATATAGGCATATTACCACCTTATGTTTTTAGTTATGAGGGAATTACTGCCGTGATTGAAGTCAAAATGCGGTAATTCGTATGAAATGGCGTTGCAGTCGGCTCCAGTGGCTGGAAAAAAGTGCTCATTGAAAATAAATTTATGGAATAATTTGCAAATATTGTTCCTTACTTTTGGGTTTCTATAGGTAACGTATTTAATCAGTGAAAGCAGGATTTTTTTGACAAAATATAAAAAATGTGGAATTTAGTATTTGTTTTGACTCACACAGTCGCGGCTTAAGACTAGGAATATTCGTGATCGGCGCAATCTCTAAGCAAACCCTAGCTCGTCTCATGCGCGGGTGTGTACCCTCGACACTAATCTCTTGTCTCCTTCTGAATAGTGCGGATAATAAGTAAGTAATTTATTGATCGCTCTGGGTACAGGCCCATAAGAGTAAGAAATACAAACATTTTCGTACACACATACATGTTCACGTATGACACAATAAGAATAACGAAAGAGAATATGTATATATAGATTACCACAAAGGTGCTATTACCAATGTAGGGAATGTTATTAATTTTAATTTTCAAATTTTCAATTTATTTAGTATTTTCAACATTTACTGGCGATGAGTTCCATCTTTTGGTTGATGTAACAACAAATGAATCACTGAATTTGGTGGTGCGATGAGCAGGAAAATAAATCATTGAGAAATTGCTTCTGGTTATTACCCTACGAGAGCTAGGTACAGACTTATATAATTGTAACCGATAGTCAGGCTCTTTGAATGAGAACAGGGTAGGTATGCTTAGGCTTACGTCTGGGCGCATTTTCAACAATTATAAATCTTTGGTTCAAGAGGTTATTCGTGAAACGCAATCACAATTATTTTCATTAGCGCATACTGATTTAAAATTGCTTTTTTAAGTAGCTGATTTTCATTTAATGATGAATCATAGATTCATGCTGCGGCCAGATTCTGTGATTGAGAGAGGTTATCACTCCAATGTTCCCGCTACAACTCTTAAATTAGTCATTTAACCGGAACCTTAACGTGGCAGGCCTAAATATTCATTTAAAATCTATGAAATCCTATTTAAGGTACTTCGAGCGAGACATCACTTCACCTAGAATTTGATGAATGTGGCCTCATTTTAAAGAAAAAACTGTCATCTTTCCAATGATATCAATATATAAACCCCTTGTCGGACTACTTTTCGAGCAATTTACTTAAAATACAAGCTGTTTTACATGGGATAGATTACGGCTGTGCGCTCCAGAGGAAGCATATTAAAGAAATTAGGAACTTCTAGCACCTAGATTTCGTCAAAAAACTAACGGTGTATATGGTATTCAGGTTTCTGGTTCTGCGATTAAATTATTTAATATTATGCGACAGTTTCGCCGTGCTATGCTGCCGGCTTCGCCGGGCTTTTAAGAAATGTGAACTTTTTTTAAATTTAAAATCAACAAAAAAAGTTAACGGTGTATAGTTTGCATGTTTTTTCAAAGATTTATAAAAATTAATCTATAACTCACCGAAGTAAGTTTTACAGGATCGCAAAAATATTGCTGTTTTGAAGGGTTTTCAGCCGTACGGCGGGAAAAAAATGAGTCAAGTTAGAACCTTATGTAACATTATTTATTTAGTTACTGAGAATTTTGGTCATATATAATATATCTCTCTTTGTCCATGTTTGTTTATATATATATATATCTTTGACCCATTAATACTACTTTATTTATTTTATACTTCTTACAGACGCTGAAATAAAAAAAATAAAATTTGAATATGGTCTCTGTAATGTATTAAGTGTTTAAACTTTGTGTGTGTGGCTGCACTGAATGACGTCAGCCACCAGCCATGAGCCGGCAAGTTGCCGGATCAAGCTGTCTGTCATCGGTACGTATGGCGGTCGGACATTTCTTATACCGGTATTCTTACTCTTTACATTAGTATTAATATACTAAACTGGCGCAGTCGGTAGTGAAAATATGGCTACTATCGGACGTTTAAGTGAATTTAATCCGTCGGAGGAGTCAGTAGATTCTTACGTATTACGATTGAAACATTACTTCAGGAGTAATGAGGTGAAAGACGACAAACGGGTCTCCATCTTTATAACTGTGATAGGACCGAAAGTGCTTAAAGTGTTATCTGACATTGTGTCTCCGAGTGAAATAGATTCAAAATCCTACGACGAGTTAGTTGAGGTTTTGAAGAAGCATTATTCGCCGAAGAAATTAATAGTGGCGGAACGGTATACGTTTTCGTGTAGAGTGCAAAAGCCTGGCGAGTCTATAGCTGATTTCGTGGTAGCTATTAAGCACATGGCAGCATCATGTGAGTTCGGTACTTTCCTAAAGGATGCCTTACGTGACAAACTTGTGGCCGGAATCGCGAATGATAATATTCGTGAGAAATTGTTGTGTGAGGAAAAGAGCTTTGAGGAAAGTTACGCGTTAGCTCTCAGGCTTGAACAGGCAGAACAAAAGTCGTCGATTTTCATGTCAGGTGCAGGTTCTAATGGTGCGGATATTGCAAAGTTACATGTAACGAAAAATGTGGGGCATCAGCACAATTTCACAAAGTGTTTTCGTTGTGGTGGAGATCACAAGGCAGATCAATGTTCCTATGCAAAGTATCAGTGTCATCATTGCAAGAAAGTTGGTCATCTTCAGAAAATGTGTAAGGCTTATAAGGCTCAAAACAAAGGTAGGCCTAGTTATAATAAGCATATGCCTAAAGTACATGAAATTAGTGTAGGCTTAGGGCCTAGTGAAACAAACCAAGTGGGTTTGGAGGATAATAGTTCAGAACAATCTTCTTCTCGCTATGAGTTGCATTGTCTTAAGGGACCTAGTTCTAATGGGAACAAAAAGGTAGCGCCTTATAAAGTGAATCTTATAATTGAAAATAAGGAACTGTGCCTTGAGTTGGACACGGGCTCAGAAGTAACGGTGATTCCGTACCAATACTATGAGAAATATTTATCTAATGTACAGTTAAAGAGTACGGATTTGAAATAAGTTACATATTCTGGGGATGAGGTTGAAGTTGTTGGTGAAGCTAGGGTAGATGTCTCAGTAGCCTATGGTCAGCCATCGGTGCAATTGCCGATTATAGTAGTGAGTGCTAGTAGACCCAATCAACCTTTGCTGTTAGGCCGTAATTGGCTTAGTGCGTTGAAATTAAATTGGAATGAAGTATTTGCCTTGCAAGTGAAGTTGGCTAGGCCTGATGTTAATAAACCTTGCGACTTAGCAGCTTTGATTAATAAGTACGATGATGTGTTCCATGGTAGATTGGGAGAAATTAAAGGCGTTAAGGCTCAAATGGTTATTCAGTCAGAAGTGACGCCTAAGTTTTGTAAGGCTAGGCCAGTGCCTTATTCTTTACGGCCAGATGTCGAAAAAGAAATTGAGCGGCTAATCAATAATGGTGTAGCCTATCCTGTCAGAAAGCCTAATGGGGTGAGATTATGCGCTGATTACAAAATTACCTTAAATCCGGTCATTCAGAGTGAACATTACCCACTTCCCCGACCTGAAGATATTTTTGCGACTCTGGCTGGGTGTTCGTACTTTTCTGTGTTAGACTTGGCAAGTGCATATCAACAGGTGGCTGTGGCGGAGGAATCTCAACATTTGTTGACTGTCAACACGCACAAGGTATGCGTAGACTCAATTTTGGGCTGTCGTCTGCTCCTAGTATATTTCAGTGTGCAATGGATGACATCATAAAGGGTCTTTCCTGTACTGTGGCGTATCTGGATGACATACTTGTGGGAGGAGAGACAAAGCAGGAAGCTTTTGACAGGTTGGAGGCATTGTTAGGCCGCTTGTCTGAATATGGAGTACGTGTAAATAAGCAAAAATGTAAGTTTTTAGAATCTGAAGTCACTTATCTGGGGCATGTTTTGACATCTGAGGGCATAAAACCGTCAGCTAATTTAGTGAAAGCCATTCAAGATGCTCCGGAGCCTTATAATAAAGAGGAACTTCGAGCTTATATAGGCCTATTAAATTATTACCGTAGGTTTATTCCCAACTTGTCTTCAAGACTACGGGTGTTGTACACCTTGTTGGAACTGAATCAAACTTGGTCGTGGTCAAAAGCATGCAGTGATGTTTTTCAGAGTAGTAAGAAATGGGTGCTTGAATCAAACCTCTTAGTACATTATGATGTGTCTAAACCCTTAATTTTGACTTGTGATGCGTCACCATTCGGTGTAGGTGCAGTACTGTCTCATTTAATTAATGGTGAAGAGAGGCCAATTGGTTTTGCCTCTAAAACTTTGTTAGCAAGTGAAAAGTCTTATTCTCAGCTGGAACGAGAGGCGTTAGCCTTGGTCTTCGGAGTGAAGAAATTCCACAATTATATTTATGGCAGGAAATGCATTCTACAAACTGACCATAAACCTTTGGCGGTGATTTTTGGGTCCAAAAGAGGAGTATCAGCAGTGACCGCAGCTCGAGTGCAGCGTTGGGCGTTGCTGTTAGCGTCATATAATTTTGAGATCAAGTAAAGGCGAGGTAGTGATATTCCCCATGCTGACGCATTAAGTAGATTGCCTCTGCAAACGGAGGATAAAGTAGAAAATGTTGATAACTACTTTTCAGCTGTGGACAATTTGGTGGTGAATTTTGTGACAGCGGATAGGGACGGAGTCAACATTGTGACGAGTCGAGATGTTGCGACTGAAACCAGTAAAGATGCTTTGCTTTCCAGAGTTCGAGACTATGTTTGGCATGGTTGGAAAGATATTAGGCCTAAAGAGGACCCCGACTTAATTCCTTTTTGGCAACGTAGAGAGGAGTTGTCAGTGGATTGTAACTGCATTGTCTGGGGTAGTAGGGTTGTTATTCCAAGCAAACTTCGAGCTCCAGTTCTAAGGTTGTTACATGACCAGCATCCTGGAATAGTTCGAATGAAGCTCCTGGCTCGCAGTTTCGTATGGTGGCCTAAGTTGGATAAAGCGATTGAGGAAGTAGTGGATTCATGTGTTATTTGCCAATCTACAAGGAAGGCGGCAACTATGGTGCCTCTTCAGCAGTGGCCGGCTACAAGTAGGTGTTGGCAGAGAATCCATGTCGACTTTGCTCAGGATCCATTTTCTACAAAAATGATTTTTGTTGTGGTGGATAGTTATTCCAAATGGGTAGAAGCGTCACTCATGTCATCAACGACTGCAGAGAAAACAATCGAAGTGCTTCGAACCTTAATGGCAGCACAGGGACTTCCGGAAGAAGTGGTTTCTGATAATGGTTCTCAGTTAATTAGCGAGGAGTTTGAGGAGTTCTTGAAAAAAATTGTATAAAGCATACCTTGAGTCCCCCTTATCATGCACAATCTAATGGGGCTGCGGAGCGATCCATTCAAGATCTTAAAAATTCTCTGGTTAAGCAAGTGTTGATGGAACAAAACTCTGGTTACAAAATTTCCTTACAGCATAAATTAGATAATTATCTTTTCGCATATAGGAATACACCGCACACAGTAACCGGCTTGATTCCAGCTGAGGTATTTTTGAAACGTAAACCTAGGATTAAGTTGTCGTTTGTCAAACCTAATCTAACTGAAGTGTTGGAGACAAAACAAAGAATACAGGAGTCTGCGGACAAAATAAGAAGTAAGCCTAGAATATTTGTGGAAGGGGAAAAGGTTTGGGTTAAAAGTGTGCGACAAGAGAAAGTGAGCTGGTTCGCAGGTAAAATTCTTAAATGTGTGTCAGCGGTGACATATTTGGTACAGACATGCGGTAGAACCCGGTTCTGTCATGCAGATCATTTGAGACCTGATAAGTGTGAGGGCATAACAGATGAGGAGTTTATTAGGTCAAAACCTGGTCCACCAGTCCAGGGTTGCCGCCAACCCCACCAGTTCATTGGCCTGCCACTGACGTTCTGCCAGACAACAGGAAGAGCGAAGAGAAGCAAGAGGTCTCACGAGCAGCTAGCCCAGAACAGGCCTCCATCGTGTCACCAGCTAGAAGGGTCCAGCCTTCTCCAGTTAAGGTCACTTCATCGCCTGTTCAACAATCTCCGGGGTTGGGCAATCAGCGAGGAGTGAGTCATGGCAGTTCCCCACCGGTCGCGACTAGACGGTCCCAACGGACTATTCGCAGACCAAAGAAACTTGATTGGTAGGCGCACAGAAGCCCGTGTAAATATGTAAATAGAACTGTTAATTGGATCGATAAAGATAATCGACCAGTGATAAAATTTAGTTGTTTTTGAATTTAAGTTGGGACGAGTGTAATGTATTAAGTGTTTAAACTTTGTGTGTGTGGCTGCACTGAATGACGTCAGCCACCAGCCATGAGCCGGCAAGTTGCCGGATCAAGCTGTCTGTCATCGGTACGTATGGCGGTCGGCCATTTCTTATACCGGTATTCTTACTCTTTACATTAGTATTAATATACTAAAGTCTCCATTATGACTAGGGAACTACTTATCTCGCTGAAACCACCTAAACGCCCCTTCAACCCACCAAACGTTGCAATTTATGCAGCTGCACGTCCTACGATATCTCACATATATGCCTATCGCCAGGAAATAGAGACAATAGCACCCTCCAGGCCTCTCTCTCTCCTTTTCATTTGAATCAGCCCAATCATATTTTCCCTCAGGCTTGTGAATTTCATGTCAATGGCGATTCCCTTGTCCCGAGGGCTCTTACACAACCCCCTCCCTCCCCTCCCCGCCGTCTCCCCCATTCCACTCGCTCCGGGAAACAAAAGAAGAGCGCAAGAGCGTGGATCGAGCGAGCGACTCCCGGTTGGAGGGGTGGCCGCGCCACTGAAGGGTGGCGCTGACTGGGCGCACCCATCTCACGAATAGTCATTGTTATCTGGTGACAGAGGGAAAGGGGAATGGGGAGGATTTGGGGGGATGGGGGTGGGAATAAGGGGGAGGGAGGGAGGGGGTGCCGTTCGGCCGGAATGCCCTCCTACCTACGTACTCCTCCGCCTTTCGATAATTAACCGATGCTCTCGGCGGTTTGTTTTGCATGGCAGGTGGGGCGACCACAATGCAAGCCAATATTTAGCGGGGGAGGCGAAGGGAGAGGCCAATTGAGACCCATACACTCCCATATTCCTCTCCTCCCCCTGCCACACCCCTTCCCCCTCCTCCTCTCCTCCCTCCATCACCGCACCCATGGCATCGGCTGAGTCTTGTCACTCAGATGGAAACAAGAGACGGATATCATTCGAAAGAATCCTTCGAGAAGGGTAGAGCTTGCGGAGTTAGTACTCTTCCTTTCACTATTTACAAAGACGACTGTACTATTGTATATATATACTACTACTATCGTACATTGTCGGGGGTAACTATGTAAAATTTCTCCATGATGGAAAGGAACAAACTTTGCGAATTTCACTGTAAGTTTTTATATTCACGACCCGGGTTTCGACAGTTTATGTCATCTTCAAGTCAAGTGAAGACCAAGGGACTGACGGACTTGGAATATCTCGTATGGATATTACTACTAGCGCCAATTGTTTCAGGCGCATACGGAAAAATAAGTAAACGTGAAAAAGATAAAGATTGTATGTTTTTGCCATAAATCTTTTATTTTTTGTGAAAAAATGCTGTTTTACTCCTTTTGTTGTAAGACGTATATCAGCGTCCATTTAAAATACGCCTGGGACCACACGAGACATCGCCATCGCAACCGTAAGTAAACAAAGAAGATGGCCGAGAAAGTACACTGCGAAAACGCAAAGAGAAGGACTGGACGGCATTATTATCGCTGCAATATAGTTCCAGAATATTTCAGGATGCATAAATGATTATACAATTACCTTTTTAAGTTTCCCCTGAGAAATAAATCGGTAATTTCCTACTTTAATCAGCCAGATATTCAATTAAAGAGTAAACCTGTCGCGCTGATAGTTAGCGCCTGACCGCTAGAGTACTCTGGGTGAAATGTATAACCATTGGAGTAAAGCGACTGTCAGACCCTTGGTGAAGACGACATTAACTGTTGAAACCCGAGTCGCGAATAAAAAAACACTCTGAATTTCGCAAAGTTTGTTCCTTTTCAACAACATTATTTCAGATACAGATCAAGTCGCACTAGCTCAATTTTCCCTAAGCACGTAATCCACTAATTATATTTATTCGGAACAATGTTCAATTTTTCCAGTTTCAGTATTTTTTTTTTTAAATCAACAACACGTTTCCTGTAATATTTACTGGCTAATATTGATCTCATTGTTTCTCATTAATTAATAAATACAGATAATACAGTAATCTGCACGAATTAGGGCCAGTTTCACCAACACGGATAATATAATTAACTCGGATAGTTTTCCGAAAAACCGAGATAATACAATGTTCCTGTTTCACCAGTAGCATTATCTCGGTTAAAAATTTTACTGGCGATATTCCTCGGTTAAAAGCTTATTATCCGAGATAACCCGTACCTACACCCGAGCACATCGTAAGTTATGATATTATTTAATAAATATATAATTGTTTATTGTTGCAATTTAACCTCTATGGGTATTAGTACCATTTTGCTTTATATTTAAAAATGCGTTTGTAGGCTGTACGAGGCATATTATGGACAAAATTAACTATAAAATATTTCTAGCGACGAAAGGTAAACAAGGGAAATCCCTCACTTCGTACTATGAATAACTTTCAATAGTGTATTTAAGCGTACATTGATAATAAATGCATTCTATTACATCATTGATACAATGCTTGATATTAATCTAACGTTATTTATTCGCGTAGTAAGAACTTAATGTACAAATTTCCCTCACAAACGTCCCAGGCGAAGAGGACACTGAATCACGTTACAAATATGTATCATAATTTACGACTTTTGTGCCAGTTTCCCCCAAAATTATTAAGTGCGACTTGATATATGTAAACAGTGATAGTTTTTGTGTGTAAATAAGACCCTTGGGAACATTATGAAGAACCATATGCGCCTAAAATAACTCAAATCGGAGGCAAACATGTAATGCCATGCCGTGATGACGCATTCTTTAGGATATAAAATGACATATTTCCCAATTGTTTGCACATGGCGTTGTGGGCTAGTGGTTAGTGCTCTCGGTTCCGGGTACGAAGGATACCAGTTCTCGCCCGACAGGAGTTATTTTTTTTTCTTTTTTTTAAAGACTTTTTTACGCTCTGAGCTTTTAGTTGGAATACATTCATCTGGAATTTCTGAATTTTCAAAAACAGTGTCGGAGATTAGGGCCAAAACATTAATTATATCTGTTGCTTAGGATGTTTTTAAGGTGAAAATTATCTCGGCGATTCTAAGCGAATGATACGGGATCCCTCGTCTTAAGTTCGAGAAATGAAATTTATGTTCCTGGTGCACGCCTTCGTCATTGCCATTTCCCGTTTCAAATCCTAATAAGATTTCTTTGGAAGCTTTTGAATGCAATTCCACCGCTTCAGTTACAACGAAAATGCAACTATAGCAATGTGAGCTTCATCAATACCTTTTTTTATTCAAAACAAGAATGTCAAGGATAAGTCTTCGCTTTCTTATTTACCTCTTTCATTTTAGTGAATGTACATACTCTATTCCCACGTCTCAAATTGTCATTAAACGCAGCTACTTCACAATCAATTCAAAGGCAGTGAGGGAATCATCACAGACCACGGTCCCGCCTAAGTTCAACTATCTAAAGATGACCCACAATCCTCGGGAAAACATCAAGTGATCAAGAAATGACAGGCGACACGTTCTCATCGAATGTAACTTGGAATTTTACTGTTCACTCACAAGGGGTGTAATTCTATCTAAACTGATGGTGATAGCACAGTGGTTAAGGCGCTCGGCTGGAACAGGCAATCGATCACACGCAGGAGATCCATCCCCGCCGTCGCCAGCATTTTTACTCTCGTTTTCATTGCTTTAATTTTTATGTATTGTATTATTATCATCGTTACTTCAATAAAATATATTTTTAGGCAATTTTTTAAAATTATTGAGTCGTTGACAGGGTAGGGATTGGAGCCAGGGCTGAAAAAGCCTTTTCGAAGGCGGTTCCATATTTATTTTTTATATTAAAATATATATTAGGATATTGCAATGGTAATTTATCATTTGTAGGGAGACAGAATAATGTCATTTTAATACGTAATTGGGGGTGAAATCCACCCTAAAGACTGCTTATGCTTTCATTGGGAATTGAGAATGGATCAGCTAGGGATTGGGGACAGAAGATAAACTGTGGATAGCAACTCGGCGTCGGCATTAGCCTACGCTTAACGAATGACGCCAAGAGGACCACAGTTTTCCATCACATGGATGGAAAACTATGCGGTCTGGTCTGCACCATTGGTGTAATCCACATTACACCCAAGGATCAGATTGAATTTTGGAATGCTCTGAAATTCGTACCCGAGAATAGGATTCGGAAGAACAGCACACTACCTAATCACTCCGAACGCGTTCTCCATTATTTCGTGTAGCCGGCAATCATTCTGCTTTGCCTGCTTCTACGATTTTTTATTCATGCTTTTTACGATTTTTAAATGCTTTTTTGTAAAAAATATTACAGGAGGTTCGTCGTCTCGCTTCAGCATATTGAATTTTTAATCATGAACTGCCGAATCATAAAATTATAGCTCGATTGGCCACCCGACGGTCGTATACCCCCCTTGTCAGACAGGTAAGGCATGCTCATGTTATCATCAGTGCATGACGTGTTATTTGCAAAATGTTACATTGATGGTAAAGCATTATAATAATCATATTATTTTGGCCATTTACAAGTGTAGGCTATGAAATAATATACTGTTTATACTGGTTTCTATGAAGCTCAAGTAGAAGAAAGATTGGTTTTTTCCCCGGAAAAAGTCTAGTGCAGGTCTGGTGTGTTTTTATTTCAAACATCAGAGTATGATCCGAGCATTTGTTGCACTTGTTGTGCCATCATTTGTGATTTAAGCTCCATCATAGAACAGAAACGTAATCCAGGGTCGCTCCAGTGAGTATAGGTAAATCTGTAATATTGCCAGAGATATGGAAAGAATTGTCATCTGCCTGTTTCAAAACGATAATAATTAAATATTTGATAAGAATTTCCTGGGGATATTACAGTAAGGTGTAATTGGGTAAATGCAAGCTGGACTGTAGCATGTACACCATTTATTCCTCACCTCATTAATATCAATTGATTTCCTATGAAATTGCAAAAACTATCGTTGTGATTAAAGCAACCATACGCGATGAATGCCGGAAGTTATACAAAACTTACACAATCTAACGTTTAATTGTAAAGTAATCCACAGATGAGAGAATACCCTTCCCTTTAAACCACGCTCTTGTCAGTAACAATGCGGATGGATACCGTCTTTTCTTTTCCTGACGTAGTAGTATGAAAAATTTACAATCCAAAGGGTTTCTTTCAATTATCTCGGTTTTCGAAAACTCGGATAATAATTACGACAATGACGTTGGTGAAACACGTTCAACAGATTACTGGGATAATTATTTTATCCGAGATTTCGTAAACTCCGATAACAGTGAATATTATCCGAGTTGGTGAAACTGGCCCTTATTGATTGACAATCACTACCATAGGTATTGATCACTCTAACGTTTATTTCGATCAGCACGAGTGTACAAAAGAGCAAGTTCAATTTTCGTCTCAAGTCTTTCGTCATAGGATCAAGGGATAAGTAATGACATTTGCAGGCATTTTCCCACTACGTTAATCGCTATGAGCCAGTGCGCCTTATAATAAGACTTTGGAATTTTAATTCAATTTTTAACCATGTTTGCAATAATTTCCTAAAATACACGAACTTCATGGGAATTACACTGTATTAATGTAAATGGAAAAATATTTTGGTTTGATTGTGCCGAGAACATGGCGGTGCGAATGCCTTAACAGAGGTGTTTTAATATTCCTCTGAGATTTACGGCAAGTGTGGCCAGGATTAGATATTTTAAATCTACCTATTACCAATTTTTGGTTTTTCACCAACAAAAATTTACAATTTACGTAGTCATGGTAAAATATAACAAATTGTACTTTTCTTCAATATTATATTAGAACAATACGTTTTGTCGACAAACGACATCGTCAGGTAGAGTATGTTTGTTTGTTTTCGTTTATTGTTGTTGTAGTTATGAGGGAGGAAGAGAAAAAATACAAATATTCGCGAAGTGTTGAAGTGTTGAAGTGTTCAGGACCTCGTAGATCAAGGGTTCGGGAGGTGGGAGAAGAGATTATTTAAAGAGGCAAATTTATCGATTAAATAATAATCTTTCCCTCCACACCAGCCCTTCGCCTACGTGCCCAATGCCTTTCTCGACCCTTTCCAAGTATTTGCATTGTTTCTCCTCCTTTCCTTAAACTACAGCAACAATAAACGAAAACCAACATACTGCATATGACGATGCCGGAAATCGGTGAAACAAGACATATATTAACGAAAAATACTGTATAAAAGTACAATGTATTTTAATTTACCATGAATACGAGCATCAAAAACTTCTACGAAGTAAATCGGGCCACAGTCAAGTTTAATAATTTACAAAGTCAGTTTTACGTAAAACTTTAATTTCAAAAAATGATTTGGCAGACAAACAAGATATTGGGTTTGGTGCAAAAATTTGAGCCCTAACGTGTCAGATTAATGAGATATACTATTCGGATATTTTTGCGCTAGCCCTTACGCTGCCGCCTTTCGCCAAGGGCTCCTAACCTCGCCTCGAGCTTTCACGACGCCCGCTCGAGGTTATTATTCCATTGCAAAGGAATACTATATGACCATGTCTTTTTTAGGTCTTCTCTACCGCTTCACGGATATCACATGTACTCAAGCACCGCAGTCCTACAACACATCCATCATTCTTCCGGTACTCACTTTTTGCTCCCCTATATGGTCAATGTCAGCTGCCACAAATCTTGCCACCCTAAACAGTGTCACGACTTTCTTCGCAAAAATTGTGAAACCCAAATCTCCGCAATGCGTCCACGGACGCTATATTATCTTCACTATCTATCAGCAGTCTCTCCCATCATAGACTTCAATCAGATATAAAACTGATTTGCAACATCATTAATTCCTACGTAGACAGTCCCGATCTTATTCCTTTCATCAATATCAAGAGTACCTTCTCGTCCTACCCGAACTAACTCGCTACTCCACATGCCCCCACACCCTGATTATCATTAATTAAAACGTTCTCTTTTCTTAACCGTCTCTCTCCGCCCTATAATAAATTCTCTCCCCCTACTGACATTGACCCCTTTTCTTTATCCCCTAAAAATTTCACTCACTTGGCCTCAACTCATATTTTCGGAAAAAAACTATAAAATATAGTCAATAATCTGCAAATTGCTTTCATCTTTGCTTTGTTTTTTTTGTTATTGTTTGATTTTTAGTTGTTAACGTGTGTCTCTTTGTGATTTTTATAAGTGCACTTTGAATTGGCAACATTACTGTATGTGTACCACTTTCTTTAACATAAAATTAAAATAAAAAGAAAGAATTATTTCAATCACGCTATTAGTCACGCAAAAACATTGGGAAGGGATCGCCCAGGAAGCGTAACATCGCCGTTTCCGCCATCGTACTTCATTGTTTTATAGATACGCTGTAAAGAAAAAAAAAACAAAAAAAAATCTTTCAGCGTTCGGCTATGAATTCTTAGTATTCTGCAAAAATAAAATTTCGTTCAGTGACACATTAGAATAGTAATTCTATTTTGGAGCATTTGGGCCTTATTATCATCCATTTTCAATATTTTACCAAGTATTATACAAGTTTCTGGTTAAATAATAGAAGAAGGCTTCCTCGATACCACTATGGAGTTTAGAACGATCTTTGGATTGGATGAAAAGACGACTGATGATACTTATGGCGTGCTGAAAGGAGGAGTCGATCGACAGCATTAATGCGAAATTGAATACGACTTCGTGAAGTGGTGAATGGTGCTGATGTCCGATACAGTTAATAGTATACTTGCGTGTTGCAGGATTCACTTCATAGAAGTTACTAATATCAGTACTCATGATTAATACAGCTTAGTACTTTTCTACGCTATTGTAGAAAAGTACTAAGCTGTACTAATCATGAGTACTGACAGTAAATAGTAAGTGTTAATAGAAAAAGAAACTGTACCCCGAAGAAACTCGATGATGGCTCAATTGCTATCTAGTAGTTGTTAAGACTAGCATTAAAATGTTCTTCGCATTACAGAGACTAGTTGAAACGGATTTTAATTATTTAAACAAAATGTTTAAATAATTAAAATCTGGAGCGCTGGCTGGAGCGCCAGCAAAAAAAGGCATTGAAAAGTATTTCACGGGCTGTTAACCACAACAATTTGCAGAAATAGCATAGTTTTCCTTCCAAGCCGCCGGAGATATATTATGATAGCTAGGTGGAGTGGTCCAAATTGATTGTGGTCTGGTTGCGTCATCTTTAGAAAATCATATTTAAGGAGTAATTTGGCCTATTTTCTGAACAAATTAATAACAATTGGAACTCTGCTACTTTATAGCATTTCACGCTTTGTAAAGCATTCAAAATCCTAGGCTTCATCTTTTCTTGGGGATATTAAAGATTTCAGGTCACCGAAAAGTTACTCTGGAAATCATTGTTGTAAACCGCGCGCGGAAAATAACAAAGGTATCGTTTAAAATGTCTTATGGCAATACAAGAAAGTATTTAAAGTTACACAATGGTGAATGCTCTCCTAATTTCAAGTAAGATAGTCTAACAAATACTGGAGGGAAAACGTTTTTACAGAGGTGGAAGGACGTTGGGCAATACAATACGCAGAGGATGCAAGGTTTGGCCATTTCAGAAAGACGCCCACTTCATCCAGTTGACTGAATGATAGGTTTATTTGAGAAGTGCAATATACGAGGGCCGTTTTTTTTCAACCTCCGATAGGCTATAAATGAAAGACAAGTTCATGTAAAACAATCATTTTATTACCAAAAGTTTGGTACATTTACGGTTACTTTTCAACATAATCACCGAATAGATTGAGACATTTATCATATCTGTGAACAAGTTTTCCAATGCCCTCTTCAAAAAATGTTGCCGTCAGTGAATTAAAATGAGCATTGACGTTGTTTTGAAGATCTTCATTGGTTTGGAAGCGCTTCCCTCTAGCCATGTCTTCAGCTCAGGAAAAAGATGAAAGGCACTGGGTGCTAGGTCAGGACTATACGGTGGATGATCAAAAATGTCCCATTGAAATTGGTCGAGGAGCCGTTGAGTTGCACCAGCAGTGTGTGGACGAGCATTGTTATGGATCAGAACGATTCACACTTGGCGGGAGAATCAAAGATGGCGGCCATGTTTACGTGGTTGTAGCGGAACGCAAACTGACGCTTTGATGTCGACAATGGCGGAGTGTGTAGTGAGAGAGTTGCGCAGTTGCCTACAGCGCATTCCCGCCTTCTGCCGCTCGCATGGCATCCATACTGGGTGATCGGAGGTTGAAAAAAAAACGGCCCTCGTAGTTACAGAAATATTTACAATTGTAAACTTCATTCCCTGGAGCAAAATATATGGTTTTTCATTTAAAATTAAGAATAATTCTTGTATTTTACATTGAAGAAAATCAGAAATTTGCTGTGAATCACTTCTTTAATACCTAAAGCAATAATGTTAGGTTTCACCATGCCAAAGCGATGATCAAACGATGACTCGAAATTTATGCATTCCCTTATATATTTCAGGCCATGATATACTAGCTCAATGCTGCATGACGCTCAATGTGAATACCGGTGCTGGAGAGTAAATATTTTAGGTATTATCTGTTATACATGATGCGAACAAATTAGAGATGAAAATATTTGTGACCTAAATTCGTTACGACTTGGGACACCAGAAATCTTCTCTATAATATTGATGTCAGAATTTCCATAGCAAATAATATTGATCCTAGAGTTGACAGCACAGATCCGTTAGTCCATAGGATGTGATCAGGTGCACGCGAGCAGCACGCATGCTGTGGCTTCTCCGACCATCAGATCAATACGTGGAGAGACCTCAACCATACCGTGTACAAATGTGCTAGGTCTGTGGCTAGTCCCTCTATAGAATTCAAGTGCCTCCATTATAGAAGTGCGGAAGTACATTTACGTGATCATGGAAACCGACAAGCAATGCACGGCGGAGCCTCGAATCGCGTGCGTAATAAGTGGCTTGGGACGAGGGTTCGAGCACCCTGAGGGAACCGCGGGATGAAGGGGTTGACTACCAACGGGAGGGCTTGAAACGAGTGCTGGACCACCGGATGAGGGAACACAACGGCCGAGGGCGCTCTCAACATCGCAGTCTGATCAAATGGGGGAAAGAATTTGGGCATCGGGAATGGGGATTCATTAATCGGAAAACCTAAACATTAACATAGCTGTCACCATTGTCCTTAATACCCACTCTAAATCGCGACAGATTTTTCGTTGATGGAAAAATAAAACCAAGAAATGAAAAGTATAGAAAACAGTGGGCTCCTCACTCATTGGCCCGATAAACTTTCAGTCGGTAGAAGGGATAAGTAGGGAGGGGTAGGTAGGGATAAAAATGTAAACAATTAATAGGACAAGTAAGTGAGCTCTTACGGCTTGTAAATAAATGAAGTATATAACTCCAAAAGCCGTAAACAATGTAACTTTCTTAAGGAAGAGAGAAAAGCCTTGTGTGTGTCCTGCTTATGAACTTCTTGAAGACGGCGGGTCCCGTCAGAAAAACATAAGCGGGTTGAGTGATTGTGACCGGTGACTTTTCTCTCTTACTTAAGAAAGGTACATTGTTAACAGCTTTTAGAGTTATATACTTTATTTAATTAATAGGAGTCTAGTACAAGAGGTGAAAATATAACACAGTTGGCTTTTGTCGTTCCCGGCAGAGATCTTAAACTCGACAAAGACGAGGTAACTTGGAAACTGCAACTCTTACCTTAGAAAAACAAAATCGTTCGTGTGTCACAGAAATTTTTATGACGCATCTTACTCATAAATATGGGGAATTGACATTCTGGCCGCAAGCAGTGATTTCGCAACAGGAAATGCAATATGTTAAAAAAAAACAATAATGAAATATATTTACAAATAATGTATAAATGTGTTTTACGGAAATGATAGTATCTCTGCCGCACTTATAATATTTAAAAGCTAAAAGGCGTTCGCATAATACTATACCTCAAACCTGAATTCAAGGGATTAAATGAGTATATTCTGGGAGTCAGAGAAAAGCAGTTCTAAGACTGTTCTAAGTTATTTTCATCTCAGAACTATTTTCAGGCAAATGTCACTATCTAATGAATACTAATTTTCAGCAAAATACTTACCCTTCTAAACACGAAGAACGGGTAGAACTTAGTAAATATTTAAATGTAAAAGCCCGGACTAGATTACGCCCAAGGGAAAACAGGGCACAAGAATGTGTACATTTTTTAACTTGATCACAACAGTTATAAAATAGGTAAGGTTTAAAAAAATATTTCTTAAACGAAACCCGTAGACAACTTTGTGCTCTACAAAACAAAAATACGTAAGAAGTAATATTAAAATGTAGTTTAAGAGTACTTCAAACCTTGTAATTCATTTTAGGAAATACTAAGCTGAAAATAATTCATAGAAGACTGTTAATTTCTTGGAGCTAATGCTTTTGCGCTTGTCTGAGTTTGAAAGCATAAGAGCTGTCATAGAAAGAAATTGGCAAAGAGCAACTATTGGTTTATGCAATCAAATATTTAATAATTATTTTTGGAAAAAAATGAAAAATACTGAATGCATTCTTTTGCCTTCTCCATTTAACAAATGGTGTACATGAGTCCTCGAGACTGCAAGATCCCGATCACATGAACGTGAAAGCTCGCGCAAATTAAATCATAGAAAATTGTAATTGAAGAAGAAGCATGCCAGAGGATTCTACTTTAAAGGGGCCATGAACTAATTTTTATCTGTGTTCGAATTTGCCGGAAAACATTTATACATTTTTTTAGAAAATCCATATATGTTTCAATCTTATAGGTTTGCGAACCACCAAAGCCATGCGCCATAAGTCAAAGGCTGATTAAATATGTGCCTTTTAGTGAGTGAAGAGGCTGATTTTAAGAAAATAACGTAATTCTAGAGCCCCTTTGCGACATTATGTTCAAATTTGTGTCGTATTTTGACGGGTAGGTACATGAAGATTTTTGGAAATTGACTGGCAGTCGCATGGCTGCGAATTACATCACCGACACCGACCGGCGTAGAGTGGATTACATCCAGGAGCATATTCATCTTTCTCATCGCTAGCTCCCAATCACTGCAGAGCACTTCCATAAGTATGGGTTTGGAAAGGCAGAGGTTAACAATAAGCTGAATTTAAAAAAATGTCTATATGGCCTCACAAGCAATAAAGTTGAAAATGGTGAATGTGTGTAAAACTTAAGCCGTTTTCCTCCACACAGCATCCATTTATTACTGGAACTCCTGAAGTAAAGCAGACACTAATTGAAGTGTTTTAAAATTATATTTTTTATGGGGAGTTTTAAGCAAATCTAAAACCCGGCTGACATGCTCAGAGTTATCACGTGGGACATTCACGCATTCAAGAGGGAAACTTCGCTGACCCAAGGTTAAATGACTGGTGGTGTCCATTCATCAAGGTAGCTTGAGCGATAAATAAGTTCACCTAAAATTTGATGAATTATACTCCATTTTAAAGAAAAAAGTCCCATCTTTCCAATGATATCAAAATGTTAATCCCTTATCGAACTACTTTTCGACCAATTTCCCTAAAAATATAACCGATTTTACTTGGGATAGATTACGGCTGTGCGCTCCAGAGGGAGAAAATGGAATAAAATTAAGAACTTCTAACACATATATTTCGTCAAAAAACTAACGGTTTGTATGTTTTTCAACTATTTATAAAAATTCATCAATTACTTGCCGCAGTACTTTTTACAGAATCGTAAAATAAAAACTTCTATTGTGAAGGCGATTTCACCGTACGGCGTGAATAAATTAGTCAAGTTATAGACTAATGTAGATATATTTATTTAAATACTGAGAATTGCTGTCATATTTAACTATATTTTTGCACCATTAATATTATAATATTTACTTCATACTTCTTACAAACACATAATTAAAAAAAATAGTACATGGTCTCCATTATGACTAGGGAATCTACCTTTAACTTACCACAAACAACCTTAGTTGATGGTTCCCCCCCCCCCCCCCCCTCTAACTACCTCTGATACAGATCCACGTGGGGTATTTACAGCCTGGCTACTAAGAACGGCCATTTAGCCACACCAAAACAGAATCACTCGCATTGCAGCACCCTCCACGCGGTCCAAATCTATCCATTCCCACGTTCTAAATCCTCAAGAGTCGTGTCGCTGTGATTCGGACGCGGTCCGTTATGCAGTCCCATCTACGTCACTCCGCTGCGCAATTCACAGCGTTTCAATGCTTAAAACGCGCAAATGCCGAACCAGGCAAAGCTCGTCGGGACTGGCTCATCAGTCCGATACGCGACGGGAAGCCGAAGTTCCGCGGCGCCGCAAACGAGAACAGCGACCAGTCGACCCTCGCGGCCGCGTGTGGATTTCCAGCGAGGGTAAGCCCAATGTAATCGGCCCAAATAGGCGAACATTTCACGTGGGGGCGTGTCAGACTGAAAATCCAACGGCATGGTCGGTTAGAGAGGAGATATTTGCCGAGGCGAGAGGAGGGTATTTGGGAGGGAGACGGAGAGCTAGGGTTAGAAATGTGGCAACTTAATTCAAGCTTTGCTGCAACACCACAAAATGTCTTCACTCTCTTTTCCACTCGTCATTCCGTCTCTTCAAGGGAAATTGGGCATGCTGTCATTTGTATAAGCCGGGCAAGCATGAATTAGAAAATAATCTAATAGCCCAGTTTCCGAGTTAACAAGGACTTGCTTGGTTCGTGAAACAGCGGATAGCGCCTCTACGTGTGAAGAGCAGGTGCACGAGAGAATAAAAACAGGTCCTATTTGTTTGGTTCTGAGGTGATTTAAGGTAGTTAGAGCAAAAAACCACTTCACCTAGAATTTTATGAATTTGGCCGCATTTTAAAGAAAAAACTCTCATCTTACCAATTATATCAAAATATCAAACCCTTGCCGAACTACTTTTCGAGAAATTTGTCTCTAAATATATGCTGTTTTACATATGGGATAGATTGTGGCTTTACGCTCCTGAGGGTGTATATTTATAAAATTAGGAACTTCTAGCACCTAGATTTCGTCAAAAACTAACCGTGTGTAGATTGCATGTTTTTTCAACTATATAT
Organism: Pyrrhosoma nymphula; assembly: GCA_963573305.1. Lineage (NCBI taxonomy): Eukaryota > Metazoa > Arthropoda > Insecta > Odonata > Coenagrionidae > Pyrrhosoma > Pyrrhosoma nymphula. The sequence goes on from OY754329.1 coordinate 14,102,106, forward strand.
AAAACATAATTTATTACTCACCACAGTAAGTTTTACAGAATCGCAAAAACACCTGCTGTTTTGAAGGGTTATCAGCCGTACGGCGGGAAAAAATGAGTCAAGTTAGAGACTTATATAACTTTATTTATTTAATTACTGCGAATTTTGATCATATATAACTATATATTTGCGCTATTAATACTACAATATGTATTCCATACTTCTTACAGACGCTGAAATTAAAAAATAAAATTTGGATATGGTCTTCATTATGACTAGGGAACTACCTCGCTCAAACCACCTTACCTTCACCCGTACGTTAGTATGAGTAGGAAGTGGTGCCATTTCGGCATCGTGAACGCGAAATACTTTTGCATTAATGTAAGAGGAAAAATCATAGCTGCATCTGATAGAAGTTTAGCAATTTATATATCAAAGAGAAAAGTTAAAGTAAAGCAATCATTTTGACGAGTGAGAATGAAACAGGAGAAGCAGGCTTTGGTGCTCTCTGGCTTTTAACAACACGCATCAAAGAACTCCTAAGTTGAACATGATGTTTGATGACAAGAGACTAGGTTTGCCTTGAGTAGAAAAAAAAATTAAAAACAGAAATGATGTTGTAAAATCCAATTCGAAATTCCAAATACCTCAACCAGGCAAGGAAGATCAATAAATTCCTTTCAATTTTGTCTTTCCTTGCTTTCCAATTCGATCCCATTTAGCGATTATGAGACTTCAGAAGAATTTGATTAACGCTTACAAACAAGAGCTTTCAGCGTTGTTCGATGATCACAAGGTGCACATTATCTCCCGAAGTAATATCAGAGATCACAATACCTAGCTAAGCACAGGTTACATTAAATAAATTTAAAGATTATAAACTTTATATCACTCGCATGGTAGAGTCCCTCCAAGATAATAGCGCAGTTGAAATATACTGATTTGGCTTAGAAAGTAATGAAAAGCAAACAATTTTTTCATGACGATATTGTTTAAACAAAGGCCACCATCATGGATTATTCGTTCACTTGATTACTTTCCCCAAACGGCAATGGACGTGTTTACAAATTGGCTGCATTTCTGTAAGCTGTGCTATCACCTTGGAAGCACTCTGAGACAAATCATTTAGTTACACCAATCCTCTGTTTCACTGCGATGCCTAAGTAGTTTTGTGACATCAAATTAGTTACTGTGGCAAAGATAAATGAAAGCATGGATTCATAAATATAATTTCACTCGGGTACTCAGTAATTCAGTCGGGAAATGCGATGCGAAAGTGATAGAGCGCTGTTACCTTTCAACAGTTAGTCCCACCTAGAAATTGCGTCTAGTACTTGGAATCACTACGAGGCAGGTTTAATATCGGAAATATATCACGCGTTGCCATGAGTGGCTAGGTTTGTAAAGAGATGTCACGAAAAGCCTAGCCGTGTTTCGCGGCTATTCAAAGAATAGGGATGTGAATCGCTCTCACAGCATATCTTAACAAATATACTCAACATCCTGAGTTAATTCTTAATTCGAAGCGGGTTACTTTTCCACAAATGTACATGACATATAAATATCTAAATCTAGAAAACAATCTATAGCCTATGCCGAAGACTACTGGCACGGTTTCTGTTCTTGATAGCCTGAGCGAAAAAAACTGCATCTTAAGTCAAAGTGGCAAGAAAAGAAGGATAAAGCACGACAATAATTAATTGTTAGCGCCCCAAAATCCGTCTTATATGCTGTTAAGTGTTGAAATGGAGAATTTGGTGAACAAGAAGTCTAGCACTTTTAATATAAGACACTGGTTCCGGCGTTACTCAGTGGAACTCCTTCATTTTAATAATAAAAAAGCACTTGGTTATTATTCCACACTTTATTTTAAGATTCCACCTGCAGATGGCATGATATGCTGAAACCCGGGTCGGTTCCTTAAAATAAAGTGAGGAATAACAACCAAGTGATTTTTTATTATTAAAAAGAAGTCTAGTTCTCCAATCTATAAATATATTTATCAGTAAGAGAAACTATTACCATATTTTACTGATGATAAAATAAAATAGATTGGGGACATATAACTTGTATTTTATAAATAATATTCAAAGGGTATTCATTTATTTAAATTAATTTTGCCAACATATTCTATTAATGGGTTATATTTTAAGCATACTTCAGACAATTTGTAATGTTTTTTTTTCTAAACCAACTTTTCCATGATCCTTAACGTGAAAGAGCTGAAGCACAAATGGATTTCATTTTACTCAGAGGAAATAATCATCACTGAAAGCAATAATGATATATCCGAAGATTGATCAACTGCAGGTCCCACTCGTTACTCTTATTCTCCATTCAGCTACTACTTAGTTTCATCGTTGTTCCCATTCTGAAATCCATCATAATATGCTTTAGGCATTGGATCCTTTGTCTTCCGCGGCTAATCGCTCCATTTGTCGCTCCTACTAGTTCATTTATTAACAGGCTACTTCACTTTGCGAATGTCCCCAAAAAGTTCTTCTCTCTCGTTACATTACGTTTCTCTGCCGCTGTGGTACAAGTACAGTGTAGAAATTTTATTTATTCAGATCTATATTACATCGAATCAAATTTATATCGCAGGAAATGCCACCAAAATTCGATTTCTGTCGATTACGAGGGTGTATGTATATTGGCATATTTTTAGATTGTAAGGGAGTAAGAAATTTAGATTGGAAGACCACGCAAAAGATGGTTGTGAAGTGTTGAAGAGGACCTGAAGACAATAGGGATTGGAAGATGGAGAGAGACAGCAAGAAGGACAGCCAAATGGGGGCATATAACTGAGGAAGCCAACCGGGCTGCAGAGTTGTGGAATAAGATGTAGATTGGTATAAAATGCTAGCGGACATTAGGAATTGAACAAGGATCTTACTTTATTGTGGAAGTATTTAGTATGGATACTAAGTTATTCCACAATGTAAATCCTGAAACCAAAGAGTGTATCTTACTTCAAATATGAACGCTGAGCTCCCAACGAATATGGCCTTGCTTTACTCCAGTAATTTTACTATAAGGAAGTGAGAGTGCTGAGTTCTAATTCCGAACTCATAAAATGTACATACAATACAGTTGACAGAGTATTCAGACTTATTCTCCTACTTTCAGTCGCTAGAGAGAGAGAAGCTCCGATTGGTAGTAGACCACGCTGAGCCTCTCTTTAGAATGTTGTGTCACTGTTTCGATCTTTCATTGGCCCTGATGTAAGCAAAAAAACAAACAACTCTCTTCCAATAAAAAAGGGGGCTGAGGAGAGAAACTCCATTCGATGTTTGTTCCACTCCGCTGCATCATGGCCGCTCGCAGGAGAAAACACACACATATGTTGGGGCTGTTAAACATGCAGAATGGGGATGCGATAGTGCTGGCATGGTCCAGACATCCATTTGAATTACTCTTGTCCCTCCCGAAGTCCATGGAGGGAGAGAGAGTGAGTCGATTAGCATGGAAATGAGTGGACACTGGCGCTTTTTTTGTCGAGCTGAACGGAAGATGAGGAGAGGAGGGGGTGCGAGGGGAAATGGGGGGGGGAAAGAGTTGAGCGAAATGCCGCCGATTTATTCGCCAGAAGATGTCGCAAGGGACGGTGGGAGGTGATGGTGGTGGGTTGTGAGCGCACAGAGTAATAATCACAATGTAATGAGGAAAGAATTAATCGGGTTAGTGTTTCATTTATTTTCCCATCTTACGATTTATTCTGCACTCCCAGGGCAATTTTTTACAGACCGATTTTCCAACTTAATTGAATATAATGGCTCCTGAAGCAAAGGTAAGACACATGTTACAAGAGGCTTACCGGGAACTATTATCACTACAATTTCCTCGTATCTCAAAGTCTGGTTATCTATTCTCCATTATGGTACATCCAAATCTCCCATCCAGTGGATATATTAATTATTTATTCAATAACCATCTTATTTTATTATTACATTCGGGCTCTACCATAGCAATGACATGCAATTTGGCAATCCCGCTTTACGTGACGTTAGGGGTCCTGCGTCTGTCTGTTGCCGTGTTGTGGTAGCGGGGCGAGAGGATAGCTGCCTAACTCCCACACCTTAAAACAAGATAAATCTGATGTTGTAGGATTTAAGTCTCTCCCGGCGAATGCTTAGGATGAACGGCTGGAAACCCGAGAACTATTCATCCTAAATCTGATGTTTTTCATTTAGTCCTTTGTATTTGGAACGAAAGTGTTGATAGTTATCTTTAGAAATACTGACTGACAACTGAAAAAAATACCCTAGCGACGGAAACAGCGTAAATGCAGCGAAGAATTATTATCACAGGGTCCCGGCCGCTGTCTACGTAGGTAGCTGTCAATTTATAGTGATTTAATGTCATAAGTTTAATAAATTCAACAGATTCAGGCGAGATATCGTGGATGTTCTTCATAATTTAAGAGAAACAATTGCTTTTTTCCACAAATTTCTTTAATGCGTACAACGCGTTTCGGCTCACAGAGCCATCATCAGGTACAAGACAAAGTTTTATGATGTACTCTCTTACAACTTTGTCTTGTACCTGATGATGGCTCTGTGAGCCGAAACGCGTTGTACACATTAAAGCAATTTGTGGAAAAGCGCAATTGTTTCTCTTCCATCATAAGTTTAACCTGCATGTAAATCCCAAATTTGAAATAGTATTTGGGGGTGCTTATAGAAACAATGTCAACGGTGCGATATAACTAACGGAAGTGTATTGTGTATTAGCTTCACCTTACACCTGACATATTTATCTTAAATAATCAAGAAAATTGGTTCAAAAAAAATATTCTTATGACGGAGATATAAAAACTGATAACACTCACATTTGACCTCTCCGGTGAACTTTTAGTATCGCGATGCCTATAAGAGCAAGTAAAGTAGGTGCGCATTTCTTATTACCCCGGGAAACATTGTGCTCAAGACTGAATACAGTATACTCATAGTAAGAGAATTTACCAGGAAAGATATCGCAGGAATGAGACCGCTGTCAATAGGCGAAAAACCAGCCCTTGAAACATATTTCCAAAGTAACCTATGTTTTCTATCTGCAAGTGACAAGTAGTTTACCAAGATATCAACTAACAAAAGAAATTTCAACCTGAAATTCAATACCATAATTACAACTAAGAAGATAAATTGCTATGCCTTGGCATCTCTGTGCTATTAATAATAAAACGTTTGAGGATAAAAGATTTTTTTATTGATGCAATCAATGTACAAAAGGTTACGTAGGCTCTGATACGAAGAAATTATCCCATTAACAACATGCAATTCTTTTTTATAACCATAGCAAATTTAATACTCATGGGCAACGACTGTTCTCTCTCGCTCAGTTGCACTCACTATGATGGTGTCCTCGAATGTGTCCTATCACTGTACTGTTTTGAAGACAATGGTCTCCCAATTGCACTAATATAAGTAAATCCTATTAGGCCAAAGCTGGACTGAGAATTTACGTTTAATGTCACATAGTCCTTCACTTAAAAGTCACAGAATACTCTCGCAGATACTTAATGCAGCAATTATTTTAAGTTAACGCCACAAGCTTTTTCTTTACTTTTTTCAATTGCTTTGTACATACTGGCACTTATTTTTTCATTAATAAACTTTGCATAGTATTAAGTGATTACTAAATGTGAAAGTAATACAAGTGAAATATCAAGAATGCAGAATAGTATACAATCAGTACCATCATTATATTTCCAGGTTTTCAAATGATCTGACAATTGTTTTTGAACCCATGCCGAGTTCAGTGAATTCTGAGAATAAGTCGGAATACTTCCAGTCCTACAGTAAATCCTCGTGTCTGGATTCAATCTCATCCCGTATTCCTTTAGGATTCTTTCTTTCTGAGGGGTTCACTATGTTTAAATACACAGGGGGAAGATGAAGAATGGTAGGGGCTGCACAGATGGGAAAGGTTGGGTCGAGCCAATGCTTAGCTTTTTTCACACCGTTCGCATCCGTGTACGTTTCGCTACGATAAATATCTTTCCCAGAGAAATGTTTAATGCACACCAACGAATTCTGAATAAAAATTCCAGTTCCTTCTCGGAATGTTCTTCAGCCACAAATTTCTACGACACTCCTCTTAAGGAAAATAGTGCACGGTGACGTATTCCTTTCCTTATGCGAAGTGTAGTTGCTTTTGCAACACGTCACATAACATCTTGAAATAAAGAATAATACACTGTCATTATTTTCATGTTTCATCATGCCTACCTTGCTAATTAAATATGCACAATGAAATAATTTGCTAAGCAGGGCCCCGGTTTAATACCTAATCAAGGTAAACACGAACAAGTTTTATTCCTCACAACGCTAACTATGTACCTATTGTTTGAGAATTCGAAGTAATCCCGGAATTAAACGCCTTATACGAGATAGCTCACTCATATAACAAAACTAATAACTATAAAACTAATGATAAGAACAATTGTCTTTAGATAATAGGCAAATTTAATAAAATTACGTTCGAAAAAGCAAGCGACAACGGCCAAATGACCGTTCTATCAATACATGCAAATTAGGAAAACATGGATGGAATTGATAGTCATTACAATTCACTGAATAAAATAAACCTTATTGAAGACATTATTCGACTAATTACTATTCCCTGGGCCCAGCATTGAAGTTTACATCACATTGACCACGAGTACATGGTCGAATTTCAATTTTGCAGATAGACAAATATAACGCATTTTTCAATTTCTACAAATAAAAATAATACCAAATTATTCTCCATACCTTTAGCCACCTCTGAGTATCATTGTTTTGACGGCAAATTCAGCTATTGAAAAATCAGTCACCACGGTCACCACGGTCAATTTGGTCACCACGATTGACCACGATCAACACCACACGTAAATAAACCATGCATTCACGACGCGACGTAGCGATTGGCAGTGGTAAGACCCCCATGCGGTGTTGCCACATTTGCATGACATGGCCTGTATGAAGTCGGCCATGGCTCTACTTATACTATATCACTTTAGAGCCATTTATACCCTACCACTTTCTGCTTAGTGACAACGAAAAATAAATTTGAACGCTTACAATAATTTTCATCCAACATTACTCCTTTCTTTATTTTTATCTCTAGATGAAGATGAAAGTAAAACAGGTAGAAAAGTCGAAAAAAAACTTTACTCTTGACAGTTTTTTGACTCACCTTCTTGAATTAATACAATATGTCAGGTCTAAACAATGAAATACATTGGACGACTGAACTGAGTTTCATTTCAACTTCACATTTTTTACAAACCGGATGGAATTTAGATAATTTCTCTGCCACATAATTCGCTTAGTTACTCTTTGCAATAAAACACATTTGTTGGCTTCTGCGTACTGAAGCGAGCAGTAATTAATGAGTAAGTTTCAACAATATGTGCATACCCATTGGTGAAGTATCTCGCAAGTGAAGCGAAAGAATTTTTTCAAGAGAACTAAAACAGAAAGTATGACTGTCAAATTAATTTCTGAGCCATGAAAACAACTGGAAATGGCAGCAATAAATGTTTTTAGTTGGCCGTAAATTATTTTCACCACAAATTCAGCAGTTATACATACAATGATGATGTAAAATGACGTAATTGAAAAAAAATATCATCGGAAAAGACGGTTAAGTTCCTTTAGAATTTCACCATATACTAAACAGCACTTTATTCGCAAGATCTTTGCAAGCTACATGTGACTCTCTTTCATCGCTGTACATTACAATATGTGCACATAATACGACTCGAGCAATTAATCCAAAACAACTCGAAGCTGTGAAGCTGAAATGCACAAAAATCCAGTAGACATAGAGAGATAGATAGATAAACGTCTTTATTGGGGCGAGATTGAGACTTTTAAAGTCCCTTCTTTCATCTAACCCCTCGTCAGTACATGAATACAGTCAATATGACAAACACTGAAATATATAAATCAGAGAAATAATACTAAAAACAACAGAGATAGAGTATTAACGCGAAATAATGAAGTATCAGAAATAAGTGTAGAAAGTTGTGTACAATTGTGGGGAAAACATGAGGATTTTGGCTGGCGTCCGTCACGGAAAATACCCACTGCAGGAAAACATCCACACATGAAGGGGGCGTGAAAAACCTGAGAAAACCTACTTAGAGAAGCTAATGTGAGTCATGAGAATGAATAATATAAATACACCATAAATACCAACATTGAAATTTGTATGTGCATTTCTTGGAACGGAGAGTATTTTATGTGTATGCGGCGTATGTGTATTACGGTTTGTGTTTTACTAGTCACCCTGCTGTGCCTTGAGAAGTGTCTTATGTAATTCCTTTTTCAAATGAGACAGTGATGGTGCATTTCGTAAAGTAATGTCAAGATTATTCCACTCAGTAGAGAAGGCTGAAATGTTAGGCGGGTCAAGGAGAAACTCCGAATCCGAATAAACGTTTTCAAATATTGATTGTTTCTTTTTTCGGGATTCATTCCGCGATGTTTAAAATTGCAAAAACAATATTTCGCTGGTCCTCCTGCCAGCTTCTTAAGCACTTATTAAGGGCATTTGAGAAAAATTATTTCCGCCGTGACTACATCTTGAAAACTGCACGCAAAGAAGAAAGAAATTCTCTCGTGGTCCGAAACAAAAATCCCACTGATCCGACAGAAAACAGAGAGAAGCCAAAGGCATATGCCACTCTCCCTTATGTGTCTGGAACAACGGAGAAAATATCCAGAATTCTATCGAAGTACAACGTAATTAGCAGATTCACATGCGCGACGAAGACAGGGAACGTACTTCTGAAAGCCAAAGACCCGCTTCCCCGGAACCTCTACGGTGGAATATGTGAAGTTTTGTGCCGCTGTGGACATCCATATGTAGGCCAGACATGCAGAGCCCTAAATATACGCATCGAAGGGCATAAACGGGCAATGAAAAATAATAATTACCGCATTTCTGCAATAGCCGAACATCATCTCAGCGGCCACACTCATAATTTCAACTTTGAGGAGACAAAATTAATATCGAAGGAGGTACGCTATTACCCAAGATTAATGAGGGAGGCTTAAGAAATTGCTAAGAGACCAGAGAACGTCAACCGAGAAGACGGTTAGACGTTGAGTAGAAATCTTATAAGAATTTTTCAAATTGAAAAATTCCGGCAACAATGGGAGTCCTCACTCATGTATATAAAGACGAGCGAGACTAAGGAATCAGTTCAGTTAACCTGATGAAGCTGGCAGGAGGACCAGCGAAATATTGTTTTTTGCAATTTTAAACATCGCGGAATGAATCCCGAAAAAAGAAACTGTCAACAATACATCCGCGGAAGCCTACGGGCTAAGTTTTCAATTATTGTTTCACGTAGGGTGCCCTTCATCTAATTAATAAGAGGAGCAAAACAATACACATTTTTTAATCGCCATTGTCATATTATCTTTCCCGTGCGGTCACTATTACTGGAGTGAGAAATCTGTCCTCCCACTATTTGCCCTATTCTCCCTTTCCATGAATTAAATCCACTCCTCCCTCAAGTATACTAGATATAAAATCCCAAGAAGATGTCCAGCGACGAGAGAGGAAACTTCAGATTTCAGGTGACACCTCAACCGGCCACCGGAGAAATTAAATTATACAAGCGGGGTCGTTCTCCTCTACACATTCCTTATTTATTTCACCACTCTCCAAATATTTATACTTATTCGCATTCTGTTTTTCTGCTTCCTTGCCTCGCTTCCTTTCGTTGAAAGCAGATTTATCTCTTCTGGCGACAGATGGCGGTGTAGACGACTTTACACCCCATTCCCCTGACGCAGTAGCCATCTACTCCACGGTCACGGTCTGTAGAGAGCACCGAGGCACGAAACTCCCTGAAGTTCCTGCTGTCCGGGGGCGAGGGTTCTTTCGGCGAATGTGAGTGAAGTACGCTTGGAAAAAGGAGAGCCGGAAGAGAAGACAAGGGGAAGATGGGAAGAACATGCCATGGATGGCGGGAGACAGTTTACAAGGCAACTTCGGGGAGCGTTGGGAGGAGAGAAATATATAAAAATAAAACTGGATGAAAAATCAACAAATGACAAGTGGGACGGAATGTCTCTTACTTTCTCTTGAAACTGAGACCTGTCATGGAAGACTCACAAGGAGAGACAACGCAACTTGATCTGCCTAAAGAAATGAGGAATATGTGTATCAAGCATGATGTTCAGTACATTACAACCCTGCTCGGGGTTTCACCGGCATAGCAGGCATCCCATAGGTTCAGGGCCAAAAACTATAGACTTTATAGACCCAAGTGCGTGAAAATATAGACCAAAACAGACTCATAATATTCACGAAAATCAAGGCAAATTGGACAAATCTGCATTATTAGGCAAAATTATGCATTTTACTCCTAAAAGCAGTCTGGTTTGTGTTATATAGGTTAGGGCACCGGCGAAAATTGTGAGAAACAAGATAGTTGGAAATATGAACAATTTTAGTCGTAAAGTTGAATAAAATACAAGAATACAAATTTCTACTCATCTATCCGGCTTTTTTTGGCTGCAGATTCCAGCTGGTGGATGACTTTGCTTTTTCTTTTATCGATTGACTTCCGTAAAGCATCGGCTTTTTTGTTTTCCTCTTCCGCTTCTTCCAAACGTTTATCGGCGGCCTCCAGAATGACTTGCGATGCCGCGATTTCAATTAAATTTTGGGCCTTTAATGATTTTGATAAGCGTTTATTCGCATCACTGCGAATAGTATCAGCAGTGGTTTTCTTGCTCTGGACTACATCCACCAACTCGTGAACTTGCTCTTCCTCCTCAACAATCTTCCTATTTGCTCCCTCTAACTTCCGCTTCGTGCTTCCTCTCTAGCTTCCATTTCCATCACCTTCTTCCCACCTCTCTCATCACCAGAAATGTGGTTTACCACCTACAAATATAGACTCTGCAAATATGAATTTTATATTGGCAAATCCCCGACTTCCTCCAACATAAGCATCATAAATCACCTCTCAAATCGTAAGAACGTTTCAAAATCTGCTTCTCTTCCCGTATCTAGCGGTGCGCGCCTTGCTCCACAAAAGATTTTTCAACCATTGCTTCAATGTTTCAATTATTGCTTCCCCTCCTCTAACTGTCTCCCCACTCGAACTGAAACCGGTGGCATTACCTTACATTTGGTAATACAGGATTTTCCATCTTCCGGGCATCGATGTATTTTGCTAAAGTCCCTTTCCATTTTTCTCATTCAGTCTCCTTGCTTCCTGCCCCTTCTTTCCTTTCCTTTCCCTTAACCCATCCCTTCATTCATTGTTATCTCTTGTTCGGAAGAAGATGGTTAAGCTGCCGAAAAAAAAGAAAATTACGCTTGAGTTTCTTTCTCTTTGTATCCCTCCGTTCTTGCTTGTTAAGCCTGTGGCTTCTTTATTAATATGCATTGTAGACCACGTGTGATTTTTCATCAGTGTGATATAATCGACCGATATATTTTTCATCGATCTGATATAATCGATCGATATTTTTCGTCGATCTGATACAATATATCGATATTTTTCTTTGATCTGATATAATCGAACGATATTTTTCATCGATCTCATAAAAATATCAATATCATTCATTTATCTGATACAATCGATCGATATGATATAATACATCGATATTTTTCATAGATATTATATAATTGATCGATATTTTTCATAGATATTATATAATCGATCGATATTTTTCATCGATATGGTATAATTGATCTATGTTTTTCACCGATATGGTCTATATATAAAGACATAATTTATAGTGAATTTAGAGTGAATCAGATGCAAAGAAAATTCGCTTTTGAAGAAAAACAAAACATTCCTTGCAAATAAAATGATTATTCATGCATGATGTAGTATAAATATAAACGCCCTCATTCTTGGCATTCTTACAATTCCAATGAATACATCTTCAATGCAAAATCGCTCCATCTGAACTCGACTCGGGCTGGAATGTCAAGCAAGTGAATTTTTTTTTGCGACGAAAGAGGCAAACGCGTTGGCAGTGAAGAGCGCGAGGGTGCTCTGCCGTCTTCCGCGGCGTGCGTAGGCTGACGTTGAGGAATGTGGGAGAAATATGCGTTCATGAATCTCCTTCCTGATGTATCCACGTCATTCTAAGGTTTCTCCTCCTTGCGCCACGACGCCGACGCGGGTTCAATGTCGGCGGAGGATGGTGGGTTAATTTATATAAAAGCCGGTTATAATTAATATAGAGAATATTTACTTCTCAGATACCTTCCAACGCAGGAAAGGGTCTATGAAGTGTCACGTACTAAACATATCTCGTGTACATATTCATCAATAAAAAAATATAATAAGTATAAAACTGATGATCTCAGGCCTGACCTCGTGGAAATTATGGATATCCATGATGAGAAAACCACCTTTGTAAATTCCACAAACTTTCTTACGCTGGCACGACGCACGTTTCACCACACTGTGGCATACTCATGCCAGCGTAAGAAAGTTTGTGGAATTTACAAAGGTGGTTTTCTCATCATGAATATAATAAGCGTTTTAAATAATATTAGAATTTTCAAAAGATGAGTTCGCTGTGCGAAATAAATTAATTTCCAAGATATACTGGAAAATTTGCATTGTTTTTTTACTAGAAAGTTTAATATATGATTTCCATTTCGTGCTTCTTTCGAATATGCAGGGCCGTAGCTAGGGACTGGCCAGGGGTGCGGCTGCCAGGGGCGCAAGGCTCAGGGGGGCGCACTTTGCAGACCCACAGCCTGCGGGCCGCTGGGATACAGGCACACAAAATTAAAGCATGATGCTAACTCGCATTTAAAAAACGCACCTGATTACGATAGGCACCCCCACAATTTAGGAATGGCCCCCCTAACTTAACACACACAAAATTTGAACCAAACCCTAAATAAAAGAAAAAAAAACAACACACAAACTAATATTTTGTCACACACAAATATACACATTAACATTGGCCGTTTTTCCTCTCTCCGGCACACGCCAACCAAAGTCAGTATAGCGGGGGGCGCAAAATTCAAATCTTGCCAGGGGCGCTGGTGACCATAGCTACGACTCTGCGAATATGCTAACACGCATTTCTCCCCACAATTCCCACCGTTATCTATAATTTACAGTCCCACTCATCTGTCCTTAGGCAAGATGTTGGTCGCCTCCCGAGTAATCTGCCAATCCAATTATACGGATAAGAGACCGACCGAGAGGATTGTTAAGGGGAAGAAAGTTTTCGTGGAATGAACACTTAAGTCTGATGGGAGGCTGAGTGTTAGATGTGATTATAAAAGATGAAGAAGCGTCATCCTTATAATTTTCCAGGAAAAAATGGAGGGCCTTCTTCGTTTATCCCAAAGCTGTAAAATTATCCTCTCGGATTTCAAGAGGGCAATTCTTGGACTCCTCAAAGTATTGAATAAGGATAAATCGAGGGAGGAAGGTAAGCCGTGACAAGGTACATAAACGTAGGAATGCTGTAAACAGTTCGTTTCAACGCTGTGGAACCCAAGAAAGCCGTTATTCGTCTATAAAAAACAACTTGAAATAGTGTATTATTCAGCTATTGATGCCTGAAGTTAGATCATGAGAATTAAAAAACCGTGAGTAGTAAAATCTCTTTGAGATTATAGTTGACAATGTGAGTGGGTTGCTTCGCTTTTCAGAGTTTGGCACCAATCCAAAGAAAATACCACAAATAACTCTCAGCTATAGACTTTATACTCATGGTCTCCTACATGAGAAATAATGAAGCATGTCACTTTAAACAACGACGAAATTAGGGAATTAGTGAATGTAAAGAGTAGGTCTATTGCGGTCAAAGTGGAAGGTAGCATTATCCCTTATTAAATTATCCATTTTCTTTATTAAAAAGAAGATAGATTATGATGCACTAGTTAACTACTTAAGGTAAACCCTAGGTGAAGAAGACTTCTCCGAACAAGGAATAAATTTCTCTTCAGCAAGGAACTTCGGTATGACGGTAACCTCAATGTGGTCACACTGCACCAAAGTATTAAATATCTTCCAGCTTTCTGATCGCCAGAAGAGTTTTTCCGACCTAAAACAATATGGCATCTGACCCAAGGTGACAACGAGAAAGATTATCCATTTCGGGATATGTTTTAAAGAAACTTTAATGAGTAGGTATCCAAGAAAAATAAGTTTCATCGAGGCACTTCGGATGGCTTCTCGGAAAGCATTTTTAGTTTTCCTACGCAAATTAAGCTCGGATGTTAATTTCGGAATATTATGATAACTAATGACGACATGGGAGCATGAAGTCTGGCACAACAATTATTCCATGTGTTTAGCAAAATAAGATCTTTGCTCCCTTCCAAAGAGTTAGTGGAATACCAAAAAAGAATTAAGATATGAAGGAGGGAGATGATGGAGGAACCCACCCCGCTTCGCCAACATGTTAACGCCGCGCTATCCCTTGATAAGCATCGCAAACAACCGTCACAACATTCATCAACATCTACAGCTCTCGCGAAAGCTTATGGCGTTCGGATGCGCGGCTTTTGTGTTGTCCGCATCATACAAATTCCATTTTCTTAATGCACTCGTACATGGCACAAATGCCGGATACGTCCTTTTTCCCTTCCCCTTCCACCAAAATTTACCCCTCCACGACGTCTTCTTCTGCACATCCAAACGCCATAATCTTTCGCGAGAGCCGTACGCTCGACTCTCTACCGCTCCTGATCTGACCACACCCCTTTCACGTCTCCCTCCACGCTCTCTCGATACTTCATACCCTTGAATCAGCCCCTTTTTCGCCTATGAGGGTTTCTTGAATTCCAAACATGGCCGTAACTTCGAAATTCGTACTTACCCCGGTAAATCATTTTTCTGACTCGATAGGAGGGAACCATAAAGTGCTGGACGTCCCTATCCCTTGTCGCGCACCAACTCCGCTGCCTTAGGTCATCCATAGTCAAGGCCTTCCATCGATTCTCCCCCCCCTCTTCCCCAGTCCTCCTCACTTTATGGCTCTGTCACTTCAGATGCAGATGGTGCAAGATATCCAGCGGACATTTCATATAATTCCCTTGAATATCCCCAGAAGCTATTGGGAAACCATATGCTTCCATGAGTCCAAAACATTGGAGTCATTTCTTGAGCATCCCGTTTTTTGGGATTAAACTCCGTCTGCAGAAGCCATCAAGTAAGTAGCGCCGATGTAATTCATAAAAATATTAAATAAAAGGTTTATACAGTGGGAATCCTTAGGTCCCTGACAGGTTCATGTGGGTAGAAATGTATGGAAGTGATATTTACTCCAAGGCACTGAAGACTACAGGTAACTTTTTAAATAATTCTTTAAAGTAGGTAGGTACTACATTAACAGCTTTACCAGACAAATGCATTAATGTTATGAATGTAATCAGTTGATTATCTGATGAGGCCTCTGTATTTGTGATCCAAAACATCAACCATATATGGATAGAAGGTTATTCATTATCAAGTACGACGTATACACGAGATTTTGAATGCAACTATAATTCAGTACATATTTTATCCCCCACGAAGACTACATTTTGAAATTCACAAAAGACTTTAACCTATTTTGTAAATGAAAAGTATAGCTTAGTTATTCCCCATAAATCTATGTGGAATGACTAAGTTATACCTTTTATTTACAATGTTTAAGCAAATTCCGCCAAGTCACGCCTGAGACAACGGAGTTTAACCTATTTACCTTCAACAATGTTACTTGAAATGCCCAATAATAATAAATAGTACATAGCCTTTAATTTTTATCTCAGTTCCACCAAATGCCTTACTCTTCCTCCGGTAATCTTCCAGGCAGCATCATCAGCTAAAACATCCATTTAATTTCGAATTCACAAATTTCTTCCATTCAAATATTTCAGGTTCCACGAATCCTCCGACCTTTTTCTCTTTAAAATTCTTCGTGAGGAGCTATTAAGTAATTGTTTTCATTTCATCTGGAAATTCATTATTTTACTGAATGAATACAAATTGGCAATAAAATATGCGAAATAGCTTCATCTCGTAAAAAGAATGGATAGCATGGAAATAAAAGATTTCTGTAGCACTAAAAATATTTCAGAAATCGAGGAAATTAAGATGATTGAGCATATTTTCCTAGTATTCCGTACCAACTCACATAAAATACCATAAATTCCTTCCCAACTATACACTGGATTCCGAGTATTTGAGCCTAGGTAACCATTATAAATACGATAGAAAAAAGTCTTTTGAAACTGAATATAATCAAATCAAAATAGCAGTAAGAGTGGAAATTGAAAAGTGATAATATTATGTGAAAGCTGTCACATGTCGCACCGATTTCCATATCAAAGCAATATTTGGTGATTGAATGGTATACATGGAGATAAATAATTAACGTATTACCTTGGCAATGTAGTCTCTCAATTTGCCAGCAGCTGAATTAACAACTTCAACTTTGGACAACAATAATTATCTAAAATAAAATTACTGCCGCACAGAGAGTACATGAGTGTAGAACATAATATTCGGTTAAAAGTAATGTTTAGAAAAAGTATTATTACTTCGCATATTTTCTTCGTGAAACCTTAATTTGCAGGATATGCACTGGAAATGTTGACAAATAATACAAACATATTATGTAAAATCTTTATTTGAAGAGTTCTCAAGTAACGCATTTATTACCTAAAAAGATTATATTGCAAGATCATTTACAAAATATCCACAGCGAAGGGAGAAATATTAATGCAACCTCTTTTTAAGCATGATAGGAAAACAGCATTCAGTGGTAATAATTTCTGGAGTTCATACCTCGTAGGATGTTACCGACGATATTCTCATTATTCAGGGGGCATCCGGCAAATATGAGTGATGTTAATATAGAAAACAAGCAAAAAATATTTTAAAGTCACTTTCGAGAAAGCACAAGTTTCACTAAATTCTAAATGATAACTGGTGTTGGTTAATAAGTAAATATATCTATCAAACTTCTTTTTCAAATATACATGCAATATTAATTAGCTTCATTTCAACATTCATGCAGGATTCATTTCGTTATTAAAAATAAAGCCATTGAATAACATTCATTTATTAATAGAACGGCTATTACAACTTTTGATTTACTTTTTTTTTAATCTCTCCTAAAGATATTTCAAACATACTTTCTTCCCAGGCATTGGCACTTTTTAAAGGAAAAGAAATGGAGCATAGAGTATTTTTTATGTATTACAGACACTATAAGTCAGTAAAAACATTCAAAGAAATGGCCATAAATGTGTAGTACTTAGTATGAATAGCATAGAATGACACACTATTCTTGGGAGTTTAATAAAATGATTATTTATTACTTATTTAAATCGCCCTTCTCACATCTGTGTTTCGCATTTTCACAGCACTTTGAATGGGAAAAATCTTTAATGCTAAATTTAGCATGGGACAAATTATTCGCCTTGACCAGGACTCAAATCTGAATCCATCTATATCGCACCGAGTGCCATAGCCATGGATAGAAAAATGATTTTAGGTATTTTTGGGTATTAATAGGGTAAAATGGGATCCTTAGGCCATAAAAATTGTTCTGGGAAAAGAACTGAGTTTTAGAACGTCCTCAGTGTACTTCAGAGAATCCAAATTTATCAGAACAAATTATTTAGTGCTTCTTATCCTCTACGTAAGCTAGATGAAACCAAAATTTCCCGATTACCCGGCAAGAAAAATGAACGCATTACGCCGCTCAGAGGAGAGAGGAATTGACCTCTGAAACAAGAGAAAGAAGCTTTCACACTCTATGGAAAATAGAAGCAAGAGATGGCGAGAATGCTGGGTGAATTTATTACCAACTCTCTCTTCACAAAGGATCACCGAATTTTGAGTGGGTGGGTGAAGCGTGGAGAACTCTGGCCCGCTCAGAGAGAATAAACTTTTGCCATCAAACTACCTCTCTTTCATCTCTCCCTTCGTTGGACTCTGAAATTATCGATACTTCCACATTCACTACGCAAGCAGCATAATAAGGAGAGGTTGGGGATAGCCTCATCCACGAATATACATATGGATCTAAATCTTCGGCACTACTGTACGGCCAGAAGTGTTTCCTAGCTTTCCGCAAAAGATAGGTCGCACTGCAATCGGCATGGTTCTGCTTCTGTGTGTCAGAAATGGCCAGTTTAATTTGGAGGCCAATTCTGGTACCTTTTTTATCCAGTGTCTCCATTTGAATCACGACCTTTCCTTCGGTATGGTTCGCTTGTGTGTGACAAAAATGTCCGGTGTTAATGGGAAGGACAGTTCCGGCACCTTTATTTCCAGTATCTCCAATTTAATCACGGCCTTTCCTTATTAGAACCACCTTCTCTAGAGTGGCGGCGCTACAATCTGCTTGGTCCTGATTTTTCGGTGCATGCGGAATGTTCGGCAACACCCACTGGGGGCAAGTTAAGGATCCATATACATGTTCATGGCCTCATCATAAATGATGGCGGATAAACAATGGAGAGAAGGAAGTTGGGAGAAGTGAAGGAATGGAAAAGAGAACGAGGGAAAATAAATCATCATTTGTAGGAATGCGTGGCGGGAGACGTAGACGGGGCTAATTGAAGGACATCTCTTTCTACCCACTCATTCCTCCTGCTCAGACAGCTTCACGCACACAGAAGACGCACGCAAAATGAGTAGCTGTACAAGTTTGGAATCGACGTAGAGCTTGTGCGAAAGCTTATGACCCCCCAGAGTCAAGACTCTTTCACGACCGGGGTAAGTCTACCATCTCTCGCAAAGACAGATAGATTAGGTGGGTGAAAATAAGCATTTTCTTTTGAGAGTTCGCTGACACTACATGCATTTTCTGCTAGCCTAACTGCTTTTGATAAAATTAATTGTTTCTCACTGCTTTTGCTGCTTCCGTGACTCACTGAGAAGCCAGCTGAAGTCGTTCCCGATACTATTGGATGTTCTATCAAAACCCTTGCGAAGAGACTCTCTTATCACGAAAGTATCTGACCTAATTTCTCTCCTCTTTATTTCCCCCTGTTAGTGCTTACCTCCGTGTTTCAGTATATCAAACCTATAGTTTTAAATATTGAGCGCAGTTTACAGCCAAAGAAGGAGAAGAATTCCCAATGTACTGAAAGCCTATTTCCCTTGGGGCTAATAAGGAGCTTAGGTAATCCAGATATAAAAGGGGCCCGTAATTTAAAGATGAGAAATCGAACTCCAACTTCAACAACAATATTTCAACTCCAGCAGATGAAAAACCTGGAAACATCAACTCCCTACCGAGTGATGGGAAATACAGTTTCATAAAAAGATAAACCATGATTCATTAGATGAACTGAATCTTACCACTAAGATTAAATTTCAGAAGTATCTGATTTAATTGATGAAATACATTTTCCAATTGGCCATAGATTAACAATGTAAAATCACCATTAACATTCCTAGAATGTAGAATGAACTTTGCCTTTAGACAATTCAAATATACCTGGTTTAAAGATGTTCTTCAAATGGTCAACCGAGGAGCATTATTGAATAACACTTTTTGGACTGGAAACGAACGATCTATGAGCAGTCTCGAATGAATAGTTCACACTTGAACACAAAATGAACGTTCTGTGGTTGTATGCTAAGGATAATTCAGTCGAGGACTACATTAGAATTAGATCATGAATGTCTTCTGCATGGTCTACCCCCACTGAGAAGCTAAAACTAGTAAGTAAAAATAAAATTCTCAATGCACGACCGTGATGGATAGAATAAAATATGTGCACATCTTTCCTCAGAGTATTGCCTTCATCAGGAATCGACTTAAGACGACACACTGAGTGGATAAGAAGAAAAACAAGATTTGGTTTCACCCGAGGTTTCTCAAGAGCTTGAGCACTTTGGCCAGTTGTCGAGTTTTCCACCCAAAATTCTCAAGCCACTCAGCCTACCGGAATAAACTTGGGTTTATTTCCTTCCATCACAATGTCGTGGCATTGGTTTCCTGAAAGTCTCCAAATACGGAAGAGTAAGATGAATGACAGGAGAGTGGAGAAGAGAGGAGAATGAAAGCTGGGTCAGAATGATTGAATGGAGGGTGGAATAACAGAAGGGAAGTCGAATGGACGTGTTCGATGGGAGAGGGTGGTAGTGGACGGGAGGGCATAACTTCGATGGACAGAGAATTATTTGTGAATGGAGGGGGAAGAGAAGTATGATACAAGAGTGAAGATGGGAGTTGGGTATAGAGAGGAAAGATTCCTTGTCCCGAGAGAGGACAGGATAGACAAGGAAGACTTTCCTTGAAGAAGAAGAAGCTATTCCGGGGACGAGTAGGAATCGCAAGGCGGACGGTGAAAAAAAGTGCCGGAAACATTTCCATGAATACGTAATGTGGGAAACACATTCCGGTCACACGTCCAGCTAACGGACAAAATATTCTGTAACCTTCGTCAACTCGGAGAAAGGAACGAAAGTTCGGCGGATACAGTGCACAGAGGATCGTCTTTTTGAATAAATAGCTGAAGGTTATGTTTCCCAGTGGCATATTCTGACTCGAAACTCTTCAGTCTACCAGTCTCGAAACCACGTCCAACCATATACCCAAACGTCTTCTTTAAGCCATGGCCCTCATGCCAATGCCATGCTTAACTTTTGAGGACCTACTCGCACTCGCATTGGCACATGAAGGTCCGAAAAACATGGGATGGAGAACTAAGAGTGTAACATGTGAGTGCTGACCGAAAAGGGACCTTTCAATTTCTATGTCGCTTCGGCATATCAATAAAGAGGCCTCAGTATCTACTTTTTATAATATAATTAGCAAAAAAAGTCATTCCATGGCTCACACCCTCTATCTATTCCACCTAAATGGAAAACCTCTCAAAGAAAAACTTATCATGACATTCTCCTCCTAACTGTCTACATCCCCTAAACGTAATACGAATATGCACTCCTTCTTCAGTAGAGTAGTAAGAATATGAAAATAGTTCAGTTATTTTCTCATTATTTGAATTTATTTTCTGCTGTTGTTACGATCATAAAACTCAACTGCGTGGAATATTCCTCAGAGCATACAAAATGCTCAAACAAAACTCCTATCAAGAAAAATAAAATGCTTAGACTTTGGTAAGATAATCAGCCACTAATTAGTCAGACACCTTGTAGTGTTTTCCGACAAATTTCATAGAAAGTATAGTTCCATGAACAATTAAATGCATTTCAAGTAGATCTCAGATTTAAGCATAAGTAGAAGCTGAGTGTCAGTCTCGCCGACATTCAATGCCATCAAAAATGTTTTCTTTGAGTTTAATTATACAATAGACAAAACTCTAGGACACTGCGTTGCATAACTCATGATGGCCCGAAGTCCTCCTAAATATGCGATATGAATCCTCATAGGGATTTTAACTTGAAACCAACTTGACAGTAATATTTGAAACTATATTTTGAAACTCATACTACATCCGTGAAGCCAACCAATTCAAGGGGTCTGATGGGTAAACTTATCGAGATTCCACTCTATTATCATTTTACTTTAATTTTAATAAAAAGTCATATCAGCTTATCCATAGGGAATAGAATAGTTCTCTAATTAACTGTTCTTGTGTTCTGAAAATATATTGAGAAATGCAAGTTTCCTCGCATGTAGACTCAAAAGGGGAGTAATTATAATCGGAAATAAATTAAGCCATGTCGTTCCCGATTTATAAAAGAAAGATAAGGAACAGAAAACTGTCAATAATCGGTAATAATCTATTATTTTCACTTAAAGCTCTTGTAAAGAATTGAGTAAGGCCTTTTTAATCTGAAAATCAGTATTAGAATTGCGAATACATTGATTAACAAATACGATGACTTGAAGGAGGAGATTGCGTGAAGTTTTAGTAATCAATGAAACTGATGGTACAACAAAATTATTATAATTAAAAAAAGTAAAGATAGTTATGAAATTTCTTAGTAGTTCTCCACTTTTTTTATTAAATATACGTTTGAGCGACCAGTTTCGATGTATTACATCATTGTCAAGCACGTCGAACTGCTAAGAAATTTCAGTTCTATGACGGAATTCCACCACATCTGCCCTGATACAACTTTATGCAAAAGAAAATATCTTATTTTTTGGCTAAAGATCTTTATTCACGATATATTGCAACGATATGTGGAAGAAAATAAAAGCTAAACTTTCACTCACAGAGATTCAGATTACGGTGGATATAAGAAGATGAAGATACAATGTAACGTATTGATATGAATGTACGTCGCAAGAAGTGACAATAACACCTGCTGCCGTGCTAGATCCTAAAGCGGTCACGTACGTCTGTATGCAGCTAAAAAGCAAATTTTGTTATACGTGAGGAGCACTACAAATTTGGAGAGGTGAGAAGTTTCATCTCACATCTCTCTTTCATCACACACACGGTAATATCCAACAAAAGTCCAACGCTCCATTTACAAACAACGACCAGGTCCTTGGAAATGTAGTGCAAGATATAAATAAGCCATCACGGATTTTATTCCCGGATCAGAGAGCAGACGAACCATTCCTATTAGTCTTCCGGGTAAATAGCTTACTACGATCTGCCAGAGGCTCACGATCGCAAACCAAGGCAATGCCTTCCTGGACACTCAGAGTATAAACACTTAACACCCCTAATGCACGGTGACTGCCCTCAGCCATCCATGCACATTTGATGGCTCATCCGTATCCCATTCTGCAGCCTCTCCTCTGACGACAGAGTCGGAGACAATTGACTGCGAAGCGGAGGGTGGCGCCGCATGTGACACAAGAGATCTCATTTCTTTGTCCCTCATCTCCAAACTCTCCCTTTCAGGACATCCATTCTCTTCCGTCGTTCCCTTCCCCGCTGACACAATCCTTTCAACACATCACCGGCACCACAGCACCAGCATCCACACTCACAGGACAATCACGGTACATGGAGAGGGTGTGGGAGATCAGCCCAGTGGCATTAGGGTGGCTACAGTGCCGTCGAGCCACAAATTGCTAAACGGGGGTTTGGTCCATTAAATCCATCATCAACTGGCTTCCACTTCCCCGCCCACCAACCATCAGAGTGTACAACTCCGAAGTAAAGGCGTCAAATGGAGAAACTGATCTACTGTCGCTCTTCCTTTTGCCGTTCGGATCGATTTCGGTGGAAACCACGTCAATTCAGAGCGCATGACCCAAGTGGGAGAAGAGAAATGGGCGTGCGAAGGAAGGTATTCAAGTATTTTAAAAGGAAACATCACGAAACTGAGCATATTTTAGTGGAAATGTGCCTAGATTGGCGATGGCTTTGTAAACTAAGTTCCGTTATAACACCACTTTAAGGTGGTTCCACCGTAAAATGGCTTAAATGTCATTTTATTCATATTCTTTCTACTTGTAAAAAACTAATCCTCTATCTGATATGAACAAAAAAATAATACCTTTCCACGCTATTTACTCTCTAATTGAACTTGAAATTACATGGTGTTCAATGGGAGTACGAGAGAAACACGGGGAAAAATAGTATTTTCACATAAAATACAAATGCCATTTTCGTGGACAACTGTCTCTAAGAAGGAATTAATCCAGTGAAATAGAATAAAAATAAAGTACAGGCATCTTACCACCTTATTGTTTTAGTTATTAGGGAATTACTGCCGTAATTGATGTCAAAATTCGGTACATCGTAGGAAATGGCGCAGCAGTCGGTTCTTATGTCTGGAAAAAAAGTGCTCATTCAAAATAAATTCGTGGAATAATAATCTGCATATATTTTGTACTTTACTTTTGGTTTTTTGTAGGTAACGAATTTCATCAGTGAATGCAGGATTTTTTGGACAAAATATAAAAAATGTGGAATTTAGTATATGTTTTGACTCACACAGTCGCGGCGGAACCTCCTTAAGTCTAAATAGTAGTCAAGGAGATAAAGCTCTTTATTTCATTGGAGTACGAGAAGATGTCGGTGAAGTATTGGAAGTATTCTGTATCATGCTCCCAGAATATTGTTCACCTTCCATAATACGGTATGATGATCAACTAAAATATATGATCAAAAATCTCTAAATAATCTGAAACATTATATCTTCCCTATTTCACAGATACCTATCTTAATGATCATATCTATCTTTGCATGCAACATAATAATATACACCAAATGAATGGAGTTCCCCATGACAGCAGTCATTTAAATTGACCAGGACTCAAACCTGGATCTCCCAACTGCTGGTTAGGAGTATTAACCAGTTGTATAATATACTAGCGCTCAAAGATTAAATGGCCATGTTCAATGTATAATTATGAGCTGTATGTCACCATTAGCATGTTGCAAAGAATTCCTCCCCTTCAAACGAGCCGGCATTGTCAAGGCATTTTTTCTTCGATCGCCTGATCTAGTCTTTTCTCATTCCCAGAGGTTTACCCAAGTCCAAACGTATTCCAAAAGCAGAAAAACTAAAAAAAGCTTTTTTAGTCTCCGTCCATGGCACATATGCCCTCCTCCACGAAATTTAATCCCAATCAACTCCGCAGATATTCGTCCGATGGCACAACGTGCGGTACATGAAAAGTTTACTCTCATGGTAATTCAAAAGCCACTGTAACCTTTCAGGTTTTTAGCCAGTACATATCGTTTCCACAAAGAAGTGTGGTCACAGTAATAGCTACACTATCACATTACACTATCACAAAACTATTACTACTATTTGTTAATTCTCATTATGAGGTGGGAGATTCTCGATTTCAATTTCATTCATGGTGAAGGTGATACAATTAATGCTGATACTTAAGGTTTCCTCACATTATTTTTAATTTATAAATATGTGTAAAATCACGAGACGAAATAAGAAAACGAAAGAAAAATGTGAAAAAATCGTGCATACATCTTGGAAAAACCAGTCTCAGGGCTGATCGTAGCTGAAGTTAACGATTAAATTGAGACTAGACCACTTACAAGACATAAGGTTTAATGTGAAGTTGCTGTAGAGCTGCATTTTTACGTATACTCTGTATACTAAAGTGAATGATATGAGCAACTTTATTTCACCATCGTATTTTTAATGTTACACTTTTATTAAAACGAACTACTCGGTGTATCAGTGACGCATGTGAATTCATCATTATTGGCTATCAACTGGAGGCGTTTGTAAATCGAAGGAATGAAATGGATAAAGGATGAAACGGGTCCCTGACATAGCTACAGACGTGTGACGCGTACAGATACTCGGGAGAAACCTTAAATGAAAAGATACACGGCACATGGTAAGGCGGTCGTTCAATGGCTTCGTACTTATGCGTTCGAACTCTATTCAGCGGCTGCATCTCACCCGCTTACTTCCCCTTCCTCTCTCCTTTGATTCGAGGGATAAGCATAGTAAACGAGGTACGGAAGATGCGTGCAGACGAAGGGCGGAAATTTGTGTTCCCAGGTTGTGACAGGAGGTAGAGGAAGTGAAGGCTGCTTTCATTGAAGCGAAACAATGGAAAAAAGCGTAGTCATCAGCGATCTCATCAGCGGAGTCTTTGATTCCAAAGACTTCGCAGTATCCCATCCCAGTAGCAAGTTCTGATAGAGCTAAAATACATAAAAATGTATGTTTTCCAATACAATATATATTACCAGCATGATTTTTATTACTTAACCAGAAAACTTCTCCTAATTAGGTAATTGATTGTGATAACTTCCTTTTTAAGAATTAACTCACATGTGCAATGAACCAGGTATTCATAAGTCAATGAATTGGCACCACGCGAATATTTACCGCATTTCATTCCACAGTCATAGTTGCAAACATGGAGGGCAAATGACTTTAAATACTTGATTCCCGTGGCATTAAAGTAAACAGTCATTTTGCTGTGAATTAGTCGGAATTTATCCTTTATCACCACTGCATTATTTTATCTGATAGCCAGAGTTTATTATTTGTGAAATATTTAGGCATTTTAACATTTCGCGTAAGGCAGGGGAATTATCTAAAAAATAAACAATGAGCGAGGCTCGCTCACAGCGAGGCGGGGTCTGCTTTATGTCAGCCGTGCTCCGGAGCTTTGGGAATTTTTGGACTGCTTCGAGCAGAGAACACCGACGACACTTGCTTTCAGTAGACCTGACGGTAAGCAAGAAGGTGATACCCCGTTTATATTCCTTAAATCTTCCCCTTCTCCCATCCCAAACTCCTTTTAATTTCATTTCCGGCTATGATGTGTATTTAAAAGCGTAATTAACAGGTCACGATCCGAAACACCGTTATCCTTATACCAACAAAGTTGTCCTTATACCCAACTATTTATCAGTAGCAAAAATTCGTCTTAGATCTTCCACCTGGTACATGACTGCATTTCCACCAACGCATTGTGTCTATACAGGACTCATGTATCGAAATGTCGGTCAAACTGCAACTATTGATCAGCTTAAGGTAGTTTGAGCGAGTTAGTTCCCTAGTCATACAGGTTACCATATTCGAATTTTATATATAGATAGATTTCAGCGTCTGTAAGAAGTAAACATTGTAACCTTAATGGTGCAAAAATATAGTTATATATGACAAACATTATCAGTAATTAAAAAAATATATCTACTTAATACCTAACTTGACTAATTTTTTATACCATACGGATAAAAGGCCATCAAAAAGGCAGGCTTCTTGTGATTCTGTAAAAATTGCCGCGGTAAGTAATGGATTATTTTTTTATAAATAGTTAAGAAGACATATAAACTATTAACCGTTTGTTTTTTGACGAAATCTAAGAGGTATAAATTTATAATATTTTTAATATTCTCCATCTGGAGTGCACAGCCGCAATGTATCTAACCCTGTAAAACATTGTATTTTCTGGCAATTTGACCAAAAAATAGTTAGGAAAGGGGTTAATACTTTGTATTATTGGGATGCTGAAAGAATTTCTTTAAAATGAGGTCAAATTCTAGGTGACATGATTTTTCGCTCAAACTACCTTAAAACCCCGTGAAGAATTAGTGCTTGCTACTGGCACGCTGGAAAACCCCAGATCTCACTTCACCATTCATTAAATGAATCCAAAGTAGAGGTAGGAATACAAGAGAAAAGTCCCCAAAGTTACCGGGATTCGAACGCGAGCACTCAGTTTGGGAAGCCTGCTCTAGCCACAAGGGTAATCCGACTCCATCCCGCCTCTCTAACCAGCAAGTGGGCGAAGCGTTCGTGCCTTCAAAGGGCGGGCGAGGGATAGGGCGGGGAAAGCCGAAAAGGGTCGCATGGATCGAATTCCAATCTTCGATGGGGCGTGTGTGTTTGTGAGGGTGCGAAAGGGTCAGGGGATGAGCCCTTTCGCACTTTCCCTTCCTCCCACTGTAAGGATAAGGCCTCCTGCAGGGTGTCGAGGGAGGGATGTGCTCTCCTTTCTTCGCCGTGGAGGGAGTCAGGGGGCTAGGCGTGGGAGTGTGAGAGGAAGAGAAAGAGGGAAGTGGGCTTTTGGGTGTTGTGATAAGCCCCGGGTGGGAGTAACGCGGAGACTGGCGTAGCGGGTCGCCCGCACGGGAAAAAAGGTAAAGAGGAAAAACGGATGAAGAGGGAAGGGGAAGTGTGAGGGATGTGGACTGCTGCCCCCTTTATTTCCTCCGCGCCGACGGAAGTGGTCGACGAAAACGTTTCATGGAAAAAATGCTGAGGTATATCGTGGGTGGGCAATGAATTTAGTCATATCAACACGAAAAAGACATGGGTCCCCTTTTTCGGAGCCTAGAAAAGCTGAAAATGTAGATGTACGCAAAGACATTATAGTAGGTTCAATCTAAAATCGCTAAGTTGAGGGCATGAATTAATAACACCCAGATCCGTCCAGAAGTTTTCAAATCATGCCTGTGAATGATAACACTGCAGTGTCTATGTCCACCTGACTGGAAGATTACAACATAATACTATATTACGTTATTTCATTCGAAGCTAAAACCAATGCCATGAATGAGAAGCATATATTAAATTAGACAAACTCTATCAATATTTTGATATAGTGAAGCTAAACAATTTCAATAGATGGCAGTTAAATATTAAAATACTATAAAGTTACGTTACTTTTTATTGACATTTAATTCAAATTCTTTCGATTAAAACCATATTCGCGTAATCTAAAGTCTACTCTATAGCCCACACGTAAGTTGATAAGTAGAGGGCCTTCAACTTTTTTAAAGTTAGATAAAATTAATATTGAACAATGTGACCCAGGAAGAATAGTACGAAAGTGAAACTTATGTATAAGTAAATAGAAAGAAACGGGAAGAAAATGAATACACATAATGAATGCTCACATTGAATGAATCCACAGCAAGTTGTCTCGAACTGTACATTCTACTCTTCAAGGGTGCTTACCCTTTGTAGTTTGTATATATTCAATTTCTCTATCTATTCACTTAGCTATAAGTTTGCTGACGCCACTCCGCGTTAGATAATAGAGTACATACGGTACATACACTGCATTCTCTTTGGATTGATGAGGTATTTAGTTCGATTTCAATCTAGAAAACGCGTGTATAGTTAGGGATGGGCAAGTAAAAAAAATATATCGACAGATATCGTATCAATATTTAAAACATGTATCGATAGTTATCAAGCCAAAATTATCGATATTTTGATATATCGATAATTTTTCCAAAACAAGTGGTTCCTTAAAGTTTCACCAAAATATATAAAAAATGTTGAAGTAAAATTTGGGAAATTATGGACATGTAGAAGTAATAAAAAATCTTTTATTTTTACAATCAATTTTAATCAATCAAACCAGTATTTTTCTGATATTGATATCAGAAACTCTCTGTTTTACATGTTCTCCCGTTAATCTACTCCTGTTGTCCAGTACCACGAAGTTATCTGCAGAAGCCACTCTTTCGGATGACACATATGAGACTTGGCATATTAAGTACTTCAGTGCGATTTCCGAAAGAACCGGAGTGAAGTGTCGGGAGTTCACCCAAAACTTCATTGGATCTTATTTCCTCTACAGTAGTGGTTGGTCCAGATACTGCTTCAGCTCGTTAGGGACAGAGCCAAGGCTAGGAACCTTTTGCGTAGTAGTGCTAAGAGATAATAGGTGTTCATGTCTGGACCAAATTGAACTTCTATCAGCGTTCTCTCGTTCTGTTTGTGCAGATTGTACTTCTGGAGAACGTTGTCCCAATCGCCTATGTTCTAAGCGAATATCATCACTTATTTTCGTTATAGCACTAGACACCGCAGTTGGAGAAACAACTTTACAACGGTGAAGTGCTGAACAAATATATCGAATTTGATATTCGGAAAAAAATCAATTTTTGATATATCGACATGAAAAATATCGAGAATAATTATCGATAGATTAAAAAAAAATATATCGAGTTTTTGATATATCGATATTTTTTGCCCAAGCCTATGTACAATAGTCCCCCTTAAATTTCACGTTTACAGCTTCGCCCGTTTTATATTTTTGATAACACAATATGTAGATGTAAAAATATACGTAAAAATTGTCTTAAAACTTAATGATATTTATTGGAATCAACATCTAATTAACATCTGTCATTTTTCCATTTAAATGTACTTATAACAAACAAGGCATTCCAGCATTTTTTATTTTAGCGGACCTAGAATTGTTATAATTTGATGAAGGGCTTACACGTTGTTTATAACGTTGAGAGTCTTGTGCTTGACGCTCTTACCTTCATTTCCTTTCACATTTAATTTCCCATTTGACGGCCATTTTCACGTCTTAATTAAATTGTTTCCATGATGACCCCCGTTACTGAATTTGAGCTTTCTTTGCTTTTATTACGTACGGGTAGGCACAGATAAAGGGATCAACAAGGCTGCCACTAATAGAGCATCCCCAAAAAAACGATGACGCACGCAACAATGGCAATCATGCATCATCACTCCATACTAACAAGGTAGTGTATAATTTTGGTACTGGTCGCTCTTGAGCTCTTCCATATGAAGAGAGGTTATCACTCAAATGCTCCCGCTACAACTCTTAAATTAGTCATTTAACCGGAACCTTAACGTGGCAGGCCTAAATATTCATTTTAATCTATGAAATCCAATTTAAGGTACTTCGAGCGAGACATCACTTCACCTAGAATTTGATGAACGTGGCCTCATTTAAAATAAAAAAACTCTCATCTTTCCAGTGATATAAAAATATCAACCCCTTGCCGAACTAATCTTTGAGCAATTTGCCTGAAAATACAAGCTGTTTTACATGGGATAGATTATGGTTGTGCGCTCCAGAGGGAGAATATTGAAGGAAATAGGAATTTATAACTCCTAGATTTCTTCAAAAAACTGACAATGTGTATATTTACAATAGGTACCTACCCTACCATCGTAGTATATTCATTTAAAGTTTTCGTATGAAGGGAAAAACAGCATATCTAAATACAATCTAATCGAACAATGTTATTTTAATTTGACGGAAATTAAGGTAGTTAGAGCGAAAAATCACTTCACCTAGAATTTGATGAATTTGGCCTCATTTTAAATAAAAAACTCTTATCTTTACAATGGTATCCAAATATCAACCTCTGGCCAAACTACTTTTCGAGCAATTTGCCTAAAAACATAAGCTGTTTTACATGGGATAGATAACGGCTGTGCGCTCCAGGGAGAGAATATTTTTTAAAAAATTAGGAACTTCTAGCACCTAGATTTCGTCAAAAAACTAACGGTGTGTAAATTGCATGTTTTATCAACTATTAATAAAAAATAATCTATTAATCAATACAGTATATTTTACAGAATCGCAAATATACCTGCTATTTTGAAGGGTTTTCAGCTCTACGGCGGGAAAAAATGAGTCAAGTTAGAGACTTATGTAGCTTTATTTATTTAATTTTTGAGAATTTTTGTAATATATAACTATATCTTTGCACCAATAATATTATAATATTTATTTCATTCTTCTTATAGACGCTGAAATAAAAAAATAAAAATTGGATATGGTCTCCATTATGACTAGGGAGCTATCTCGCTCTAACCACCTTAAATGGATATTCACGCCTGGTTACCAAATAAAGATCTGTTGCTGAAGAGGAAGAAAAATTGATGACTTTGGAGATAAAAAGCAATTTTAAGAAAAAACGACGTGAATAAGAAAATTAAATGAAAGAATTAAACATATCATTATGTTCTAGGTTACATGATAACAATTTCTATCCAATATTTTGGGAGCTAGTAATTTAAAAAAGCAAACGAATAAACAACTGCACCAAACTTTTCTAATGGGAGTAAAAGTAAACAATATTGGGATCAAAACTACCCCAAAAATAGCTTTTCGCGAAATATGTTCGCAGTGTGCCCCAATTCTCCTACACCGGGATATTTCGTCAGAATTTCACGTTTTTTTCTTCAGTACCTAGTTTGGGCTGTGCATTGATGAGTGAACACTATCAGTCAGTCAGTACATTCAGCTCGGTACTAAGAGATTTCAGAGGCTCCTTATGAGGGATTTGGCCCGCCTAATTTGCGAAAGTGACTATCGATAATGATTAAGGGATTGATTTGGCCTCTGAGACCCTGAGATCTCTCAAGGACATTATTATTGCCCATCAGGTTGAGGTGCGCTTGAGAAAGAAGTAAGATCATCACGATTCACAATTTAAAAAAAAACAAAATAAATCACATGGTCATTCCAGCACGGTGTGGAAATGAATGATTATATCGCGCTTCCTGCGTCCTATTTGAGATGGCTCGTTTTAAAAAAATGGTTTTTTATGGACCGTGAGTAAACATCTAAGGATTTGGATGAACAGATGTAATTTAGTTATTGGTGACTCGAAGTTAATAAACTCGCAGTGGAGCGCCCATAAATCCTCATTTCATTTTTATAAAGCAACCGAAAAATCTCTGAAAAGGTTCCTGCATGTGATAAATTCAAACAGTGTATCTAGGATAAGTTTAAGGTTGCAGCATGGATAAGAGCGTATATCATGATGAAGAGCACTCGACGACTGACGAAATCCTAATGAATCCTCCATGGACAGGTGAATCCGAACCCTACTTGCGTTACATTCTTGCCAATTATTTCTATCCGTCTGAAGAAGAATTATTATTATCAACAGGGCAGTGAAGAACCACTTGTTAGTATAAACCCCGCTGAAATCCACTCCGACTAAGACGAGAAGTAACTGACTAATACACCAAATAAGCAAGTGGGATATCTGGGTTATCCAGTTATGTCAACTGATCTCTTGCATGGAAAATTTCACTCACAATGGTGTAAATCACCAGCAGCCATCAACAAAGATTGATTTTTTGTCTATTTCCCTGTCCAATCTCCTCTCAGCTAGCCGCTTCATCCTTTCATTAGTCTTCATTTGGGAGTCTGCCATATTTTCACAGATATTTGTACACCATTTAAATTCATCATCAGTAATTCTTCTCCTTTATTTCTTCTTCCTACTTTTCAGTCATCAAAGTTCTTCAAACAATCTCAATTCTCGCTCTCCAAGGCTCGCAGTGAATTTTTGATAAGGTCAACCACGAAATTTATGCTTTTTTACAGACCTCATATTTATCTTAGTCCACATTCACCTTCAGTCCCATCAGAGTGTAAGGAAGTGCTAACATTGGTGATGGAAACGACTATCGTCTAATTGGAGGCAAAACTAGCCGTATATTTCGTAATCTAGTTTACAGTGAATCCACTCAATTGAATTTCGTATGCTAGCAGAAGAAAATCTTTAAATAATTTGGATGAGAAATTCAAGGACCCTCTTAAGCCAAACCCAAGTCTAAATTGGGGGCCCTGCTTAATTTACCACCTTTTAAAATAAAATTGAGAGACGATTTCATTTGATGAAACGTATGGCAAATTTTCCAATCATTGCGATTACACTAATGATGTGGTGCACAGTCACGCGCTCGGGTGCAAAGATATACGATACAAGATGGGTTCTTGGTGTAAACTGGCTAATACAACTGACTGGCAATTGGAAGATCCGGGTTCGAATTCCGGTCAAGTTAAAATATATTTATCATGTCAAATATCACCATCTTT
Source organism: Pyrrhosoma nymphula (assembly GCA_963573305.1). Classification (NCBI taxonomy): domain Eukaryota; kingdom Metazoa; phylum Arthropoda; class Insecta; order Odonata; family Coenagrionidae; genus Pyrrhosoma; species Pyrrhosoma nymphula. Next base: position 14,135,018 of record OY754329.1, read on the forward strand.
GGTGTATTTGTTGAAATCTAATTTTAATTTTTTATTTGGGCAAAGGATGATTTACTGTCCACGGGGTGGAAATATTGGAGCACATCTTCCATCCATCTATTTAGGCAACTTATTCAATTACATTGCCACCAATGAACCCAATAAAAACAAGGTTGAGTAAATCTACGTAATATTAAGGAATCACGCACGTTATTTGAACGTGATTTTGAACTGGTAGTTTATTTATACCGTAGGTTGCGTTTAAATGTTGAAAGCAAGTAAATGGGAATAGAAATTCCAAGATGTGAGTCAATTCGATGAACCCGTCCAGTCAATTAACTTTCGTACCCCGATTCTTCCATGGCTGCAAAAGGGATACACATGTGAAAGGTAGGAAGCAGTCTTTCTTTACTTTCAGGCCACTTCCGCATCATCGGCAAATAATTGAGGTGTGTAAGGGACTGTGTTAGGTGAGAGGGAAAGAAAGAGAAATAAGGCGAGGATTCCCCGAGTGGCAGAAGTGAATTCCTGGGCTCTGAAAAGGCTTCCCAAAGGGCTATACGAGAAAACAAGAGAAGAGCGAAAGCCTCAAAGTCAGAGGAAAGCAATACGCAAAAGGATGCCCTTTCTTCATTCCTCTTAACACCTAAACTCCTGTTTTCAGGAACTATCACTTCTTCTTTTTCAAGAACAGAATCAAACAAAAGCAATCGCCTAGCCGTCCAATTCAGCGCGTGTGACGTTGAATGTAACCATCTTCACTATCCGCGAGAAGTTACAATAAATATCTAAATTGCCATAATTTAGTGACAACTACCAGGGTTTTCCAGAAATCCACTGCATTTAAGGCTTCACTTGTTTGTTGATCAGGAATTAACCTCCACATATAGCGTGATGGAAGGTAAAATTATAAATCTTAATAACACGACTAATAAGGTTTATTAAAAGCACAACAGTCTCTCAGGTATTCCTGATTTCAAGAACGGGTGAAGGTCAACGGGAGGTTCAGGATTTAAACTCCTCAACGATTGAGGGCCTGATTGTCAAAGAAATACAAGTAACATAAGCATGAAAAACGATATAAGTGCATATGTTCTAAGTTGGCACCGTCGGATACCATCAGGTAGCTACAGGAAAAGTAATAAGTGTTCGACCGTATGATGCTGCGATCTAGCCGCCGAACACTTAAGCTAATTTGCTTTTTGTCATTTCTTACCGGAGTAAAGTGATACAGGTGACACTGGACGATGTTTGTCACTTGTATTACTTTGACTCTCAGGCCCTCAATTCCCCAATTCCCACAATTCCACCCTAATCTTCTCTTGCTCCTCTTATCCCACGTTCTATTTTTATTACCTCCGTGTCATATTATGCGGATAGAATTCTTAGATGCGATTCTTCGGATGAATCAATAATTTATCCAAAAGTAAAAAGTATAATCACAAATAAATTTTTCACTTATCCCAGCTGCGTTACTCTGCGAACCATGAGTATGAAAACGCATTCGTCAACATTAAGTTATTGAAACTGTCCCATTATTTATGATGGTTTGAGCGAAATAGTTCCCTAATCATAATGGAGACCATATTAAAATTTTATTTTTTGATTTCAGCGTCTGTAAGAAGTATTTAATAAATATTGTAATATTAATGGCGAGAGATATAGCTATATAAGACCAAAATTCTCAGTAATTAAATAGATAAAGCTACATAAGTCTCTAACTTGACTCATTTTTTCCCGCTATACGGCTGAAATCCCTTCAAAACAGCAGGTGTTTTGCGCTTCTGTAAAAATTACTGTGGTGAGTAATACATTATTTTTATGAATAGTTGAAAAAACATGCAATCTACGCCACGTTAGTTTTTTGACGAAATCTAGGTGCTAGAAGTTCCTAATTTTTTCAATATTCTCTCTCTGGAACGGACAGCCATAATCTATCCCATGTAAAACAGCTTATGTTTTTAGGCAAATTACTCGAAAAGTAGTTTGGCCAGAGGTTGATATTTGGATACCATTGTAAAGATAAGAGTTTTTTCTTTAAAATGAGGCCAAAATCATAAAATTCTAGGTGAAGTGATTTTTAGCTCAAACTACCTTAATTTCCGTAAAATTAAAATAATATTGTTCGATTAGATTATATTTAGATATGCTGTTTTTCCCTTCATACGAAAACTTTAAATGAGTATACTACGATGGCAGGGTAGGTATGGTAAATTGACGACCAGGTAATTAATTTAAACCTGGATCGTTCTCACTTAAAAGGTCAAATGTCGCGGTTGCCCCTTCCAAGGACCCATCCACTCACCAGTGCCCTTCCTCCTAGTTCACCACTCACTCCAACTTTCTTTCTTATTACCAAACTCTCGGTCCCATCCACTTTCGCTAGCCTACCGCAGGCCCCCGAGGTAAAATCTTGAAAACGATCACCAGGGGAGTAATGAGGTGAACGACGCTTGAGCGTCTAAAATAAAGAGAGTTGATTTCCCAGAAGACGGTCGCGGTGGCAAAACGTTTGCTTCCTAGGTCTACCACACTACAACTTCAATCACAGTTCGTCAATCCTGCGGGGAATCTGCATGAACGGAATAAGAAATACCATCCTCCTATAAGGAATCCCCTTCTAGTGTCTACATTCGTTTAATAAATCGTGTGGCAGTATCTGCAAAAGCAGTGAAAGAACCAATGAACCTCGTTGACGTCATGTCTACTGTATTTCTCTAATGCCACTTACTTTCTTCACGTAAGGACACACATCAATCGCTATACTTCCTTAAACTTTTTCAAACTTTGATAGGTTTAAAAATACCGAGAGGTCTCCTTTGAACATTTATTATCTTATTTTTTAATCTACAAACTCTCCAAAATACTCCAAAAATACTCCCTAAATACTTTAAGTATGAAAGTACTTGAATATTTACCTGGCATATAGCAATATATTACGAAGAAATGATACATAGATTCCTTATCAGCAAAGAAACCAAAGAGGACTCACCAAATGGCAAAAACTGAATTAGCTCTCTTTTGTTCCCTGGAATTACTGTCGCCAGATAACGCTGTTAGCGAGGCAATGACCAGTAGAAATGTTTAAAACACCTTCGGCGCAAAAAAATATGGCTTCGTAATCAATGATACCTCCGATTTTGAGGAACATTGTTAGCTTTGAATGGAATTTAATTGATTTTATCGCGTGTACTGCAGATATATTCGATATGATGCACAACACTCCACTTAACGAAAGATTCAGTCAAGTATTGATATCTCACTAGAGTACAAAGCATACTGCTTTTGTTGATCGGTAAAGGAAAAAATTCTTCACCTTAATTAAGCCATAATGACGATGAATACTTAAAAAAATAGCAATAACACTAGAAGCGCCGGAGCTGTCATTTTGACCGTTTTTTGAATTTCAAATGGTCCACTCTTCCTTCACGATGATCAAAAACTGTTGATATTTCGTGAATTTTAACGAATTTCTATCCTACGCCAACAAGCCAAAAATTTTGATTCTCGGCTGCATGATTTATGAAATAATTGTTGATACACCTAAAAGCGCCGGCAGTGGTCATTTTGACCGGTATGTGTTTTCTTTCGTTTTGGTGGTGTGTATGGATACTTTCACGCAAATATTCTATTATTTAAGGTAGATTATTTTATTTATAACTCAAATTTACATTATTTTATAGTAATGAATGAGATTTATTAACTTCAACTTTAACAAAAACTTTGGGATACACTGATTCATCACCAATTGGGTATTTTCCACGTATTTCAAACTATCGATATTCTGATTCAGTTACTTGAACTTATTGCATTGGCTAAAAATTTTCTTATCAAATTGTATGAATTTCAGTTTTAAAAGCTAAAGAAAGTAGAAGGTTACGAATACTCCCGAGCACACTCCGAAAACAACCGAACGGCCTGTGACGTCATTTTCGCTGTTTACATTTAGACCCAGGCGTTTCCTTATGCTTACAGTGGTAACAAATGCGGCGAAATTAGTTTCTGACGTGTTCGCGTTTCTAGATATGCCTTTAAATGGCATCTAAGTAAGGGATATAGATGGTGTTTTGTGCCACAATGTACAAATACATTGGTTGACACACCGAACAAGAAATTTATTCACGCAATCATGACATTGAATGATTGAAATTTCTTCCTTGGATTCCTCAATGTCCACCCGTAAAATGTATGCTTTACTCTGCACTTTGTGTTCTGGACATATTCTTGCAATGACTGTGCACAGTGGTCCATCTCTCTTTACTTGGATGTATTCTATAGCATTATCACCATAACTCTCACGAGAAGCTTTATAATATAACAACACTTAAATTAAACTTTGAATAGACATTTAGGAGATGAGAATCTATTTTTTGGCGTTTCTACAGCAGATAAGCCACTTCTAGAAACCTCCTCTACAAACAATCACTAATTAGCAATCACTAATTATAATTAGCAAATAAAAAATTAACGTATTAGGTGTGTCGAGTATTGGCAGCATAAATATTTGGCGAGTACTGTGTTATGTTGATATGTTACTAAGATACTGTTTGTTTACTGTTGCATGGACTGATATGGACTTCGATAAAGAAAGAAGTATCATAATGATTATGAGTGTATTGGAAAAACAGTTAATAAAGTTCATACACCAAATACATAATTATATGTATAAAAAATGATATAAAACAGTAATGACGGTTTTAAAAGCAAACCTTAGGCTTACATTTTTTGGACTTAAGCTCAGCGAATTTCCGCAGCATTAAATCGCTCGCCCTTCTTCATTAAAATGCCTATCATAAACATATCCTCTTTGGGCAAATTATCTTATGTGGTTTTAATAAAACCATTGCACGCCATAGTCTTTGTTTTCAATGAAATATCTTTAAATATACGGTAGATCTTCTACAGTTACTCACTTTCTCCCTCACATCCGTCTATCGCTCAGCGAAAATGACGTCAAGCCAATCGGATTTCGTTTCGCAGCGGCGTAAAAAAATTTGAAATTTCGACTATTTTAATCTTAAATATCTCAATTAATATTAAATCAATTTTAAAACTACTTTCACTCCGCAAGCTTGTTCGAGTTTAAGTAACATATAAAGATCCGTAAACTTAAATTCGAAATTTTGGAAAATACCCAATTGTGCAATATACAATCATAGGTGGTGGTAGTTTATAGTATAAACATTTTGCAGAGTAAATGTAAGTATTTTATTTACAATCAGGGAGTAGTGATAAAATGTATCAGCATTAAACCATGTATATTGCTATCAGATCTACCGACCCAGAATTTATTTTACAGAGAGATTTACTATATTTTTCCACCACGCTCTTCGTCCATATTTTATCCCTACACGATCAGTCGAGCTTTGACCGCACATTGGGTGAGAGAAAAACCCAGATGAACTGAGACATGTCCCGGCAACGCAGTCCTACTTCGGAAAACTTTTGCAAATTTTGCAAGACTTATCAGAAAACTATTCTGATATTGAGGAACTCAACCCAGTGCATTCTGATTCGGATGATGGAATTACTTTCTTCTCTGACGCTTCAAGTGACATTGCTGAAAGGAGCGGTGATGCCTCGAAACGAGATCTGCAAGATCATCTGACGGAAGCACCCTTTCGAGACTCTGGTCAGTTATCTTTTGATTTAACTACGATCCTGTATATTAGAGGGAGGGTGTTAGCACATTAAAATCATTACAAATACATTCGCCGTATTTCTATTGATAATTTTGGTTACTTTTTGCATATATTTCCTCACTTGTCCTTGGGCATCGGTCATGGTGGTGCACAGGGAGTGAGGTTTGGTAGGGAGGGAAGAGGACAACGGAGAGGTCGGGGATGAAGAGAAAGTGCAAGGGACTGCAGAGTGCCGAGCGCTGCTGACGCAATTGAAGGGAATGTCCAACTACACAGTGATGCTGCCCTCGAAAATGCTTCCGGTGAGGGTTTCCTCCCTCCAAGAAGGGCTGAACGGGAAGGGGGACGTAAGGGCCGAGGGCGTGAAAAAAAAAAGATTCTTTTGCTCCAGCAGTCGGAACTCGGCTATTTGGTAGGTATGGACTCAATGAGTAGGTTGTGACTCGAAGTGCCGTAAACACGATCGATAGGCTTGCGAGTCAAAATATTATAAAAGAAAATCCGGACCTTCACCACAAATCAAACGTAGAGTGTCTAAAGAGAGCGTATCTAGCGCATGGCGTTTATTAATTGATGAACGTATGCTCCGGCATATCAAATTATGCACTGGAGCAGAAGCAGTTCGCTTGGGTGAGGGAGATTGGACCACAACTGTTGAGGAAATTGAAGCTATTTTTGCCCTAATATACGAACGAGAAGCATATGGTTGTGGTTCGCTAGATTATGATATGCTATGGTCTAGTCACTAGACTAGTGAATGGGGGCCAGTTTTTTTTAAGATAATGTCACGGAGCTCAGATTTTGCTCGCTTATGAAGTACTTACGTGTTGATATTTGGAGTACAAGATCTCAGCGTCTCACTACGGATAAATTTGCATTGATGTCCGAAATATGGAACAGCTTTGTGGACAATTGCAGAGTTTGCTATATTCCAAGTGAATACCTTACTGTGGACGAGCAGCGAGTGGAAGGTGGAAAAAATTAACCAGATAAATTTTGAATAAAGTTTTGGGTATTAGCACATGTTAATTTCAAATATTTATGCAAGGAAATTTAGAGATGGCAGCTGCCCCCGGCCAACGCCCACCTCCCCACAGTACATGAACGCAAGCAACGAGAGGAGGTGTGATGGGTGTATGTCCTCTAGGAACACAACCGGGTGCTGGCAGTACGGAACGCTCTGAAAAAGCACACAAAAACAGACGGGAACACCCTTTAACGATTCTTCAACCAGCTCTCGAAGGGTGAGGTTGTGTCTACTGAGCGCTCCTGAACCGGTTTCCTCTCTGACCGGCGGCGATCACCTATTTGACTCCTTCTCTGACCGGCAGCGGCACCGTACACCTAGATTTGTGCAGCAGTGAATTTAGTGTTTTATTTTTGAAATCGTATTTTGCGAAGTAGTGCTGTGAAGTGAAGTAGTGTTATTTTTGAAATCGCATTTTGTGAAGTAGTGCTGTGTAGTGAAGTAGTGTTGTGAAGCAGCCTGGTCCTGTAGCCGACGGTGTAACGGATAAGTAGTCGCTGACCATCTTATTTTCTTAAATTCTTTTTTCCTTTATTCAAGTGTATTACTAATTTGTAGTGCTTGCTTAGTTATAATTTGTCTTGCTTCAGTCGTTAAGTAGTGTTATAGAACTTAAAATTATTAGTAGTTCTAAAGTATTAGTATTGACTCTTAATAATTATTTGACCCTATACGTGCGTGCGTATTCTAGCAACTGATCCATTGCATTTTTGCTCTTTATCCGTCTAACTACTTTGCTAGAAAGTACTTCTTACGCAACCTTGCGTATCGTACTTGATTCGCTTATACCCGCATTATATATTTAGAGGACTTAGTGTAAATTCAAATCGTTTTAAGTGCAAAAGCCTGTAGAATAGTATGGCTGGCCCTAGTTCCTCTGTAGCGAGCCTCAAGAGCAAGGTGAAGAGCGACCTCCTCGAGGCACGTGTCGCCGAACTGGAGAGGTTAGTTACGGAGATACTCGCCCGGGTTACGGGTTGTGGGAGGGTTTCGGGCCCCGGTGGTTGTAGCGTTTCTTCCAGGACCTTGCACAGCACCAAGGTGGTGTCCCGGGCATGCTCGGGTGCGAAAGCAAGTGCGGCGGCCTTGGGGAAGACGGTGCAATCTTCGGGTCTGGGGATGACTCACAGCCTGAGGCCCGAGTGGGTGGTTGTGCCCCAAGGGCGGGGGGCGGTGGCTCGACCGAGACGGGGATTGGGGGATGCGGAGGCTAATCCCATCCCCGTTCGCAACAGCTTCGCGGTTTTGTCGGAGGACAATTCTGGGGAGCCAGTTAGCGAGGTCGTGAACGAAGCCCCCGTTGCAAGGGACTCAACTTCGAACGGCAGCCGGGCTGGGAGGGCAGGAATAGTATTGTTAGGGAGTTCGAACGTCCGGCGGATTTTCCCCCAGTTGGAGAAGAGGGCAAGGAGAGACGGACCGGACCAACGGGTCACCTCCTGGTGTACACCAGGGGGAATCGTACCCAATTCTACGGCGGTGGTAAAAGCGGCGGTGAAGTACACGGGCTGCTCTAGACTGCGGGTGGTGGCCCATGTTGGCACCAATGATGCTTCCGAGCGTAGAGCCGATGAGATCTTGGATTCCTTTAGGGATCTAAACTCGGAGGTGGAACGCGTTCGGAGGGGCACTGGTGTCGATCTGCGACTATCCATCTGCAGCATTGTTCCACGGACTGACTGCGGCCCTCGAGATTGGGACAGGATTGCCTGGATCAACAAGAGGCTGTGGAAATTCTGTGCGAGCATTGGGGCAGAGTTCGTGGATCTTCGGCCGGTGCTTAGATCATGCCGGGCTCCCCTCAACTCGTCTGGGGTGCATTATTCCAAAGAGGCGTCTGAACGGGTGGCTCGTAGGATTTTGGAGCACTGTAGATATTTTTTAGACTAGAGGATAGGTCATATAGTGGGATTTTTAAATATTTAACCAAACGCAGCCTCCGAGGAAATCCGCATTGCGAAAATGTTCACACCCAAGTAAACTTAGGAGCGCTAAAGCCGGTAAATAGTGGCAATTTTCCCAAAACTCGTACTCCAGTGAAAGAAATGATATCAAATGTAATAAGCACTTCCAGTGAAATTCGCCCACCTAATACCCATAAACGTGGAAAAGAACCAACCGACACTCAATCGACAAAATATGACATTAACTTTATAGTAGTTAATTGCCGTAGCGTTAAAAACAAGCGCGCTGAAATCGAGCATATATTTCAGGACGCAGACGTGGTCATAGGAACGGAGAGCTGGCTTTCTGAGGATTTAAGCGACAGCAAAGTTTATCCTCCAGGATATAAAATCTACAGATGCGATCGAAGCGATAGGGCAGGTGGCGGAGTTTTTCTAGCAGTTAAATCACATTTACACAGCACCGCCCACGAAATAACTGACAATGAAATAGAAAGCGTGTGGTGTACAATTAAACAACGAAACAAAAGGAGTATACATGTTTGCTCTTTTTATAGACCTCCAAACTCCGAAGCTGATATTATTTACCAATAAGATAATCAAATAGCCGCGTTTACTGTGAGAGACAGTAAAAGTGCAATAATTATTGGGGGAGATTTTAATTTGCCATCTATAAATTGGGATTCTTACACTGTAAAACCGAATTCTAGGAATAGGGAAATCAGCGAGATCTTACTCAACACACTTGCTAATCACTCACTTTCCCAAGTAGTTGACAAGCCTACTATAGGAAATAAAATATTAGACCTTTTTGCAGTAAGCCATCCTAAGTTGATAAAACAGCTCGATATTATTGACGGCATAAGTGATCACAGAGTAATTTTTGCAACCTTAAAAATTGAAGTAGAGTCAGCTGTAAAACCGAAACGCAATATTTATTTATTTGATAAATGCAACTTCATCAAATTTGGCGAGATGCTTAATGATTCGTACACGGATTTCGTAGCTAAAACTGAGGATAAAAGCACTGATGAATCATGGAAATATTTCTTAAAAATTCTACGACGGGGAATCAACGAATATATTCCGCAAAAATTGAAATGCGACAGTAAAGAACCTCGCTGGTATAACAACGATGTTAGGAGGGACCTTAAGAGACAGAGAAAATTGTACAACTTGGTTAAAAAGTTCACTACGGTAGGTGACAAATCGAAGGAACTTGAAGCAAAAGAAAGTTACGCTGCGCAACGCTCAAAAACTAAGAAATCAATGCGTTCTGCGTTGCTAAATTTCAAGAAAAAAGTACTTGGTGAATTACTCGAAGAAAATACGAAATCTTTTTGGTCATATGCGAGAGAGCTTCAGGGAAAATCTTCAACCGTAGATTCGTTATTTGATAATGATGGCAAACTTGTCACCGAAAATATTGACAAAGCTAACACGTTAAATTCCCACTTCAAAAGTGTATTCACCGCAGACGATACTGCATGTAATTTTGAAATACAATTCACTGAGGAACCGATGAAAGAAATCACTATTCAACGTGATGGGATAACTAAACAGCTACAGTCGATAAAAAATAGTATATCTCCGGGTCCGGAGGGAATACCCGCGCGTGTCCTCAAGGAGTTAGCGCCACAGATCGCACCGTTCTTAGACATAATATTCAAGAAGTCATTGTCTGAAGGAAAGATACCATTAGACTGGAAAATTGCAAACGTTACACCGATATTTAAAAAGGGAAACAGACACGACCCAGGGAACTATCGACCAATTTCATTAACGTCGATTATAGGCAAGATACTCGAACATATCGTCGTTAGCAATATCATGACGTTCCTGGACAGTCGTAACGTCCTCCATGGCTGTCAGCACGGCTTCCGGAAAGGTAGATCATGTGAAACACAACTCGCGCTCTTTCTTCATGACGTTCTCAAATCTGGCGAATCGAAAAGACAAGTTGACGCATTATTTCTAGATTTTAAGAAAGCTTTCGACACGGTACCTCATAACAAACTTTTATACAAATTACAGTCATGCGGCCTAAACGAAACAGTAGTAAACTGGATACGCGACTTTCTGAGTGATTGTAAGCAAAAGGTAGTTCTTGACGGAATTAGCTCTGATGTCGTTAAAGTGACATCAGGTGTCCCGCAAGGAAGCGTGATCGGACCCCTTTTGTTCATTATATACATAAATGATCTATGCTCTCGAATTAGCAGTAAAATACGTTTATTTGCCGACGACGCTGTCATCTATCGTGAAATTAGTGATCACTCTGACTTTGAAACTCTATCATCGGATTTAAACAACGTTCATGTGTGGAGCCAAGAGTGGGGACTCGAACTTAATCTGAGCAAATGCACGGCGGTACATTTCTTGCGGAAGTCGTCCAACTATTCCCATGTATATGCTGTGGATGGTGTTAACATAAAGGCGACAGATGAAGTGAAGTATCTAGGAGTTACGATAACTTCGGACCTATCGTGGGGAGCACATATAAGAAATATTTGTGGCAGAGCTCTGAAGAAGCTAGGATTCGTCAAGCGTATTGTGGGAAGATTTTCGGATGAAAAAGTAAAAGAGAGGTGCTATTTCGCACTCGTCCGGCCACACCTTGAATATGCAGCGAGCATATGGGATCCGGTGCAGAAAGACTTAGTCCGGGAACTTAATAAAATACAAAAGAAAGCTGCGCGATTCGTCAAAAACAGCTACGGGCGTACTGACAGCGTTACACAGATATTAAACGAATTAGGCTGGGAACCGCTACAGACTCGGAGGCTGCGCGCTAGGCTTAGATTGCTTGAACAATTGAGAATATATATCTTTCAGAGCGACACGGAGAACATCATATTAGAACCCCACTATATTTCCAGGTCCGACAGAAACGATAAATTAAGAGAGATATTTTGCCGAACGGATAGGTATGGGAATTCGTTTTTCCCCCGAACAATAAGGGACTTCAATAAATGCTAGGCGTAATTTCATTAGAGCGTTTCCTTTTTATCTTTAAGCGGATGGTGTCCTAACACCCCCCACCACACGCCTATTGAGGCGGATTGCGGGGTAATATGTAGATTTAGATGAAGTACTGGGCACTATACAACTGACGCTATAGATTTTCTGAGTGATCCAAATCAATTAATGCACCATATTGGACCGCTCAGGCATACAAGATTCACCCCATTTGGGACATTTCCAGAAAAAAGTTATTGTTGTCCACACAAAAGCGCTGTAAAGTCATGCCTCGTTACGCCTCACGTACAGTGTCGTATCTAGGGGCTGGCCAGGCAGGCAGCTGCCAGGGACGCAACCCTAAGAGGGGCGCACTTTGCAGACCCACAACCTGCAGGCTTAAGGGGATTTTGGTTTACTAACAGGACTTATTTATTTCAAATACTCCTCCTCCTCCTCGCCCGCCGAACGAAGGCCTCACTGAAAATGTTGTTTTACGTCTATTGCGTCAGTACCTGAATTCAGGACGAAATGTCACGACAGATAATATTTCCACGTCACTGACTTTGCCTAAAAATTAAAGGAGAATGGCATTAGTATTGTCGGCACAATGAATAGAATCAGAGTTGAGGTATTTGAAGTACTTCGGACGTCAAAGACTAAGTTGTACCAGAATCCTAAAACCACAGTCCTAAAAAAAGAATATATTATCTATAATTACAATACACCAAGGTAAAAAAAACTAAAACGTATTGGTTCGGAGTAGGTACCATGCATTCCAGTATTGAATTACATAGTACAGAAAAAAGATTACCAGAGTCAGTAAGTTTCTACGACTCCACAAACTATGGAGTAGACTGGACCAAATGGCAAGGAAATACACCACGCGCGCTGGACCTCGGCGATGGTCTGTGCAACTTTTATATAATATCCTAGATTTAGCTGCCATCAACGCATAGGTATATAAAAAGAGGTCACTCCACAAAATATCAGCCACAATAAATCAATTTTTACGCTAGCTGAAGAACTACATAGTGAGTACCTACTGAGTATATCAAGTCACAGCCAGGGCCAGCACCTTCCATTTCAGGTACAAAAATTAGATTAAGAAATCAGTGTCAGACACAGGCATGTAAAGCGAATAAAACTATGGTAATTGAAAAGATGCCAAAAATATACTTGCGGAAATTGCACGGCGAGAAGTTAAAAACTTATTCTATGTGTTATGAAAAATAAAGTCTGGGACGGTAGAACTTATAGCAATATACATGGTTGAATGCAGTTACTTACATTTTAATACTACTCCCTGATTGTAAATAACATATTTATATTTACTTTGCAAAATGTTTATACTATAAACTACCCCATCTATTATTTTATATTGCACAATTGGTGATAAGTCAGTGTATCCCAAAGTTTGAGTTATAGTTGAAAAACGAAATTGTTTATAAATCTTATTCATTACTATAAAATAATGCAAGTTTGAGTTAAAAATAAAATATTCTCTCTTAAAAATAGAATTTGTGCGTGAAGTTATTCATACAACCACCAAAACCAGAGAAAACACCTACCGGTCAAAATGACCGCTGCCGGCGCTTTTAGGTATGGGGAAAATGCGGCGCTTCAAGTGTTAAGAGTATACGACATTGCTCCCACAATAATCAACAATGTAGATATTTCGACAGTTGGATTATAGCCGTTTCACAAACTCATGTCTTCAGTGTGATGCAGCATTTGCTTTGTGGGCAATAATTAAACATTCTTTTTCTCTACAAATTGAAGTATTACCCTTGAATTTTTTTATCATTCTCTCTGAGTAAACTAGTACTATATCGGACGAACTATGAAAGGATCACTGTCAAAGACCAGCTTAATATTTCGTGAATAAATTTAAACTTGAACAAGCCACCGTACTAGTTATCCCAAATTGATTGTAGCAACTTAAAATACGTCTCTGGTTATAAAGCTGTATTAGGTACAGAGTCAGCTAGATCCAAAGTGGAGTTCAATGAATTATGTGAAAGACCTCATATATTGAATCATCCCCCTTCCCCCACTCCCAATCCTGGTATTTTGACAAAGATCGAAAAGATTGAGGGTAGTAGCCCGGTATTTTAATGAAAAATAACTAATATTTGTTTCATCATAATTCATCATCAACCATTTCCTAAAAACAAAAAATTATCATTAGCTTGAAATAATTATCAAAGCTTAAAAAACAGTAAATCATTTATTAAGAATATTATAGATGGTAGCGAGTGGATAGATAGTATCAATAGATACTGGGTTGATGAAAGCTGCAAAACCACGTGTTTTTACTACACGACGAGGTTAAATGTCCCACAGACTTAATGAGCATATGAGGCGGGATGTCCCCACGATATCAGTACAGGAATGTCACGCCATAATTAACTGGCACCAGCCGACTGTATCCACTAGTGACAGGGACATGGATGAGTCCACGTGGATATTGATGTCCCGCTCTGATTCCGTATATGTGGTTCCGGGTAAGGACAGAGGACTAATAGTTCCAAACATTCCATCTCCCCGCACATTCGTTCTCAGTCACAGTTTCAGTGGCGTTAACATTTGTAAAACCGGACATTAACGCTGGTGACCTTATCGACCGTACAAAATTAAATGGTGACTTTAATTCTTAAGCAGAAACCAGTATTCCAAGGGCGTTTTTGCATGCAATGGTTTTACATATCCCTAAACTAATTAAACTGATTAAGGTTCCATTAGTTCTGTAATTTTCTAAACTCAATAATCCCCCTGCATCTTTATCACTAGAACTGCGGACTCTTTCGTATACCGTTACCGGCGCCGGGATTCATTTTGACCCCTACTTATTTTTACACATTTTTTCACTCTTTTGCAAGTATTTTTTGTTCCTCTATATAGGTTTTATCAGATTTAGGCTTAAAGGCTGCCATTGCCATATATGGCTACACAGGGCCAGGTAGGCAATCCGTATTACTCAAAAGTGCTGACGTTTTTACTCTTTTTCTTACATGCTTTTCTTTTTTTCCGTTAATTACAGTTATAGTTTTTTTGGTAAAAAAGAGAGTAGATACCTAGGAATATGTTTTTTTTATTTGTAAAGAATGCAAGGAACACTGTAGTACAGGAACTAATCAGGGATACAAGTTACAAGCAGAAGCTACATTTAAACTAAATTTGGTTCAGGGTAGGTAAATAAAACAATCATTAGTTTTCCTAACAAAATATCAAAATAATTTTTCCACTGGCGTACGGGAAATGCAATAGACCTTAGTTTCACTTGTATAAGTGCCACACAGAAACTTCCTGCAGCCTACACACATATTACACGTTTTATCACCGTGACATTTCTCCATGACCTGGCACTTACGGCGAGAGGAAGGTATTGGCACATTACATGAGTCTGATTAAACCCTTAGAGGTAAGTTTCTACTCTGCCTGTATGTTTCTGAGAGCTTCTCAGAAAGATTGCGCACAAAGTAATGACGTTGCACTTTTTTACCAGTGCACTCCCGGTACAAAATCCATGCATTGATGCCATCCAAGTCCAGAATATAATAGAATACGTGTATAGGCCAACGTCGAGTGCATGGTAGAACAGAGCACAGTCAACAGTATCCACCCCAACCATAGTATGGTTATAGTTATCTATAGTTTCAGGTAATTTATTTTCATTATTTGACACAGTAACGCTTGGATGGATAGTATTCAATAACATTGCGTTCTTTCCTATCTGTTAGAGTGGCATCATCATTTTTCAGAAGAACCGTTTAGTAGTGCTGGGTGCTTGAGACCTTCACTGCTACTTTTGGTACTTTGCGTCTCATACGGGTCAAGGTCTCATCTAAATTAGTTTGCTTAGCTTTCAGTTTCTTCCCCGAAATGCAAGGAAGTAAAAGAATTATCTGTAGTTACGTTACGTCCCTTTCCACGGAATGGATAACTCAACTTCATCACTACGTGTTCGCCTAGATTTACATCGGGAGGTCTGCCCTCAGTTTCACCCAGGTAGGGAATAGCATTGCACATGCACTTCCTCTTTGAGTCCACAAGCATCCAGAACTTAATGTCAAACTAATCAAGTTTATTTGTAACACACTGCGTAAAAGAGAACCTGCACATTGTTGGTAATAACTGTTCGTCTACGGTAAAATTGGGCCCTGGTTTGTACATATTCTTGCAGTGTTTGATGAAAGGGTTCCATACATCAGAAACCAGGGCAAAATTATTGGTTTGAAGACGCAATGCTCTCTCACCTCTTATGTTATACCTAAGGTACCGAATTATTTCGAGGAAACGATCCCGAGACATGACCTTTGCAAAAAAAGGATGCCCCTAGTTAGTGGACCAAAAACTGTCAATTTCCATACGCCCAATCCAATCTCCATTTCCAATCCCCATACGCTCCCTGTGCATAGAGAACACCTATGAAAGCAAGCAGTTCGTCAAGAGAGACAGACCAGTTCTTATATTCCGTTACTGCGTGAGCTCGGATCTGAGTGCATAGGTGTATGTGATTAAACATTCCATTAGATATAAGCAAATTCCACGCTGATTGAGTACTTTCTTCGTCTATATTGCTCTTAGCGTACGGTATGGAACCAGGCTGCGCGTCCGTCGCCCATCCCAGATGTGACCGACGGTTATTGCTTCTTTGTACGTTAATCGGAGTTGGAAGTATACACAAATTCCGCTGTGGAATAGCAAATTTCCATGGGGGTCCAAAATGACCCCTTCCGCCGGAAACGGTATATCATCGCACAGAAACCGATACAGTGGCCAAACGAGGATAAAACTTCGTTTCAGAGGACGAAGTCGGTTTTCATGAAAATTAAAAAAAGCCAACCCGTAGTTTTGAAAAACAAGTGTGAAAAATATTAAGTGAAAATGAAAAGGTGTCATTTTGACCCCTGCGGCGGTTAAACTGTTCAAAAGCACTCTATGTAGTACTGAATTAGATGAAGTGCCTAAAAGTGCACCAAAGGACTCAATACGCGCAATCATTTCTGTTTTAAACCATTAATTGCTTTATAATTGTCCAAACATATTGGGTTTTAGACGGATCAAGACATACAAACGTTAAATCTATGCTGCTCTGCAAGAGATATGCATTCAATTAAAGGAAAAATCATTATTAGGCCACTTTATACCTTTAACTGGCTCAGGGCCAACCGTCTTTTTATAAATATGGTTTATAGGGTTCAAAGGTTCGTGACTAACTGCTTCAAGTACGAAGGCTATGTTTCATAACGCGTCGACATGACGATAATACCCTCATAAAATTACCAATTCAGCTTTCTTTGATACCTTTTGTTTAAAATCAGAGGTTTTGGAAGCAATATTATCATAGTTGGGCATACATCCGATGATTCTTCCTAGTAGATTATGTAAATGAAAGTAACATCGCCACGAGCATGATTTTACGAGAATAGCCTTTTCAAATCGCACAGTCAAGTTTTTAGTTATTCACCTGTTTAACAAATAATTTCTTTTGTTATTTATCCTGAATCATCAAAATATATGCATGAAAATAGACAGATCATTGTGGACAGTGATGTTTCGAAAACTGCTGAAGGTTATCAGGAGCATCCATTGTATATTCTCTCACTGTGTATTTTCACACTTCGCAGTTTACCTACCACTTCACGACGTTGTCAAGAGTGTTTAGTAGCGATGCGTATACGTTTCCCTTCGTTTCACTAAATGATTCATTAATGACGAAGGATAAAAACAATACCGTCACCAATCAGAATTGACGGGAGAGAATGCTTGCAAATTAGAGTGGCTAAGTAGCTGATAACTTATTCTTTGGCAACAGAAATTATCTGAATGCTGCTCACCTCTGATCCATGATTACTGGCTCATTCTTTCCTTTTGAGATTTGTAATCGGATTACTCGCGGAACAGGATGGTTAAACTAATGGAGTCCTTTGGGAATAAATATTTGGGATTGGGATTAGCTCAACTGGGATGCACATTTCGGTGAGTTCATTAGCAGAAGCGAAAGGCATTGGAGATTCTCTGGTCGCGAAGCACGGCGTAAACAATTACGTCTGTCGTGATTGAAAATGTATGAGTCCAGTCATACTCTCAACGATTACAATTCCCAAGTGACTGAGTGCATTGGAAACCGATAAATTGCATATTTTTCGTCGCTAGCGGTATGAGGTGAAAAATAATCCATCCACGCCAATTCCTCTTTTTGAACACTCAAGCAATGCGCTTTCGCAATAGACTTGCTTCCACTGGCTGCGTTCCATCACGGCCGCGTCACAAACGCATTATTCGTTCGTCAATGGGTTCATTTTTCTCGCAAGGAGAAGCAGGAAGCAGTTGCCATGTAATTGTGATTACACTCTCGCACCAACGAATAGTTTGCTGTAAGCTTTCCAGGAAGGGGTTGTGTGTGATCATGCCGTCGACAACTCCACGTGTGGTTTTTCAAAATTAAAACAGGAATCCGTTCGATGTTTTTTCCTCATTCATTTTCATCCCGTGCGTCACACAAGGCATTTTTGTACACTCCGCAACCCCCTTTTAGCCAATGGGCGCGTTTTGTCTAGAAAACTCTCTCGTGTACCAGTAAACGTTAGCTGACGTTGTCATCTCAGCTTGAATCATCCTTTTGTCGAAACTCTATACCTTTAAATAAAATTAAAGCGTACCCTCATTAGCCAGAATGCAAATTAACTGACTGAGTTTTATATCAGTGAAAGACACTTGAGCTCACCAAAATATTTATAAAAATATGTAAAAAAAAGTATTTATTCTGATGAACTCTCTTCAAAAAATTATTCAAAAAGAAACAAGAGATCAACCACAGATAAACAGTATCAAAAATACATGAAATCTATTTCAAATACGTATTTAAAATCCTTTTTTATTTTATAAATAGTATCAAAAATAAGTTTTGTGAGAGTACTTATTATTTTGTATCTAAAAAAAGTTGAGTTACTCCACCTTGAAATTTAGGGCGTGTTTGTTTAGCTGGAAGTTTAGTCGATATTTTGTTACTCAAAGTATGCATTTCCTCTCGCAAACTCTTTTGAATGAAGGGTTGAACACTTGGTTAGGAAACCGCACTAATAATGAGCCAATTTAATTTATTCCTGATTATATATATAATTCCGATGAGTCGATCGTTTTGCACTCTACAAACACCCGCTCTTTCCCCGGCTGCCTTCACTTGGTGGCATAATGTATTTGAGTCATACTGAAAAATGACAATACTCTGCAAAGTGGCCTATAACCTGTGGCTTCATAAAAAAAATAACTGTCCATAGCCTTAAATGTTTTTTACTGAGGAGTGATTTTTCCTCATTATCATTAAATTATGGATGTCACAGGAACAAGGTGAAAATTATTGAGGTATTTTCTTCACATTAGGAATTGGTAAATTAGTTAACACATTGGTTAATTTTTGGAGGTTTGGTCATGTCTTTTTTAAGAAACTCAACTTCCTTTTTTTGCCAACGTTTCACCTTTTTATTAAGGATTCTTCAGGGCTACAGTACAATGAAAGGAATACAGTTAATAATAATTATAATACTACAAAGAAAAAAAAGGTTTCAACCATAAATTTAGTACCTCAAAGGATTTACTTTCTTACTGCGACAATAGTAACACAAAAACAAACTCTTAAACAAACTCTCAAAAACAAACACAAAAATCAAATATCAAAAACAAAACCAAAATGAAAAACCGAGCTAAAATTTTGTTTAAAAAACATAATAAGTGGAAATAAAAATATTTAAAATGAATAGTATAAAGCATGAAATTAACAAATACAGTTATTGTAACTTCAAATTTCGAATGTTTATTAAATATTTTACGAATATAAAAAACATATTCGTATTTAAATTCTGGAGAATTCTATGTATCATTAAAGTGGTCATTAACCATTCAAAGAAGTAAATTAGTTAAGACATAGGGATGCGCTAGATCCGGGACGCCTGACAATCAAGCATTAAGGCTGGTATTCATAGTCACAATAATCACAGATTATATTCAATCATTGATTATATCTCTGATTAATTACAGTTTTCAATTCATAGTCGTTCGAAAATCTCCAGTTGGCCAATCTCAGTTTCATGAATCATACATTCATCAATCGTTGATTTATAGGTATTCATAGTCGTCAAAAAATCATCGATTATTTTGTATGTATTCATAGTCAAATAATCATTGATTATTTGGGTGAATAATCAACGATCCATGAACTACGGTCTGGAGCGTAATTAATTAAAGTTTCGATGACGCATTCTTCATGTAGTCTCCGAAACACCTCGTATATTAAACTGTTGTTTTATGATTAATTAGTTGTTTGATGTTTAAAAAACAATTCTGGACACATTAGTGCTATAATGCTTTAATTTGAGTAAGGAATTTGTAGGCTGTTCGAGCCATATTATGGAAGAAATTGACGATAAAATAATTCTATCAATGAAAGGACTCTCGCTTCCCACTATCTAAATAACTTTCAACAGGGTTTATTTTAGCTTACGTTATTGAGTTTTGCATTTCAATAAATCATTAATACCGTGCTTGATACTTATCAAACGTCAATTGCTCGCTTAATAAGAATTAATGGAATTATTTCCCTCAATACGTTCTAATTGCGAAGAGGACACTTTCGTATTTATCATAATTGACGATATCTGTTCTAATTCTCACCCAAACCATGAAGCCTGAACGGAGATATTTAAAAAGTGATAGTTTTCGCGTGTAAATAAGACACACAGGAACCATATAAAGTCTGCAAAAATAATTTATCCGAAGCAATGCTTCACAGGCAAATTTGAAGGCATGTATAAAAATTATATTGTCACCACAATTGTTTAGATGCGAAATGGACGAGTGGATAAGGTACCCACCTTCTAAATGGAGGCATACCTTTGCTAGTTCGATCCCACCAGGTCCCAAATTTATTTTTTGACAAAACTTCATTTTTACGCTCATGGTTTGAAATATTTTTTTAGAATGTCGGAGAGTTTTACCACGTTTTTTATTTCAGCAAAATAAAGATGAAAAATTAACGACTTCTTGAACAGTAAAACTTGTCTCTGAGGCGAATTATTCGGAATCCCTCGTCTGGGAGAAATCATTACATCACGATAACAGATATTTGGCATTAATTACTTGATAATTACCAAAATTGCCGCATAGTAGGTATGAATATAAATGCAACATTACTGAGAATAAACAAGATTTTTTTCCTATTCACTCATGCTTCTTTACGTTTCAATCAAGACATAACTAACTTGCGGAAATGATGAAAGGAGAAAATTGATGAATGTACCAATAAACACAGAAATAATATAGTGTATAACGGAAATTAACTGTGCAAAGTTCTCACTGAAGTGATTACTGGCTGAACTAAAGTCTCTCCGATTCATTTATAAGCTTTCCATTTTTGACAAAATTTCGGGTGAAGGATGAACCACGGGGTTAACATACCGGGTAGATGCTTTTTAAACTTCGTTGGCAATTAATAATGGAGCTTGGTTAAATATAGAACAAATATAGGTGAATATGTTTTAAAAAATCACTTTTGCATTTGAAGTAGCTAAACCTACTGAAAATAGGTACATCTCATTCTGTAAATCAGAATGCAGCCCATTGTAAATGAGTTGAAAAAGGCCTGGAGTGCAGTTGTAAAGGAGTTGTATTGAAGAACAGTTGTAAATCAAGATATATAAATGAGTTTCACATCAATCGGGGAAAGCATTCAAACTGTAAATAAGTTGTAATGGAGATTTTCTTCCTTGAGTTACTTGGGAACCAACTTGCGTTTCGTTTACCTCTTTAAATACTCAGGAGTGATGGATTTTGCTTGCAATGGAACATTTCATCTTCCAAAGAGATGCATAAGAGATGCTATTATTTCCTTCGAGCATTATTCAGAAGAATAATTCTAGAGGAGATTTAGGTCTAAAAAAACTGTGATGGAACTGGAGCCATCCGTTTTTTTGTTCATCAAAATGTTCACGAAATAATTTAAAATAATTTTAAAGATCTCAAGATCCTTAGCAGTGAAGTGTCTTCCAATAAATTTCTTTTCCGCTTCCAATCTAAGCGATTAATATGTTTGAGTAAGAAACTACGTATCGCATACCTACGGTTTCAAAATACCGCCAGATAGTCATGGACCATATTACGATGGTGATTTGTTAAAAAATCACAACTACGAACAAATCATTGTGTGCCAGAGAGTAAAAATTGCGATTTGAAATTAATATCGAATTATTTTCAAAGGAACTCTTTATTGAGGTATTTTTAGGATAATTTAAAACTTATAAACAAGCTAAAATATATAAACAACTTCAAAACCAATCTTTTTAAGAACCAAAAATCATAGGTACCTTGAATTTCTCATAGCACGTACAAATAATCATAGATTCAAATGTTAATTGACGAATCATAGATCCAGGCCAATAATCAGAGATTCACCAATCTCTGATTCTAGAATCAATGATTTTTTTCCGTTTATGAATACTTGGCCGAAATAATCAGAGATTGGAGAATAATCATAGATTCGTGAATTGTTGATTTTTTGCCAAATAATTTGCGACTATGAATACCATCCTAAGTCAAGCCTTAAGAGTCAATCAGGTTTTGTTTGAATCATGCATAAAAATGCAGACACTTTTTAGCGTTAAACTATGGAAGAAACCGTGAAAATTAGAACCTTAGATAAATGCCGTTGACCTTCCTGCACACGTCCTAAGTGATCTAGCCACTCCATGATCTAGCCACAGCGTACCCCTCATGACAATGGGACAAGGAATAGGTTTCCAGACAACACCGCGGGAGGCGTAAATGGTAAAATGGTAATCTATTAACAATAACACACAAGACTTGGGTCATCAAAGGATGGGAAATATACGAGGTCTGCTACACCCAGAGACACTCAGGAAGTTTAAACTTTGCAACCTTAATTGCTCGTGACATTAACTTGACTCAAATGCTCCGAGCAGTTATCTGCCGATTTGTTTTCACTGAAAATTCCCCTTGAACAGAAAAGATGAAAATAAAAAAATTAGGATCCGGAAAGAATTGAAAATACATTAACACGAACGGAACTTTGGCGAAGGCGCTGGAGCTTACCGAAAAAAATGGCATGAGGCAAATTTGGAGAAGAAAATGGATTAAAGAGCTGCGGACGTTGCTGCCTGAAGAAGAGAAGATTGAATCGAATGTGTATAGGCCGTTTTACATGGTGAAAGGTTTTGTACAAACGAATGTAGGTGAGATTGTACGTTTGTCTCAACGGAATTAGAACATGTTCTATTTTTCGTTTAGGCATTGAGATATTCGCACAAGCGTTCATGCAATTTGCCCCTTTACACGATACATATTGCCTCATGCAAGAGTTCACGGAAGAGTTTGTACAAACAAATGTACCGTGTAAAACGTCCTTAAGAAGTCTTATAATAATGTGAAGGAGAGGTGAAGGAATTTAAAAACAGAGGAATAGAATTGAGATAAGAGCGGAGTTGGAGGGTGAATAAGTTTATTACAGTTATATAAGAAACTCACATTCGGAAAGTGTGGCCAAATAATTATCAATGAAATGATATTCTCAACATTCTAAAACAAAAGAGGCTCATAAAGGCGTCACCGCAATTTATATGTTTGCGGTCGAATTTTCAGGAAAATCGGGAACGTGCAATGACTTATGTACAGTTTTTTCATACCAAGTGCCCGAGTTGGAAACTCAGCCGCAGCGGAGATGTATACATGTAAACAATACTTGGGAGACAAAGAGTGCACTTCAAGTGTAGTACTGTAGCTCTCCACTCTTAAATTGAGAATCGTTGAGCCATGAAAATGGATTTTCGTTTATACTAGGTTAATGCAGTATTTCCGTCCACTTTTATCCCCATATAACACATTCAATATAAACTTCTCCACGAATAATTTATGGCTTGAGTAACCTCAGTTGTCTGCTACCTTCTCAAACCGAAAAAAATACAATCAAGGCATTAGATGAAGGGAGCAATGAATGACAGATTTCTTGGTGTGAGACAGGGTAGCGATGGGAGGAATGAACTGATTAACGATATGACGAGCACAAAGGAGAGTTTGGGTTTTACATAAGGCATGGTTAAATTGATTGATGCACGCGGAAAGATATAAGGTGGGATATTAGTGGCTCGCCAGATGCTTTTATGTTTACAAGATGAAGCACTAAGCAGGTACTGTAAATTCTTAATTTCAACATCTAATATGAGCCGATTACATTACACAATTCTACGTTATGTACCCGCAGTTCTCTCCTACCCTCTACTTCAAGTCAGAAAAATATAAATTAATGCTAAAGCTGTGCGGAAAGTGGCAGTAAAGGGTTTTTCAGTTGGTATGTCAAACCCTTTAAATTCAAAGTGGTTTTAATTATTGCATAAATCCTCTGTCGGCTCTAAAAAAGTATTTTCTATATTTTCCTTTGCGCTTCCAGTGAGGAGGAATAAAAGAAAAAGAAAAATGAAGGCGGTGACGAGCACACCTGAATTTTAGATGAGATGCCAGGTCGGATATTACGCCGACTCCTAGGTGAACTGACTTATAGGACTTCATATGACTGGTTTATATTTACCCTACCCACTTCAATCAGATGGTGTTGGTGTAATTGTTTTCGTAAAATGTGCACTGCAATGCATTTACCAAGGTAAAGTTCGAAGTTAACTTTCGCTGAAGAATTCAAGAGTTAGGTTCCAATTTTTAAGGTTGCATAAGATAACTAATAACGCTGAACTTAACTTGCCGATTAGTCTATTAATATTTAACTAAAATCACAGTCAGTCATTAATAATCTGTATCATTTCCCTCAAAAGACAGCAGATTAATGTTCCTGATAATTATTTCATTTTTCATCTTCATACTTCCTCTTGCTTTTAATAAGTAGGTGTAAAGTGTATGATTTTTAATTCACTGATGAAAATTCAATTCATTTCAATGAAACTTTTAAAATACATGAAAATTTAAAATATAAAATACATAAAATTAAATATTACTATTAATATATAATATATACTAAAACGATTATTTCTAGCCTTAAGGGGGAAGATGATCAAAACATTTTACCCGTAACGGTGCTCCTTGGGCGTTTTGACCTTGGACAGTACAGTGGTCTTTAGATAGCAATATCTCCGTAAATCCGTTACAGGGATATAGTATTATAATTAAATTTCCTCTTTCAGAACATCCATTGATGCCTTCCTTCCTGCCTGCGCTATATAACCCCCTTTTTTCTATCTTTTTTCCTCCTAGGGGTCGTGGGGATGAGAGAAGAGAAATACAGTGAGTTTCTTGCCAAATGGAGGGGAAAAAGGGGTGAAGATCTCAACCCCACAATGGTCGTCTGCGTATTCTTCCTTCTTTTCCTTTTTCTTTAAAAGGAATGTTATCGGGGACTCGTCCATTTGCTTTCCCCTCGAGTGATCCAATTCAATCCAAACAGTTATGATACGCTCTTGCTTTTAAATGCACTTCACTTACACTTGCGTGCAGCTAAAGAGCGACTTCCACTAAATCTCCAACCTCTTTAGGTCATTGGTTAAAACTTTCGCGAGTCATTATCAATGTATTTTTGTTTTTTTTTCGGGTGTACCCCGCGCACTATGACCAGGTGTCACACCTGGTCATAGTTCGCGGGGTACACCCGAAAAAAACAAACATATTCTTTAGGTCATTTTCTTTTGATTAATCTAACAACCTGTACTGGTTCCTTTACTAGTTGAATAAAAGATTTTTGTGTACCTATTGATATTAAATTAATTTGGTACTTGATATTATGAATGGTGTTCGTATTCTATAGAAACAAAAAAGAAACTGAAAGAAACTAAAGAATTAAAAGATTATATATTGATATTTAGCGGCGTAGAAGAAAGAAGACGAGCATGTTGTGGGGTAGCTGTGTTAATTGATAAAAAATGGCAAAATAATATTCAAGAGTACAAATTTGTTAATGAAAGAATTATGTTTGTCAGGTTAAAGTTCGATAGAGGGTATCTAACAGAAATAAGTGCCTATTCTCCTGATAAAGGAAAAAAGATGAGAGAGTAACCTACTACAACGAGTGACAAAGATACATTACAAAAGCAAAAATAGATTATATACTCTTAATGGGAAATCTAAATTCCAGAATTGGGAAAGTCCCTATCTCGGGACTGATTGGAATTTTCGGAGAGGACCAGCGAAATCTAAATGGATCGCACCTACGAGAATTCTTATAATGAATTAAAAGTCACGAACTCATTTTTTTCCGGAAAAACAAATAAAGAAATTCACTTGGTCCACAAGAGGTCATCGATCTCTCATCGATTATGTGATTGTCAATTAAAAACTAGCACCAAGGATCATAGATGCTCATGTATACAGAGGTAGAAACATCAACACAGTCCATCATTTAGTAAAATCCAAGATTCGATTATGGTCAAGATGGAATAGAACACCGACACTTCAAAAATGCAAAAAAGACGACAACGTCTATAAGATACACTTATTACAAGAAGAAATTATCCGATTTGTACCAAAAAAGACTAACACAACTGCTCCAAGGAACGCCTACAGGTTTTAATATAAACGGCTAATGGAGAAATATTGCAAACGCCATAAAACAAATAGGAAATCAAGTAGTAGGCACAACTACAAAAAATAGGCGAAAAAGAGGTTTAAGAATCTGGAATGAGGAAATAAAAGAAGCCATCAAACAGAAAGACAGAGCATACGGGAAGTACTTACAAAAGCAATCTGAGGATGCAAAAGGAAATTACCATTCAATTAGAAATAGAACCTAATCGATTGTAAGACAAGCACAAATGACATCATGGGATACATTTATAAGTAGTATAGAAAACGATGTATACGGTAGACAAGAATTCGCCTGCAAAATGTTAAAGCACCTGAAGAAAAGTGAGAGGGATGTTGCACGGATAGATATAATACCAAACGAGGATTGGATTAAACATTATCAACATCTCCGGTACAGCCCAATTGAAGAATCTGTATTTGAAAAAAACAGACACAACTGGTATAGACCCCTCAACATAACAGAAATACAAAACGTATTAAAGAAAACAAAGGAGCAGAAAATTACCTGGATTAGATGGTATCAATTCTGAATTAACCCTTCAGTGGGCGCGCGGAATTTTGTCACACGTTTAGGCGCGCGGGCCACAATCGTGGCGCAAATTCAAAATTTTTTTTCCGTTTATAAGATAATTTTTTCTGATTGAATTTCTATGTATTAATTAACTTTGACTATTATTTATCGCATATATAAAAATATTTTTACTGAAGAAACTGGTTCATGGTCATTTATGAAACTAAAAGCGGAGTATTGTCAAAATTATGAAGTTTATTAGATTTAAATATATCTTTACTCTCAGTTATATAATTTAACTATAAATCCATTAGCCAAAATATTATAAATAATTGCAGGACATAATAAAACAATTAAAAATTTAAATAATACTTTTTTTATTTTAAATGTTATGCTGTAAATACAGAATTTTGCATACAGAATGCAGCGGAAAAGATAAGTCATACTGATTCATCATCAGTAAAATTCCATTGAATGAGTATGATAGCTTACATTACAATGTTACATTATGCTATGCATACAACAATAAGGCGATACACAATTATTACAAAATTAACGATCAATACAAAATTGTAATCATCCTACGAGAATCAGATAAGTTCCAGTTAATATCATTCGAGAGTGCAGTTGACACAAATGTCTCTGATATGTTCTTTACATGCCCATTTCCCGCACTTGTAACAACTCCTCCTTGTAGTCCTGTCGCGGCTCCTACCGCAGGCATTGCAGCGTCCAAAGGATCCGCAATGTTGTGCAAGAGGGGGAGCGGGGTCTTCATTTCCAAGTAGAGCGCGAGCACGCTCTCTCATTTGCGTTGGGAGTGTGGAAATTCCTCTCCGTT
This sequence comes from Pyrrhosoma nymphula, assembly GCA_963573305.1. Lineage (NCBI taxonomy): Eukaryota > Metazoa > Arthropoda > Insecta > Odonata > Coenagrionidae > Pyrrhosoma > Pyrrhosoma nymphula. The sequence goes on from OY754329.1 coordinate 14,162,475, forward strand.
TTCCTATCTGGGGCTTTATTATTTCCCACGCAACGTTTTGTAAAAATTCGCGCCTTACTTGGGTAGATTTTGTATTAGCCTTGAACACGTTAAGAGCACTGACAGCGGCTATGTTCAACAAATCATAAAAAAACTACCATAGGCCACCGCCTTGTATTACGAGCGACATTGTATTTTGCACAGAGTTGGTCCAGTAGATCTACTCCTATTTTGGTTCTATTGTAGAGCGTATTGATTTCTGGTTTCTTTTGACCCCCACTGTCTGGATCAATCGCAGAATCACTGCGCATTATTGATAGAAGCAAAACTGATTTATTTTTTTTCGGGCAGTATGACACTAGGGTACATTCCTTATGAAAACCAAAGAGTGAAGAACTCACAGGTGTTTTCTTGCTTGGCAGAAATTCCGTCGGAATCTCTCTCTTATTTTTTCTCAATGTTCCAACATAAGTAAGCTTTTTTTCATTCATTAGTTTCTTAGCCAGAGAAACACTTGAAAACCAGTGATGTTTCGATTCGTTCCCACTACCGGCTCAACTAATCGGACAACAATATCCTCCGCGGAATTGCTATATCGGAATGGCCCTACGGGCTGTATACCGGCATATATTTCAAGATTAAATGTGTTGGCATATTTTACGTCCACTAACGCAAACATCTTCACGCCATATTTCGCTGGTTTACTAGGCAAGTACTGCCTGAAGCTACATCGACCACGAAATGCCAGCAGTTGCTCATCCACAGTCAAAAACTCACTCGCGCGGAAAAAGCTCTGGAAGTTACTGACAAATAATTCAAAAACTTCGCGAATTGCTGCAATTTTGCCCATTTATTTCCGCTGACTCCTGTCTCGAACATCGTCAAACCTTAAACATCTCAACAAAAACCTAAATCTCTTCTCACTCATCGCAAGGTTGTAACTTCTTTTGTATTGTCCCAGAATTGGGAAACGTTTTGCCTTGAGCTTCTCAGGACCCCTATCAAGTAAAATAACCCAAAAAGTGCTGTTATTTCGATTTCATCAGTAGTTCTTGCATCTCTGTCTCTTTGAAATTGATTCTTGACTATCTCAATATATATATTTGTATATTGTGTGATAGCCTGAATTAATTTATGGTCGAGAAAAAGCTGCATAACTCTGACTTTACTGCACAAGCAATCCCAATTGGCCCAGAGGATTGAGTTATTATGTTGTGCTTACGACGCCTGACTTTTAGGTTTGATCCAAATTTATTCCATTTTGTAACTGCGTACTTTCCGAGATAATAATTTTTAAGTCTATTCTCACCATCGGCGTCTTCGTCACCTGATTCTCCATCAGCGTCTGATTCTCCATCGGTCTCGTTGACTTCTCTTTGGATTTTTTTCTTCTTCGCTGGCTTCTTGCTCTGAGGAAGAGTCGTGTTCACTTTCATGAATGATGTATTCTTCCACCTCATCTGGATCTTCTTCCTCTTCCGAGCCCGATCCTAAATCCTCTGATTCCTCAGCGAGCCACCTCCGAATATCGTTGTCAAGGCTATAGTCTAGCCTAAGTCTTTTAGTCGAGGACATTTCCGAATGCCGCTGGATAGACAAAGTAGTTGGTGACCTATTACGAAAAAAAAATATTATTTTCACAATTTTAGACGACAGGACTAAACTCAAGCCAAAATCAAAGATCATTCTTGTGAATCACAAAATAATCAGCAAAAGGGATAAAAATATGAAAAAATCCTATGGAACAAATGCTTACCTTGAACGAACGAAAATGCTTTGGGTCGATTGTATTCTTCCCAAATTAAAAGTAGAAATGAGGGTGGAACACACCAACTCTCCGCAACGTACTTCACCTGCTCGCAATGACGACGAATCGAGCAAGCGATGCAGATGTCCACACACTTCAAGCAAGCCTAGGTTACTGTCTGAAAATTTCTTCACGGCACTCAGAGGGCTTTAATCCCTGGCATGAGGTTATTTTAAGCTCTAAGAACAACTCCAAGAATAAAAGAAGAAAGGGAATAGCTGGGAATACCTGGCTCTTTGGGGGTAGGTGGGGGAGCAACATTGTTACTGACCGTGGAATAAAGGCTGAGGCAGAGAGGCACATGCTACCCCCACCTCTTCCTTACCCGGGCTGCAGGGGCGGGTGAAGGTGGGGGTGGCAAGTAACACACCCGAGTCCTTTATTCCTCGGTCAGTAACAATGTTGCACCCCCAACTAATTGTAAGAGACAGGTATTCCCAGTGATAACGTTCATAGAGTCACTTGCCACCCCCACTTCCCTCCACACTGAAGCCCGAGCAAGGAAAAGGCATCTAGCCAGAACGCTCAAAAATTTGAACGAAAGGTCATGAAAATTGTTTGGCAAGACAAGGAACACAAATATTATACAAAGTAATGGATATTTGCTTGTGACACGAGCAGAAAATTCTCACGCCGTTAGGCGCGTGGGCCACATATGTGGCCCACTGAGACCGGTTCCCAATTACATGGAATTTACTGTCGAACCCGGAGCAATATTCAAAGAGTGATTACTTGAGGCCTTAGAGGACGAAAAAAGGTGAGGCTACTGGGAATCACGAGTATGAATAGTGATCGTATTAAAAATGGCGCGATGAAGAAACACGATGGGCCACCATTGTGGCCCGCGCACCCACTGAAGGGTTAATAAAGTATGGTAGCCCCCTTATAATTTCCCGAATGCTATATCTGTTCAATATGTGCTGGACTTACCTTGGAATACCAGACGAATGGAAAATTGCAAAAGTAATACCCATTTTCAAAAAAGGTGAAGGAAACAAGCCAGAAAATTACAGAGGTATTAGCTTACTAAATGTAGCATAAAAATGTACAGACAAATCATTCATGAAAGGTTCCAAACAATTTCTGAAGTTTTGCTCCTCGAAGAACAGGAAGGATTTCGTAAGGGAAGGTCATGTAGTTACGATGTTTTCTGTCTAAAACTGATAATAAAAAAACGTATAGAATTTAATTTGGAGACACACATAGCCTTTATAGACTACCAGAAGGCATTTGATAGCATTCATCGAGAAAAACTTTGGTCCATGATGGACAAACGAAGGTACCCAGTGCATTTAATTAAAATTATTCCATCTCTCTATAAAATACGAAAATTTTAATTGATACTAAAGTTGGCAAAAGCTCAACACAGGAAATTCTATCCAACCAAGGTGTTAGACAAGGGTGTTTCTTAATCCCCTAATTTATTTAATATACACATAGATGACTGCCTACGAGAATGGAAGAATGCTACACCACCAGGAATACAAATAAAAGAAAACGAATTTTTAAGCTCGATGCTCTTTGCAGATGATCAAGTCATAATTCAAGATAATGACGAGCATTTACAATTGGCTATCCATAAAATAACTCAGATATCTAGAGACTATAACTTGAAGATATCCGTACAAAAAACCAAGACAATGGCATGCCTAGGAAAGTACCCAATCCAAACTAAAATAATAATTGAAAATAATATCTTGGATCGGGTATCACACCTTAAAATTTGGGATGCGACATCACCCATGAAGTGGACAGAGGTATTTTAAATAAAACAGCTAATTACCAAAGAATATGTGGGACTATAAGAAGAGCACTGAAGGGAAAAACTGCAAAATAAACTCAAATAAAATTTTCTAAAATAATGCCTGTCCCCACATTACTATACGTATCAGTAGCTTGGACACTAAAAAAGAGACTTAAGACAAATTGAAACGTCAGAAATGAAATTCCTTAGATCTGTGAAAGGCTACACACGCCTGGACCATAAAAAATGAAGAAATAAGGAAAGAATTATAAGTACAACCAGTAACAGAAGTAGCAACAAATTATAAAGAAAGATGGAAAGAACATGTTGAGTGCATGCGTCTAGAAAGAATTCCCAGAAAGGTTAACGAGTATAAAGCCTTTGGGAGAAGAAGTGTTGGGAGGCCGAGATTGCGACGGTGAAGCCGGAACAGGCAAATTGCCTAATCCTGGAAAGGAGGAAGAAGAAAGAAGATTCGTATACTATGATCTATAAATATGTTTAAGACGAGGATACCAAATATTTCAACACACCGCACATATTTTAGCCATTAAGTCAGAACTATACGGATCTTTCCTTTTTATCGCTAACATGCAAACAACGCGAATGAAAACACTTTCATATCTTACATCGCTTTGTAAATTTTCCCTGTTCCTTTTCACAAAAATGGCACCCGCAATATAACCCCTTAATGCCAGGTTTGACAAATTTGGCAAATACCTCCGGAGTCATGTCAGGAAAACTATTCAATGACCAATGTACCTAAGTTAGAAAAATAGGTATAAAAAATTATACAGAAATTAAAATATTATTTAAATAGTAATTAAGAATGCCTCTATAAGAGCCATTTATTCATGATATGGAGGATTTTGCCAACAATACATATTTTGGTGTATGAAGATTCAAAGTTATGAACCGGACGGCGTTATGTCATTACCTTCATGGCTGGACCATGAAAGTTCTTAAGGCAGCATGGAAAGATCTGATCAACTCAAAGGTGGGAAGTACGAGAAATATGCTGAAATAAATAAAACCGTGGCATGTGGTTTGTGGACAACCGTTGTGAAAAAATGACCATGAAAAATTATTATATCTGAGGCAAGATAACGGGACACAAAGGATAACATAGTTGTGTAAAGAAGCTGACATGGACGCTTAGAATCATCGTGAAGGCGCAGCCGACACTTCGATACAAAAAGACCAAAAACCCCCTAAAACAAGTCTCATTTCTCCAATGGTTACAAAATATCGGCCACTTACCTCTATGATTTTCAAGTTATTTACCCAAAAATACCAGCCGTTATCCATAGGAATTGATACGGATATGTACTCCGCAGAGATTCATTTAAAAAGGGGAGAGTTTTAACGCGTATATCTCGTCAGGAATTCGAAAGTGTCTTAAAAGAATATTAAGTCTTAATTATTTTTCAAAATAAATCAAATACTCACCTCAGTTACTTTTACTGAATCGCAACAAAATCTTTTGTCGTGAAGGCGTTTTCAGCTTACGGCGTGAAATAAATGAGTGAAGTAAAGACTTGTGAATGCATATATTGTTATTAAATGAGAATTTCAGCAATATTGAACAACACATTTGCACAATTGATATTGAAATATTTATTTTACACCTTACAGCTGCTGAAATTAAAAATTAAAATTCTAATATGATATCTATTATGACTATGAAAAGATCTCGCTCAAACCACCTTAATAAAAACATATAGTGGTTTCAGTACATTTGTAAGGGAATGGAGCAGTATTTTACGATATGGAATTTTATGAAAGAGTATTTATTTGAAAATAAAACAAAAATATCAGTTTTTTTCATGGCTAATTTCACCCTCTTTGCTGCATATAATTGAACCCGAGCGCGTGTGTCTGTGCACCACATAATTTGCGCAATCGCAATGATTGGAAAAAATAGTAGTTGAAAACAAAAAATATTAACAACAAAAGATATTATATAATTATGATACTAATTAAATTGTTTGAAAAAATGCCATGACAGTAATGTAGGTTACGGCGTTACAAGGTTAGAAGATCTAGCATAGGAAATTAGAAAAAAAAGGTTAATGTGGATATCTATGGGACACGATAGTGGGTTAAACGTTAACCCTCTCGGTGAGAATGGGATGCCAGAAATTTAAATGAAAACAGCATTGCTTATTTATAATTTGTTACAACTAAAAAAAATGTAAAGTGAATTTACTCGGAATATTAGACCGATATCATCGTTATCTTTTGTTAGACACAAGAACAAGGTTGTAGGATATACGAGTCCATAAATATTCTTAAAATTAAATTTTCGCTCACGAACAAAATTGCCGCATGTCCCAACCCGCACTACAGGCATACGTGAAATCAAATAAGGATCATGCTCGCATTTCAGTCTCATACACGATTGAGAGGGATCTAATGTATTTGCATCTTGCGATTAGTAACGAATAAATTATGTTGAAATGTTGGCATCCTGCGAAAACGTAGTAATTTCGTTTCCCCCTCGCAACCAAAAGACAGAAAAATGTATTCACATGAAAAACGTAAAAACGTATGAGAGACAGGTTTTTTGGAATACAGAGGGAAACAATATTTGCCAAGAAAAGGTAACGAATAACTGATAGCGAGGATTGGTAGAAGGGAGGAAAATAATTTTAGTTGATGGAACTATGAGGATGAAATGTTGATGGAACTAGTAATATTGGGAAATGCAATTGTGTAGTAAATAATGAAAGAAAGTCTACCTGCATCAAACTGAAGCCCTTTACAATTCGTTGGTAAGCATTGGAAACTGAATTAATGAAAGCATGAAAGAAATGCTGAAAAATCATAAAATAGGTACATTTTATAAAAAATAGTAGAAAGAAAATTAGATTGTGTTATGAAAAATTAATCTAAATCCTTTTAAAAGCCAACAGAAGGCAGTAGAATACCTAAAATAAAGATATTCATTCGCGTAAAAGGTTGAAAGGAGTGAGGTTGTGGGAGGGGCATGAAGAAGGTGGGAATTTGGGAGGGACGGAGGGGAAGAGGTTTAATTAAGATGACGCATGGGCACCCCTGGAACATTCTTCCACCTCCTCACACCCCCACTTCCCCGTGCTATTCATCACAGCCCTATATGGGAATGGTCAACGATTTTCGCAATGGCGGGAGAAAGGGTTGAGGGCAAAAGAAAAGACCACCAAAAGGACGAACATGAACGCAATGAAAGTTGTATTAGGAGGAAGATATGAAAGGAAGATTAAAAAGTAGAAAGAAATAAAAAGGAGAAAGGAGTGGGTGAGAAAAAAGCCACGAGTTTGAGAAATGAATTGATAAACGCAAGATGAAATAGAGCCCTTCCTATTTAGGTGAGACTCATCTTAGATTCTATGGTCACCAGAAAATTCAATAAGTTGATATAATTATCACTGTATTTAGTCATAAGTCAAAATATAGCGCGTGAATGAAATAAACACGTCAAGCCAAAAGATATGGCGGAACCGAAAGTGTGAAAAGCGGAGAAAGTGCGTCCATGACCCCAATTGCTTTGACTTATAACGACCAATTTTGTAATGCATTGCCCTAAATCGGTGAAAAAATATCCTACTGGAACACAAAAAATAGTTTAGCACATTGCTGTCTCAATTATCCTAGGCCATGTGTACTGAGGACCCTTCGGATTGTAAAGAACTCCGAAAATACCCTGCTTAAGAAGTTTAGGCATACGCGCCAGAATGAGCAGCGACAAAAAATCAATAATTCCATGCTTTCTTGTACTTCACTTTTGGTCATGGTTTTATAACATATTTTGATGATTTGCATTATTTTTTTAGATCAAATTGTTTGAAAAATTCCGCCGTCCATTTGCGTGAGCTACACTGATTTATTACAGCCACATTATAAGGATGTATTCCTCGGATAATACGGAACCTCGGTTAATTTGGACATGGATCATCGGGACTCAACTGTATTTGAATTTAGCGTAAATAAATCCAGAGTGACGAACTCGTATATCAAAGGACACGGTACTGCACACATAAATGAAACAGTAAACTAAATACGGAATTCAAAAGAAACCAGTTATGCAAATTACATTACAACCATGAGCAAAACAGCTCAAAATACGGCTTTCTCCATTGTACTAGATAGTAGTGTGGCACTTATATTCCAGCACTAAAAAGCAATGCATTCCACCTCTTAAATTGTTCAATGTACAATATGAATACAGAATATTGATTTTTGATTAGCATACTTCATTGGGAATCCAATTTCCATCGTGACTTTGTAAATTGATACAAGATATGCCAATTTTCGTGCAGTAAAAGCACTAAAGCTGCGTCTGTTGCAATGAAAGAGCCCGTATGGTATTGTTTCCGTTTTAACGTCCCTCTTTGTGTTTTAGAGATATCATTCTGGACAGTTTGAGCCTTCCCCCATGAGCGGCTATCATACCCTCAACGCTGCCCAAGTAAAGCCTACCAAAGACTTTCGCTTCCCCAAATAACACTGGCATTTCATATGAATATCTCTGCAATTAGGAAGGGTATGTGTACCTATCATAAGCACCAGTATTTAACAGATGGATTGTATTCCGAAGGCTCCCACTTGTATTTGCTGTCGTGTCACTTCCACCCTATGAAAAGACGTGCGAAAAAGGCCCGGTCGTTGATGACAGAACCGTTTGAATGTTCAGTGATTATTGTTTGCGGCTGTATTTTAGCATAGTTAATATGCCCTGCCAGATTTCAGTTCTATTTCGTCTTAGGACAAAAAAGTTCCATTTTAGAAAAGTACATCTTGTTTACCTTCATATACCTATTGCAGGAGTTCAACCTCTTTTCTTGAAAACGGACCCGTAAAGAAATACGTGAAATACCTTTCACTTGCTGCTTAAAGTGGGGTGTGGACTATTAGGGCATCCTACTCGTTTGATTACGTCGACTGCGTACTGCCAACCATTTAAAACTCCGGCTTCCCTGAAGAAGTTTACTGGGAAAGGTTATACTTTTTTGTGGAGGGCATCCTCACACCACATCACCATAACCCCTTCATAACCCTCAAGAGAGATAACCTCCGCCTTTGGATCGAAATTAATCGCCCTCCGGAGAGCTGCGGTCCAATCTCACCTCGCTTTTTTCTCTCCTCCTCCTTGTCTCCTTACCCTTCGACCGCCACCCTCTTTACCTCTTTCGGTTCCACTTACAAGTTTATCCCGCCTCTGCTACGCATTACCACCTTGCTCCCTCTCTCATGATCTGCCCGCATCCCTCACCTTACTTATGTATTCAATCGGTTGGCACATTAGTTTGGAATGGCAGGAACATTTTCATTTAGACTGCGAGAATTCCTTTCGGCATCGAATTCATGTATATTGATTAAAAACCCATAGCTTAATTTTGTGATTCTCCCATGCCTTTTCCTTATCAATTCATTTATATTTATTGATGGATTTGGCATTAAAAAATTGAAACTGATTATAGATTAATAGACCTAGGAGCTCTCCTTGAAATCCGCACTTCAAGAGGGCATTATAAAACACACACGAACGACGCAACCCGTCTCATAAAAAGTAATCAAATTAATCAATTCCTACTTTATGTGTGCAAATATTATTTCTACTAAAGTTATGGCTATATATTTCTCTCTTGTTACACCAGCATACAACTTTGAAACTGTGGACATGTTGACAACTATAATATGTGTCAATGGAACAGATAACAGCATTGATGCCATGCCATTACACAACAAGACCCTTTAGAATTTAATGAATGACGCAGGTTTGGTTTTCAGTAAATAATTTCATTCTCAACTGCTTAAACATATAATGTTATTCATATCTCTAATTTCACTTCATCCGAGTTCTTAGGAAACTCAAAATTTACTTAAAAAAACGAAAAGTGGGATTTTACATTCACGCTTTTGAAGCATAAAGTTTTCAGCCAGCAAAATTATTATAGACTTAAAGTAACTTAAAATAAGCTTTCCAGGTTTTCAGATGAAAAATATAAATTGAGGTATTAACTTTAAGTGACCAATTGAAAATAGGATTGCACATTTTCTTCTGCTTAGTATTCTGTTTTTATACCATTATCGCTGTATAGCTGCATGTTTATGGTTCTAAACAGTAAAATACGTGATTTAAGAAAGAACAAGATTTGATTATTTATCACTAACCAATGATTTTTCCTTAGTTTAATTATATTAATTATTATTATTTTCTCATCGTTTTATGGAAGAAGTGGTCAGCTATCCAAAGTCTACTAAATTTCATGAGACGAAATGGAAAATATTCAGAATACCTCTACAGGTGGGAGTAAAACTTGGCAAAGATGTATATCATTTATTAAATTTTAACATATATCACATATACCAAAGATTATTATTCAGCCCTTATGTATTAATTGTACAGCCCCTATGGAGGATTTCTTTTACAAATTGATTTGGAGATTATAAGGTTAAATATACTTAAAAAGCTTTCACACGCTAATTATCTAACAATGTACAATCTTGGTAACAGATTGAAAACAACTAACCATAGTATCAACACACTGAGTCACCACATTGACAAATGACATTTGTCATCCGGAAGTATGCAATTCCACGCCATGAATCAAAATTCAAATTCCTTCAATTGAAATAAAGATGAGGTGGGGAAAGAAATAGTGTTATCATTACGGGATACTTTTTGTGATGGAATATCTTCCTCTCCTCCACGATACAGGCTTCGCTTCAATTTAATATTTTCCTCCGCAAAAAGGTCAGAGCACACGTTTTATATATGTATATAACCTCGGAGAGAGTTACCATCTCTTTTTTGCCCATATCATGGTCACTATTGAACAAGAAATAGAAATACAGAAGTCATAAATCGAACGCGGCTCCTGGGAAATGTTAAGTGAGTACATCGCTAATTAAAAAGTAATAATCCGTTCATTTGTTCACGGCCTTGAGAAAGACCCACGACCAATCGAAGCCCATCCTATTCAAGGAAGTATCCTTGTATTTTCAAAATCTAAACATATTAAGTCTGTCGGCATGTGAAGCCTCTATTCGGCCAAACAAGAATCCCTAAATTAGCTTCGAAAGTCTCCCAAGGGGATTGATTGAAAATCCAACAAATAGGCTGAAAATTAAAAGAAATTTGTTGCTGCTGCCGTAAATGTATGGGAGTATGCAATTTACAGTAATTCCGTAAAATATTCGAAAGAAAAATACCGCAGCCTGGGATGGAACCGCAGCCACCGTATGAGCATAACCGGGTCATCGTCTCAACCCACTGTGCTACGCGCTCTGCTGAGAGGGGCGTGAACTTTAAAGGATTTAGACAGAGGAAGATTCTTTAATAGCGTTTTTCTCTCGAACCCGGGCCTATGTGGAAGAAAGCCGTGACACTTTTCCCGCATTCTTTCTATAGTTTCAGAAAATAATTGCCTCGTTTGGATCGCGGACATAAGTCACGCGATGTCTCCTTGTTAGCGATAAAAGAAACACTCTCCATACTAATGATTTTCGTCAATTCTAGAGTACTACGTTAATGTAAGTTAGATGATAATGTTAAATTGCATAGTAAAGATAATGGTAAATAATCTGGTGCTTTCCCGGCATATTAGCATGATGTAGTTTTCTTGGGTTTCCATAGTTGCGGAAGTTTCGAGGTAGGAAACGCTCCACGTCATTAGGAATATGATGACGAGAATTGGTGGGGACGTGTCGGATTTCCAAACGTCTACAACTATGGTATCACTCACCTGGTTGGAAACCCGAGGAAACCTCATCTCATTTTTTATGGAATTACATTCATTCTTGATCTCTCCTCAGTAGACTAGAATTATATTTTATATTTCATTATATTTCCTAAAAAATCTGAAACCGATCAACTGACATCCTATCCCTCTTCCTGTAAGGAAAAACTAAAAGGTTTTCTTTAAGATCAGTATTAATTTCGTCTTTCATCTCACAAACAATCTATTTTCAACCAGCACCTAAAATCAGTCAAAAATCATTTTATTTATTCATCCCACGATCGATATCTCCCTTTCTATCTCTTTCTGTCACATTTGTGTGAATAACATCGGAAATACAACGGCTCTACGACACCCTTTCCTATGACATATTATTGTGGCTATGCTGATTTTACTTCAATTTTATGTTTTGCTCAAATAATTAAATTGTTTAGTATTTCATATCTAGTTCATGAATTCTATAGCATATTATTATTGAAAAACAGAATGATATTTCTAATGGGAGGAAGTTGAAAATACGGATCCGATGGGAGTCAAACTTGTTTATCTTGCGCGGAAAAACGACCAGATGAAAGAATTTTCTCCACTAGCCTTTTTACAGTCTCCAGAGAAATTTGGGAGAAATCTGAGCATTAATGGACGTCAAATTTATCACTTTCGGAGCGGAAGGGCATGGTTTTCCTTCAACCTTTGGTCTAATGAGCCATAAAAATTGAACCGTTTCTAGAAGGTATAATGTACCAGGCTCAACAAAGTTCCTGCTCCATTCAACCCTAAAGAACAATAATACACCTGATCAAACTCCTCGCCAATCTCTGCGAATTCTCAGCGGTAGTAAAAACGTTTGCAATTCCCGAAAGTGAACGTGTATTTCTTCCGAGGAATCAAATGAAAGGAAATATAGCGAAAGAGGAAGAGAGAGCAGGTGAAAGAAAAGGGGAGCTTGGTTTTACTCGTGAAGAAACAGGATATGGAAGCAAAACTAAGAAACAAAGAGAAGCCAAAGAGGGGAGAATGAAGAGGAAGCAAGGAGGATAGTGAAAGGTCCGAGCGGACGTCATTACGGGTGAGGGGGGAGGCGGAGGAGATGGAAGATGAAAGCGAAAGGGAGAGTTTTCTTAAATGAGATAACGGATAATAATAATAATAATATAGTTTATTGTTCACATATTTACATCCGATATGAACAATTGACATGAATAACATTAGAGCTCAAAATACATTGAAATTTAGTGTGCAAAGCATCAATTTAAGAAGAAAGTATTACAATTAAGTGAACAACAAGAAAAAAAAACAACATGCCAAATGAATGGAATAAACATCATGAACAAAACACAATATAGAATATGGGAAACGAAGCAAGTTCACACAATAAATTAAATATAAACAGGATTAAATGTTTTGGTACAATAATTTGAAATAAATAACAATGGAAAACAAACCAAAATAGTACAACCCATACATGATTAAAGCATTGAAATGAATAAAAACAGCTTATGTGGGGCAAGTTAGTATGTTAGAATATAATTTCTTTTTGAATTGGGGCAGCGATGAGGAATCATTGATTGATTTAGGTTGGTAGTTCCAAGTTTGAGAGGCGGTAACGGTAAATGATTTCTGAAATGTAGAGGACCGATAATGTGAGACATGTAGGTAGTTAGGGTCGGCTCTAGTAACTATATTTGGCAATATGGTTCTCTTGGGATAAAACTCAATTATGTACTGTGGGTAATCGTGTTTGAGTAGGGAATACATGAAGCAGGCCAATTTGAATGTCCTTCTTGTTTTTATGTCCATCCAGGAGAGCTTGCTAAAATATGGGGTCATGTGCTCATCTTTCCGCAAGTCATAAATGAATCTGACAGAGGAAAACATTAGGCGCTGAAGCTTAGTAATAAGTTCTGCTGTGAGATCATAAAATACAAGACAGCAGTAATCATAATCAGGAAAAAATAAGGTGATTCAGAGTGGATAGGATTCAGAGCGTGAAGTGAGAAGGAAAATAAAACAAAAAGGTAGGAAGAAGGGTAGTGAACGGGTGGCTGACGATGGGGTAAGGGGGGGGGGAAGAAAGGATGAGGAGGGGGTGGAAAGGTGGAGTTAGGTCGAGGGGTGAATACAGTGGCATGGGATGGTTTACGGAGCAGAGTGGTTGTGGTAGAGGAGATGAAAATGAGAGAAGGGTGGGGAGGAAGGGAGAGGGGCATGGGAGAGAAAGGGCGAATGGGCGAGTGCCTGTTTGTGTGTGACGGTGAATTCGACAGCGATGGAAGGAATATTAGATTAGATTGCGGGGATGGATAGAGTGGCAGTGTGGAAGGTTGCGTTTGAGGAAGAAAGTACGAGAGGGTGGAATAAGAAGCAATGACGATATCAGCAAGAGAAGGTGAAACGGAAGATTGCCGAAATATTCTCCTCAAATGGAAACATAGTCGTAAGATGAGGTAAGAATGAAGCACGTCGGGGATAGATACATGACTTCATCATGAGGGGCAGGATTGAGAGTCTCAAGTCTAATCTTACATCTAACTCTTCACCTCATGGTATATCAGTATGCAGGAAATACCTATAGATCATAAAACACAAACAATAAATTGACAATGCAAAGAAAAGGATATTCGTTTTAAGGAATAAGGTTAAATTCAGTGGTTTAATTTTTGTGAGTGGAAATATTTACGTTGAGAAAAGAAAATATGTGCACAGTATATAGTTACGGAACAGCTTAGAGGACTGCGCATTGGTCAGGGCAGCCAAAGGTCCATGGCTCACGTCCTGTTAAATCTTTATCCCTCTGCCAATTTCCTGGTATTTTTATTTGTTCATCTCAGAGGATGAAATATCTTGAAATGCAAATTTCGGGTTTGGAATTAGCAATTTTCATAAAAACCAATTGCACTTTAGCAGTCTCAGGAGCGAGAAATGTACGCTGCGGGGAAAACTAGAGACAATTGTGAATAGAAAGAAAAAAGAAAGTAACGGTGCTGGTTTGCCTTCCCCCTATTCGTTTTTTTACATAGCTTACTTTCAAAGGGAAAAATATTGGGTGTGCTTTTAGGACCACACACGCTGGAAGTGAAAACTTCTTCGACCGATTTATATTCCCAAATAAATCTGAATAAAAAAGGAGAATAAGGTACAATAATTTTTAAAAATGAATATTCCATTTATGTAAATTTTATTTTTTGTTGACAAAATAGGTATTTATCTGAAAAATAGGTATTCTACAAGCGTCTGAATAATATAATACTCATTTATATCTCTGTTAATTATATTTCTATTCTAATTATTCTAGTTAACAATTCTCATCATCATTGGTTACATCTTCAATCACCATTTCCTCATTTTCAACATTTTCTCGCATGTTATTTTCATTATTCTCATGAATAATTTGACTTATTTCATTACTATTTCATTACAGAATTATTGGAAAGAAACTATTGGCTTATGATAACCAAAGTAACTGATAACATTTGAATTTCAAGATTCGGTAAAGAATACGAACAGGGAAATATGTTACGCGATTTAAACGGTGCACTTCTTCCCGCTTGCCGCTTGTCCTACCATCTGGTGGCAGTTATGAGCACTGTTAGTACAGCGGTGCTGCCATCTAACGACGGTATTGGAACTATGTAGCTAAAGCAAAAAGTGCGGTACGGTACGTGACGCGAGTTTGCCCTTTTTCCCCCATGATGCCAAAAGTGCCCAACGGGCCAAAAGAAGTTATCACTTCAAAAAATACCTCGATTGTTAGAAGAATGAACTCTTCCCTGCCGCGGTAGTAGCAGAGAGAAAGGAATACTCTGTACATTGGATGCTCGCAATACGTCGGTAAAAAGTGAATAGTCTTTTCATAGTTTTCTTTTACCAGTAGGCGGGGATCAACGGACGGGTGCCAAAGAGAAGGTTGCCGTCGTTCATGTTGGAGAGTCGGAAGAAGAGGAAATCTTGAAAGAAAAAGGGTTCTGGCGATTCGCTTAGGAGACAGCGGCGCCGAAGTCTAACCGTACGCCCAGGGGCACAGGAGGGGTAAGAGGCCCAGGGGGAATGAGCCGAAGGGTCGGAGTGGGTGTTGAGGCAAGAAGGGTTTCAGATTTATTGGCTCTTATTTTGTCTCTTCCTCCTCCTAATGTCCCTCGATTTCTCTCCTACTTTCTTCCCTTCTTTCAACCCTTAAACTCCTCTAAAGCCGACGCAACAGGAACATCTTTCATCTCTCCCACCATTCAAGCAACAAAAAAAAAGAACTTTTCGCGTACATCATTTGTGCCCGCCATACATTTTCTCCAACTCAACTCGTTTCTAGAGTTGGAAACAACGTCACCGGTATGGCGGAATATCTTGAGAAAGTTTCAACGTGGAAATAAAAAGACGTTGACACACACAGAAAGGGGAAAACGCAGTCAAAGTAGGATAGCCTGAGGGGGAAGAAAAAAATCCCTGGCCATAACTACCATGCAAAATGAAATATTCCCATAAAAGTTCGTGGAATGTGTCAACATCTTGTATTTGAACGCTATCCTTAAATTTCTCGGACTCACTCTATCTGCAATGTGGTTTCACGAGAGAATAAAGGATATCAACAATTCCAGGAATAGTTTCTTCAGCGCCCATCGTTGCCAAAAAAGTGCTCCACCAGTACCCATTAATACCTCACACGCTCGATGCAGCAACTGTCGTTGTCTTGTTGTTCGCATTGATTCACTACCGAGATGAAATACTCAGGTAAATAAAAATATTCAAGTCTCGTCGCTGTCATCCGTGAGTTTCGCTAGCAACGAATTTTGTATGCTCAACCTCCTGGCTCAAACATTATGACAAGAGTTCCTCCACTAATAGTAATTTGGTAATGGACTCATCAACGCCTGAAGATTTTATAAATTTCATGTACATACACAAATAGATGCAATTTATCAATAGCACAACAGTGGTTACTTGGAAATGTTTTATTAATTAACCTCATATAAAACAGCAAAAAGAAACACTCCATAGATTGCACTATCGTTTCTCTGTTCATGGCAAGCCATTCGGTTTTTTTAATAAAGATTAATACTGATGGATGATTTCAGGCTTTCCCGGCGAATGATGCTGATAAGTTCTTCTCGCGTATCCCACCGGGTTAGGATGGAAAGGGTCTGGATGAGCCTTGATAATGTCAGTAAAGGCTCCTTCCGGCGATCATGGAGAGCCTAACCCGGTGGAAAACCCTAGAAGAACTTAAAGGTTAATAAATGAAACATTCAGTAAAAAGGAAAGAGAAATAAATATAGGCAAACAAAAAGGCCACCAGCAAATAGGGTACAGAAATTTGCGACACTCCGGGGGTTCATTTATGAATATTCTATCGGATGGGGGAAGTTTGTATTCACTTTAGTCACCTATAGTCAATGCGTAACTCAATATACGTCATGAGTAGGTACTATAGGGCCTCTTGGTAGGTTAAGGGATGACTTGGGCAAAATATTTCTCTCCCTTTCCCGTAAAGACATCCGTGAGATTTCCGTACTTGATGCGTAAGGGCTCTCGCTTCTTTCCCACAGTCGTTGTCGATTGTTGAAGAAGGTTTCGTACCCTTACTAAGGAGCACCTTCAGGTAGATGTTTTTGCACCTCTCTTTGGGCAATACTTATGCCGCTGAAAAAATAGCTAACAGTCTCAATCTTTTTGGTCATATGCGAGAGAGCTTCAGGGAAAATCTTCAACCGTAGATTCGTTATTTGATAAAGATGGCAAACTTGTCACCGATAATATTGACAAAGCTAACACGTTAAATTCCCACTTCGAAAGTGTATACACTACAGACGATACTCCATATTATTTCGACATTTCATTCACTGAGGAACCGATGAAAGAAATCACTATTCAATGTGATGGGATAACTAAACAGCTACAGTCGATCAAAAATAGTAAATCTCCGGGTCCGGAGGGAATACCCACGCGTGTCCTCAAGGAATTAGCGCCACAGATCGCACCGTTCTTAGACATAATATTCAAGAAGTCATTGTCTGAAGGAAAGATACCAATAGACTGGAAAATTGCAAACGTTACACCGATATTCAAAAAGGGAAACAGACATGACCCAGGGAACTATCGACCAATTTCATTAACGTCTATTATAGGCAAGATACTCGAACATATAGTCGTTAGCAATATCATGACGTTCCTGGACAGTCGTAACTTCCTTCATGGCTGTCAGCACGGCTTTCGGAAAGGTAGATCATGTGAAACACAGCTCTCGCTCTTTCTTCATGACGTTCTCAAATCTGGTGAATCGAAAACACAAGTGGACGCATTATTCCTAGATTTTAAGAAAGCTTTCGACACGGTACCTCACAACAAACTTTTATACAAATTACAATCATGCGGCATGCGGCGGATCGTAAGCAAAAAGTAGTTCTTGACGGAATTAGCTCTGATGCAGTTGAAGTGACATCAGGTGTCCCACAAGGAAGCGTAATCGGCCCCCTTTTGTTCATTATATACATAAATGATCTATGCTCTCAAATTAGCAGTAAAATACGTTTATTTGCTGACGACGCTGTCATCTATCGCGAAATTAATGATCACTCTGACTTTGAAATTCTATCATCGGATTTAAACAACGTTCATGTGTGGAGCCAAGAGTGGGGACTCGAACTTAATCTGAGCAAATGTGCGGCGGTACATTTCTTGCGGAGGTCGTCCAACTATCCCCGTGTATATGCTGTGGATGGCGTTAAGATAAAGGTGACAGATGAAGTTAAGTATCTGGGAGTTACGATAACCTCAAACCTATCGTAGGGAACACATATAAGAAATATTTGTGGCAGAGCTCTGAAGAAGCTAGGATTCGTCAAGCGTATTGTGGGAAGATTCTCAGATGAAAAAGTAAAAGAGAGGTGCTATTTCGCACTCGTCCGGCCACACCTTGAATATGCAGCAAGCATATGGGATCCGGTGCAGAAAGACTTAATTCGGGAACTTAATAAAATACAAAGGAAAGCTGCGCGATTCGTCAAAAACTGCTACGGGCGTACAGACAGCGTTACGCAGATGTTAAACGAATTAGGCTGGGAGCCGCTAGAGACTCGGAGGCTGCGCGCTAGGCTTAGATTACTTGAGCAATTGAGAATAGATATCTTTCAGAGCGACACGGAGAACATCATATTAGAACCCCACTATATTTCCAGGTCCGACAGAAACGATAAATTAAGAGAGATATTTTGCCGAACGGATAGGTATGGGAATTCGTTTTTCCCCCGAACAATAAGGGACTTTAATAAATGCAAGGCGTAATTTCATAGAGCGTTTCCTTTTTATATGTAAACGGCTGGTGTCCTAACACCCCCCGCCACACGCCTATTGAGGCGGCTTGCGGGGTAGTATGTAGATGTAGATGTAGATGTAGATGTAGAGAATAGCGGTCTCCGCTTAGAAACATAGTGTATGTTTAGCAATTTCCACTTCCCGAATTAATCTTAGAAAGTAGTGATTCTTTATTGCAATAATTTTGTCATCTCATTTAACGATGGTAAGTCCAAGTTCCAGCCAAGTATACACACTTCTTAGAGGTGAAAGTGCTTCTTTGAAAAAGCAACGTATAAGGGCAAGCAGGGGATTGGGGAAGAAAAAAAATGCCACCGTCGGGAGAGAAGAAAAGTAAGACGGGCTGTGACTTTCCGCATCGTGCGAGAAACGAGCTCTTTCCCTTCGTGTCCTGCCTTCTCCCATTTGCTACCGAATGCTCCACAACCCGTCTCATTCCACCGCACCAACCCATCCCTTTGTACAATGAACTTTCTTCCCAAACTATCTCCCTCCTGACACTTATATCATCTTCCGCCCTCGATTCCACACCTCAAGCATCCTATTGGGAGAAGGGGAGTCTTGCTTTCTTTATTGTCACTGCTAATTCTGCACAAGTTCCCACGAAAAAACAAATCCGTCACATATTTTTTGGTGTCGATGAAAACGGTGATAGAGTGCATCATAAGCATGAACACAAAAACGTAGACCAATCTCCAATGGCCGAAATAAAAAGGCAACACTCGTCAAAATTACACAACAATTGCTATGTTGTTTTGCGGGAAAAAGGGTTAATGGCACGGCAGTGACCAACCACAACCTCTTGACCAGAAAAGCCTTCTTTGGTGGTTTACGGGAAAGTTACTTCCTCACCAGTGACAATCACAGCCACGCACACACACGACCCAAATTGGGATCCCTCACTAGGGCTGATGGGACCCCGCTAAGGATGCCTGGGTTATGACTGCAAATACACTCACAAGCACTCAGGAAATTTCTCACTCACACACTCAAACGGGCCCAACATCTTGGAGAAACTAGCTCAATCTTGAAGAATCTAGCTCAAAATGAACGTAGCCAAGAAACGACAAAAAGACAGAAAAAGACGAGGGTATGCGTCGGATACGTGAACTTACGCGAAAATTTTTATAACTTGTGACATTAATTTAGAGCTCAATTTTCTTTGATTTTGTAGTCAACCCTCTTTCTCCTTACAATCGCCCTTCATTCATTGACGTAACAGTGTAACGCAGAGAGCGATATCACCAACGCTACGTGGTACTGCTCAGTATCAACTGCCTCCCCCGCTATCGATTCCCTCATCCCTGCCACAGGAGTGAGGTGCCTGAAAATTGGAATAAAACACATGAAGGAAAGAGAAAAATATACACCTATGCATGCATGCACATATGTGCACATAAGCCAATGTCGTACCAGAAAATATTTATATCATGGTGCATAAAATTGTATTAGATGGTTACACCCAACGTAGAATTTTCAAAATGAGGATCAAATCCTTGGGAATCCCAACATTTCGGAAATAGGGTAGGACATTTGGAATAGCTCTTCGACCGCAATTGCCCGTCCATAGTGATGGAACTTGAATTTTCACGTTTGAAACGTTTCATGAATGTCATATCAGGCATCAGACATGTCATATGTAGAGATAACTTGCAAAGATGCCCCGACGCCAAATTTAACGCGGATTTTCTTCGACAGTCTCAGTTAATCAAATTTTGATTGTTTTAATAATGAGCCTGACCCAAAAGTTATGAAGGTTATTGATAACTTTAATAAACTGACAAACTCATAAACCTCGGAGTGATTCACCAAAAAACCAGGAAAATTACAATTACTTGTGTATTTGACTTGTTTACAGAGCAATTTGGAGGATACCGGGACTAGCCACGGTATTTACCTTATGGAGTCACCCCGCAAGTGCACATGAGAGCAATATTCCATAGAGGAAAAATCATTCGCCTTGACCGAGATTCGAACCCGGAAGGAGAAGAAGGAGTAGGAGGAGAAAGAGGAGGAAGAGGAGGAGGAGGAGTAGGAGGAGGAGGAGTAGGAGGAGGAGAAAGAGGAGGAAGAGGAGGAGGAGGAGGAGGAGTAGGAGGAGGAGCAGTAGGAGGAGGAGAAAGAGGCGGAAGAGGAGGTACAGGAGAAGGAAGAGAAGGAGGAGGAGGAGGAATAGGAGGAGTAGTAGGAGGAGGAGTAGGAGGAAGAGTAGGAGAAAGAGGAAGAGGAGGATGGGGAGGAGAAGAAGGAGGAGGAGGTGATACACAAAACACTCGCAATATAAGAAAAATGACTGAGGATGACAGAAAGCAATAGATAAAATAAGAAGATATAAGAATGAACAAGTAAAACACACAAGGACCAAGAATACATGACATGAAGGTAATGTAAAATTCGTTCATTGGATACGAAAAGGCACTGGAGTTGTGAAGGGGAAAGTAAAGGCAGGGTTTGGATGGGGTGTCTTTTTCTGGTTAGGGAGGGTGAATGGGAGGAGAAAGAAATAAGAGAGAAATGTGAGGGCCCTTCCACGCCCCAGAGGTGCCTCTCTTCTAAGATATCTTCCGTTCCCCACTCGAAAAGGCGAGAGCGGGAAAAATCCAAGCATTTGTCGCAAATCCACGGGCATTTACCATTTGTATGCGCAGCGGTCGCCAGTTCCAAAGTCCAATTCGAATTCCAGTAACCCTCCTGAAAAACTCCCTCTTGAGACCCAAAACCTTACCTTGTGCTACCCTTCCCTGTCACTTCCTCGTCGTCCGCTGACCCAACCCCTCGTAACCACCACTAACTTGCCGTCAACCCATATCCAATAACCATTTCTACTACGTTCATCGTTCCTCGTAAGTGGCTCCTTTAACTCTAGATACGTACATTAAAGTTATCACCCCGATGTTATACAATCGCACCGAATGAAAAATACATTTAGAGAGAAAGAGAAAAACCAAAGAAAGCCCATCTCAGCAAGTTTCCGAGATACGTGAAGGAATGGTATGCTCTGTAATATTTTTGTCTCCTCTTGTATGCCAATCTACGTGGCTTCCCCTAAACTAATTCTCAGCACATTTGAAAGAAAGTGTTCAAGTTTCCATTGAAAAAAGGGAAAAGAAAGTATGAACTATGGAAAATTCCTTTCTCCTTTGGTATCATAGCACATTTCTGTCATATACAACCGTAATTCTTCAATTCCATATGTGGTTATATATACTTCCTCGAAAATCAAAAATAGTTAAAAAGTTTATTACATTGCACTCTGCTTCGCCAAGAGATTAAAATAAGGCTTATCGAGAGAATGAGTAATGGCAATTTTTGACACCCCCTCATACCCTATTTTTACGAATAATTATGTTAATGAATCTATTTACTTCCACTTAGATCTGCACCACCTATATTATTGGAAAATGTTGAAGCTCCATTACAGTGTACTTAGAAATAACTTGAACTGAAACAGTCGCCCGATAGTAATTTTGAACAGTGTTATAAAGAGACAGCAAACATTTACACGAATTCATCGCACTTTTTTCCTGATAAAACTTGACATACCTACACGCTTATGAATTTTTTCAGACTGAGAGAAATAAAGCAGAGAGGGAGACATAAAGAAAGCAGAAGGACCGTAAGAAGGAAGGAAGAATGATTAAAGAAGGGTCGAAGGTATTGTAGTAGTCATGCCTGAAGTAATGAATCCGGAAAAACAGAATCGACGACCTTCCTTGCGGGCCTTCAATTTCTCCTCCACCTCCGTATTACGCCCATCTTCTCTCTTTATGCCCTTTTAACACATTGCCTCTTTAGAAAGTAGACGAGAAAAACGATGCAGAAATAAAGACGTGAAGGAAAATGATTGAAAGAACGAGGCGCAGGAGGGAAGAAACGAATGGAGAGGACACCACATTTCCCTCAACGGAAATCAAAAGAAGAAGGCGCTAAGAACCCAAAGAAGATCCGATCGGAATAATGGAAGAGCAAAATTCCAACTTGTACAATTTGTGTCCCACAACACCCTCTGTTTCCTTTTGAAAACTACTTATTGAATATCCCTCCTTCAGCGGCCGAAGAGTACGCAAGCACTAAATCCCGTCTCCGCACTAAACCAAACCCAGAAAAGCCAACACCCCTCCAACCACATAAATTCTTTGTATTGACCTTCCACCTTCACTTCCGCTGTAATATTCATCAATTAATATTCCTCCTCCTAGACGCAGACGCGCCACAAGAAACGACTTATTCCTGGACACTTTGTAACTATAACATATGCATCGCACATACTTCGGTGCTCTCGAAAACTTCTTACTACTCTATGTGCATCATATACCACGGTCAAAACCAATATAAATATACCTCATAATCATCTTAATCACAAAAATATTTAAAATACCTCTAATCTCGTAAAATTCGTTTTACATTTTCCATCTGCCAATTCACCGAAATATATTGATCAGTATTATATTCTCCTGACGTATAGGTGCACATTCAATTCTTAACACATGAAATTAATCCAAAACAGAATGCCTCATCAACATTAACTAAAGTAAATTTTGACACATACGTGGTTTCATCGATAGCATCATTCGAGGACAATGCATGCGTCTCCTACATGGCAACTATCTAATTTCCTTATACTTTCTCTTACTTAAGCTCATCAGTTCAAATAATTTTTTGTGGTGCTACAGAACTGTACACGTTGGCTCCTATTTTTCCTTTTTTCACTATAAAAATTACACCAAAGCATAACGATTTTAAAATTCTAGAAAATATTTTAACATACACTCGCATGATATCGAAATCTGAATTAGAGAATCACGGATCTAGGGATAGATTGGATTTATGCCAGTATTCTATTAAATGACGAGCTAAAGTTATTCAAGTAAATATTAAAAATACCAAAATTGGACGTGAAATTCCTCGATGTTATTATTATTTAACCAATCTGATCAGAAAATACTGCATTCATAAAGCACAAAATTTAACAATTGAGCAATGGCCTGCCGCGATGGAAACAGCGGTTTCTACTCAATCACCCAAGTTAAGCATCGTTGGGCTCGGCTTGAACTGGGTGGAACGAACTTCCAATTCATCCATATTACGGTCCTAGAAGACAAAGTTGGGTCAAGGTAGTAGAGTGTAAAATAGACTGGCTTGTCATGCATATGGCTATACTTTAAATCATGGCAGAGTTGGAGATTTTCCAAAGGGTTACCGATCCCCACATGATTTCCTGGTCACAGTGCAATTATGTGTCCAATATGAGGAATGTTACCAGTTCGTGATAGCACCTTTGGTTGAAAGCAGACTAATGCTAGCGCTGGGTTTTTCCGTGACAATCATTCCTTACCATGTACCTTATACCAAACCATACGTGATTTTGCTTTTGCACCTTTTCCGAATTGAAAACTTTATGCTTTCAATGATGATTCACTAGTGGAAATAACGATGTCCTTGCTTAAGTCACCAAGTTTATTCCAGTCAGCTTTTAAATATCATATAAAAAACTTGTATTTTTTCAGCAGGAGAAAATAACTAAACCTTCTCTTTTGGCGTGATTATTTTAGTAAAATGTAAAAATGAAAACTAGTAACTTGGCCAGAGTATCCTTAACACCAGTGATTCTCAACCGACGTGCTGAAGCCTCTGCCAAGTGTGCCGCAACGCTCATAAATAATAATAAAAGATCAATAATAATTATAAATTGAATTATTAAACTAATAGATACTTTTCAAGTTTGTTATTTATGCTTAAAAACGATAAGTTTTTTATCGGCTTTTGTTTATACTTTATTTTGTATAAGCCTATTAACTTTTTCTTTACTCACTGGTGTGCCGTCTGCATTTCCAAATACCTCAAGTGTGTCTTGGTGTCACAAAGGCTGAGAACCACTGCTTTACACTGTCCCAAAAATAAAAAAGCATATTTCCACGGAGAAAGACGAAATTTCCCAAAAATACATTAAGTTTTCAAAGATGTATACTGCGATTCCCATGAAAGTAGCTGAGACTATATATTATTCTGTCCCTGGCTAATGTACCAAAGTCGCCAGGAAAATAATGTATGTGCTGGTTTTACATCCATAATTTATGTGCTGTAACCTACTCATATGTCTTAAACTTCAATCTCTGCTCCTCGTTCGGCATGAAAGGATATTGAAGCCTCAAAGAAAACTTCGCGTGACAAAGAGGACTTGAGGAACGCATCCATTTTGTATCCTCTTCCGCTTCTTGAGCTAAGTTAATTTCCCTTTGCCTTTTCCTATTTCAGAACCCCTAGGTTATATCAATCCTCTTCAGTCCCTTCCATCCCCAAACCCTCTCATACTCCACGACCCTTTTGCATTTCTCCCTCCCTCACTCGCCCCCGAGACACAACGGATCCCCTCACTCGTCCTAATCCCCCATCCTTCCAAACGGCAGCCGCGCACTCTTTAAAAGCACGTCTCCAAAGACGCGACCAGAATATGTAATTCGCAAATGTCGAACATCGCGCTGGTGGCCGGCTGAACTTTGAGCCGAAAGCTTCATTGCCTTAATCAGAGAAATAGGGCAGACTTCAATGGCTTTGATGCCTCCCCTCCATTGTATATATTTCCCACCCCTTACGCCTCTGATGCATTTTCCCTCAGCGAAGATAAATTCTCTGAACCAAGACATCCCTCTACTGCCCAAGGTCTCATGACACATCATCTTTAGCGTTGCGGAACGACTGGCTAATAAATGCGGAAAATAAAACTTTCCACCACTTCCAGTCCTCCTCGATCTGGCGGCTAGAAATGGAGATTAGAGGGGTAGAATAAAAGAAGGCTTTACCTCCAGAAGCCATTCTGTAGGTACTGCACTGGATATACCACAAATCTCCCCTCCTCATTCATATATGTTTAAAACTGGTGCTTTTTCCCGGATTTCTTTCCCCATTCCCTTATACAATTCCTATTTCCTTAAAATGAAAGCTCTGCTTACTTCATTGAATTAGCTCTCCAGTGCAATTTTGAGAAACCTAATTCTTTCACGACTTCGCAGATAGACTGGATTGAAGAATGAGGTTTCGCAGATTCAAAGATGACGGAGAATTGGGAGGCAGGTCTGAGGGGGTATTCAAAAGAACTCCTGCTCTCTCTCTCTACGCGTGATAGGCTGTGGAAGGGGAGATGGGAACGTCAGCACACATTTATATGAAGGCTCTAAAACGGTGATGAACGCAATAGTCAATGAGAGGAGGAATGCGTATGCCTTGTTCCATTATAGCATCCGTGGAAAAAAGATATTCCACAGGGGAAATCTGTAAGTAAAAATGTGGTTGAAGAAGATTCGACCCGTACCTCTTTTATGTATTTCCGATAAAGAACCATGTGTAGGACAATATGAAAAGGGAAAATAAAATGGCATCAAAGTTATCGTCTTTTGGGCAAGAAACTATATAAACTTTTTTCGTAGATTTTCGCAGTTCATTTTAATTTTGGTAAGAAATTAGCTACTATCCACGGATCATCAGGGAAGCCATTGAAATAGAAAAAAGACGGAACAACCTAACCAGAGAAGATGGCTACAAACTTCCTTATACGTGGAAAAGACTTTTTAAAAACTAAAGTATTAATTAATCTTGCTGTACATTATATCAGCTTAAGTTTGTTTATTTATTTTTAATTGTTTTAGAATGCCTGACGAAGCCGGCAGAATAGCACGGCGAAACTGTTGCTAAAAAGTTTAGTTTAATCACAGAAATCCAAAAGAAACTTACCAAAATTAAAAAGAAACTATATAATTTCCCCTCATCATTATTTTATAACTAATAATATTATATAAACACGTAACATACCACGGGTTACACCCATCTATCCTTCGGTTTCAGCCAAATAAACATTTGTAATTTTTCATAACTTTATTCAGTAGAAGCCCGCGAATATTTTCCTCCTTTTTCATGTGCGTTTCCTGATGATCCTGTTACTGTCATAAACGAATACATAGAAAAATATGATTGCCGAGAAGAATTGACATAAATTATTCGCCGGGAAAGCGAAAAGAATATCAACACAGAAAGATATCTAAGGAAAAAAGCTACTGGATTGAAAGGAAAAAAAATAATTTTGCAATGGGAAGTGTATGATAAGACAGTTTTATGAAATAAAATACCCCAATCATGATTAAAATACGACAATTAACCTTTTTCTTAGTTTTTATTCCCTTAACCCGCCATTGGTCGCGAAATGAGATTTTCTCTCACACCAAATTTAAACTTGTGCTCACTTTATAATCATGAGTTAGAATAAGTTTCCTGTCCTTATAACTGACTTTTTATCTCTTCCTATTGACCGACCGTCTCAAAAAGTATAAATGAAGCGTCCGCAGCTGTGTAATAATGATATGTCTGATACCGTTGGCTACAAAGTGTGAGACTTTTTCTCATCGCGCGACCACTGACGTTAGTGTTTTTGTATCACTCAGTTGCGTTACACTCTCGCAACATGCGAGCAAAATTGATTACTTTCGCGGAGAGCAAATATTTTAATGCAAATTTATGAGTCATGAGAAAGTATGCCCTCATAAATAAATATTTCTTCTTGAGAATGGTAACTTTCTACATGTATAACCAATGATATAATCGCCAGTAAAATTTGCAATGATTACGTAATTGTGTATCTGTGTAAATCATTGTTTTAAATGAACATTCAGAGAAGAAAAATTATATCTAAATATAGTGTAATAACCACTCTATGACAGATGATCAATGATACATCTGAGTGTGAGAAAAAGTCTCACACGCGACCGCTCGCGTGATAGGTAGCTTAGCGACCACTCTCGGGTTAATTAAGAGTAGGTGGCTACGTTTTAAACCCCCCATCCTCTATCGATTGGCCTCATGTGGAACCGAAAATGCGCCATGCATAATATCAACTATGAGACCAAGGACTCCTAATTCGAGAGGCCCTCGGCAACAAAATCACGAATCGCTGAATACCTTCCAAAACACAAATTTCTCGCTTAATTCACGTGGGATATAAACAGCAAGATTTGCGGTACCATACAAATTATATCAGTTCCAGAAATCGTTGAGATACCTGAGGAAAATCAGAGAGGGAACTGAATTAAAACTTTTGGAAGCTTGGAAAAAATATAATGATTTTGTGATTTTCACTGGAGGAATCTTCATCCACAAATTAGTGCCGGATTTGAGATGTCAATGAAAACAAGGCCTTCCTCGATTGAGCCTTCCACCAATATTTTTGGCACCTTCTGATGATGTTTGAGATTTCTATAGACTATAAAAAATTCGCTGCCATCAAATTCCATTTAGGGAAGACATTTTATCATTTATTACACTGTTAACTGCGTGAGAAAAGCGATCGTTACACAGAAAAGAATGACAGAATTTTTCCCTCTGCGTCCTAGCCATACCATATTGTAGCACCGATTTAAAATTACCCAGGGAACAATAAGACATTGTTAAAACAAAATTTGCTCAATTCTTTCAAAATAACGTCAAAAAATACAAATATATGATATACCAAATAAATAGAAAGTAGAACTTACACATAATGAGCTCCTACTTTCTCTCCCTGTAAACTACTAGCATCTTTTGAAGTTGAGAAGAGTGAATAAGTACCCAATAATTGAATCGCTGTGTCCGCAAATTTTATACAATGTGCTGACACGAGACTGTTGGTAGCGCGATAGAGAAATTATCTCAAATGTTGAATAAAAATGGTTTTAAATTATGACAAGGGTTTAATGAAATAAATGAAGGTAAAATTATTCATGTTTCCCCCAGATTTTATTACATTTCTGAAATGAATAGGATAATTCTGCACCGAAGAGCCCTCGGACGAATCAGTTTAGCGTCATACATTAATTAAGCTAAACCGTACGAGCGCATAGCATTAAGGATGCTGGATGATGCATCTAAGAGTCTTTAGGTACCACCAAGGCGAAAACCCCGGCGTAATTCAATATTATTCTAGCTCCAATTAGGAGAGGTAATAGATGCGGCAGTTGGTACCACATTCACTTCCACTCTAAGAACCTAATACTGTCCGTCTCAATTCGACCCGGTCACTTCTCACGCGCCATCCCGCAGAAAGACTTAAGGACTCCCAACGCCACGATGGGCTGAGTTATCAGTTCCTCTGAAATCATCATACTTCTTGGGGAGTGGGCTGAGAGGTTCGCGAGTGGCGTCATACGGCTTTGTACCGAGGGGTTCATTATGTCCATAATTCTGGGAACAAGAGACGAGTAGACGGTCGAGCAGGCGGATGAGTAAACCTCATAGGCGGTGCTTGGAGTGTTGTTAAAAGGCCCTGCTCGCTTTGAGACCGGAAATGAGGTGCGTGCATATCTCATAGAATGAAAAATCTACATCTACATACTACCCCGCAAGCCGCCTCAATAGGCGTGTGGCGGGGGTGTTAGGACACCATCCGTTTGCATATAAAAAAGGAAACGCTCTAATGAAATTACGCCTAGCATTTATTAAAGTCCATTATTGCTCGGGGGAAAAACGAATTCCCTTACCTATCCGTTCGGAAAAATATCGATCTCTCTTAATTTATCGTTTCTGTCGGACCTGGAAATGTAGTGGGGTTCTAATATGATGTTATCCGTGTCGCTCTTAAAGATATCTATTCTCAATTGCTCAAGCAATCTAAGCCTAGCGCGCAGCCTCCGAGTCTCTAGCGGCTCCCAGCCTAATTCGTTCAACATCTGTGTAACGATATCTGTACACCCGTAGCAGTTTTTGACGAATCGCGCAGCTTTCCTTTGTATTTTATTAAGTTCCCGGATTAAGTCTTTCTGCACCGGATCCCATATGCTCACTGCATATTCAAGGTGTGGCCGGACGAGTGCGATTTAGCACCTCTCTTTTACGTTTTCATCCGAAAATCTTCCAACAATACGCTTGACGAATCCTAGCTTCTTCAGAGCTCTAAAACAAATATTTTTTATATGTGTTCCTCACGATAGGTTCGAAGTTATCGTAACTCCTAGATACTTCACTTCATCTGTCGCCTTTATGTTAACACCATCCACAGCATATACATGGTGATAGTGTGACGACCTCCGCAAGAAATGTACCTCCGTGCATTTGCTCAGATTAAGTTCGAGTCCCCACTCTTGGCTCCACACATGAACGTTGTTTAAATCCGATGATAGATTTCAAAGGGCAAATTTAATGTACACAGGGCTCATTGTTAAGTTGAAAATATAATGCATATAAGTATATATCCTTGATGAAGCAACATAAGGACCATTTATAAAAGTATGGCCGTCAACTTTCACATGCTAGTCAGTTAAGTTATTAAATACCAATGCCAAGGGGCAGGCAAAAAATCAAAACTTCTGTTATGCATTAAGATCACTATGTATGTGTAATGACAGAAGCATTTCTAAATATTATTAAAGATTACTTTTTTAACTAGATGATTTAATGTACTTAAACGTTAAAATCAGCTATCAATGCTATCAAACTTCTGAAATTTAACAATGTTAATAGACAGATGGACAATACGGCCGAGCAATGGTGGTTCAACCAATCTCCGGGAGTTTTCTCTGTTCTGTCGTAGAAAAAAATTGACGTCAGAAACACCGTCGAAATGAAGAAAATATAATTTATGATATCACTTGGTAAAATACAAAAATCTTCATTCTAGCCTTCGTGAGTGACTTCAGCGCTCCAATGTCATTGAGGAAATGAGTTTTCTCTTTGTTCATTCATGCACAAGCAAATTGAAGTTCGTAGATGATTTTCACGTCCCATAGGATACGTGACATGTAGCATTCTACACGTCCATATACTTAAAAAGAAGTTTTTATTGCACCCTTAGAAAAGTCACAAATATTTACTTTTTCAGTCCATCCAACTGTGCCGTGGCAACGACACAAATTCAAGAGTGGCGGTCTGGGGGGTTGGAAAATCGGCCAACGAGAGGCGCCACTAACGTTTCGTTTTCATGAGCTGGCGACGACCCTGGAACGGCATGGCAGTGCGTGCAAGGACCCTATTTCGACAAGGATCGAGAGAGACATCGAGTTGGAAGGGAGGACGACAGGCACAATCTCTTGATATCGTGAATGTTATTTTTTGTTGGTCTACCTTGTATTGTTCGAGAAGGAGGAGCAGGAAATATTTTTTTACACAAAAAAATCCACGGCTATCCGTTTCACAACTAATCAATATGTTGTCTCAGTTCTTTCCCTTGCTTACATTAGCAGTCTCAGCAAATTCATTTTACATTTGTTTCTTGCGTTTTAAACAAATAAGGGAATTGAAGGTTTAGGATGCCTAAAGAAAAGCCAAATAGTAGCTAAAAAGGAGGAATAAATAACTTCACAGATGTCGTGATGACAAGTTTTCTTTGAGACATACTGGGAGGAAAACTAAAAGAACGTTTCTTAGGCGACTACTCAGAATTACTGGTAAACATTTATTTTTCTAGAAAAATAAATAATAAATCATATATTTAGAACCACTTATTTTCAATGCATAATAGGTGTGCAGTGGGTAAAAACCTCAAAAAATGGAAAAAGTTATGAAAGAATTAAGAACAACAAACTATACACCTTCTATCTGCCGAACCGATAGATTCAAAATGTCATTTTTCCCACGCACAATAAGGGATCATAATAGTTGCGATAGATCTATCACATGAAACTCCCACCCTCAATAGGTAGAGTAGAATTTTCACTTGTGCTTAATAACACCACTTCATTACTAACTCTTTCCACCGGTCGATTAGTCCGGCATTATTTTATGTTGTTCTTTGCATGAAGTAGCATCTTGTAGTATTCATAAATTAACAGTATCAGTAATATTAACCGCTAGATGTATCTATAGCATTTCTCTGCATGTTTGTATGTTCTTTCACGTATCACTCTCCCAGTTTCCGGTTGGACTGCGCACTGTTCTCCTGACTGCTTCTCGGTCTGCACCTAGCGCCAGGGGGAGCGTGCGAGGTTTTGATTTGTTCTGGGACGAGTGCTGCATGCCTGGTGTGGAATCACCCCGTTCCACACACTCTAGTGGTGGTGGCTTGCGCGGTACATCGTAGATGTAGATGTATCACTTTACGACCCAGTTTATTTCGTATGCATCTTTGTAGCTAGCATTTAATTTCAGCGTGATGATATATTAGTCAACACCCTCCGATATGAATCAAGTTCCCGTGCTCGTAACTTATTAACCTCAATGCTTACCTCTGAAATTGCGTGCAAATAAGTTCTCCGAGGGAAATGTGTTAACCTCAGGCAATTCTTATCGCATTTTTAGAAAATTATCTACATTTAAGACCTCTTGGAACCCCGGAGATTTATATGATAATGCGGAATATTAATTGCAGAAAAAAGGTTTTCAAGAAAGCGAATTTAGCTTGAACGCTGTTGCCATAGCATATTAATGTTGAGCTCTTGAAGGTCATGAACACGACGTTTTAAAATAGTTTCTTTTATACATTTTTTAGAGAACTTATTATTATCTTAACCTATATCAGCTTATGCCCTTGACTTTGAAAAGAGTAGATTGGTTGGGCATGCCCGTTGATTAACCAATGGTCCTGGTTAAATTTTGGCGATTGACGGGATAAAAGTAGCTTGTTCTCGAGCACGGATTAATACAATGCCAATACAAAAAACAACAATGTCTTCAGAAGGTCGCATTTTGGAATGCGGGAAGTCAAGCAATTCTCGTTTGGAAACCAGAAGAATATGTAATCCCACAGACCCTTGAGGTGTTCGTCGGAGGAGGAATAGTGAGCTACCAGGGGACTACAATCTATCCTCATCTCCGAGTAAGCCCTTGCTACCAATTAAACACTAGGCCATGGGTGACCCAACAGCCCACTTATAGCAACCCACTCGAACCCAAGCAGAACAAGGGGGATTACAATATCGTCCCCTCCTTCCTCCCGCACAAAACAATGCAAACGTGCCTGATTCACGCATACCTGACCAAGAGATTACTGTTATAATAGCGTTGAGCGTGCGTATAATGCATTGCACGGAACGGAATGAAACAACTGATCCTTCTTACAACCTCTCTACATAAAACTACATCATAATAAAATCATTTTTACATCATACTCGGTCGGAAAGATCGAGATATAAGAGATGTCTAAAAGAGTAACAATTAGTAATTCTCAGTTATGAGATTCATTTATCACAATCATTAGGGAAACAAATATGCAGTGGTAGTGCGT
Source organism: Pyrrhosoma nymphula (assembly GCA_963573305.1). Taxonomy (NCBI): domain Eukaryota; kingdom Metazoa; phylum Arthropoda; class Insecta; order Odonata; family Coenagrionidae; genus Pyrrhosoma; species Pyrrhosoma nymphula. The sequence continues at coordinate 14,195,207 of OY754329.1, forward strand.
ATTCAAATTCACATTCGTAGATATATTCATTCTTCCCTTTAACTCTCATCTACTTTTTCCTTCTTTAGTGCTTGAAGATTCAGCTAGTACCATAAATTGTGAACGGGAATAAGAGAAAAAAATGTACTTCAAAACGTCAGGCAGCTAAAACTAGAGGATAGACTTACGGAAATTCTGTATTTGAACATGACAATGCGCAAGTTAATGGATTCATTCGGATTGCATTTACTCGTATATACGAGTGAAGTATACATAATTTTTTCTCTTACTTTTAGTGAATTAGAGGGATGGCCGACTTGAAAACTGTGCATCAGATAAAGGAGGGCTTGTCACTACAGATATTTTCTACCGATTTATTTAGTAGGACCGACGTACGAAGCACTACGGAGGACTTCAATCCCTACGCTACCCTGTCATTGATAGGTCAAGCAAAAGGGTTTCCAGATTATAGAGGACGTGCAAAATGCGGGACAGTGTCACTTGCTTCATCTGTGTAACCAAAGTGTCCAACATACTAATGTGACCCAAGGACCAAATTCCTCAACAACTCCATGAGAGAGTCTATCAAGTGCCGCACTCAAGCGGAGAGGCTTATTAAGACGAGACTTGTAGGTCCATGAAGGCACGCCCAAAGGAGTATGAGAGGACAACAAAAACAAGATGTTCAGTTCATCAGTGATTGCTGAAAATGCCTGTAGTACTTCCGGACATAAGATTAACTTTCACGAAGCCAAATTGATGGTCATTGAATAATGGTACTTTCAAAGACTGAACAGGAAATCAATAGTGATAAAAATAAAAAATTCCTGAGAAGATAAGAGACAAAATGAGAACAAGGAAGTGATTAGAAGGTTTATATTATCGATATTAAGTTCTGGGACTTCGACCTGAAGATGCCCGTTGGTATAAAGCCGAAAGCATTCTCTGTAAAGCAATCAACGAGTTTGACCCCTTGACTGAGGATTTTTAGTGGTTTTCCCAGTGCTGCATACACGAATATTTTCTGTAGTACAAATTTATCACGTTACATGAAGGATGCTAAAATATAGTCACAACAATAGCATTTCATATGAATAAACTATTTAGATAGATAAAGACTTTTTCGAATGAAGAATAATTACTTAAACTTTTTGTATTGTCATGTCGAAGTAGAGCTATAATTTTCACTAATATTCCTAAGCAGACGTTTTTTTTAGTCTTATTTGTATCTTAGAAATATTTTTTTCGTATTACTCTCACCGTCCAGATCTCTTCTCCTCTCAAAGACTCTTTCCTTCACCCTCTCACAAACCACTTTCCCAATCTACCCCTCTACACTCTTCCCACTGTTTATTGATCAGTGAAACGAGTTAGTGTACAGATTTTACTTGAAGATTTCTAAACTCCGGTATTTCCTCCCCACTACTTCGAAAATGAGGACATGACAAAGGGAACCATGGAGAAAGGTCACTGAAAGAGTAGGTGGAGGAAAGTAGCGTGGATTGGTTTGGGTGGTGACGGCAGGTGGAGAGAGACGATTGGCAGGGAGATGGAGGCTTCGATGGAGGGAGGAGGTTGGGAATGGGGGGAGTTAAAAGAGAAGTGACCTCTCGCGACGTGGTCGTATCGATAAGAGACGTACGAGAATGGAATGAAGATCAGGCCGTCGTGCACACACCTACCGTAAGATATCTGGCGAGAAATCGACGCTGAAATTAGCCCAGAGCGCCACTTCGGTGCAGATCAAACAAAAGAAGGGTGATATGTCAGACGGACGTGACCAGGCACCTTAAGGACGACCTCGGCTCCATGACACCTCTCCTGTTTCCCTTGAATGGCCACACATTGCACCAATCCCTTACATTCACCCATGTTGTGACCTGGAAATCGGTAGGAGAGTTTCTATATATTTTTGTGACTGTTATTTTCCAGTTTTCTATTGAATGCATTAGCTTGGTATTTCCTTGTGTATTTCTGTACAATTTTAAGAACAGCTCAGAATAGCCAAGTGAAACTATCCCTTTCGGGAGTGTGACCTTTCACTTTTCCTAACGTCAATACCTTCCTGTTTCCCCTCCTCCCCAAATCTATTGTCACCTCGCCGAAAACATTCTTGTCTCGGCTAGTCCTATATAATGGCACGGAGAGATACGCAAAAGAAGCATTGGTCATTGGAGCATTGGAGCAGTTGGTCAGTCATGTAGGCGAAACTGGAGTCAAGGCGCGGGCCATGCGGCCCGTGCACTTGCAGACGCAGCGCCATCCATCCGTACCATATCTAGAGCTTCTCTCCTTCCCGAGCCGTGGTAATATACTTGTTGGGCTATTCTGACGCACATGTTGGTTCTTGTGTACTGTTTTATTCTTGCCTTCAATAGATTTGAAATACATTAAACCATTTTCCTCTCAAGTAATTGATTTTGAATTGAATAACATTCCCCTCAATACCCATGGATGACTATTCGTTTCTCGACAGCCAAGGGCAAGGACCCATAGTCCGTGTTCGGGTTTCCGTGAAACCACGGGGCCATCGAGCGCGAGACAACATTTGGTGGCAGCGGTGGGATCACTTTTGTCACCCCCCTTCACTGGTGGGATTGGCAAATGTATCTCAAATTTGTGGGATAACTGCCTAGGTATGTAGGACTCCGTATGGATCTCCTTACAGATGTCAGAGCAATAGTCACCCCTTTGATCTTTTTTATGTGCGTCTTTAAATTCTTTATTTATTCGTAACGATTTAAATGGTTACAAAATAATTGCATTTCTAATGCATGGGCCGGTAAATATAATAAATATTTTTCTCGGGAAGCGAAGCTAGATATTAACGGTGGACGCGTTTGGCGGGTACGATTTGAAAATATATTATGAATGTAACGGAATATCTCTCGAGAGCTTCATCTGGAAATCTGGACGTTGGAGGAACGGGAAGCAGACAAGCAGGTGAATGCAGACATTGGTCAGGCAGAGACCAACACCACCACAGCCGGAGGCGATGCAGAGACAGCGCTTCCACTTTCGTCACCGGAGTAGCTGAGCACGAGGAGGCAGAATGACTTAGCGGCAGAAGAGCCCAGAGACACCATTGCAGTGAAAGCCAGCAGACATCGGACGGGAGGCGAGAATTGACCAGCCTTCCACATCGCCACCGGAGCCAGCGACGCAGAGATTATTGAACAGTTTGCAGCAGGAGTAAGAAAACGAACCATCATCGTAAACTAGCGATTTGGGTGAATAATTTGATCCATTGAAATCAATGGGATTCAGAGATATTTGAAATATTGACTATAATTGGAATAATGAAAGTGTTATTGGCCGGTATTTAAATATTTTGTTATTTGGGGCAATAAGTGAAGTCCTCCCCCGTCCTCCCCAGCCCAGGAGCCCTCACCGTCCCCGCCTGCCCCTCGAGCGAGTGCGAAACTTCTCACCATTTGGAGCCCTCCAGCTCTCAAACCCCCTTGGAATGTGTAGATGTTGCCCCTATTAAAATTATTAGGTTAGTATTGCTCTTTAATCATTTCCGCCATAAGCAAAAATCGGGTATTGAGCCAAAAACCGGTGTGAAATGGTCGCATGATGCCTTTGTATATTAAGCAACTAGTATGGTATATTCTTTTAAGTCGACCCGTTCTTCGGCGCGTAATTTCATTGAGAATGCCGTTTTGCTCACGATTAAAAGATAGCTATGGTAAAGTAATTGGCACGGGATAGGATGCCATTGGGAAATGAAGTGCTGGTAAAGCAAATGTAGAGCCACTTAGAGGAGAAATATGTTACGTCAATAAGGATTCATTGTAAGGTCTTAAGTTTTTATTCCTTAATTATGGTGAACGTAACGTTAGGATAAATCCGGCCAGAGAAAGCAAGTGAATATTAGGAGTATTTCTCTAAAAATTATATCTCACCCCCATTTCGAAAAGTGCAAACTGTTTTACATTGAAGTGTTTCGCAAAGTCAACTGAGTGCAAGTGGAAAAATCAGTGAATGGCTATGTAAAATGTGTCAAAGTGTGTGCTTCCACCTCCCCTATTTCGTGCAAGTGGAGAAATCAGTGTTTTGCTATGTAAAAATTGTCAGAGTGTGTGCTGCCACCTCCCCCATTTCATCGCCCTCCCTCAAAATACTCTTCTGATGGACGACCAACTAAAGACATTACATCCAGTCTGATCGTCAACGTTCAGCAGTTGCGGTACAAAAAATAAACACCGGAGGAACTGAGAGAAAATAAGAGAAGCTTACAGAAATTACAATTGTGAATTTAGTGAAGAAATATTCATTCATTTTAAAAGACTCATTTTTTTAAATCTCTTGGAAGTGCAAGTGTTCAGTTTATGAAATTTGAAATTGCAATTTATTATAAAATGATGGAATTATAAGACAATGAATGTACATTGATCAAGTTAAGCAATTTAAATGACCTCTTTCATGTGTGTTTCAGTATAAAAAATATATATACATAGTTGTTTTGAAATGTGATCGATCTCGTGTGAGACCGATCAATTTAAATAAAGGTGGGAGTATTGTTGTGACCTGGAAATCGGTAGGAGAGTTTCTATATATTTTTGTGACTGTTATTTTCCAGTTTTCTATTGAATGCATTAGCTTGGTATTTCCTTGTGTATTTCTGTACAATTTTAAGAACAGCTCAGAATAGCCAAGTGAAACTATCCCTTTCGGGAGTGTGACCTTTCACTTTTCCTAACGTCAATACCTTCCTGTTTCCCCTCCTCCCCAAATCTATTGTCACCTCGCCGAAAACATTCTTGTCTCGGCTAGTCCTATATAATGGCACGGAGAGATACGCAAAAGAAGCATTGGTCATTGGAGCATTGGAGCAGTTGGTCAGTCATGTAGGCGAAACTGGAGTCAAGGCGCGGGCCATGCGGCCCGTGCACTTGCAGACGCAGCGCCATCCATCCGTACCATATCTAGAGCTTCTCTCCTTCCCGAGCCGTGGTAATATACTTGTTGGGCTATTCTGACGCACATGTTGGTTCTTGTGTACTGTTTTATTCTTGCCTTCAATAGATTTGAAATACATTAAACCATTTTCCTCTCAAGTAATTGATTTTGAATTGAATAACATTCCCCTCAATACCCATGGATGACTATTCGTTTCTCGACAGCCAAGGGCAAGGACCCATAGTCCGTGTTCGGGTTTCCGTGAAACCACGGGGCCATCGAGCGCGAGACAACACCCACATCCCCACCAAGTCCAAATCTCTCCGCCCAAAACCATTACCTATTCCTTCCTCTTTCCTCCCAAGAATCCACATGAAATGTCCGCACTTCTGTCCAGTGGCCACTGTTGACCTAGCCCATTCGCGGACTACACAGTGTGGGGCAATAAATGTTTGAAAATTAACATTCGCAAAAAAAATTATTTTTGGATGACCCCATTAATGCCTAAATATTTTAGGCGCACAATTTGGATTCGGTACTCTCACTCTCATGCAGACGCAGTTGCAGATGGAGAGAGTGATATTCTTTTTTGTTGTAAAAATTTAGAGCACGCACATGTCCTTAATTCAGTGATAAATTTCGTCAAGAACAACAAATATAAAATTCTCACTGCAAAAGTACCATGTGTCAAGTATTCACCACAGTTTTACACACATTCTGTTCATCAGCCTTGTACGGAAATACGGACATTGGTCAATACTCCACAATACCTCACAAACGGAATAAACCTTTTTCTTGCAAGTCACCTCTTAAGATAAAATAAGTTTCCAAAATGGAAGATTTGGTGTTTTTCCACCGGACAAGGATGATGAAATTTTCTCAGGTTTTCCACCAAGCCGGGGAGCTCAGTACCTTCTGACATTATCTGCAGAGGTTATCTTATTGTACAGCGAAAACGGCATTTCACCATAAATTAGAGGTTCCAACACGGCTGAGACCTCTTACCTTTAATAGAGGGTGATACTATCGCCGAGAATACAAGAATTGCCCATTGCATACACCTTGGCAACACACCTTGCAAGATGAGCTCTCCCATTACCTATTGAAACCTCCTGGGTTGATGAGAAGTAATTGTTTTATCACGAAATAAAATTCAGGATTTATACCGTAGTGAATGCTTTCAACTGAAGCCCATCTTGAACACTAAAATTTAATTTTTTAATCAGAAAAGACTTTTTCATTTATCTTGGAGAATGCATGAGATAATTATACCCTCGCTAACACAGGAATTAATCTTATTAGTAACCTTCATCATGAGAAGTTAACTTCTAAGTCTAAAAGCGATGTTGAGTAATGAACAGCGCCACTAGAATCAAAGGTCTTTGCGTACCTTGACCAACACTTCCTATCATGATTTACGGTCAAGAGCAAAATTAAAGGAGGAAAGTGAGTATGGGAGGTGCCATGAATCCATAATCCCTAATTCTCAGACGCAATAACATAAGCACAGAACTCAATCTGGAAAAACGTTCTCGATAATCCATTGAGAAAGCGGCTTCCACGCTCTCAGACATCTCTGTCCCCATTTCAACCCCTTTTGCAGTGAATCTTTATTCACCCCGATCACGGCGGGAATATCCATTTCATCGACGACGCGCAACTAGAGAATTTCTCATCACGTCCCGTTCAACTTCAGCTCGTTTCCACCTTCACCTTCCTCTTCTCCCCCCTCCCGTGCCCTCAGCTCCCCAACGACCCCCGTCATTCTTCCTCCGTCCTTTCCAAAACCGCCGCTTTCCTACCCCAGACTCTGCTTGCACCACGTAGGAAAGGGTTTTTTTCAGGGAGACTCTCAATAGTCACGCTCCCATTCCCATGAGAAAAAAAACATCCCCCGAGCTCGTAGCCATTTCCCTCTTCTCATGCCATTGTCCCACATCTCCACGCATTCCCACACCCCCCACATGTCCCTTCCTCCCTTATCCTCAAAATTATTTCCACCCCCGTCTCCATCTCGCTTCCATCCCCCGGCAGCGCAGTCTCCTCCTGTCTTTCTCTCACGAGCCCGCAATGGACCTCCTGCGTTACCATCACTCCAACCATTCTCACGACCTTCCTTATTATCTGTATATCTGCAAGTGCACGCAACCAAGTCAAGTCTTCCTCTGAACTGGATAAGATTTCCGTCGCAAGGCGCTAAACTCTTAGAATTCTATTTTAAAACGACCCGCTGCTTGTTCACTCCTCTCACTCTACTGCACACAATGATTTACCTTGTTTCCGCATCCTCTCCTTCCCCATACCGTCTTTCAAAATACACTTACTCTAGTGTATTCTTTGGAGGGAATTTTCCTTTAGATTCTTCATGGATCGGCATCAACGAAGTCTTGCAAGGAGAGAAGTTTTTGTTGAAACAAAGCTTCGCTTGATTTTTATCTAGAGATGCATGTGAGCACGCTCTGATTGCGCCTAAGAAGACATGTCCTGAAGGAAATATTCCCAAGAAATGAATATTTTATGGTCTTTGTCTATAGCCTAGTAGTCAATAGAAATGCTTGGCTTTTTTATATTTAAATAATAATACAATAGTTTGACACGAATCTCATGAGGGCAAAACGTGAAATTCAAACAGCCACAGACTCTTTATGAAACTTGCTTTAATGCTACAGCAGATGTATCAAGTCAGCCAACCCTAAGTCATTTCTAGGACTACGCATTGAGACTAAGAAGTTATCAACATTGATGGAGGCACTCGAGTTAATTAATACCATATGTAAACTGCGCATCGAAGTCACGTTACAAATGACAAAGTTAAGTCAAGTTACAAATGATGAAATATGATCGAATAATGGACAAAAACAATCTACGTTTTCATATGCTCGGTACCTTCACAGATCGTTAAATGCCAAAAGAATAAGTCCCTGGGTGCCACCAAAGTCAATATTCTACTAGCGCTTCGGAAAATGTTAAAACACCAAACGCGAACTGGACGAATTGAGGTGTTTCTTCCGCAAAACGTGTGAAATTTATCTCCAAACGATAGTGGAATTTCGATTTACGGTTTTTTTTTGAAGTAGCCTCCAAAGTGATCATTCCTGATGCAGGGTGCGCCATGCTTTTAGGTTAATGGATCTGTGGCTAACGAAGCCTGAAGAAGATTTATTTTTTTTTAATCGGGGAAAGCCATCACATGTCCCAAAAGAGGAGGAGGGTATAGATTCATAATGGTTAGCGCCACATGCGAGAGTAGTCTAGCGGAAATTAAGTGGGGTGGAAGGGCTGGTGCACGCGCAGCCTCTCATACGCCCAGGCGTGAAGCTGTCGACGACATCAGGAGAATGGTGCAGTGTTCCGCCCCCACACTTTTCCCTCTCCAAACATCACACCCTCCAGAAGCAATATTTGATTGCGCGAAGCGCACGTTCAGATTTTTTTCCCTTTTAGCAGCTTCAAGCTCCGACGCACATGAATTAAATTTCTAGTTCCTTTCGGCATAAATTTTAATGCACAATCCTAATGAATTTTTCACAGATTAATATTCGCTGTAGCAATCAACAGATTTGGAAAGCATAGGACGCTGAATAAATATATCAAACAAGCTGAATCATGCATCACAACTATGTTAAAATGGCTCAACGTCAAATCCCGTAGAGAGTACCTTCTGGGATCCTTTTTGTTTGTTCTATTTAAAAACAAATCACCCAAGTATCTGTAAGATTTTTACCTTAGTTGTCCCTCTGTCTCCACAATGTCCACTAGGTCTGATCCTATTCAATTGTATTTTCAAGCGCATCGCACTACAACATATAATAAATCATTTCTTGTAACAGCTTGTCACATATGGAATAAGATGCAAACTGATATTAAAAATTGCAGATCTGTTAAAACATATAAAATGAAATATCATGATTATTTACTTCCCCGGGAATAACATAAGTTACTCTTATTATTTTTAAAAATTGTGTTCATGTTATTATGGTTCCTTATGTAGTGTATCATTTTGCTATTTGTTAAGTTATGAATACATACATGAGTTTTTTGTGTTTAACTTTTTTTACGTACATACATTTGTTATGTTATGAAATGAGAAAACATTATATATTGACATTTTAAAAATGATGAAAAGTTTGTCTTTTTTGTAATTTTGATTTTTCCTGCAAACTGTATTATTATTATTTTTGTTCTTATGAATTTTTTCCTGAACAATAAATATTTTTCTATCTACTATCTATCTATGTTATGATTATTATCATACCCAGAATATTATGACAAGGTATTTTAGCCCATCTGGAAATAGTTATAACAGCAGTATTAAATACGAATTAGCATTCCCAAGTGATAAAATCAGAACTCTAGACGAGTGTACCATCGTAAGAAGTGATCCCATTTGAAAAACTGAAACTTATTTTCGCTTACTTGTCAGTGAAGGATAACAACGTCTAAAACAACGATATTCGGTAGGATGTAGTACAAGGAAGTCATAGTCAATGTATAGATGTTACACATGTCTATAAAACTCATTTATTCACCGTCCAACTTGTAGTTTGTATGCAATTAATACAAAACTAACAATCTGACGGCCACGTAAACTGCTCACGGGTTTAACCTAACTCGGATGGTTATGTTTTTCGCAACAGGCAGGCATCACTCATTGCACCTTCAGCTATGTACCAATGGAAAATATAACGCTATATTCAAAATAAACCTTCATTCTTAAAGGTCCCAAAGACGGTAGACACATAATTATCAAAAGACTTTATCATAATTGTCGTTTAAACACCTGAAAAAAAAACATTTTCGTTATAAGAACTCTTAGTGGGTTTCTAAAAGGTAATACATCTATTTCAAATCTAATTGTAATATTATAATATAATGGTGCAACAAAATCACAAATTAAAATGATGCTGAGGAATGCAAAAATAAATGCCACGAAGCCAATACCAAATCTGACATAAGAATGTAAAGTGAAAAGAAAATTAGATATTGGGAACACTAACTGAGAGCTAGGATAGATGTCTCTATTTTCTCAAGAAATATCTTTTTCTTCAAAGCATTATTCACTCGGTTTTGCAAGGTCCGGTTGTCAGCACTCCCGTAACACTTGGATTGATTCAGGACATCTTCTGTTGCGGCATTAATTAGTTTCATGTCTTCCTTCATTCAGTCCTTTCATCGTTATTTCGGCCTTCCACGTGGTTGACGTACATCTGGGTCCAGTAGCATGGCTATCCACGCCTCAGAGTGTACTTGGCTACTCATGACGTGCCCGTATTATCTGAGCCTTCCTTCAGGCATTTTTGCTGTCAAACAGATTTGAGTACTTTCATACTCTCCGTTTTCGAAATACCACAATACCTAAATGCAGAGCCTATTGCAGAAATATCACGTGAATATTCAAGCAAGGAAAACGTTCAGAGACTCTTACGTTTTTAAGTTCACGGTCTCTATCTATGAAATGCAATGTCGTATTATTCACGAGTCCGGGAAAAGCTTCCAGTCGTTACTCACGTGAACTTGAATGAATTGTTTGTCGATGAATAGCGGTTACTAATACCACTTTTATTTAAATTAAGCGACCCGGGTTTCAGTGAATAATCACCATCATCAGGCATTAATAGAGATCTGTTTAAAACAATTCTCAACTAATGCCTAATGACGGTGATTATTCATTGAAACCCGGGTCGCTTAATTTAAATAAAAGTGGTATTAGTAACAGATATTCATCGACAAACATAATGGAATACCACCAAGTTAATTATGAACTATTGAATCTTGAATGAATTACTTAATATTGTGGAAGCTAATACGAGTAGATAAACACTTCTATTATACAAAAGAACAGGCGCGTAAAATACACGACATCTTTATCACTGAATTACATATGTTAAACGTAAAAAATTGAAGTTTTGGGAAATATTCATAAAAACCACAATCCGGAGACAAGAGCCAAATATATTACTACTAGGTAACCCGTGCGAAAATTTCGCACTTTCACGCTATCAGGGAATAAGTATGTTAAGGAAACGGTGTCATTGGGTTTAAAATAGAGAATAAGGTGTATCATAAAGTACTTTCTTCATACTTGTTTTCTTGCAAGAATATACAAAACATATGAATAAAATACAGGCAAGAGAGTTTATCGAAACTTTTTAGTCAAATTAATGGTTAAAGAGTCAAATTTGAGATTGAGATTGTATTTTTCGTCAGAAGCCGGTGATTCAACGTTTAAAACGATACCTCATTTATCACTGTAGGTGCAGTATTAACGGATCACATACGGAATGACAGAAAATACCTTTCTATAATATACATGATTTTCTTGACTCATTAAGATTTAGAAATTTCCAAGATGAGTCACTTTTCTTAGCTCTTAGTTAAAAATTGCAGCACATACAATTTGTTCGATTAAGGAACAACCATCATTGGAAACCTTTAAGTTCTGAAAAGTTTAAATAATTATTTGTGAAGGTAATATAAGAATTTAACATTTTTTAAATTATTCAAAAACTTCCGTAAAAGTAATCAAGTTTATGTATTAAATAGTTATACACGGATGTGTTGAGTAAAGCAGTCAATGTGGGGAATAATTATTGGATTTAAATAACAATTATGGGTAGTCCAACTTGTACAAAATGGACACTGTCTTACTAGGAAATTTCTACACTTACCAGTTTTAAGACAATTTCAATGAAGAGGCAATTGTAGCTTGTCAACCGTAACAGAAGGAAGACTTTGCTCACCTGAAAAGAGAAAATACGATATGAATAAATCTGAAAGCATTAAAACACTAATTATTACGCCTTCTATTTAATAACATTAATTTTATCGTGTGTAAGGTGATAGCATTTGATATCAATAAGCCACTATATACTGCGAATATACAGATAGGAGAATCTTCGAATTCAATTCCATTCTCTATTTAACAACTGTCGTTGGCATTTGGCGCGGAGTTACAGGTATACCTGTCAGTTCAACATATAAATGATGCAATCAATAGGGTCGCTGGTCCGATCGTTCACACCACGTGACTTCCTCTTCCTCCTGACCTGCTGATCTTGTGTTTGCAGTTAGAAATTTCGCGTCCGATATTTATTCCCATGCCCATAAACACCTGTGCTTCTGCGTATGAAAGAAAAAAGCAACATATTCCATGGGAGTTACGAGGCATTCTGATACGTATTTTCATGAACGCTGAAATGCATTACTCTCGTAAAATGACTTTCGATCCCAGTGAATTTTCTGCTTCATGTGTTATTATTGTTCTACCTGTTTCTTCAGTGTTCGAACGCGAACATTATTATTTTTTGCCGAAATTCACATTCCATTGCTCTTTTTTGTTCTCCTCTGCTATATGGCCAATTAGGAGTAATCATTCTGACCAATAGGAATCAATCAGGAGTAATATAAGAATGACTCGATTGGTATCACTGCTTGCGCTTCTCTTCGCATCCGATGTCTTGGGCTCAATACACCGCTCTGAAATGTCTGCAACCGCTTAGTTATTCCAAAAACCTTATCCCCTCTGTTTTTAGTTCCTCTATACCCAGTAAAGTACACACAGCTTTCCATTGACGCGTTGAGAAAAACTTTTCGTGTCAACCCCTGTATTAGCCTTTGACGCCCGCGCCACTGTTTTTTTGTACCCTTGACCTAGGTGACGCCATCGCAATGTCCTCGTCTGGAAATGCTGTGGTCACGGATTCAAGTCCCGCCTGCAATGAAATACACCACCAAATATGAGTATTTCGGTGATGTAAATTGAGTAAAATTGAAGAGACTGAGGAGACCTAATTTCGCTGAATAAAGATGCAATTAACTTTTTTCGTAGATTTTCGCATTCATTTTAATTTTGGTAAGCTTCTTTTGGTTTTCTGCAATTAAACTATACTTTTTTTAGCAACAGTTTCGCCGTGCTATTCTGCCGGCTTCGTCAAGCATTTTAATCAACAATGAAAGATAAATAAACAAACTTAAGCGGTTATTATGTACAGCATGATTAATTAATAATTTAGTATTTAAAAAGTCTTTTCCACGTGTAAGGAAGTTTGTAGCCATATTTTCTGTTTAGGTTGTTCGGTCATTTTTTCTCTTTACATGGCTTCCCTGATGATCCGTGGATAGTAGCTAATTTCTTTACATAACACTTTCGGCCTTTTGATGTCAATACTGTGACCTTCTGAAAGTGTGTGCTCAGCCACGGCAGAGTGATACCAATCTTTCTTCCGAATAGCCCGTTCGTGTTCCTTCAGTCTGCATTCTATGGCTCTCTTTGTCTGGCCAACATATGACTTTCCGCAACTACAGAAAATTTCGTATATGCCTTCGAAAATTGTGGGAGATAATGGATCTTTAGCTCCTCTAAGATGATCATAAACTTTGGAGGTGGTGTTAAATCTTGTAATGATGTCATGCTTCTTCATGATTTTACCAATGCGATCTGTTGTTCCCGCGATGCAAGTTAGCATAACATATCCCAAAGGCTTAGATGTCTCTTTCTCTTTAGATGTTGCTAAAAAGTTTAGTTTAATCGCAGAAATCCAAAAGAAACTTGACAAAATTAAGATGTGATTAATTTACTTTATTCTATTTATTAGAAACAAGCTGTACGGAATGATGGCTCTTGGTTAGCGGAGAAGAGATAAGATCAAGATGGAGGTGTGGTTTACAAGTGCAGTTTTGATGGAGCAATGGATTTCGTCCCAAACCTGTGCATATGACTGCTAAACTGTCCATTGAAACTTTCGAGAATCGTGCTGGATGGATGAGTTGAATATGAGTAATTGCTTTTTGAATTGGAAAAAACTCCAAAAAATTAAATTAATAATAGGTTTTAATTCCTCCCCAGAAGTATTGGCACTGGCATATTAGTCAAATAAACGTGGAAGACGCAGAAGTGCGACAAGGAGTACGGCAAGGGGGCTCTCTTTTGGCACTAATATTCAATAGCAGTTTGAAACAAAGAAAAAAATTCAAACACGCTTAGCTGTACAGAAAAAAAACTTGAAAATATTGATAAATGTTGCTTATATTAAAATCACTGTTAAGTGCTCTACGGGATGTGACTTAGAATTTTGCTCCACACAGACGTTGTATCATGGTGTCAAGATATCAGTTGTCTCTGTGCATAGATCTATAAATGGATATTCTTTTAAAATTCCTAAAGAACTGATACTAATGCATTTTACACTAAGGGCTCAAAATACCAAGTTCGCTGAAGGATAGCACAATATCCACTTGAAAGTCTAATCTAAACTTATTAACATACGTCTACAGTATACTTCTTAATGTATCTTTAATATTTAATAAAGTACCAGCCATTTCCCAGTTTGCAATAGTTATTACTAATTCAGATAAGATAACAGAAACTTTATTTAGTAGCGGTCCATTAAAAATCCAAAATGTGATGAACAGCTACCAATCGCTTTCGCCACTAATATTCAATATTTATATAAAAAAAGAAGTAATTGAAACAAAGAACAAAATTCAATGACGTTTAGCTGTATAGAAAAGAAAATTAAAGATTATTGCTAAATGCTACTAATCTTAAAATCACTTCAAAGCTATATATATCTAAGTATACTTCCCAGGTTATTAAATTTCTTAAAACTTCTAATGAATCCTATACCAAACCTCGTACGCTGGACAGCTTTATCACACAAATCTACTGTTGTGAGTTCAGTCGTGCAGTTGAATTTGAAGTTTGGGATAGAATAAATTAAATTGAAAGAGATATCGGAAATACAAATATATATATATATATATATATATATATATATATATATATAATGTCTTGGTAGAAAATCACTCTCGGCGACGATGCACATGCATAAATAAAACAGTGATACACTAAACAAACACAGAAACACGCAAAAAGGACACTCACAAAAGAAAACTTGTACGTTTCGGCGTCAGGACGCCATCGTCAGCGGTAGAGGATATATATATATATGTATTTATCATTTTGACTAACTACTAATGCTCTTCAAGTACCAAAATAACTTTGATAGGAAAAAAGATCTCGGCAACTCCAGAAATCACCATTATCACCATTGAAGAAATAAAGTTGTTCAATTATAACATGAATCCAGCTTATGCAAAATTATAAAAACTTCAATTTCAAATGGGTACAATACAATAGGTAGATACTCGAGAAATGGAGCTTAGATCCAGAAGCTCTTTCATATCTCATTAATAATTACTGTAAAACCTTATCTAAATCGGCTTTCAAAATAATAAAAATTACCGTATTATTTGAAATTTAAAATAATTAAACTGATAACAATTATCAACAAGGGAAAGAATGACTACTCTAGTGGTAAAAGCTAACAGTTTCAACTACTGTTGCATTAAAAAAAATAATCAGCTCATTCTGAAGCCACAGTCTTATCAGACATATATTAGTTATAGACCATTACCTCACACATATCTATATTATTCTTAATTTTCTACCAAAAAATATTTTACTCAAGATAGCAATTATGTCTTACACAACTTTACAATCAATACATGTGCTATCTTGCATTATCTTTGTCCTGGAATAGTTAAAATATCTAAGCTCAGCAACTAAAAATATTGCGTAATCTTGCTTAAAATCCAAGTGTAATCTTATTTAATTTTTTTATCGCAGTTTATTCAGCACAATTCAAACAATGATCAGCACAAATTCACGAAGAGAGTTGAGGAAATTAGATACTTATTTTTTACAAGCAGGCCTATCGTGGGTGGTCCAAAATTTTTCTGTGCGAGAGAAGTTTGGTAGGGAATTACGTGGAAGAATTGAGCAAAATAGCTGTGAAGAAGGAAGGCGGAATGTGTTCCTCGAAGGAAATCGAGTTGTGCCCTTGACACCGCCATCTGAAAGTGAGGAGCGAGGAGCCAGCCTGTGTGACAGATGACGTCCGATGGTGGGGGGGAGAGAGGGTGGGGGGAGAGGGAAAACCAGAGGCAAAACGGAAAGAAAACAAGTGGAAGGGGAAAGAGGCAAGAACTTCTCAGAGACAAGAAAGTCCCAATGGGACGCGTTCCAGAGAAAGAATTCGGGAGTGAAATAGGAGACGAGAGAGGAAGAATACGGAGAGGTCTTGGTGGCCTTCCGAGGAAAGAGGATCGGATTCCTTTGCAAGAGAGAGAGAAATAGGATCGGGGAATTTTCAGGAATTCTTCGAAAGTTTATAGACCTCACTTTAGGATTTTGGGCGTGACATTTGAATTTTGATATGCCTACAGGTTCATCAAGATCTTGGTCCGCAGAAAAGGAGCATAAAAAGGAAATAGAATGAAATAAAATAGCCTTAAAAGAATGTTTAACAAAAGGCAAATAAACTAAATAAAAACCAAAGATACAAATAAAACGTAATTTGCAGAGTGCAGTTTCTACATGTAGTAAGTAACACGTATAACTGGGACAGCTTTTCAAAACATATATTTATTCACACACACATCCAAATCTAAATTCAACAGATTCAGGCCTATCTTGGTCCATAAATTGGTCCTTGATTTCTCCCAGGTTTCTTCCGTCACTACCTCCTTCCTTCACCCCCCTCCTCTAATCTCCTCCCACTCCCCCCTCTTCTGAAAAGATATATATGTAATGTACTCTCTTACAACTTTGTCTTGTACCTGATGATGGCTCTGTGAGCCGAAACGCGTTGTACGCATTTTAGCAATTTGTGGAAAAGAGCAATTGTTTCTCTTACAAAATGCAAATCTCTTTACATTACCTAGATTATATTGCAAATATATTTTCTATTTCTGAAATATATGCGCTTACAGGCGCTCCCCTCAATCTCAGGATGCCACCTTTAATGGAAATATTTCGGTTATTAGTGAATCTCCACCAAATTCTGAATAATTGGACTGAAGAAGATATTTGGTCGATGAGAAGGGAGTAGTTTTAACACCATGTTTCACTTATATCAAGGATAACGGTTGGAAATAACCATAAAATGACAATCATATACCTCAACATTAGGTGTAAAATGTTTCAAAGCACAGTAAGCTATTCTCAGTATTCTCTCGTTTATTCATATAAACGCACACTTGCATGAAGAATTTAGGATATTGGTCGGATTTTTTACTTTTATATCATATATTGACTAAATGGCTAAATGTGGCACAAATATGGGGTGTCATGTACTTATAAACGCTTAAACCTTTACTTATGATAATAGTATTATTTAAGGATAATAAAGCTAACATTTAGAGTAAGAGTGACATTGGGAATATTTAGGACTACCAGGCTGTAAGAAACCAAGCATGTTGCTTCATTTTATTAAATATTGCTGTCCATTTGTATTGTAAATGTGTTACAGTTGTGTGTTGTTTATGGTTGTGATATATTGATTGTTGGTGGTGGTCATGTGCCACAGATGAGCCTGTTATCAGTTCCGTAGTGGGATGTACAGTAGTACTTGGTTGATGTGCTGTTCCAGTAATGAGATGATGAGATTATAATAAGAGATTGATCGCTAACTTTACTGACAAAACCTGCAAAATTAAATCAAATACGTCGAGATCGATGAAATGGAAACCGCTTCCGAATCTTTTAAGGAATGAATGGGAGGAATATATGATTCAGTTGTGGCTTGGTTCAATAGTGGATCAGAAAACTGGAGTAATATTTCATTCTTTCAACCATTAGAAAATCCAGGAATCAGCAATCCTTTTCAATTTCACCACATACTCATGAAATATCGAAGGGAATCGAACTTGCGTTTGTTACTCGCTTCAAATCTGAAATATTCCGTTTATATGGGGAGTTGATATAATTGCGGTCATGAAAAGTACGGGCCGTGATGCCAGGTCTGCTTTTTAAAGGATCACAATCCCCTAGAGCAAGTCCAGCTGAGGCAACCGTGAGCCTGATCGTATTTAGTTTTAATGCATCCAGTAGTAGCAAAAATAAAAACACAGGCGTCTACCACAATAGTAAGCCGACTGACATTTACCACTATTTCTGCCTGGATATCAAAATATTTTAAGAATTAATTCATAATTCAATGAAGTATATATTAAAAGCATTTATGAATTAATGTTCATAGATTAATGAATATATAAGACAGCTAACTAAAAGTGCACTGTTATTACGAATACTCCGTTTATATAGAAAACAAAAAAGAAGTTGTATCTATGTTTTTAAATGCTGAATAGAGGGATAGAAAAGGTGTGCATTCTTTAAAGGCCCTCACACCCCTTAGAATAGGACAAATGGAAACTAGGTAATAACAGTCGAAACTATAGACTTAGAATGATACATTTCTTTCAATAAAAAACATCACATGTTGGAGGTAATCACAACATAATATCCGATCATACACTTTTACATGGATGCATATATATATATTGTTCAATATCAACTCTTTTCCAAATAACTTTAAAAAAATGACTTTGTCGAACATTCTAATGCCCAAAAATAAAAAAAATCTCTCTCTTATGTAGCAAAATCAAAAACCCCTTTCTCTTCTCTGAGTCTCCATATCTTGATAGTTAGCTCTGCTGGTGTCAGTTCAAGTCTCCTCGTCAGAGAAGGAAATTACATTATAAGCCACTTAAACTGGATGATGGGAAGGAAAAAAGGATTTAGGGTCCACGGGGAATGAAAAAATGAATAAATAAATCCTTAAAAACATTTGAAAAAAAAGGAAAGAGCAGGAGATTAGGAAGGGAGCAGGGGGGAGATCGGAAACGATTGCATTGGTGACGGAATGGGGGAGGGAAGAGAGAGAGATTGAATAGGGGAGGGAGGGTGGGATGTGTGGGGGGGGGAGGGGGGGGGGTTGCGGGGGTGGGGTGGTTGCGGGAGAATGGGTTGGCCGAAAAGGAGAGGACCTTTCGGCGTGGGATTGAGTGCAAGAGAAGCGTGGACATGAAAATCATTAATTGAGTAAGAAATGTTGGGAATGAATGTGAGGGATGATAAAAAAAGATTAAAAATAGGACTTTATTTAATAATTAATGGATGAAAAGTACAAATTTGAGAGAAAGAAGGAAACGCAAAATTATGAATTGAAAGTATATGTATAACGCTCAAAATCATCTATAAACTTGCCAATTTAGGTCCATTGTAATAAATTACACCTATTTTAGTCCATGAAACACTAATCCTCACAATAACTTATCTTGCAATTAGAATAAATTCGACAGTGTGTGGCGTTACATGGTGGAACAGCATTTTAGTACTTAAATAAAACTGCAGTAATTGTACTGTCCACTTAAATTTTAATGTAAAAAATACAAAACACGTGTTTCGAAGTTCCTTAGGGCGTCATCGTCAGGTATACACAACCTTTAGACCTGACGATGACGCCCTAAGGAACGTCGAAACACGTGTTGTGTATTCTTTACATTAAAATTTAAGTGGACAGTACAATTACTGTAGGAAAAGGATAAATTACTTTGCACTTATTCCACTGAAGAGTATTATTTATTGAGCCAACATGTTTCACTGCACTGCAGCATCATCAGGACTGCTTACAAGATAGATAACCCTCAATATATAGTCACATGGGGGAGGGAGAGGGGAATGGTAATGAGGGTGGGGGTGGAGGAAAAGGCGTTGTATGACCCTTGGGTGTGCAGGTGGGAAGGAGAGGGCTGGAGGAGGGGGTGAGGGAAGGGGTGGAGGTTTTGGGCTGAGCGTGGGTCTGAGGAGAGGAGGGGGCGGGGGAGAGGATGACTGACCGAAGGTGATGGGAGGGTTTGTTTGGGATTAACTGCGGGAGGTCGAGGAGTGGGGAATGGAAGGGAAAAACGTGGTCATTAGTGATGCGTTCTTTTCTCCTCACGGCCGATATTATGTACAATTGTTCCAAAATATCCATTCTGGTCCCCTTGCTCTCCTTATGCGTCATTTCCGGGATGAAGTCAGCCTGATGTCCTTCAGCCAAGAGGTGAGCCGCGAACTGTGACTTCCCCTCCTGAATATCTGAAACACCTTGGCATCAAACCAGCCTTCCACAACGCAACAAACCTTAAATACTTACTCCCGAAAGTGAAAGACTCCATAAACACAATGGACCAAAGTGGCATTTACAGGCTAGAGTGCGCCGATTGCAGGGCATCATATTTTGGGCAGACTGGGAGAAGCCTGAGGACCCGAGCAGCCGAGCACAAGAAGGACTACGAGAAGAAGGAGGGGAAGTCACAGTTCGCGGCTCACCTCTTGGCTGAAGGACATCAGGCTGACTTCATCCCGGAAATGACGCATAAGGAGAGCAAGGGGACCAGAATGGATATTTTGGAACAATTGTACATAATATCGGCCGTGAGGAGAAAAGAACGCATCACTAATGACCACGTTTTTCCCTTCCATTCCCCACTCCTCGACCTCCCGCAGTTAATCCCAAACAAACCCTCCCATCACCTTCGGTCAGTCATCCTCTCCCCCGCCCCCTCCTCTCCTCAGACCCACGCTCAGCCCAAAACCTCCACCCCTTCCCTCACCCCCTCCTCCAGCCCTCTCCTTCCCACCTGCACACCCAAGGGTCATACAACGCCTTTTCCTCCACCCCCACCCTCATTACCATTCCCCTCTCCCTCCCCCATGTGACTATATATTGAGGGTTATCTATCTTGTAAGCAGTCCGGATGATGCTGCAGTGCAGTGAAACATGTTGGCTCAATAAATAATACTCTTCAGTGGAATAAGTGCAAAGTAATTTATCCTTTTCCTATAATGGAATTCCACAAAGTATCGGCCGCCACCAATAACTTCACAATTACTGTAGTTTTATTTAAGTGCCTTTAGAATAGGTTTTCCGCCATATTGAAAGTAAAAAAATGGCAACTAATGCCCGGAAAAATATGATGAAAAAATACTAACCGAGTATTTATTAGGTGCCCTGGTGATAACTTTATTGCACAATTTTCAGCAATACTTTACAAACATTTCCAACAAAATTTAAAAACATCTAGGATAATCTCAAGGATTTTTATTTTTTTGGTCGTTTAATTTACTTCTCAATTTTATTTCCATACTATCATCATGTGTAGTTCAATACAAACATTTTCTCAGCATTGAAAAAGAGAAAGTTACGGTCAATTTCTCCATAACATACAAGTGGTATGTCCGGTTGAGGTCTCCAACCAACCCCAAGTGTGCAAAAACATTCTCTCTCCTCCTAGAACACTCTCCTTCACACATAGATAAAATGATTACGGTAAAACTGTACTGCCACCAACAATAGACCTAAATTTATACACCTAAATGAACAAATAATGAATGGAAAGGTGACTATATAATTATACTTCCTGCCTTTCCTAGAAATATGCACAAATGTGGACATTAAAATAAATGATACAGTATAATTAAATTGTACGTATTTGTGGAATATTTTTGCCGAATATATAAGTAATATTATTATGAGTAAGGTAAGAGATGGAGATTATGTTTTTCAAACAGTTTAGACCAGACATGAAGATTTTCCGGGAAGATTATTTGAAGGCCATCTCCTGCGCTCTGAGCTCCCTGGAATTTTCATCAGAGGAAACGGACGTGGTCCACGAATAGTGAGCGAGACAGGAGAAAGAACAGAGAGCTCTGTCGCCAGAAACTCACAGAGGAGCCCGGATTTAGATTCATGCAATCCCTTCACTCCTACAAACGCCCGGACACGTAGCAGCAAGCCATTCCTTCTGATCCGTCCTCCCTTGAGCCCCACGTCCAACACATTTCGCCCTCAAAACCCACTCATGCCTGTCTGGACCGCCTCGTTGAATACAAGCTTGTTTTCCGAGAATTCTGATTACGAGATGGAATAGAGAGGCGAAAACAAAATTTGGTTTCACTTTTGTGTTTTCACTGGTATGGAATAGAATAAACTATCATGAAGCGTCGATTGCTAGCAAAATTAATCCGCAATATAAACTGAACCAGGCCGCATCGAAAAGTCAAAGTAATGTTCCTAATTAATTATGTCAATATTCATTATAATAAGGTGATGTACTTTCCTACACTTTTTATTTTTTTAAACACGAAATGAAAAATGTCATGAAAATTAGTAAAAATGTCCTCAATTCTAGGTAATGGATACTGAGGAACCACTAGGGCTAAGGAACATATTAGGGTTTACTGTGACCCTTAGAGTCTCCATAGATTCCCACTCTATCCTTTCCTTTGGGACTGGGAACGATTGGGGAAGCCCACTCACTATTGTCTACTTTTACTTAAATATTGTTTCACCATCAGATCTATTTGTTTCTCAATCAAAGGTTTGTAAGCATATGACGGATGCCTAAACTTCATTGCCTTTGGCTTGGCATTCTCTTTCAGTCTGAGTTTCCCTTTTATCCCCTTCAAAACTCCTGGTTTATTGTCAAAAAACGCATCGTATTCTTTCAATAACGAAGCTAAATTATTTATTTTCAACCATTTCAATTTTCATTAGATCTGTTGAAGATTGTACCCATTTTCAGTCAACAGCAATTATCTCTAACCATTCTATACCCACAATAGGCTTACAGTCATTTTCTAAAACATATATGGTCAGATTTACCTTGGTACCTTTAAACTTCACTTTAACCAGACATTCACCAAAAAAATAAAAAGTGTAGAAAATTACAAAACTTTATTATTCTGAATATTAAAAGTTTCTACAAAGTAGAGCCTGCAGCTGTGGATTTTAATTATGTCAACTTTCATTACGCTCATCACTTCATATGTGATTCCTGGAGATGATGTTTGCGTGTGCATGCTTCAAATATCAGTTGAAAATATTGATGAGTGCCGACCAAGTGACGGTTTCCACACACTTTGATATAAAAAAGAAGCTACCATTTGTCAAGTAACGTCACGGGAGTATTATCACTGAACATTTATAGAGCGCTCATAGACCCACGATTTCATTATTCAAAAACGACACAGTCATGCTCTCTTCATGTGGTTTTCATCTCTAGTCTACGTTCAGACCGTTTCATACAATTTTCATGGTGGTAAAAGCAAAAAAAAAGAAGCCACTCTGCATAAATACAAGCAATATGCTCCAAATCATAGAACAAAAATAGAAATACACCTGTCACTGTTATTTCAAAGTTTATGAAAAGGAAACTCAAAATAACTGAAGGATTGACATTAAAATTTTCGTCAAATTACCACAAAAGCCTCAAATCTCATATTAAGTGAATAGGAGTATCAAAAAATTGAATGGGAGATTCACAGGGATTACAGACCAGGGTACAGATGGCGAAACCAGTTTCTAGTACACATACGCTGGGTAAAATACACGTATCACCATATCAGGATCGGCTTCTTCCCAAATTTCACAATTGTGTACCCCTATAAATAATGCTGTCAGAGAATGTGAGTGTGAATATTCATAAGACATTATTTGTATGAATATTGAATACACGAGTTGACTTCAGTAACGGATGAGTCAATATGAAGCATTTATTTTTAACCCACTCCATCTTTTTTACCGAGAAAACATTCAAGCCTTGTGATGTAATTCGGCACATGTGTTTTCCGTGTATTTTCCTTTGAAGATTTAAAATGTTTATAATCTAATAAGTCTAGATCCACATCTACAAACCACCCTACAAGTCGCCGCAGGAGCGTAAGTTATATGGTGTTAGAACACTAACCTTGAAGAAGAGAGGAAATAGTGGTTATGAGTTGTAAGAGGTAAATTGTGCAACGACCCATGTGCGTTAACTTATATTTCTAAGTGTCTAGGTTTTCTGTGCCCAATACCGGTGTGGTGAGAGGGACGTTTCGTACTCATATCTTTCATGGTGTGCCACTCTTGTTTTGCTACGTCTAAGTGTATGATGAGAAAGATCAAAAGCAGTTTCTAGTACACACACGGTGGGTAAAATACACGTATCACCATATCAGGATCGGCTTCTTCCCAAATTTTACTCATTGCTTCCCAAACAAAATGCAGCCAAAGCAGCTTCACCAGAAACAGAACCCGGGCCTTCGCACCAGTGGCCATAAGTTATTCCTAGAGGGACTCCTTGAAGAATTTAAACTAAAGACAATCCTTGAGGAATACGTTTTTTTCGCCCTGGATATAAAAATAAATTTTTCCTCACCCGACACATCCAAGAGTTCCATTACTATACAACTTCTTAATATATACAACTTCTGTATCCATTTTTTTTTTCTATCCTGCGGATTTCCGTTTATCTTGAATTACATCGCGGGCCATTCCTCGCCTTGTCTACGCCTACTATTAGTCATGAAACACTACTAAAACGAAACACTCAAGCATAACCGAAATATATTTGGCGGATACGTTCCCTCAGATCCATGCATGATTACATCATTCTCCAGCCCGATGAATCCTCTCCAACGTCTTCCTGTAGCCAACCCAAAAGGAACAGGCCCGCTTCCACCTTATCATCGACAAGGGGATTAGCGAATGCAAAAAATGGAAGAATTTGATGATATAATTGTGAGGCAAGCGAGAAAACCAAAGGAGGTCGTGGTGGATGGAAGGAGTTTGGTGTTATGCTGTGGAGAGTGAGAGAAGCAGGAGAGAGGCTGAGGGTGGATTCTTCGGAGAAATCCGACAAGACACGTGTCACGTAGCTGTTTCACATTCCATTCCCCTTCCGTCGCCGCGGCGTCCTTCTGGAGTAATCACCAGCTAAGCAACCATTGGCGACACGTCTCTCCCAAGCCATTCTCCCATTCCAAAGACAAGGAGTGTTCTCCTCGGCGAGTCCACGAATCAAAGGAGGAAAATCATATTAAAGAAGAGATGCATTTTTCACAGACTGTTCTTTTTTCTTGGAATCTTCATCTTTATATTCACATTCATCACCTCTGGCATCAATTTTACCAACGTTGCGAAGTATTTAAAAGGCACATTTTAATTTTAGCGATTTATAATTGTCTTCACACAGGTAGCAACAAACTAAATATATTTGTTTATAGACAAAGCGACCGTATCATAAAATGATAAATTTATATTGGCGTCGTTAATTATAGCCATTAATATAAATGCAAAAATAAAATTTCGTGCCCTCCTGAAATAATGAGTGTAATTCCCAAATCCCATAAGTAGTTCAACAAATATTTATTAGCTGCAGCCCTCCACTCTAAACTATATCGTTCTAACTCCATTAGTTCTTACAATTTAAGTTGTTCTATCTGAACGCCCTCTCTGTATGTCAAATGTATTAGTCCTTCTATGCGGGGCACTCCGATCTATTTGCCTTATTACGATACTTTCCACTGACGAAATGGGTCTTCAGGCTGTGCCCATTACTACGCGTTCGTCTTTTGCAAACATTTTTCCATCAGACATCTTATTCCAATGTTTGTAGTAGATCTAAGAGATTCAAACCATAAGATGTAAATCTATAAAAGGGTTTATTTATTTGCAGGGTATTAAAATATGCGAACTGATGGCAACACTGTGTTACGTGCACGTGAATAAGTACGCACTAAAACGTACCTTTTAAGCCATCATAAGCAAGTCTTATAAGAATACATTTTGGAAATTTTCTTATTTTATTTTTCTTAAATGCCAATTTGATTCAAACAATACAGCCAAATCTAAACTTTTTTATCCCTTCAAGCCCGGAGGAGATCGAAATGAATCCCATCTCGTAGGTCGGAGGATATTTAAATGGAATCGCTGGTGTTCCGCTGATTTAAATGGAGTCACCGCGACGGAGTCACTATGTCGCTCAACGGCTTGTAAAGTTCGTGCCCAACGTAGCGACAAAGTCGCTCGTCGTTGAATGCTTATATGTTGTGAGCCATCAGTAGAAAATTGTGCTTCTCATGCCTGTTGCTCACTGTAAAATTTTCCATAAAAGAGTTTTATAACAAATTTTATTGAAAGTTTTATGAATCGTACGTAAAACATACTTGCATGCTCACGGTAAAACTATTCATAAAATCGCAATCTTTTGCCATCTATGAGACGCTTTGCGAACATGTGAAGTGATAAATGCACTCTCTTTTGAAAGACTGTCAGGTTAAAAACTATGTGTATTGTTTATTTACTTACTTTCTGATCACACTCAACGGTGCTATGGCTCTTAACGCATTCTTCTGGCAAGAAGGATACTGCCTCAACGTTCCATGAATTTCCAGCCAAGTTTGTTTACGTTTTTCTTGCTTGGCTTCCCATGGATACGAGATTATTATCAACGCGATGAGCGGAACGTCTCATTGGTTGTTGCATAAAACAGTTTTATGGAAATAGAACCTGCCCTATTCCGTAAAACGCTTTATAAAACCAGGTTTTATAAAACGGTTTTATCGTTAGCATGCTCATTTTTATAAAATTAGTCGATTTCATAAAACGTTTTACCGAAAATTTTACCGTGAGCAACAGGCATCAGAGTGATACCTACTTTGCTTATTATCAAGCAATGTGCTCGAAAATTTTTAACCCGCTGTGCGACTTATTAACAAATTCGATTCTTTAAACGGACACCATTTTCCTTGCTATCCCTCTTCTTTGAGATACTCACGGTTTTATCGACGTATCCTGTTCCAAAACTGGAATGCATCCATTGCAAACTGGGGCGGAGGGAAGCTCAGGGCAAAAAGAAAGCCCTAATTGATAGGAATTTCGTGATTAGCGATCTTCATTCTCCAGCCAGATCCGTCAACTTGAATCAATGTGAGTAAGAGCTTTTACGGCTGTCGTTCCAGCGGCAGTAAACGCGCTGGCTAATGGCCGCCCATGACGCCGAGGAAGGCTAAGGAATTCGGCGGGGTTGGGACGAAGGGAGGGTGACTGATCTCAGGCTATTAAATAGCGACGGGAGAAATGGCCGCAAGAGTCTTTTGTTTGTTCCTTTCATCCTATCCCATAAATCCCATACTCTTCCACTTTGCCATCTCCATGCTCCGAAATACATCCCTCACATCTGCAACCTGACATACTTTCGGTCGAAAAGAGAGGTTTAATGTCACCTACGTGGGCAATTAGCTCTACTGAGAAAGAATACCACCACCTTATCCCATCTTTTCATCTTCCTGTATCATAAAATGTAAAATTTCCACTTTATTCACATTTTTATTGATAATTGATTTTAGGATTTAGTTATCCGTTAAGTTTTCCGGTTGCAGCTACCATTTATTACGGTGAAATATTACGGAATTCGGCATAAAAATGAGGTATTAAGGATGTGCAAGAATCACTAAAATGCAAATGCCACAAGTAATGCATAGGACACACGAGCTGAAATGGTGCTGTATCACCGGGACTTTGGTCGATAGCGAGTGGACTGGTTACATCCCTTCCTCGTCATCTCAGAATAAGTTCAGGGCAGGGCGGGGGGGGGGGGGTGAGGTTCGGTATATAAATCACGAATTAAGGTGGTTCCACCGTAAAATGACTTAAATGCCATTTTATTCATATTCTATTTGTAGAAAATGTTGTCCTCTATCTGATATGAACAACAAAATAATACCTTTCCACGCTATTTTATTCTATAATTGAACTTGAAATTACATCGTGTTCAATGGGGGAATGAGAGAAACACGGGGAAAAATAGTATTTTTCCATAGAATACAAATGCCATTTTCGTGGAAAACTGTCTCTAAGAAGGAAATAATCCAGAGAAATTGAATAAAAATAAAATACAGGCATCTTACCACCTTATTTCTCTAGTTATTAAAGAATTAATGCCGTAATTGAAGTCAAAATGCGGTAATTCGTAGGACTTGGCGCTGCAGTCGGCTCCTATGGCTGGAAAAAAGTGCTCATTTAAAATACAGTCGTGGAATAATAATCTGCATATATTTAGTACCTTACTTCTGTCGATAACGCATTTCATCAGTGAAAACAGGATTTTTCTGGACAAAATATAAAAAATGTGGAATTTAGTATTTGTTTTGACTCACACAGTCACGGCGGAACCTCCTTAAATTCAACATATCTCACTTTGTTGAACAAAAATGCTGTTACAAGAAAAAAGGCTTGCCACATTGTGATAATTGAAATGTAGGGAGATGTGGCATGACCATGGATTGCTCATAGAGTGATGATTTTCGTTTGCAATTTAAAGTGGTCGGACGTGTCCATTACAGTACCACATGTACGTGCTGGGCAAGCCTAATGTTTAGAACCAATAGGCACCCTCTTCCGCGAGCCGACCTATTATTTATTTTAAAAACAGAAGCTAGGAGGAAATTGCCGATGAAGCCCATCTTCAACATAGTTTGAAACCAGACTGATGAGAAATGAGAATGAAGCATAAGTGTGAAAGAAATGTATGTCATTACAATAATAGTTCACTCAGTACTTTTGTGCAGATATAAATAGATTGGACCTGAAATAGACTAAGCTTCAAAATATCAGCAGGAACCCAGCATCAGAAATATACTTTCTTCCATTCTGTCTAACAAAATGTAAGATTGTACTGAAGTTTAAAACGAAAGTTCACAACTCAGAACACCAAAGGAGCACTTTTTGAATATTTTTTATTCAATTCTGGAGAGACAGATATCAATTTCGACTTCTGCCCCAGCACAGACTGTAAGAATAAAGAGTAGACCATGTCTGTCCATTTGTGTCACTAGTATCTTTTTTACTTAAATGGACTGCAATGACTATATGTCATAATTGAAAAAAAAATAATGTCAATTCACTTTGTTTCGACTGAGCAGCACAAAGTGCAAAATTCACAAAGTGGAAATTGGGATCTAGTATATATTTCTTAGAAATATGTTGGGTATTTTAAATACTGAAAATACCTTAATATGTTTTTAGAATACAATATACCTCTCGAAGTGTTGACTGTTTATTTTTTTCGGGATTCATTCCGCGATGTTTAAAATTACAGAAAACAATATTTCGCTGGTCCTTTCGCTTCATCAGGTTAACTGAACTGATTCTTTAGTCTCGCTCGTCTTTACATATATGAGTGAGGGCTCCTATATACGCTATAGAAATGGCGAAGATACCGGAGAACGTCACCGAGAAGACGGTTACACATTCAGTAGAAAACTTAAACGAAATTTTCAAATTTAAAATTCCGGCAACAATGGGAGTCCTCACTCATATATATAAAGACGAGCAAGACTAAAGAATCAGTTTAGTTAACCTGATGAAGCTGGCAGGAGGACCAGCGAAATATTGTTTATTGCAATTTTAAACATCGCGGAATGAATCAACACTACATCCGCGGAAGCCTACGAGCTAACTTCTCGAAGTGTATTTCAAATACAAAATGTAAAATATTTAATAAACTATTTCAAATACGTGTATTTGAAATAGTTTATTTTACTTCACATGTATTTGAAATACTTTCCAGCCCTGTAATTATGTTACTTTGGTTTCAAAAGCGTCCACAAAGTTATAAAATAAGTCATATAATGGCATGCATTAGGAGCCGTGGGAAACAGAGTAGCAAACATAATAAATGGAAATAGTTATTTCAAAGTTATTTAAGACTAAGGCCTAAGGATATGCTCGAACTTTGAAACAAAGATAAAAATCATTAGCGTATTGATACCCAGGAAAGGGGAAACGAATCACTATGAACCCTTCTAAATTTCCATGGGTATTTCAAACCCTGGGTAGCCTAGTGGTCTGTACATTGGCTTGGCATGCCATAGTCCGTGATTCGATTCACCAGCAACCTTGGCATAAAAACATTATAAACAGAAGTACCTGTAGCTAAACATGGGTTATTATTTTAAGACCTTGCAGACAAACTCGCCGTGCTTCTGCTTTATTTAAAATAATATCTATCCTTAGAATTATGCAATGGATCTCAAGCGCCTGGCTGTTGATTGGAGATATGATGGTAATTTGAAAGTCTCGCATCGCTCGACGACAATTAGAATACTTTAGCCCCGTATGTTTACGTTGCCCGCATATCATACTAGATTATTTGGTAGCATTTAGTTAATTTAAGGCGCTACGGGTTCACAGGCAGAACCATCTACTAATAGTGACTGATTTCTCTTCGCTGGAACATGTTCTTAAAGCTTAGTCTAGCCTCAAAAGAAAAACATACACCTAATTTACCTGAAGTCAACTAGATTTACATGAGTTGAGTAAAGATAGGCAACATTATCAGCTGAAAATGAACAGAGCCAAGTATCATGGAGAGAATTATTGCATGTGAAATATTACTACCAGTCTCAAGGTTCACCTTCAAATTGAGGCATGTTAAATATTTCTATGAACTGTTACTTGCGCTCAAATAAAAATAATATTTCAGTCTTATTACCAAAATACAAATCCATTTAGCATACTCATTAGAATTTTTACGATATTGTTATTTCTTTCATTTGGTGATTCCACGAGGTTTAATAAAAAAAACATCGACCCGGGTCAGTTTAACGATGAGTCTTATGAACTTTTATTATCCGAGATTCTACTTTCTCCCCATGAAAAATATAGCTTTCCTAAACTCTCACGCATTAGACCTAGATAGTCCCAAGGCAGAATTAGATCATGGGTGTTGTTCAATTAAACATGACCAAGATGGGTGGGCACGTCATGACCAAATCCAATGTACTATGAGGAGGAACATAGCTAATGAGAAATTATTTATTTAGAATATTCACTAAAAACGTCATGATGCCTTTCTTTTCTTTTTCACAATGATGTCTATAGAGAGGCCATATGTTCACCACTAATAGAAAATGAATAAATACCCTAAATGCAACTCCGTTGTTTTCCTTACCTTCCAAATCTAAGTTAATAATGATCATGTATGTATAGGCAGGGGAAACTTTTCTCATTATGTAAGGATTAAGAAACATGTAAATCGTTACATGAAAATATAAGTTGTGGTAAAATGTGCATTACGAGGAACGTCAATATTGGAAGCAATGTTGGAAGCTGTATATTACACGCGAGAGGCAGTTGGCCAGATTCCAACGCCATTACTACATCTAGGAGTACATGTGCATACGACCACACATCAAGTTCACCACAGAGGCCAAGCGCAATCCCTGAAACTCGTCCGACTAAACCCTTAACGCGGTCCCTTAACATTCATAGCACACCCACATGTACATCCAAGCACAGTGACCGCAGAGAGAGAAGAAAAGAGGGAAATAGAGACGGGGATGTGCAGAGGGCCGGTTTCTTCGAACTCTCTTCCCTTCTCATCATGCGTCTGCTCCCAGGCTCCTGCCCTACATTCAGGGCCCGACGCATAATTAATGAAGCATAACGGTGGATGTAATTAGAGTGCTAGATGTTGGAGAGTGTTGCTCGTGCAACTCCAGCGATGATGACTCTCTTACTCCGTGAGCATAATATGAGACGGCACCCGGGAGACATGGGGCATGCTATAGAAAGGGACTCAACCAAATTCGACACAAGAAAGTTCTCTTTTATTCACTCCAAATAATTCACTCTAAATAAAAAAAATTTTCCGCATAATCTAAAAAAGCAACCCACACACAATATACAATGTGAAATAATGCAACTATTACACAACACTACACACTTAACAACTGTAAAATCAAAATAATTTTTCTCATGGGTTTAAATTGAAATGTAAATATGTGTATCTTTTGCCAATTTGATGGGTTATGACCTGCTTAAACGCGTCGTGTTCACGTCTCGTCGCGCAAGACCGACATGGAGGATAATTATCATGGACGCATCTACAGAATAAATATTGACCACAAATATCTCTCCTAAACAAAATAAAATTACGACGAGAGCAGAATCAAAGAACACCTATGGCTCACTTAGGGAAATTACAAGAAGAAGAATTATTTTCCATGGGAACAAAAATAGTAAGACATAGAGAACTAATAATGCAATACCCATGCCCGGCATTACCCTGTTAGAAGATTTTGGTAAAGAAAATTAAATTATGGGTTTTTAAATAAATTAACACAGGACCACTGATTAACTTGGACAGCTTATACTTGTGAAAGTTGAAGAACTTTACTATCCGGCTAATAATATCAATTGTGATGTAAAAACAGCAAGGATTTAAGTGAGTAGAGAAACCTAAGCAAAGAAGGCATAGTTCCTATAAACCTGTCTACTAACAGTCAGTAACACAAGATGTAGGTACTGTACACAATATTTCTGTGGAGGCAAAAAAATATCGAAAGCAATGAAAACGCGGTATATTGGAGGGTGATAAACGCTAATGCAAGGAGTGAATCACTGAAAAATAGGTCCTACAAAGAGATAGAAGGAAGGAATGATTAATAAAATAGCGGGAAAAAGAGAATACATTATTTTTAGAAACATTTTGTGACACAACAACTTTTTGAAATCATAAATGGAAGGAGAAATAGAATGCATAGATTCTTCAATTATTGCATAGAATGGAAGCCATCAGGAAAGTTACGAAGGACGTGAAAGTGATTAATTAGAAGTCATTCATGTTTTCAGAAATTAAGCGCGGATAAAACGGCTGGATACGTAATAAAAAAGTTGAGTGAAGAAATGCAGCACACCCAACTTCGGATTAATAACTCCTCAATATGATCCAACACCTCGAGTTACGAGACCATGTTTGGGGAAAGGGGGTATAAGTGTCAAAGAAGAAGACTTCCCCGGTGGTTGAATTCCCGATGTTATTTAAGGATCAGCTCTATTAACTCCCTGCTGATAATAGCTCCCTGCAATTTAAATTGCAACAGGGCCAGGGCTATATAAATGAAAGCCACCGGGATTATGGGCATGTTGATTCCGAGTTCAATGTCACGAGCAGAGCACCCATACTATAGTATGGGACCCATAATATAGTATGGCACCCATAATATAGTATGGGACCCATAATATATTGTATGGGACCCATAATATAATATGGGACCCATACTATAGTGTGGGACCCAGAATATAGTATGGGACCCATAATATAGTGTGGAACCCATAATATAGTGTGGAACCCATAATATAGTGTGGAACCCATAATATTGTATGGGACCCATATTATAGTATGGGACCCATAATATAGTATGGGAAACGTGGAGGAGTAACCAGGAAACGTGGAGGTGAGACCCAGCCAAGCTTCCTCTTCCCCAAAAATGCATCTTCCCTCTTTTATCCCATTTGCCTCTATGATTTCTAATGTGGGCGGAAACTGTATTTGCTATCATCATGAATAGATCTTTAGTGCAAGCCTCTGTCCTGTAACTCCATCCTGAAGCCGGTTCAATCTCATTGGCATATAACTGAATTGAACGGTGAGGCTACAGTGCCCATTACAGTGTTGATTAAGAACAATCCTTGATGGCCAAGGCACTTGAGTTAATTTATTTTCGATTTCTGTTGTAGCTCAGTACCAGGAAAAACGAAAATTACGTTTTATTTATGCGTGAATGGCAACGCATATATATCATTTCCGAGTGATTTCATAAAAAAACCATTAATTTATATTTTCGTAATGATGGCAGGAGTTGCAGTGTTTGCATGTAATTAGGTGATTAAAATAAAAAGTAAAATGTACAGGAGGCTTGGATTAGAAATCGCTGATTTTTTTTCACAAATTCAAAGAACTGCGGAATTGGCCGAGCAGTAGCCTTTTAAATGGGTCAACTGTTAATGGTCACACAATTCTGTGAAATTGTGTGATTACCGTTTACTCAGAAATACTGAAAATGAAATCATGCGATAGGTGGTCAAGTTTGGAGAGAAACAGGCAGATACGTGCGGAAGAGAAAACGGTGAACGCATTCCCACAAATTAGATGTTAGAGACGACCGAGCCGAAACAAAAAGAAGGTATTACCTATCATCATCATCGGTCTACAATCCTAGGATTGGTTTGACGCAGCCCTCCACTCAATTATTTTATCTTCCAACCTCTTCATATTGACGTAAATATTCTCATTTACATCCTTCACAACTTGCTCCATATATCTCATGCGAGGGCTGCCTTATCCATTCTTCCCGTTCACTTTTCCCTCGACTAATGTCTTCATCAGGCCGTCGTGTCTTAAGATGTGGCCTACTAAGTTGTCCAGTCTCCTTTTTAAGGTTTTCAGTAGACATCTCTTTTCTCCCACTCTTCTCAAGACTTCTTCATTTGTCACTCGGTCGATCCATTTTATCTTCCTCATTCTTCGGTAGCACCTCATTTCAAATGCTTCCACCCGGATTTCTCTGCTGCTGTTATTGTCCATATTTTGCTGCCATATAGTAGAATGCTCCAGATGTATGTTCTAATGAAATTTATTACCTATATGGAAAAATTAAGTGGAAAATAATGCATGTGGAGGATGAGAATATGGGTTCCTTTGTATGTTTTAGATCTATT
Organism: Pyrrhosoma nymphula; assembly: GCA_963573305.1. Classification (NCBI taxonomy): domain Eukaryota; kingdom Metazoa; phylum Arthropoda; class Insecta; order Odonata; family Coenagrionidae; genus Pyrrhosoma; species Pyrrhosoma nymphula. The sequence continues at coordinate 14,229,247 of OY754329.1, forward strand.
GCAGTGGGAAGATGATAATGGAGACATTTTAGAATGGATTCACAGTTCAGGATGAAGGGAGAGCGTAGAACTAAAGTGACCGAGAGGTAGGATGGAGTCAGGGTGATTCCACAACCACGGACGCAGTTACCGAACTATTGAATAAAGGCGGTGTTGTTGGCACATTGACGACGTGAGATAGGTGAGAGGGAAACGGCGATGGAAGCGTTAAGTAAGCAAGAGAAGTGGGGAAGGGGGAGTGGGGTGTCACGTCATTCCCGGGTCCTAAAGTACCGCCTTAAATTCGGAGGAAAACGACGTCGTTAAGGAAAGAAAATAATATATATACTCCTATCACGGGGATTAGGTAGCGTCGATAGCGAAGTCGAGGTTGGGTGAAATGAAAATAAAAATGAAAATAAGTGAAAATGAGGATGGAGGGTTGAAAGGGGTGGCAAGGGCGTTAAGCGAAGGGGAGAAAAGGATGTGTGTTCGGGAAAAAGGATAAAAAAAAGAGGAATTGTAGGCAGAAACCGGAGATAATGGTTCTCAGCATTAGATTGGATAGGTGGGGGTTCGTAATGACGGAGGTAATTACGGTGGAAGCCATGGTAGCACACCTACGTGAAATGGGTAGGTCGAGAGAAAATCTCGGTCGTTAAGGGCTGGAGACTTGGGGGAGGTCCTCGTTGATCATTGAACGGGAGCAAATTAGGAGCGAGCTGATTGGCACCGACACAGAAACTATGAAGGTGAGTTTATATTTGAAAAAGCAGCTTGATGGGGTGAGGGTTTGGCCAAATGGTTGCATGAACGGGTAATGCAATTAGTCAAACGATAACTACTATTTACGGGAAAAAAATTATGTCTTTTAAGAGCTTTAATCGTAGGTTTTCAACACTAACTATGAGGCTCCAAAGTGGAAATAATAATTGACCCTCACTGATGACTCATGATCACTTGATATTCAACAAATTGGCGATTACATTAGCTTAAAAGAATTGAAGTTTTAATCCTCTTTCATCCGCGAAATAAAGCTTTACATATCTTATCGCATAATGATATTTATTGAAGACCAAGTGGATTGATAAAATAAAGCATTAGGAAATAGGTATGAAAGAGAAAAAAAGAGGAAATTACCACATTTAACAGCAAACAAAAAAAGCTGATGGATAGAGAAACATTACATGGATTTAATGATTCTATCTCAGGACAGATGTATTTCTTTTACTAAACGAATGAAGAAATCTCAACAATTTCCCACTGTCAATTTTAAATGCGACTAGTTTCGATGTTTTGCATCTTTGTCAAGTCAATTATGTAAAACATTAAAAACGGTCACATTAAATATTTATCCGTGAAATTTAGCAAAGAGTCTTTTCTTAAATATTACACTAGAAAAGGAAGAAACGGACGAGTATAATTTGAAATTGGATGCTGAGATTTCCGCGGCGTTTCTCCATATTGGTAACGGCTTTCGGGCGTTCCTCCGCGTTGTCTTGTCTAAAGGCGAAGAAAGTTTCTTCACCCATCCTGCTGGCGTCTTCAGGTCAGAAGTGAAGACGCCAGAAGGATGGCTGGAGAATCTGTCGTCGCCTTTAAACAAGACAACGCGGAGGAACGCCCGAAAGCCGTTACCAATATGGAGTATAATTTGATTGTAAGGAATGTAAAGCTCCAGCCAAGCCAATATTCAGACTAAAAAAGGTAATGGTGATTAAAGCTAGAAAATAGAGCATAACTTTCACAGATCAGCAACATGGAAATATGGCTTTTTACCGCTTTCATTCATAAGGTTTTCTGGTCTTGTGGAGAGGGGTGTAGGGGCAAAGTGACGGGAGGCAACCGAGACGCAGAGAGACGCATCGCTGCATCTCCGGCTCCTCTTAAATTAATCGGATCCAGTTTGGGCGGATGATCTAACAATTACAAAAGACTTGATGTACAGAATGAACTCATTACCTCCAATGACGAGACTCTCTCTCCCACCGTGTCTGAAGAAATTTGGCATCACTGGAAGCCGGATAGTCTTTCTCGTTCTCATGACAGGCACCGTCTCTTTGATGTCTCTCTGGACCAGCCTCCTCTTCCTCCATCCACTCATATTACCATCTCCCTAAAAATTTCTAATATTTCTCTTCATACCATCCCCTTCCACCCGTATTTTTTTTCTCGTATCCTCTTTATTTTTTTTTTTGGCTCAGCAGAACCGTCCCGTGTAAGTTAATTGGACGATTTCGTGATTGGGAACAGGTTTCAATCTTTTTTTTTAATTCTTTTACGGCTCAAATTCGTTACCCCTTTGAATGATCCGTCTGATGAAATAATTAAATCGTTGGAAAGAGAGTTGGTGCGGGAGATAGGAGTTGAAATGCGTCGTCGAAACTAGGGGTGATTAGAGATTAGAGTGCCGAAGAAGACGTCGTGGATGGAGCCGTCATTCTAATGGGTTTCTATGGCATTGGTAAAAAATAACCAATGAGAAAGAGAAGGAGAGCATTGTAACCGTCTTCGGTGAAAATCGAGCCATGTTCTGACGAATAATACATGAGTGGGGTAAAAATTACCGGAGATTTCCGCTGAGTACCTCCAAAAAACCTAATGTAGATAAGGATTTGAGGAGTAAAATACGTAATGGAATAAGACATCCTCATCCACCCAGTAACATCTGGAGATGCTTCTTACAATTGAATCACATTCACATTAAGGCCTTTCACAAGACACGCCTTTGGTTCGCTAGTCTCATGCCAGGATAAGGATCTATTCCTTCCAAATTCTAATAAAATTCCAAGTATTTCCGAATGAAAACGTAACTTGATAATTATATAAATTTATTATACAAAGTCTGAAGGGTTTGGTTAAAATAGAGCGTTAAAATGTTTTTAGTCCATTCAAGACAGCATAGGGAATACCTTCTACGAGCATTGATGATATCTGCTCCAACTTGAGAATGAATGAGTAGTGGAATATGCAATGCATTAAACTTAAATAATGTCAATGACAAAAGTATACCATAGAAAATTTATTAATGAGATAGGCGGAGATGGCGTGGAAACATTTAATCATAAATTTTGCGTGCAAAAATGTCGCCGGAAAGGCTTGGGTGAGTGACTTCAGGGAGAGGATTCCTGCGGAGGATAGATAGAGGAGAATTGTACCCCTTAGCTGTTTAACAATACTCGCACCATTACCCTCGCGAGCCACCCGACCCATGTATCTCCATGAGCGGCCGAATTAGGCGAAAACTGGAGTTTTCAAAATTAAATTGCTTTCGCAATATCACTTCACTCTCACCTTCTGATATCTTTCTACCTTTAATTTAACCTTTTTTTTACCTTGTAATTTGTTCGCTCTTAAAATCAATTCTGAGAGTAACAAATATCAAGCGTGTAGATAACGGATGGACATTTGCCTTGTGGACAGTTGCGCCACGGTCACGCCTTGGACTGTTTATGTGAAAGCATTATATGTCAAGCAGTTTTTAAAAATATATCTGAGGTTTTAGGCGTGATTGAGTGAAAACGTAACATAACTCGACTTAAAAATTGAGCACCACTCCACTTCCACGGTAATAGGATCTGACGATGCTGTAAAAAGCGATACCGATCGTAATAAATACTACCACTGTGGATGTTGCTCAATGTTTAAGTGCAGAAGTCTTTTTAGGACCACAAATATCCACAAAGGAAATGGAAGCCTCGGTATTTCAACTGGCTAAGGCACTCGGCAGGATATGGAGGAATCCGGCTTAGAGTCCCGGTCGACGGGAATGATTTATTTTCTTTGGAACATTTTCTTAGATTGATTACGTTAAGGAATCCTGGAAACAAAGGAACCTCGCCCATTAGGACGGGAGTCATGCCCTGCAGCGGATGCGGTGCACGCTCTGTGGCCCTTATCACACAAAATCCTTAACTAGTAATACACGAAATGAAGAAGAAAACACTGCAGAATGATTAATACGATTAGTCCATTAGTGATGCTAATCGCTGGGTACATAAAATATGTTGTGTACAGAATGGGGAAAGGGTAGATATGTCCGAATGACACAAAGCAAGATACAGCGAAGGCAAGGGGTATTGGAGTGATAGTGACAAAAAAAAGCTATTAAAGTGAACGTAAAATTTGATGGGAAGGTTTTAAAATTAGAAACTTTAGGGCGCAATGTGTTGCATGCACAAAAGGATTTTCCCAAAAAAGCCTCACCATCTTGTTGATAATTGAATGAGGATTATGAAAATACAAGTTTATGAGTTGTAAAACGCTAAGTAATGTTGTAGCACTAAAAATAAAATTGCTAAAATATCAAGGAAACCAGTGGAACAAGATACGCCTTGCGACATCCTTAAACCGTATCCAAGGCGTAAGGCCCCGCGGACATGTAACACGAATTCAGCTTTGACGCCGAGGAATATCCAGGGATATGAGCAAATTACGTCACGAACTGTTGGAGGGCAGACATATTGAAAGCTATATTTAAACAGCTATTAACAACGCAAATGACGCCCAGTTGAAATTTTAACACGTTTTCGTGTTCTGAACATTAAGTAGATTCTCACAGGAAAAATCACGCAATTACCCCATTAGTATCAAATGGGTTGGAATTACACTCGACTAACATAGTATTACAGCGTTCGTAATCTATGAGATCAAAGTTGAAAAATAGTATATGATTTTAATGAGAAACTTTAAGAAAATAAAGGAATCCTCCATTGATAATTCGTTTAAATTTTCTATTAAACTTGAATTCTGTGGAAGATCAAAGAAAGGGCAAGGTAATATAAAATATGGCTTGGGAGAAAATTTAATACGACCAGAAAGCGAATTATTGGAAGAAATAAAGATCCTATAAGGCGGTTAACGACTTAGCATTAGGGTCCCATGTCTATCGATGCTAAAAAGAGGTCGCTTTCTAAATATATTAAAGAAGGGAACTTTCTCAACGAGGGTAGTGGAGTTAAAGAGAAAATGTGCGATTAATAACGATTGCTGTCTGTCAGCAGCAGGTAGAGAGCGAAACCGACGGAGGCATGCGGACAAGAACTCACCACCGGGTGGGCGTAGAGCAAGAACCAATGAGGCTGAAGGGGAACAGGATTGGAAGATTACGAGAATTGGAAGAACGGGGGAGAGGGGGGGGGACAAGACGTTTTGGGATTCCGAGAAGGCGGAGGGGATGTTTGGAAGGGGCGGGTCATAGGCCTGGAAAGCCTCAACCTCACGTGACACTTACCTTAAGAGCGACATCAATGAATGAGATCTATTGAATAATTTTTCTCATTTCCTTTATTCCGGCGTTCTACTTTATCTCTGAAAACTATCCGGAAAGAGATATTGAGAGATCAAAAGGGCAATGAAAATTATGTATGAAGAGGAGAAGACGCAGAATGAGAGATATTCGGAAGAGATTCTTGAGTGAGAGAAAACTTATTTATTCATTAATTGAACCGATGAGACACGGGAATAACATGGAAGTGGTTACGAGGCAGAAGCATGGGGCGAAAACTTCAATAGAGAAGAATAAGTTGTGATTGCATTATTATGCAAAGCATTAGGAGAAAATATGCGAAAGGATATGGGGTTAGCACACAAGCGACTTATTTGCAAAGGAACAGATCAATGTAGGCAGCTATAAAAAAGGCTCAAAAATAGAGAGAGATTACTTATCTTGCGAAAGCAGATAAATACTCATTAGGCTGCCGCTTTTCACACTTCTTAACCAATAAACATTACGCTTGCATATTCAGATTTATCGAGCATATTACAAAATCAAAAATCTTTGAACGAATCTTTATATGTAATAGAAATGTCCTCAGGTATTTTTGTATTAATATTCAATTTAATTAGGATAGACCGTGAGGAAATTAGTGTAAAAATTGATAGTTTCATTAATGCCGATAGGAAATAACCACATTGATTAATAATTGAATACTCCCTCCAGTGTATTTACAAAACTAAATAGAAACTTCTGAGAATGTATATAACTTTTGCATGTCATTGTAAACACCATATGCCAGGCACTGCAAATACTTAGCCAGCTTATTAGTTTTTATGCATTTCAGCACTGCACACAGCAAGCCGACAATAAGTCCTGTGACAGTGTGATTTGTGTTATCAAGTCATTGGGTAAAAGAAGGAAAGGCGATTAAATGAGTGTGTTCAAACTAAATTCTACATAGAGAACAAATCACCTTTTCAGAAAATCAGCTCCTAACACGTCCAACATTTTAAACGATATTGAAATAAAGTTTAAGAAGTTCAGAAATAAAATTGAATGAAGAGAGACACAGTTGATTGAAAGAAAAGATACGGATCTAAAGGAAATGAAAGAAACAATTTAAGGCAGAAAGTATCTTTTCACATGTGAGTAACTTGCCATGGGGGATGAATTATGCACTTACACATGATTATATATATTTTGTGAGTCTCAGTTAAAAATAGTGAAAGTAAGTTTGTTGGAGTTTAGAGCATGTTTGATATATGGCTGAAGGTTAAAGAAAAGTGATGCAGAAAATTAAAAGAGGGTAAAATTAGTTTACGAAGGCCGTATTTGGAGGACAGGACTGTTAAAGTTTGTGATAGTAAAGAAGAATAATCAGTCGGTCGGTGTATATATGAATAAGATCATAACTTTGATGACTAAAGACCTAATAGATGGAAATATAAGGCTGACGGAATGTTTAGTGTGAGTAAATACTAAAACTGTTTCTGATGGTGGGAGAAAAAACCAAGGCAAGAATTTTTCAATTACATACATTTGATGAAATGTCTAAGACGATAATTATGAACCAGGCTCTTATATTGTACCAATAGATTGTCATAAGGATCACATGTAGAAAAATGTATGATGAAATAATCTCCTGTAATTTCATTGATTTGACAAATTAGTCTAAAGTGGCTATTCAGAGGACACGGTCATTTTTTTCACGTGAATATGTCTACGAAAGCGGAAAAACTTAAAGCGGCCGTCGTGTAAGCGGCTTGCCCATGTATTTCCGGCACAAGCCGCGTTAAAATGTTGATGTTCCCGAAACAGTCTCACCCATTCAGTCACGAGCGTAGCGATATTTATCAATGGCTGGCACATCTGATGCGCAGGAGGTACTGCGCGGCGTTTTTCGCCCACCACGAAAATGGCGCCAATCGCGCTTCACTTATGCACATCGCCTACTCAAGGCCACGCCCACATCGCAGATGTAAATTCCCATCGAGTGGAACGACATTGATTTTAATAGTGCTGTTAGTTACGTAATTATAGTCTCAATGGACTCCCGAAAACGTTAAATGGCCGTTTATTTCCCAGTAACCCGCTATCTTTCGAGATGAGAGCTTAGATGTCTTAACGACAATACGCCTGCGGAAAGAACGTACATAATTATTACCTAAAGATTTAATCTCCACATTTGAACACTCATTTCATTAATTTATGAAAATAATCCTTAGATAGGAATTTAAACGGTTGATGGGCTGCGCATCATGTATTGCCGAAAGAATTATACATATGTACCTCACCTTCTGTTCTGAAGCTGACCACAGATCCCGCATAGTGGAATCTTGGATAGCAGACTCCTAGCTAGCATTTTGCCTCGAAGTAATATCAGAATTAGGTCGCACGTAGTAAGCCAAGCGATTAATGGAACGGTGAGTGAGCACAGCAGGGCTTCAAGGGATGCAATGGATGCTTCTTAAGCCTCCAATTACTCATAGTATCCCTTAGCAGCCACCATCACCACCATAAACCACCCCTCTCCCTCGTCCATTCCTCAGCAGTGGTGTAGAGGGGAGAAGGAGATGCGATTCACCGGCGATCGAGAAACAATCTCCCGAGTTAATAAACCAAGGAGAAGGGGGCCGTATCATCTCTTATTCAGAGGGAACATGGCCATTGATGAAATATATCCTGTAAAACGACCGAAGTCGTAGAAAAATAAGACGACGGTAGATATTTTCATTTAAGCACCACTTTAGGCCAGCAGGTCCAGCCGCGAGGAAGATAACAAGGTGCTTACAACTTCGAAGTATCGAAGAATTCACATAAATCCCTAGCTAGTATTAATCAATCCTTGCTTGTCATATTATATATTTGCTAAATATAAAAGAAGAATAAATAGAAACGACTAGGTATCAATAAAAATGTTGTAATATTTAAAATTCGCTAACTAATTCAAAGTATGATTAGAAACAAAACGGTACGAACTTCTCAATAACAATCTCTGTTTTGTCTGAGTAGCTTGAATAGAATGGAGAAATACAATCCGAAAAAGACTTCGCGTCATGGAGGTAGTTTCACTATGTCAATTAGTTTCAATATTTTTTAAATTTAGAATTATGGAAAGAAACCCTTCCTGTTTCTTATTTTTCAGATCAAACTATGAAAAGACATTCTATGAAGAGGTTAATTTTTTTACGAGCATTAGAACAAGAAATTGAATGCCAGAACTCATAAACGAGTCAATGAAGAATGAAAATACAAAATGCTGCATTTTTGCGAGACTCATGACTTGCGAGACATGATGCATTATTCTTCAATGCGCCACCTCCTCAGTCGTAATGTAAACAGTCTCTATAAACTGCTCACCAGCGAAGTTCAGCTTGGCATCGGCCATCGTTGTCTTCTCATCCAACAGTATTCTTCTCTTTTATCCTCTAATCCGGACATTCCAAAATAGCAGGGGTTTTCCAAGAATATCTTCAGTAATTTCATAATCACAAATCTCTCCTCAGGCCCCCATCCAAATCCTCTCCTCAAGTACATCCCAACGCCACTATCTCTTCGGATCTTTTTGCCGTCGCGTCTTGTCGATGGCGACCACATCTCTCGCACATCGACTGAGTGCACGGCATTCCCACCTCGTCCCACCACCCAATTACTAGATATACCTCGTAGGAAGCCACCTCCGCCTTGCTACCGCCCTCTTCAGTTCTCGTCTAACCATTCAGCCATTGAGGATCTCCCTCAACGCAGAAAGCACTCTTCACAAGGTGCGTAAATGAGCCCTCGTGTGCGGCATGCGCCGCAAACCAACTCCGACAGCGGCGGCACAACAGCAGGACGGCGAGCCATCCTGCTCCCTCCACTTTCTCACTCTCCTCTTATCCTGTCTCTCTCCCCTTGCATGCCTTTCCCTTTTCAATCTCCTTCTTCTCAATCCTTCTCCCATCAAGGACCCTGTTTACGAGCGCGAGTAGCCGAGGCTTCACGAGATGAAGTCCATTACTGCGCCTCACCACATTCACAATCCTAACAGTTTATCGAGATATCGTCTCCTTCTACCTAATCATGCGAGAAAAGTTACCATTTTAGTTAACTAAAAGTTGGCGTAGAGTGAGAAAAAATTTGCGTCTTGTAAAAAATAAACTACTTCACAAACTTAGAAAATAAATTTAACATTCATCAAACAATGATAAAGAATGACTTGAGCTCTTAAGCCATGTATTTTCATCAATAATGAATTATATTGCTGTTCTCAGTGCATGTTAACACTTTCTTAAAATTAAATGAATAGACTATTGAATGAGAAGCAGTGAATTGGTAATTCCACATGTATTTATTGGAAACAACCTAGGTTTCGACGTAGCACGTCATTCACAGGTGTGCTACGTTGAAACCTAGGTCGTTTCCAATAAATACACGTGGAATATGTTATATTAGTTTGTATTATAATCCATGTTTACCTCGGAAAGAGTCGGTAATTCAATGCAGGAAGATATGTTTCCTAAAGGGTACCTATATTCCTCGATTAAATGAACTACTATTAATGCATATTCAATGTATTTATATGAGGAATAAAATTATTATTATTACAAAGTTACTGCTTCTCATTCAATATGATATGCAAATTCCATAAAGTTACGCCTGAAACAACGGAAAAATGAATAGAAGATTAAATACATGGGATGATAACTTTATAAGCCAATTTATAAAATACGAAAGTGCAACTTATGAATATGAATTTTATGTAAAACAGAAGTCTTAAAAAAATAAGAAAGCTTAGCCTAGCCAAGCAACACTCTCGTCAAAAATGTGATTCAAGATATTCCTATGCGGCCAGATAGAAAATGAAAATTAACTATACGCCTGTGACTTAAAGAGTACAACGAGAATACAATATTTGACACCATCATTATCACTAAAAGACAACATATATATTATTACAGAAAGGTCTTCTTCTGTCATTCCGTATATGCTCCGTTAATACTGCACCTACAGTGATAAATTAGGAATTATTTTAAACGTTGAATCACCGGCTTCTGACGAAAAATACAATCTAAATATCAAATTTCACTATTTACCCATTAATTCGACTTAAAAGTTTTGATTCTTCCATGTCGATTACTCGCTCGAGGTATATCGACTCTACACATTTTTTTATTCTAAACTTCAAAAAAAGGTTGAAAATGAAAATAGTACGAAATGCACATAGTGATTGTACATAGGTGAATGGTCATATGATAAGTCAATGCAATTAGAACTTTTTGGCGATTTCCGACAAGTACTACCGGTCGTCAGGCATGGTAATAGATCTGCCATCGTCGAAATGACTATTAAGCGGTCGCGGTTGTGGTCTCAGGTGCAGCTTCGTAAACTCACAACAAAAATGAGAGCCAACGACGACATCATATTCACCGATTGGCTACTAAAACTGGGCAATGGTCACTTACAAATACAGGACGACGAAACCGCTGATGCCATCAACATTCCAAAACATTGCTACTGCGATTACGACAACATCATCACCAATATTTTCAATGCAGGCAGCATCAACGAAAACAATGTATCCCAGTTTTACTCGACAGCCAATATCTGCCCAAAAATGACTATTGTAATACCACCAACGATTACATTGTAACTAATCTTTTGTCTGGAGAGCAAAAAGTGTACCTCAGTTCAGATTCTGTAGAGTTCCAAGAGACAGATACCGCACAGTTATACCCTGTGGAATTCTTGAATTCATTAAATCCTTCAGGTCTCCCACCTCATATGCTCTTGGTAAAGAAAAATGCCAAAGTAATGTTGATCCGCAACCTCAACGCCAAGCAAGGGTTGATTAACGGTGCCAGGTTAATAACTACTAATTTAGGCGAATACACAATCACTGCTAAATTGATTGACTCGTGTAGAACAGTCATAATTCCGAACGAATTAAACTCACCTCTTCGGATCTGACAAGAAAACAATTCCCAATCAAAGTGGCCTTTGCAATGACAATTAATAAATCCTCTTCAGAGAGCCGGATTGTACTTGCTAGAACCCGTTTTTTTGCATGAACAGTTGTATGTAGCATTTACTAGAGTTCGCACTTTCCGTGATATTTATGTTTGTGTTAAAGAAACTCATAACCGAAAAGTTACAGACGACAACATTGTTACTTCTAATATTGTCTTTAAAGAAGTTTTGTAAACTGCGTGCCATTATTCAGTAACAGACGTCATGATTGTTCCTACTGGTACCAAACTCTCTTGCCTGTATTGTATTCATATGTTTTGTATATTTTTGCAAGAAAACAAGTATAAAGAAAGTACTTTATGATACACCTTCTTCTATGTTTAAAACCCAATTACACCGTTTCCTTAACATACTTTTCCCTGATAGCGTGAAAGTGCGAAATTTTCGCACGGGTTACCTAATCTTATAATAATCCTAATAGAAATAAATGGTTCTCAGAAGAACTACTAATAAGTGAACTTTGTAATCGTTAGCAAGCTTATTAGTGGCTCGTTTCCATTGGTCAACAAAATTATAATACATGAAGTTCGAAGCAAGTTTATAAAAGAGCTGCTATATAAATTATTACTTTCAAAATAATCTACCACTGATGTTTTTCATGGTTGGATCAAAAAATTTCCCCAAACTTCAAACCCTCACGTATTAAAACCATTCACTTCTGGTGTTGGGTAAATGAGTCTGGTATCGTACCCCCTCCACCCTGCATGACGGAACACCAGGCCCTTCAAACTTCACCCACCCTCAAGCACCCTCAGACTCCTGCACTCCACCCCAAAACACCACTTTCACAACCCTCCTTCACTCCTCGTTTCACGCGCTCACACAGCACTTGAAGAGCCGCCTCTCTCTCTGTCGCCCCATTCCTTCAGCCTGTGGCACGAAGTAAAAAACCGTGTACCGAGGCGTATGCAACTGCGCTTCAGAACCCCATACGCCGTTACTTGTAAGGGAAGGGAGGAGGGATGTGCTGTAAGTGAAGGATGAGCTAAAAGAGCCGAGGGAAGAGGTTTCAAAGAAGGGTTGAAACGAACAGGTGCGTGGGTGTGTCGCGACGTAGACGAATGAAATGCTCAAAAAATGTATAAATACACGGAAAAAGAGTCACAGAAGGGAGGCTGGGCTAGGAGCTAAGATTAGGAGCAGTTATATCGTCCCTTTCCCTACTTCGTCTTTCACGTCAACAATTTCATTCAAGGGTTTGCATGATACTCCGGACCATTCTTTTCCTTCAAAGGATATAATTTAAATTTCATTTGGCTACTTTGAAATGTGGCGGTCGCCCACTAGCACCGCCACCGGGAAAAGGAGTCTCTCTCCTTAGCTGGAACTGGTGTCAGGCCCTGGTATTCCTTGAGTTTTGTGTTTAACCCTCCGGTGGGCGCGCCAAATTCACTCCCACGGGGCGCGTGGGCGAGTGGGCGCATGTTACCGCAAAAATAAATTGCATTCCTATATTTAAGGGCAAGATAATTTACTATTAAAAAAGGCTGATTGAGTTGTTACAGTTACATCGTTATTTGTTTGACACTGAATGTACATTGTTAATCATCTTAGTTCATATCTAGGTCCTGTTCATCTTCCTATCTCATACATGTGTGTCTTGACGACAATGCCTCCCACATACATTATTTTTACATCACTGGCACACAATGTTTGACCTGCAATTTTTAGACCACCTGCAAACATGGCATATTACTGGTTTAGGTGCTTCAGGCACCGGTTCCTTGTTCTTATATTTTCCTAAAATTTCTTTTATATCTTTAGTCAAGCGTCAAACTTTCTTCGATGTCACACAGCTAATGAAGCGTCCGGTGGATAATTGATCTGGATATCGGAAATACTTCCTCCTATCATGAAAAATGAATGCCTGGAGACACGGACATTAAATACAAACGGTACCAAATGGAGAGGTCAGAAACTAAAATATATGCAGCAATTTGCCGCGGGCGCACCCTGGCGAAAATATAGCGTGAAGGGGGCGTCAATGAAGCTCCTATCGGAGAGTGAAGGAAGAGTTGACCAAGCCACAAGGGAGGGTGAACGGAGAGTCTGGGGAGCGTAAAGTGGAACACCGGAGAGTAAACGAAGCGTCGTCTTGGAGTGTTAACGGAGCGTAGATGGGGTACAAATCTACTACCGCCTCTATTTACATTCTAAAAATTGCCTAAAAATAGTTTTCATTGAAGTAACGATGTAAAGAACACGATACATAAAAATTAAAACAATAAAAACTTAGGAAAACAGAGCAAAAAAAATGTACCTTATATTGGCATTGATCTCGTGACCTTTCCACTCATAGACGCTCACCTTAATCACTGGGCTATCACCGCTGCTTATGTGTAAAGCGTTTCACAGGGTCTAAGTATTATTACATACCGTGACTTGTTCTTTTACAGGTTTTTAGATGCTTGCATTTCACGAGTTTTTGCTTTTCAATGACCAGTTAATATAATTTCCTATGAATAACTGGGGATAATGTTGAGGAATAGTTCCTCTATGTTTCTTATAGTAGCATTTTCCTTGTTAATTTCGATGTTGTTCTACATTTTACTTTTCATGATTACTGTTCCTCATGACCTTGCTCATCCTCCAAGCATTTTATTCCACAACTGGAGAGATGTGAAGAGTATAAATGAGTGGAAGATGAACAATATATGTCATTATGTCATCACCACTCTATAATTATGCATAGGTATGCCATTAATTCAAATTGATTACCACGACTATGCCTCGTGTACGACTGCCTTGATTATGTTAGATAATTAACAAGTTAGGTGCTAAATGCATAGCTATGGTATCTATTTTTTTATTTTCTATGCATAATTGCAAGTTAGCAAACGTCCATACCAAACATGCCATCAACCTTAATGAATCTTCATTTGAATGCATGAAGTATACGCAGTTGGTACATCATGCACATGTTTTTCAATACGATGTAGACATAATAACGCATTTCCGAGGGGAAATGTACGAACTGGCTAGCTACCAATTAATTAGTTAAACCGTATGTTAATATTCAATTCCTATCTAATATTACGAAGCGATTATTACCGCAGATATGTTATTTAAGTTTAAGTTGTCCGTCAACGAAGGTACACCATGATATTAACTAAATGTATTTCATATTATTGGGACGTTTGAACAACCAGCTTTTATTTACACAAGCCAAAGCAAAAATTACAACTTTTTCGCAGTAGTAGCAGTGAAATCGAAGAGTAAACAAAATCATCAGACAACTCTTCGTTTCCTTCCCCGGAAGCGTTTTAGAAGTGTTGACGGGGAGACGAAAAACGAAGCGTCAAAGAAACAATGAGGCACTCTCCGTTCGCTCTTGCGGAAGAGTTCGGGAAACGTGTTTGGAGTCAAAAATCTCGGAGAATTATCGGGGAGTAAAGGAAGCTCCTCCAAGAGTATAGAACTCCCCGTTGACGCTGACGCTGCCTCTACGTTAGAGCAAGCGTTCGATTTTTACCAGGGCACCCAACGGACGGTTAAGATGTTAAGGTCCACAGGGTTAAGCTGTGTGGAGTGCAATAAATGATGTTTAGAAGGTCTTCCCACCCTTTTCTTTGCCTTTACCACATCGCTGAGAAACGTTACAAAGTATATATATTTTTCCTCCAGGACACCGCACATCTTACTCACTCATCCCTCTTCAATTCACTCGCCAGGTTACGCGAACCCTTTACCAACTCCCATATCCCTTTCGTACCTCTTTGTAGGACTCACCCTCTTGTCTCTCACTCACTTACTCCCATATCATTCCTTTCTTTTCAAAGGGAAAGACGCACCTCGAGGGAAACATTAAAAAAATGTACGAGGAAACACGTTCACATGGGATTATGCATGCACGACGCAAGGGGGAAGTCACCCCAAAACTCTTTTTTCTCCGTCGTTAAAAAGTATCCGTGTCCTCCCGTCGTTTACTCTTCACGTCACGTTCTTCAAAGGTGAGACACGAAATAAAGGAAATGTGGTGGGAAGTGGAAAGAGGAAAATAACACTTCGTTTTACTTCAGCGCGGGACGGGACGAGAGATGACATGAGATGGTGTAGCGCAGTGCGTGCGTTAACGACGACGGCAGTTAACCTTTCCGCCTTAAAAGCCTCAAAGACTGTCCTCTCATTCTTCTCCTTACGCCACATTACTTCCACTCATCTTACCGTCCCAACTCAAGCATCTCAGTCCCTTACAACACATAACATGACAACACGGCGTTGAGGCTGTGCCCGGAACGCCCCCACACTTCCGTCTGCCTCGTTCGTCTTTTTTTCCATGAAATCATTTCATCCTCTGCCCACTTTGTGTAAAAGTTTGCAGATGATATCGCACTCCCCGTTCCCACACACCCATGCATACAAATGTTCTCAAGATGCGGGAGTTTCTTTCCTTCCCTCAGCGCGAACTTCGCAAACCTCCTCTCAACTTGGCTCACAACATCAAATGGAAGAGGGAACGAGAAGGAAAACGATTCATCACCCTACAAGGGTCGCTTACACCACAATTTTAAGTAGTTGTCAGCTATCCCCACGGGATCTACCACAAAGAGTTGGTTTGCACGCGTCATTGCCGAACATAGTCAAGGATTTTAATTTGATAACCAACAAACCTAACCACAGCAATGATCTCACCTTATCGACATGCACTAACTACTCATTTACTCTTAATACGCAACTCCAAACTCACCAAGAATACACCACTTAAATGTGTAAAGCTTAAAACACCACCGGATTTCGTTGCGGGAACTAAACGGTAAGTTTTAATGTTTTCACCTACAAAAATATGGAATTCTACTATTTATTCATCAATATATTTCGCCATATATTAAAAACTAGTTACAACTTTACATTTTGAATCAATTACAGATGTACCCAAATTTTCATTTATTTGAAGCTGGACTTTAGCAAAACTATTGATTGCGGAATAGCGGTTGACAAAATATTATCTACTGCCAGCCCCTTCGTGTTTCCACTTCGAATAACTATGAAATGAAGAAAATTCGGGTAATTACTATGTACGAAACTTCAAATGATCTGGAAAAACACTGGTTAACCAACTTCATCCCAATAATAAAAATATATAAACTACACTTCTCAAAAAACTGGTCATATTTCAAAATGCACTAAAAAGTAGAAAAAAAATTTAGATTGAATTTTACAAAGCTAAGAGAACTTCTATTCCAAATTTATAAATAAAGTTGAAAGTGAAAAAGAATATTTGTTTACTTTATCTGTGCAATTCGTCGATGGTTATAAGGCAAGAACGTATAATAATACGCCTAATTGACCATCTAGTTGATCATCAGATCAGGGTGCTCAAATTCAACTAATTAAATTATTTTGCAGGATCAAATTCAACTTAGTAAATTGTTTAGCAGGCTCAAATTTAACTTAGTAAATTACTTTTCACCCTGGTCTTATAATCATGATGATCAACTTAATGATCAATTAGACGTAGGTACGTTTATACGTTCTTGCCTCATAATCATCGACGATTTGCACAGATAAAGTAAACAAATATTCATTTTCACTTTCAACTTTAATATATTTATAAAGTTGGAATAGAGGGTCCCTTAACTTTGTAAATTTCAATCTAAAATTTATTTTCTACTTTTTAGTGCATTTTAATTATTTACTTTTTAGTGCATTTTGAAATAAGGCCAGTTTTTAAAATGTGTTCTTTATTTTATTTTTTTAAGTCCACTTTTTTATTAATTTAAAAATAACTGAAATTTTTTTTAGCTTTTTTAAATTTCGTTACTACTCCTGTCTTAGTGATATTAATTTTTGAATTTCTGCTAATGTTTCGTTGTTGCAAGGTTTATTTTCGGTGAGCTTTGCGCTGTCAAGTTATTGTATCTGAAGACCATCTGGTGATCTTAATACGTAATTCTTAATTAATGTTTTCCCAATGTATTTCAATCAAAAATATTAAATAAAATTAAATTTGACAACGTTAAAAATTCGAAAATTTTTACCAAGATTTGAACTCACGAAGCAAGATGAATTAAGACCAGTAAAAATAATAAAACGTTAGACATGGCCTGGAAAATAAAATGGGACATCTGCACTGGGGTAAGTAACTATCTAAGTAATTCACCGAAATGAAATACCGTCTTTCATTCAGAAGCCCTATTTACGAAATATTGTACGGGTAATAAAGTACAAGGATCTCCAGTAAGTTAATAATTCAATTGTTGCTTCGAGTACAACCGAATACTAAAGTTGAGACTTCCAATAGTAAGTTCATGAATATCTGTAAGTTCCACTCGGTGCCGCAGGAGAACAAAAGTTTTTAAAAAGATTAATGTTTAAATGTAAAATTTAAGATATCTCATATAATGCTGAGTGAATTCACCATCGTGAGTTACCATTATAACTCAAATGATCCTATAAAAATTGAATACGTGATAACTTAAGATGGTGGCCGTTAGCAAATTATTTGAAATTTGAGGATAAAAAATACGATGAACTAATTGCGACTGAACATTCTACTTTAACATTTTAAGATTGGAATTGAAAAATTTTGTTGTAACAAAAAACGTTTAAAAATGTTGCTCAACACACAAAATTATTCAATACAGTTCTGACCATTGCTAATAGCGCATAGAAAGATATACCTATATCTCGCTGTAAGGTAAAAAAATGGAGTACGTGACCGATATCTGAAATATGATATTGGAAAAACATATTAAGCAAACCTATCTTAGTTGCATCATGGCCTGGTTTAAAAATCCCTTGTTAAATTTAAGCGTTAGTTAAGGTAGCTTTCACGCTTATTGATGATAACTGCGAGTTCGAGTTTCATTTATTGAATTAAAAAAAGTTATTTTGCGAGATCACTGTCAATGGGAAAGGGTATCCAGGACATTTATATTAATGAGAGATATTCAATAAGGATTATTAAATCTGCCCTAAATTAGTAGATTAAATTGTCATTTCTAGGACTAGATTGTTACAATAATTGATTCTTGCACTGCCATTTCCTAAGATGGGAAGTATTTACGTAAATGCGTGCCTTTTTCAAACTAAAATAAATGAAAACTAAAAATAAATACATCCCTGAAATCACAAGAAAAGTTACATCTATACGGTCGATTCGGTTCTTGTGTGAGACTTTATATATTATTCATCAAAATGCGCCAATAAGGTTTTAGAAACTGCATGAGTAATTCAAAAGGTCAAAAGAGCTAAGAGTTCTGGGGCCGAATCGCTTCATGGAAATGAAATGGGGTGAAAACTTTCCGAAAGTCTCGGGGCAAGATGGAGAGTCTGACGCACGAAGGCAGCTATGAATATTTCAGTGGTCGAGGGAGTCGGAAATTCTATGAAGCCCTTTTCGTATCTCCAGCTACCCTATCCTTATTCCAGAGTCTAACGCTCAATTATTTAAACAAGGATGCCCATCATCTTGAGAGCTACCGTTCAGAAATATAGAAATAAACGAAAAAAATCATAACTCCCTTTTGTGAAATAGTCATGCTCGGAGGATAGACTATGTAAGAAAAAAATCTATTTTTGAAATATTAAATTAGTGGTGAAGTAGAATTTCACAGTACAAGATGTTTCGGAGCTATTATAGTCATCGCTACACTGAAATTTATCAGAACAGCCTATAAGAGTGAGGGATAATGTCATAGAGGGGAGTCAAAGAAAGATGAGGAAATTTTTCAGACTAGACCATGTCATAGAGCGACATGAATCTCGTTGAAGAATTCAGTTAACATGTATATTTTGATCAATAATTTAATTTAACGATGACATATGAGTTAGCTGATTCCGATACTGGATCTCACACCACTTTGAACCACAGTTGTCTGTTGGCTATCCAATAGCCAGGCACTCAATTAGAAGGGAAAATTGTAGGATTATAGTCTCTGTATAAAATACCACATGTTATAACGTTTACAGGTTTTTAGATAAATGTCTAACAACGAAGAGATATCTTTCAACAATAGAAGCCAACGAAAGACCCGAGTGTACTGGCAGTCATTATTAGAAGTAACGATCATGTAGGTTATATGTTTCCAAGGAATGAGGAGAATATAAATTTTTTAAATTACGAAAATAATGTAACATTTTCCATAGAAATCAGATGCTAGTATGAGCATAGCTGGAAGACACTTTTTGGATCTTAGGGTTCTCTCTCTTCACGACCGATACCGATAGCCACTTTATCTGAAGAGATGTCATTCAGCACGTTCTTGTCCAGCCACATGTGATCGTCAACTATCCGGGCCATCAGCATGCACTTCAAAGAGATATTGGCTTTAGCAGCCGAATTGCATGCGTCCCTTAAATGTGTCCGTTTTTTCTCTCTCACGGTCCACGCTCCTCTCCACTGCACGCCTCCCCGACTGCATCAAAATCACTGGGTACCTTGCAAATGTCATCGTCTTCCTCTCAATACTGGTCGTGCTTCTAGGAAACACGAGAAATAGTACGTTCGTAAACATGCCTCGGTGCCCATATTCTCCTGCGTTAGAGAATACTAACCATGAATGATGTACACATGCGTAATGTGACACAGCACAGAAGAAAAATGAATTCAAATAATAAAATGGTGAATCTCGGC
This sequence comes from Pyrrhosoma nymphula, assembly GCA_963573305.1. Taxonomy (NCBI): domain Eukaryota; kingdom Metazoa; phylum Arthropoda; class Insecta; order Odonata; family Coenagrionidae; genus Pyrrhosoma; species Pyrrhosoma nymphula. The sequence continues at coordinate 14,249,028 of OY754329.1, forward strand.
AGATTAACAAAGAGAAATGTGTGATTATTACTCACTTTAAAACTCTCATGCACACATATTAGAAAGCATTTTTTTTCTTGCCCAGCGAGTTGAATCTCCGATAAAATACTTAATTGATCAAATATATATCTTTACATTCATTGATAAACAAATGGATTACCCCATCATAGTATGCACGAATCAAAGAAATATATTTCATAACGACTGACTGTCATTCATATCCTTATGGGTGCGATTACCAGTTTCAGGGTTATCTCCTTACCATTGTGAGGGTCTGAAGGTTAGCAATGATTTCCCTAACTAAAATGCTTCCTGAATATCAGACCCTTTAACAACGCATAAAAACTACTTTCTTTGGCATTGATTTGGCATTTAATTATCGCAAGTCGTTGTTATAGTTTCACTTTAAATTGAATAAATTTACAGGATAAATTTGCAGGATAAACAGGGTTTACTCATGAAAGGCACTAATACCTTTTCAAAACAATTCGACATGAGAAATTTAAAGGAATGTAAAGATGATAAATAATGAATAAAGACGAAGAAAGCATTCTTATACCGCCACTCGGAGGGAAGAAGGAGACAAGGTGAAAAGTAAACAAAGAGTGGATTCGGGAAGAAAAAAAATAGAGCAGAATAGTCAGACATGGACGTAGACAGAATAGAAGTGGTGATAGGGAGACTAAATAAGATGAGACGGAAAAAGATAAACTGGTGACAGAGAGGGCAAAGAGTGAGGCAAGTTGGAGGTCGGGGAACTTAAAGACTGCCGAAAATGTAGCACCGTGAGGTGACGAGGCAAACCCTTGTTGGACGAAGGGAAGTGCATGCATACATTTTCCTCAACACAAGAGAGACACTTTACCTCGCGACTCACTCCAGCATCACCCGACCAATCCCCTCATATCCTCCTTCCACTAGTACTGGCGGGAAGCGGCGAGGTCGACCCTTTGAATTTTTCACGAGAATAAAATAGGAGAAAGAGGAAAAGGCTGCACAGGGAGAGGGGGAAAAAGGGAGATGAGGAGAAATTTGCTCTACGCACTCTTACACTAGGAAGGAATGTGAAAAAGGTTTTGCCAAACTCGATATTTTACTGTAAATTAGATCACGAGGAAATTCAGGAAAAACGGAAATCCTTTGTAAATGATTTTCTACGCCTTTATGAAAATATGCCCCAAACATTACATTCTTTTGTCATCAGTAATTTGGGCTGTGCGTTGATGAGAGAATTAATCTACCACCAAATCAGGACATTCCGTTTTATATAGATTTAATTTTTTTTAATAAAAATATTATTCTTACAAAACATTCACAATAATTATGATTTTGAAAAGTTCTAATTTAGATTTTTTTCAGCTATCTCAAAAACTCATACATTCAAGTTTTCCTAACAATCTTTCAATTATTTTTAATATTTTGGCCACGTTTTAAAGGTCCTGCCCCACTGCACGACGTGGCATGGAGATAATTAGGTGTTTGCAATTATGAGCAAGTTAATCACTCAATATATTTAGAACAAGCTTTGACGTGAGAGTACTTCATTGGTTTTACAACGATGTAGAGCGTAAAATTGTGTAACAAAGAGATTTAAAAATCATCCTTTCTAAAACCCAAAATTTGGTAACAAAATTACCAAGTCAACAGCTAAAGAGAACTATATTACCTAAAGCCTAAAACCAAAGATGCTAATAAGTTATGCTCTACAAAGATGTTGAAAAAACTACCTACTTTGTGAACTACTTGATGATAAATGAAAATCACTTTGGTCCTACGACAGAGAAATTTTGGGTAAACATTCAACTGTGGAGTCATTGCAAGACTGAAATGGGGGAGTGGTAAACTATGCTGGAATGACGCTGAGTTCTCTGTAATTAGTGAACTGATGCGTGACATTATTATGCATAGCAATGGGATAATTAATCATTTACGCTTGATTAAAACCATCGCATGGAGGAAAGCAATAAGTGAAACAGGAGGGTAAAGTGGCATAATACTGGAAAATATAAAAATACACTGTGACTCACATATTCAAAATCGGAAACAAACGGGACCTATAAAAATACTTTCCTACATAGTCAGCATTGCTTTAAAGTTTAGAACTTTGTGCATATAATTGTTACTTATATAATAATCTTATTTTAAAATCTAAACCTTTTTTTCAATTGAACTTTTATAACATGGAACTTGTACTTTTTTCTCGCTAATAATGCTATCAGCTGCTTGGACTCTTTCTCCGCGAACATCCGAAATTCAGCACGAAACCAATTACCAATTTAAAGCGTTTTACTTGGATTTCAATAAAGTATTCGACAAGGTTTCTCACAACAAAATAATATTAAACATTTTATCATAAATAATTAATGAAAAAATAGGGAATAGGATGCGTCACTTGCCAAAGAAGTAATAATCGGTTGCATTAGTTGCGATATGGTTGAGGTGACACTAAGCGTCCTGCGAGGAAGCGAGATGGACAACCTGTTATTCCTTATTTACCTAAATGATATAAACACTAAGTAGCTACAAAAATGGATTGTTGGCTATCGATGTGGTCATCTACCGAGGAATTTCCTAAAAAAGGAGACTTAATGCCTCTTTTATTGGATTTAGGCTTTCATATATTTATATCGCCTCAGGTATGGGGTCCAGCTTAATCTTAGTAAAACCATTACTGTGCATTTCTAAAGAATGTAATTCGACAGCTCCTATCTACAAACATGGGGGCGTAAAAATAACATTTACAGATGAAGGCTTTGAAACAATCATTTCATGTCTTACTCGGGGAAGACGAATACGGAACATTTTCATTTATAAAATATATTTATTTAAGGCAAATAGCAAGAAAGTACTTGGTTGAAAAAGTGAGAAAGGTACGATTCTCCGTTCTAGTTTAGCCACATTTGGAACACGCCGCGAGAATTTTGGGCCCTTGAACAGAACAATTTAATCTGTAAAAAAAATACACTGGTAATTAGCGCGATTTGTTCAAACTTTACTACGGGAAAATATGTAGTGCAAGACAACTGACGCAAGGATTGGGTTGCCAGCCGCTAGAGATTCGAAGGCTGTGCAATAAGATACCAGAACGACGGCATTGGCTCTACTGAGGTTGATAGTATTCGGTATAACATATTTTCGAAATAATGTTGCAATTGTACAATCTGGGAGCTAATTCAAATTTAGAGTCGCAGAAATGCACTTTAAATGAATCAATTCCTGTTGGATACATATTGATATTGCCCATGGGTATTTAATTTTCAGATAGTACGTTCTGTCTTGAGTCGACGCAAGGTTATGCCTAACGCTGTAAATGAGACACACGCCTTGATCTTTTTCTTTAGTTTTTGGTTGTCCCTGAAATGTATTTCCTTCCTACACACTCCTTTGTGTGATGATGTTTAGTGTGTGTGCGATGGTGGTTTCCCGGCAACGCCTTTAGTCGGTGCATGTGCTCCGTGGGCAGGATACAAGAGGGGTCGATTGAGTGAATTGTGTTGTGGACGCGTTGGACGGGATTGGTTTGTGCTGCTGCCGCTGCCATGTGTTGATGGATGGGGATGACACCCCGTTTTGTTCGCGCTGTATAACCCATCTCTCTCTCTCTCTCTCTCTCTCTACCTCACACACACACATGCAAAATATCCCTCCTCTTCTCCATCACTTTCCGCCCCAAAATTCTCTTCTGTTGGAACAACAACCTACGGTAGATGACAGGCGTTCGTAACGTTTTAATGTCGATTCATATCCCGCGCAGTATCGGCGTCACGTCCAACGAACCTTCAAGGGGCGCTGTGTTGAGGACCAAATCATTCAACGTTCGATTGAAGCGGGGACCACTTCACGACCCGAGTCTTCCAAGGGTGACTGATGGCCAAGGTGGTATGGAGGCAACTGCGGGTACCGAAGAGTAGAATGCGTGGAATTACTACATATTTTTCATTTATTTAACGGTTTGATCTCAAATCAATTACGGAATTATTTATTTTCTAATGTTGAGGGTGCATATTAGTGGCCGTTTGCCTAACGATAGCCCTATAAAGCACACGGAACTACACTTCCATGTGCTTTAGATGCACCAAAATAGGTTAAAACTAAATTTCAATTTAATTCCCATTTCAACATAATTGTAAAACCGAATGTGCTGATGTTCATGAAATAATCTAGGTTAATTGTTAATTTTAGTATGACTAAATGACATATTTTCTACTGTTTAGCGTTGATGTGTTTATTTCTGCACTAAAGAATTAACTAGTCGGAATCAGTGCTCTAATTTCATGTGATAATCCATTAAAATTTGTGGTACGAAGAACAAATATGTGTATTTATTGCAATTTAACATCGAACCACATGCAATTATTATTGTGAGTTTTTGGTTGCATTTCTCGATGTATACCCGCAGTCCTGTTTCATTACTTTATACGTAACTTATTATCCCGTTCTGCCTTTCTATAGTCTCTTTACTCATACGATACAATTTTATCGCAATGGAGTGTGGCAAGTACTGCAACAATTCTTGTTAAAGGTCAACTAATCGGAATATTTCGTAGTATCTATTTGTAGCACATAATCTAATGATCCATTATGCTTATATTACAATAATTTATATTTTGTTTTTGTTATTATTTTAATATAATTATTATTAATTTCTTGTTTTTATTACAATTATTTATGTTTTATTTTTATTTTTATCATTGTAATATGCTTACGCCAAACGATTTGGACTTTTTCATGATTTAAATTTTAAATTTTTAAGAGTTGTTATTATATTAAATGATTTCTTGTTAAATTTTAGCTGAACAAATGTTTGAGATACAGTGCAGACTAAACATAAATTGATATATAAAGAAAGGAGATGGTCTATCTTCTATCAAAACTCTTTGGAAGCTGTAGAAACTAGAGGAATTACCAGCAATTTCCTTCAATTTGATCCGTTCATTCATTCAAGCATTCCCGTCCAATTAATGTGAAAGAGTGCAGAGGATAATAATTAAGAATCTTTGGAATTCCCTTGTTGAGCGTGAGTATGATTTACATTAACTTGCAAGCCTGAACTACTGTAATGGCGTATGGCAGTGGGTGTTAGGTAATCAGGCATAAAGAAGGATGGAAAAATAATTTAAAAGAAGGGTAAGAAAAAAATGATATATGTTTTAATGGACTAGGGTAGATTTCGACGCCGTTTACAATAACTTAATCAGCGATAATCAGCGCGTGAACTCATTTCATGCCTATCCTAAATGCTAAATTTACTCATCCACTCAAGATAATTTTATTGTGGATGCTATCTTTGGCTGTCATCATCATATAGATGTCACTATTTTATGATAGAAATTTGCCGAAAGACGTTTTTCCTAATCAACATCCAATCATCCCATATCGTCTTCCTTTAACTGCTATCTTTTTTTAAATATCACTAAGCATCTGATGCTAATGCTATGAGCACGTTTGAGGAGCCTGAAAGAAGACCAACCGCAGAGGATCCGTCGCCGTATCCGTGCCGGCTGTTGCTTGCGACGAGTCTCCAGCGCTCACCACTATTTTGAAGTAAATAGAATTAAAATGGGTGGATGGCGGTATTTCATTCTCTCGCTCTTTCTCTGGAACGAAATGATGGCTGACATGAGGTCTGTAAGATTTGTATCTCGATGATAGGTCAAAAAATTTAAAAACTATAACTTCTTACCAACGTTTCGGTGTTTAATTGACACCATCTTCAGGGCTACAATATTACGGTACAACAACATTATTAATGAAGTAAAAACAAATATCACAAGTTTCACCTTACAAATCAAAGTATCATTCACGTCATTACAATATACAAATAAGAATTACCTCGGATTTAGCCAGGAACAACATGTTTCAAACAATCCACATCTCCAAATAAAACTGTACAATATTTTTCCGGATAAGTAGCTATCAGAACCATTTTATGGAATGGTACATTAGTATATTGTGGCCATATATCACTATGGGTACCAATTCCATAACCACAATGATCTTTTAAAACAATTGACAAACAAAATTTAAAAAGTGACATCTATGTATACGGCCAAAATATTACAACAAACTCAAATCATTAATACTACAACCGATCTTATAAATCACTTTTTTTAATTTTGAAAAACACACATTTAAGTGTACTTTTACAATATATCTTATTGAGAGATAATTCACATTTCATTAATAATGTTGTTGTACCGTAATATTGTAGCCCTGATGATGGTGTGTCAATTATACACCGAAACGTTGGCAAGGAGTTATAATTTGTAAATTTTTGACCTATCCTCGAGGTACAAATCTTACGTTCCATGAAGAGGTCGATAATACAATACTTCAATGACACGAGGTCGTAATGGAGAGGGACTGAAGTTGGGTGGATAGGGTTGGAAGGAAAGGGGGTGGGGTTAGTTTTGGAGTGCGGTTGAGGTGGTCCGTTAGGTGGATTGAGAGGGCAGAGTAGAGAGAGAGAGGGGCTGGTTGTATTTTTCGGGTGAAGAATGGAATTTTGAGGATTTTGAGTGGAGGTGGGGAGTATTGGGTAGGAGACCTTGTTTGAGGACTGAGCTGATAGGAGGTGTTGGTAAGGTTGGTGGAGAGAGTGGATGAGGACGAAATAAATCTAAATATTCATTGTACTGTGCTATGCACCTCGCGAGTGTGAGGAAGGTATTAATTTTTTTACCGATCTTGCACTGGTACTACATCTTTTCCATTTAGAAAGAAAATTTTGTAGATGGTATTCAGGCTTTTGGTTCTGCGATTAATTATTTAGTATTAAGCAACAGTTTCGCCGTGCTATGCTGCCGGCTTTGTCGGGCTCTTAAGAACAACAATGGTCTTTTTTTATATAAATAAAAAAATCCAGCAGTTGATAATTTTGAGAAGTAAAAACTTAATTTCGAAGAAGTCTATTCCAGGTATAAGACCATTTGTTTTTTTTTTTAAAGACCATTGTTGTTCTTAAAAGCCCGAAGAAGCCGGCAGCATATCACGGAAAAACTGTTGCTGAATACTAAATAATTAATCGCAGAACCATAAGCGTGAATACCATAAAAAATGAGCTGCGAAAATCAACAAAAAAAGAATTTTTGAAGAATTTATGAATTAGCACGCCTATAGTGTTTAAAGTTTAGGTTAAATGATTAATTACAAACTTCAATACGAACGAAATGAATCAAGAGTACTATAACATTGATATTAAATCAAATATTTTTCTAATTACCTAATATATTTGCAATCAATTTGATCTGATGGTTTTTTACATGCCAGTAGCGGGAGAAAGAGGGAATGTGTTGTCCGCTAATGTTCCTATTTGACCTACCGTGAATATTTAAGTGACACAGCATTAGTTCGTCTATAACTTGTATTAGCGCTTCTAGGCAGTAAATATTTTTTCTCATTCGTTAGCTTACATCTTCAACTCTGGCATGTTTATAATATCTCGATGGGATTCTGAGCGGTCATACTACTTTTACATCGATTTTTTAAAACCTTAGAAAAACATTTTAAAGAAATAATTACTTGTAATTATAATAATAAGTAATAATTGTAACAATAAACGTTGAAACTAAACTTTCTTTTATGAGGTTATTCCATTTTACAAAATGTATTTAGGTACAAGTACTAAGCTACAATGCTAATTTGTATTTGGCCATCGGCTTCTGTTATGGCACTTACGCACATTTCACCTTATACTTTGACACAGCATTATGCGAGAAGGTGATTACATCCATACCTGTCAAATGAATTTTCTCACACCTAGAACATCAATTTTAGTCGGTCATTAAAGAATTATTATTTCAGCGTCTAGTCAGATTTCTGGAGATGAAATTTATCAAATGTGCTAAATTTGTTGTCGTATTGGTTTATTATGAAGTAATATGTTTTTTAAGGATGAAAAAATATATTTATGATCATTTCTGCCTTCAAGAAGATAAAACTTATAAATCTATGTGGCGTGGCCCACATTTAATAGATCTAATAATGTGTTTCCTGGTAGCAAGTCAACTATTTGGATTAGAGGACGGGTTGAAAGTTCTTTAGTGGTTGAATTTTGAATATTATGCAGGGTATTGGTTTCTTTGTATAATTTCCACAAAAAAGTTTCCTCACCTTACAGACATGAGCTTGAAATATCTCCCTTTTTGTTAAAGCAAAAGCATTATTGATGATAATGCTTTTGCTATCTCCTGAGGTGAATGTCAATATTTGAATTTATAATTTTCTAGTTTCATTTAACTTTATAAGAATCGGTTGTATGCCAAATGAACAAACGCATATGCTTATATATTTACACTCATTTATAGTGCACCAGACGCTATTTTACTGTCACTGAAAACATTTGCGTTGCAATATTATTTTGTAATTTAAATTCTTTAAACCGTCTAGTTTTTGTTACCCCGGAGACATATTTCATAATCGCTAACACCCACTGCAAGCTCTCTTTCTATATTTTTTTATAACATTTATGTTTTGAAATGTGTATTCAAAATCTGCACGTTTGTTCTCAACAATATGACAATTTAATACTACAAAAGGATTTGGCGTGATGAGGATGGGTCGGTTCGGTTTGCTCTTTTTTTCACCGTTTTTGTTCTTATGTGTGCATTTGAAGTGCCTGACCATTCAACTTTCTCTTTCTCTGAAGTTAATATTTGTTATGTATTGCACAGTCTGAATCTATTCTTGCCATTACCTCTGAAAGGAAAATTCAAATTGTATTAAAAAATACACTTTTAAAAGTGAGTGACACTAAAATGCTGACCTAGGAGGTTAAATTCTTGCAGACCTACGTAAAAGATCTTCAGAAAAAGTGTATATTATTATTACAAAGAATTATTTGTGGGACAAATTGATTGGAATATCGTAATATTGCCATTTGAAGTTCGTCCAGCAGGAGCAGAGAGATGAAGAGAGAGGAATATGGGTTCAAGGGAGGGAATGGGGAGGTTGTTTCGAGACTGCAATGCAGTAGACGTATAGGGTTCGGCGTGGGGTGACTCTCAAATCTGGCGGCGGTGACACAAGCAGTCCGCTCATATTGCTTTCCCTTCCTGGATTTACGGCTGTTAATATCGTCCATATGTACAAAAACTGCCTCATCCCTGGACTCACCATTCACCTAAACCATCAACCCATGTCTGCCCTTCGCAGAAATAAGTTCCACATCCCAAAAAAGAAATTAGAAATTGAATAGATAAGTAATGTAAGTTACTAACTGGAAGAGTTAACATTTGTCGAAGTAGGGTCAAACACGTACGAAAATTCAGTATTCTACTCTTTTTAGATTGAAAGGATCCATGTGAAGCAAATTGTACTAACAATATGATTAGGTAAAATAAGCCAGAAGAGCTAATATTGGCAAATATACACAATGCAGGTAGCTACACGATTGCGTAAGTAGTATTTGGAATGTATTTGGAATAGTTCGCTTTGCTATTGGAATGACAAATCATTGAAGTACTGAAAAGTCTCGCACTTTGGCGTCACTATTGGTTTATGGGAGCTGAATAGAAAAGTATCTGCTTCAGGGCATAGGGTGATATGGTCAACGACGGACATATGTCATCTTTGTTTGCTCAATGACCACTAGGATGGAAGTCTATCCCTGATCCTTTTATGATTTACAATACACCGAGTCTTTGTAATGGATTGACTCTTCACTGTGTTATTTTATTATCCTTGAGGATATGATGAACGAACTTGTTAGAGCATTTTATAAGAAGTTCAACTCATTACTATTATTCTGAGAAATATATCAAGACGAGAAAATATCTCTCGTTTTGTTATAATAGCCACGTCCATTAGATTGTTGGTACATAAAAAATTGAAGTTTGCTACACTCGTGCTATAACGCATGACTAAGAAAAAGAAAAAGCAAAAAAGAATATTCATTTTCCCAATTAAACCGTACTATATTTCTCCTCAGTTTTTGCAATTCCCAAACAGCATAATCCTCAGATTCATTACCTATTCGAGAAAATGAGTAAAATGCACTATCAAAATAAGTGAATACTATTGCCGAAGGAATATTTTTACGCCTGGTTAAGTATTTTGAAAAATGGTTCAATTTTTTCTTGTCAATTCATGTCAAATCATATTTTAATGCAAATGAATCTGTTAAATTTCAATATATACTGTTCTATTGATTAAAGGTAAATAATAGGCACGGTTAAGTTATTTTTTACGACGGTTTGCTGGCAGCAATGATATCTAACAGGACGCTATTTTGAAGATTTTACTACTGATCGCTTCTAAATATAATAGAAAAATAGCCATTATATACTCCTAATCAGAGTGAATGCCGGAAACTTCCTATCGGCCTTCTCAGCAGTGTGAGTAAAGCACTGTAAAGGCAGCGCAAATTGCTAAACCAAAAAATAGCCAATATCTTGGAAGGATGCGAGCCTCTGATTTCAAGTGCTGAGCAAAGAAGACGCTAGCCTCTGAAATAAACCCCAATCCTTGGATTTACGGCTTAGAAGATCGTTCCATAAATATTGCGTCACTGGTCGGCGATCGTCTCTAGTCGTTAAGCAACGGGGAAGGCCGTAACACAACACGAGATAAGCCGTGGTAAAGGGTCGGATGTGGGAGAGCAGAGAGATGGGTAGTAGTGGGCGGGGTCTCTTTGTGGACGCAGTTTAGGGTTTGTAGCTGGGAGGAAATTTCAGTGGTCAAGATCTTAACCGGGGATACGGTTTATTTCACAAGTTAACTCTATAGACGAGACTGAAAAACTATTAAGCTGATTATCTGGAAATGTACACAGAGTAAAAATGTTATATCGTTAAAAGAAGATTATCACACTCTCCGTCGCTAAAATAATTGTAAAAACGACAGGGATTAGTTTAGGACAAAATTTGTCTTATCTTTGTCAAAATATTTTTAGGACTTAAATTTTACTCAAATTCTCAACAATACGTGAACAAAGTTACGAATTTCAACACGGTTGATGGCCATGCAAGGTCATTTATTCAAAAGGTTACTTCAAGCGAATTGATTCCGTGCTGATATGTCATAGTAAAGACAAATAAGTACTCAAGAAAAGTTCAGGGAAACCATCTTTTACATTCACTTTCGATTCTGAAATATAAACATCGAATAAGCTGTTATGCAAAAAGTTCGACACTGTACAGGTACTTCAAGAGAGTTTCAAATCAATAATCATAGCGTAGTAACTGACGTCTGATTAGTATTCTAAAAAAATATAGTCTGATTTGATTGCCCCTAGAAACTAGGAATGTCAATTAGCTGAAACATGAATCGAAATTCACACTTTGAAGCAGAAAAAAATTGCTAAATTATTATTTTTTTAAGCTTGAACAGCACAATTTATATGTTCATTTACCGTAGCGAAAAAATAATAATGCAAATATATTGCGGTACTAATTACCCTTTAATCACATCAAGTTTTCGAACAAACTTTCTTCACTTATACATTCGTATAGAATATTTTCTTCCTCATGAACTAAATGACGAGAATTTATTTAGTTAAAAGAATAAATATGACGACCGCAAAGTAAAGTGCCGACTAAATGACGAGATGTAATTCAGTGAAAAAATAAATATGAAGACTGCAAAGTAAAGTGCCGACTAAATGACGAGGATTTATTTAATTAAATAAATAAATATGACGATCGCAAAGTAAAGTGCCGACTAAATGACGAGATGTAATTCAGTATAAAAATAAATATGAAGGCCGCAAAGTAAAGTGCCGACTAAATGACGAGAATTTATTTAATTAAATGAATAAATATGACGATCGCAAAGTAAAGTGCCGACTAAATGACGAGATGTAATTCAGTGAAAAAATAAATATGAATACCGCAAAGTAAAGCGCCGACTAAATGACGAGGATTTATTTAATTAAATAAATAAATATGACGATCGCAAAGTAAAGTGCCGACTAAATGCCGAGAATTTATTCAATTAAATGAATAAATATGACGATCGCAAAGTAAAGTGAGCACATTTACTTCGTTTTAGCAACGAGGGAATGGCAGCAGGAAATAAGTTTAGCGACTGGTTACGCGTAGGAGGAAAATGTCGCAGCTGCGGATGCTGGGGACGGTGGGCGGTGGACGGAGCGATGCGTGCCGTTAAGGGAACCAATGAAAGCCGGCGGCGCGGTTGGTCCGAGAGGGGTTGGGTGTGTCGGGTGCGGGGAGTGGACCGGAGAGAGAGGAAGAAAGAAAGAGGGGAGCAGAGGCAGCAGCTTTGCTCCAAATAGTCTCCTCTCGCCCTTTTGATGCATTGGAGGGCCCTACGAATATGGAGAGAGCACATCCTATCCCTCCGGATGCTGGCCTCTCTTCCGTGCCACCTCCCTCCCATTTCCCCCCCCCCCACACCCCCAGCCGACCCTCCCCACACCCCATACACACTCGGGCCATCCAAACCCCGCACCACTGAGTAGCCGTTAATCTCACTTCCTCCACTCTCCCGTACCGTCCCCCAAGGGTCTTTCGCTCACAACCCACCGTCCCAGACCCTCATACCCTGCGGTGCCTGACCAACGGTCATTTACCCTTAACTCGCCCCTAAATCTGTAAAACCTTTTTTACACTTTTCAACCTTTTCCAAAATATACTTATTTTTCCCAACTCATCTTATTTCACTCAAGATCAACATCATCGCTTCAGAAAAAAAACAGGCTTAAAGTCTCCAGGATCTGCATCAAAACATTATTATTGCCAGGTATACTTTCGCATGCACAAGAAGGAATATTTTTCCAATAAAATTACACCCGGAAAAAGGGGCTCAGCTATGATAAAAGCGAAAAGAGTTAACTCTTTAGATAAATATATTAATAAATGTGTATAATGTTTTTGTTACTTCCCGAGTGACACTGCATTAGTTCCTGATGCCTATATGTTCTTAATATAGTGTATTTCCAATCCGGATATCTAAACCTCAGTTAGCATCAATTTAAAAAAGTACCCTTAAAACAAGTCGAGTTAAGGCTTTTAAAGTTGACTAAAATTTGGATTCTCCAATTTATAATATCCATCCAGACTCAGAGACAAATTTGATATAAATAACAATCAATTTAAACCAATCTATTGATTGTATTATTTTCCTTAGAAATTTGGCAATAGGGTCATTCCATGTCATGTGGTCTGATTTCAGAGAAGTTCCTGCTTGACCATCACAGATTGAGATGAAATGTTGAGTGGACATTTACATATGTCTCCAATGAACATTGGAAAGGTTATACGTTCACCGATGCAAAACTTGCCAACCGATTCATATATTGCCGATGAACAACCACAACATAACAATAATGTACATATTAAACAAGCAAGATGAAAATTTAAGAATGCAAGTGACTTTGCCATAGGAAAGTCCTTAACTTTGTCTCTATTTTTAAGGCATTATATGCCCGTGATAAACAGCTAACCCTACTTTTTAGGGGACTTGAAGCATGCTCTGTCTAATGAAAATGCTTCAAAATGTCTTTTGTTTTTGTAAAAGCGGGCTGACAATTCCTTAAATTTTGGCGTTTTACAAAAAACGTAAGCTTTACTCTTAATGGTAAGCATTAGCAGAATATAATTTCATATTTTAAAATCCTTCATTGATAAATTATTGCGCTAAAAGTTTCATGTTTATCATACATTTATATCCAAAGTAAAAATTCAAACTTAAAATTTTTTCGAGCTTCAATATTTGAGCTGATTTTGCTCCACATTTTCTACGTGGAGATCGGTCATGAAGATTTTTTAAACGATTTTGTTAGAAATAGAGTGAAAAAAGTTATACAAGATAGACAAGTTTTGTTTCTGTTGACAAAATATTGCCGGAGATACTACGTCTCAAATTTGCCAAAACCTCGGAGTCATATCGTAGAAGGCAGCGGTATAGAGTGTTTAATGAAATAAGTATAAGCAAAATCCATATGTACTTCAGCTCTGGTATTTTTTCAAGTAATTTATAAGGGTTGCATTACTTTAGTTGAAATTTAATTTAATCAATCAATTAAGGCCATAATCACGATTTAAGACACTGACCGGATGATCCCATTCCTATGACACGATTTCAAAGATCAGAGTATGGAAGAGAGTCACTAGTAAGATGGATACAGCAAACAGGAGAAGGAGGAAGGAATTATACACACTGTGCAAGACAGGGAAATCCAGGGTCTGGAAACCCCTCCCTAGGTAACTCCCTGCAAAATCCCTGTATCAAAAAACTGCTTCCGGCTTCCCTTTCCATCAGCTAGCCAGACTAAACAATTAAGCCTACTAAGCTTATGAATTGCCAAAAATGATAAGCTTAGTAGGCTTAGAAGGCCAGCAGGGAATAAAGAAAGAATCACTAAGCTGAACGAAGAGTTGAAAGAGTCGATCAGGAGAGAGAATGAGAGGCAAAATGATTTCATAGGAAACAGAAATAGTGATAAAATTGTCGGGCAACAAAAGCATATGAAAGGGGTACGCCGAAAGAAAGAAGGCTAGAAAGCATAGAGGGATATAAATACTAGCCTTATTTTGGTCTAATTTCTGTTTCCTCAATACTTTTCGGAATTAATTTAATGTGAATCTGTAAATGAGATAATCTCTAATGCAAAGCACACTGCAGGTTTTGAAATAAGTCAAAATCAGGGACTTTCTTGTGTTAAGGCTGGTGATTCATTTAAATTCGTATTGTGGTAGAATTTTAGTTCGACGGTTGAGGTAATTTCACACATACTGTCTGCCACGTGCAGACAGGGGCAATACAACTCGGGCGAATAGCATTATCACCCCTCCAAAGTCGTGCCGAGCTCAGCGATACTCATTTTTGGTGACTAATAGGGAATCGGTGTTTCCATCGTGGCATGCCTTTGCCCTTGAATTCGTTACAATCGTGAAGTATATTTTTATGAATAACAACATGAAAAGCAGATTGCTTCGATATCACGCGCTTGACACATAAAAAATGCAGATGTTTTAGCAAGAAGAAGATGGAATATGCTTTATCTTGTTCGCGAAGCAAAAGCTTTCGTTTAATTTAGTCAACAAACTTGAAAATGTGGTTACGTCCTCAAATGTCAAAGTGGTCAAAACAGTATTTCTCCTTTTTTTAATCTATGATCATTATTTTTAGTGTGGTGGCCATTATTGATTACTCTCCCAGAACTTAATTGAACTTGCGAATAGTGCGAATTACGATTGGTTAAAAACAAAGAAATTACCACTAAGTGCAAGTAAGTTACCTGTTAGTACAGTACAGGTACCAGTTAGTTACATAGTATAGATAAGACTACACCCTTCAATTACGATGACGTCTTCACTGATGTCACCGGCAGTGGAAAAAATGGATGATATAATAGGTTAGCAATTTGGACCGACAGCATAGTTCATTTGCGCCACTGGTACACGTGAATAGGCAAAAAAGGGAAAGATTATTTGGACAATGGATGAAGGATGGAAAGAAACCTGTAGTCAGAGCTAGCCAACTCTTAGGAAAAAGTACCTACTTAAAAAAAGTAACATGTTTATCTAACTTATATGATTACCGCCAGTTTCTATGTCTGATGTTAAGAGAACAGTGATAACATAAAGTTGAGCAATCGGATTTTGAGTGCCGGAAATAGTGACTTCTTCAAATAAAATATTGTAAATGGGCATAAAAGGACAGGAAAAAATTTCAACACACATCGATAAACTTAAGAATGATCATTCTATCACATGCTTTCTATTTCGTACAAATCGGTTACGTCTAATGGAAGATACAGCTTCCTAAACTTGAGGGACTCGACTTTTTTAATGGACAGTAGGTACCAAAATTTAATGTATCATCTGAACGTAAGGACTCTTGTACTTGAAATTCTCTCCTAGAAGCACCTAAGGATCTGGATACCTCTGAAAAATCAGAGTGACTCTCGGGATTCGAACTCGCTCTCAACGGCATGAGAAGACTGTACTTCAGCCACCACATCAACCAATAACCTCTTACATAATATATTGAGTTAATTAGAATAACCTGAAACGTTGTAAGGGGCTCCAATATTACGGTATTTGGTTTAACTTACACAACGGACAACTCTCAGAAATTATTTTTAAATTGAAGATTACAGTGATGGGCAAAGAAGATTTATCATCAAAACATAGGAAATGGGTTACATCAACAGAAATGATGGAAAGGAACAAACTTTTCGAATTTCACTGTAGGTTTTTTTATTCACGACCCAGGTTTCAACAGTTTATGTCATGTAAAGTTTATGTCATGGTTATGTCATCAACCTCAAGATGACAAAACTGTTAAAATCCGGGTCGTGAATAAATAACTTATAGTGAAATTCGCAAAGTTGGTTCTTTTCCATTATGGAGTAATTTCACATATTTACCCCCGACAATTTACGATGTATCAACAGATATATTAATGAAACATCGATGATAATGCAAACAAAAGATAGTAACCAGCGGCTTAAGTTCCAACGTGGTTAGAAAGACATTCGGAGTCCCTCAAGGAAGCATGATGGGTCCCTTCTTATTCGTCATTTATATTAACGACAATAAATATGGAGTAGGTAGCCAAATTAAATTGTTTGCGGATATTCCTGTTATCTACGGAGAAGTTGCCACAAATGCTGACTTTTATGGGGCCTCTCTCTCATCAGACTTCAACAAACATTAACTCGAGGTATCTTGAGTAAGGGCTCGAACTTAACTTTAGTAAATGCACCCAAGTGAACTTTTAACGAAAGAAAACACAGATGTGCTACATTTATAACGTTGGAGTAGTGAAAATAAAAGAGTCAGATGATGTCAAATACCTGGGAATCACCTTCACTTCAGAATTAGCGTGGGGGAAACATTTGCGGAGCAGCATTAGAGAAATTTGAATTACTCAAGCATAAATTAGGAAGGTTCTCCGATAGAAGGGTGACAGAAAGATTATACTTTTCTCTGATTAGGAAACATATCAAATACGCCGCGAGCATTTGGCACCATGAACAGCAAGATTTCATCCACAAAGTAAATAAGTTAGAGAGGAAGAAAGCCTCACGCTTCGTTAAAAACTGCTACAAGCGAATAGAAAGTGTAACACAGCTGATGAAAGGATTAGGTCGGGAACCGTTTGAGACCCGTAGACGACACGCTAGTTATGGCTATATTACGAATTTGAACAACTCTGATCAAGTGAGTTTAATTACAGCAAGAAATATATTATTTCATACCCACGCCATGTCTCTAGAACTGATAGAAGTGACTAAATAAGATAGATACGCTGCCTAAGTGACGGGTAAATAAATCCTTCTTTTCAAGCCCTATCAGTAATTAGAACAAAAATATCGTGACACTATCTTAACGGACATAATTAACAACCCATTTACCTAAGTCTTATCCCCCCAACTTTTCCCTATTCTCCCCTTTCCACGTCTGGTGTCCTAAAACCCCCTGCCACACGTCTCTTCGGCGGCCCGCAGGGTAAAGTATAGATGTAGATATCTAGTATGCAGCTTGTTCCAAAGAATAAATATTTCATGGGGACTCTCGCAATGCAATTTAATATATCTAATGCAAATTAGTAACATAACATGAGTAGCTTCATTCGAGTGACATCCAACATGCGGGAATCGACACAAATAAACGTATAAGTTATTCCGGCGGGTAACATTAATGAAATTCTGCTTCCGCAAGACAAAGAATATTTGCATTAGTCTAAAAAGCGAGGAATGGTACCCCATTCTTGAAAAATAACAATAATGTGATAATTTACATCGTTACGGATGCCTTTAAAAGCTTACCAGCACTTGTGCACTCTCTGTGAAATCCTTGTGCAAGTCAATTGTTTCAAAAGCATTACGAGTTGTGGTGGACGAAGGTATATGTACAGAATATGGCACGTAAAACCACCACTCCAATTATCTTCCCCTTGAATAGCAGGAATGAATATGAACGGGATACCAATATAATTCATGACGTTGCGACTAACCCCCACAAGAAGACGCGAAAAACTTGTGACCCGAATCTGACGACTGGGCGTGTAGAAATTATCATTCAGTTTTCCACGGGTAATATGCAGCTGAGCGATAAATAAACTTAAGCTCACCCTGTGCGCTGAAAGTTTAGGAGTCGTGGGAAGCACAAAAATGCCGAAACAACAGATTTAATCCTCCGCTGGAAAGCAGCGAAGTACCAACCACGAGCCCACTTTACGAGGCAAAAAATAAACTAATCGCAGGTACGTGCACTTGGTTGCGCAACTGAAAACGTTTCAACAAAAAGACTTACACACGCAGACATGTAGAAGAATAGTATAATTGCAGAAAGATGCGGCTTTCTCAATTTAGAAATCTCAACATACCTGTATTGATGAGTCAATTGTATCGAGGGGAATATAAACACTTGAAAAAAAATCCAAATGAATGTTATTCAACAATTTTAAGTGAAGAAAAATGTAAAATGCTCTGTACATTCTTACATAGAAGGTGTAAAAAAGTATATACCTACGCAGGAAGTTGAGAAGATGCTACGTAATCATATTATGAGTGGATCAGCGTAAATATTAAGACAGCCATTGTTTAAAAGATTAAAGATTAATTTTATCTGCCAGTCACGATATTCTAAATCATCTGACATAAATTTAAAATCGAAACAATGATTGATTTAATCGTACTCGATCATTACTGCGATAATCTGTAAATATGTCTCTCATTACGCACCATTAATTGGTAAGTATAGTAAAAAGAAAGCTAGACATATTCAATTAAAATGTCTCTCACTTCGTTCATTTCTTTGGAAAATCCATTTATCGATCCCTTTTTTCTTCGTAGTTGATGTCACAACATCCACTACCGAACGTCCTTACGAATAATTGTAGGGCAGCATGTAGGACAGGTAGGTAGGTTTAGGACATGTATAAATCTCACACTAAAGCTATAACAAGTTTCTTAATATTTTAGGCACTTCTATTTACGTAATTTAAAAAAAATTAACTTTTACAGAAACCACTTCCTTTTGAAATAACATACACGACCCGGGTTTCGATGAGCTATCATCATCACCAGGCATTTGTGTTAATGTTTTGTCTGCGTAACTATGGTAATCGTCGTTATGTGTCGTCAGAGGAAAGGGGTAAATTAAGGGAGGAGATGAGGATGCTCGAAACGGAGGCCAGGATAGGGGAGAAAGATGGGTACAGGTACTCATTGATGAGGGTTTTGTCTGGGTCATTCATAATTTTCAAAATCTCTAGCTGTTCTCGTGAGTCCAGTTCGCGTTGGTCATAGCAAAATTTTGAAATATCCAGTTCAAAATTTCTCTTGCGGTTTTAACATTAACAAGTATTTAGGATTGCTTTTGCTATCATTGTTATTTTTATAAACACTTCAATGGTGTTTTCTTCTCACACCGAAGCTTCTTCCTGTCTATCCCACGTAGACACCATGGCACTCACTTCCCTTAAACTACGGCACTAGAACAAGTTAATTTAATTTATTTAAGGTTTAGTAACAACCAAAAAGAGACGATCTTTATTGATTGTTGGCGTATTATCAACGATCATTTTGATCAACAAACCATTAGTCACAGCTGCATCCGGACATGTCATATTCCCATATTCATGGTGAAAGGGTCGTGTGAAAATTAGCAGTGGGATGGTGTGGATAGAGAGAAAAAGAGACCATGCGAAAGGGAGAAGTTCAGAGAATCATGTCGGTTGGAGAGAGAGAAAGGTGTAGTCAGCGGTCAGTGAAAGGTCAACTGGAGTGTGGGACGGTCAGCGGAGGAGGAGTGGGGTCAAGAGGTCAGTCACTTTTGCCGTTAGAGTCCGTGGGGGAGAAAGTCAGGGAGGCAAGCCCCTCCTGTGAGCAACAAAGGATCGCTTCTGACGGGGGAACGAATAATAAACCCTTCCTTTTCCCATTTCCCCAATCCCTGCCTTTCCTCCCTCATTATCGCCAATTTCAAATTATCAACTCCCTCTCCAAAGAGGCCGACCGACATAAACTAACCGACGGCCGTTAATCGTCGAAAGGGCCGCACACTCTGAAATAGAGGTCGGTCGCCTCTTGAGTCCCATTGGCCGCTCTGCACTTTGAATGTGACACGAAAACAAAGGAAGGTGGTTTTCCGCGCGATAAAAGACAGGCGGCTGAAGCAAAGGGAGCGACCGACCCCGTCGCCCTTCCACCACGCTTTAGTGCCTTCCCTTTTGGAGTGCGTACATTCCCTTATAATGCACGTCGTCGTTTTTGTAATCCAGGGGCGTGGGTGGACTTATATTAATGCCCCGACGTTCATGCGTAGACAGGATAATGGACAGGGACTGCGAGGGTGCGTGGTATTTTGGGAAGCAGAAACAGCGGAAAGCGTGGGTGGGGGGAGGAGGGATATGAACGGGGTCATGACGTAAATACGCTTGTAAGTAGGTATACATCATGTTAGACACGGCTCCAATGGGACGTAGAAAGGGAAACAAAGGCCCATCTACTTTCACGCTAACCCGTGGTAACGTACTTGAATTTTACTTTAATTATTGTTTTGATTTCGTTTTAATTTAGTGTAAATTTTCTCTAAATGTTTTTAATTTTAATGTAAATTTATTTATTTTTTTTATTTAAAATTTAATGTAAATTTATTTAAATTTTTTAAATGTAAAATTAATCTAGTGTGAAAATATTTTATTGATTGTTGAAATGTTTTGGTTGTTGAGGAGTTGTTGACGAAAAAGGGGGTTGGATTTGGGGGAATTAAAGATACTGGAAGCTGGAAGAGCTGTTCTGAAACAAATAGAAGCACTACCTAATTAAAAATGGAAAATAACTATATTTTAGACGAGTAGACACAGCCCTACGCTACACCGTTAAAAACCAAAGTTTGGTAGCGAAAGAGCACCTTTTTTCATTTGGAATTTTATTCTCACTTCTCGTAGGGAAACAAACGTAGTTTATGCCAAGAAAAGGTGGAAAATCAAATGAAATCAACGGTATGAGGCAGGATGTTGTGAAGCATAATGAATAAAATAATAGCAAAAGTTTTCGTACATGTCCACTTTGATGTTTAGCTCTACAACGAGTTTCGACACATCGAAATTGCGTCATCTTCGGGTATGACGCATTAATGCTTCGAAACTAGTTGTAGAGCTAAACATCAAAGTGGACATGTACGAAAACTTTTGTTATTATTTTAAGAAATCAAAGTTCCCACAGAAAAGTAACCCAGTACGGCCCTGCTACCAGAATATTCATCAATTATTGCAATTATTGGTAAAAACGAGAAAGAAGGGAGTATAACTGTGTTAAGTGATGATTTGTTTAATTACACACACTAATTACTACCTAGGCTGCCCCGTCAAAAAAGTACTAAGTTTTAAAGCACTAATATCTTCTCATTTCTCACCGAAAATAAAGTTTTACCACCCCATGTTTTAGCAACTGTTATTGGAAGTGATAATTGATTTTTCAATTGTCATTAACTAAGAAAAATACATTCGATAAAGCAGTAGAACAAATGTGATTAAGCCACTTGTTACGGCTGTTCAGCTTAGATATGAAATGATACACATAAAATACAACATACTTTAGATAAGCTATAAACTAAGTATGCAATGTTATGCTTACTCTATTCTTGAACAAATCAAGAGTTTTATATGACCTGAGTTAAGTAGACTATTGAAATGGTAGGGTAATGGCTGAAAGTTCCACAATAGACTTCCTGAAAATCGACGTTCAAGTTTCTTCTGGCCAGCATCTACTGACCGTCGTCAGTCACCATTTCACAAGTTCTGCCATTAGGTCGCATATATTTTATAGTTAAAAATGACTTTAAGTAAAGAATTCTTCTAATTCCAGCAAAAGTAAGGTAATGCCATCTTATTAAAACTAAGGTCACATTAAAACAGATGTACCAGGAGAAGAAGACTCTCACAATGATTTCAAATGCCTTAACTTTCCGTTCCTAGGACATAATTGGTGTCGTTCCATTTCCAAGCTAAATGAAGCAGGATTTCACACGCAAATTGTTTTTTTGTTATAGGAGGTACAGAGGTAAATTTTAAAAAAGAGGTAAATGTTGCGTATACGCAACCGGCGTTACTATGTTGCGAATACGGTCCCTGACGCCACAACGTGATTCTTATCGAGTTATGAAACTGCTACATTGTGCTCAAGTCTTCAACCTACGCGTTCCAATGACTTTTTTCCATCAGTCGAGTTAGACGGCAGAAAAGGTGGCAGACGTAACACGTGATGCAGCTCACGCTCAAAATAGATGTATGCTTCGTGTAAGTAGAAGTCTAATTTTTATTCCTTGCATGATTTTATTGACGGATACTATAATGCAACTAACTACGAGTAGGTACATCAATGTTTAGTGAATGAATTTCTTAATTATTATGATAATCGGTCTTGAAACCTGTGGTTGCGTATAAACAACCACGAGCAGTAATGGTAGGAATAGGACTTTCTCTCAAATCTCGGCGATTTCTTGGAATTCTCATTTCACGCTGCAGTTTTTAGTGTAAATTTCGTAGTGATGATATGTATTGGTTTAAATATTTTACTCCTCAAAGAAATATTTTCGTGTACATAATTGGAAGAAAATTATTGATCGGTTCACTCCAATTTTTGATGCTTCATTTACTTCATTCCTTTAGATCTTTTTAAAAAATGAGTCTTCCTCATTTGCATTATTGAAGGCAATAACGAGTATTAATACGCATACATTACACTTGTCAGTGATATTACGTTGAAAGAAGCGCTGGATATTCTTGAATCTGAGGATATTGATGGTGATTTAGATGCCATTTAATAGA
This sequence comes from Pyrrhosoma nymphula, assembly GCA_963573305.1. Classification (NCBI taxonomy): domain Eukaryota; kingdom Metazoa; phylum Arthropoda; class Insecta; order Odonata; family Coenagrionidae; genus Pyrrhosoma; species Pyrrhosoma nymphula. Next base: position 14,271,774 of record OY754329.1, read on the forward strand.
ACCACCGGAATGCAACTTCGCTTCTGATGAAGATTCCGCAGAAGAAGATGACGCCGGCAAAGTTGACAATTTATTTGGTCGGCAACTGAGTGCAAGTGCTGAAGTTGTTGTCCACAGGACACCTGGCGACATTTCAGCTGATATTGGGACTGTGCCTGCCGTCATTCCTGGAGAGAAGAATTACTCATCCGAGTGACTCAGCTACTGCACACACATTGTCTTTGAAGGAGAGTAGAGATATTTACAAAAGGAATAGAAAAGGTGTTTTTAATCAAAAGGACCTTGTTTGGGAGGTAAAATTTCTTGCCCCTTTTTCGGAACTAAATTACTCTGAGTATAGGGATAAGTCATGCGTGGAAATGTTCGAATTATTTTTTGATGATGACATTGTTGACCATTTAGTGATGGAGAGCAATAAATACGCGCTCTTCCTGAACTTTCCATACTCAAATATTGAGAGAGATGAAGTCAAAGATTTTCTTGGTATTCTTTAGCTTTCCAGTTATCACCAGTTATCAAATAAAAGAATGTTTTGGGAAGAAAGCGGTGATACTCGTAGTGAAATGGTTGCTGGGGCTATGCGCCGGAATCGCTACCTAGGATTATGTAGATTCTTGCATTGTGCGGATAACAATAGCCCAAGTACAGGTGACATAATGTGCAAATTGCGCCCTGTGCTTGTAAATTTTAGCCTAAATTGCCGCAAACATTTTAGGCCAGTACGAAACATAGATTATGACGAGTGTATTATAGCATATTATGGCCGCCATTCTTGTAAACAATTTATTCGCGGAAAACCTATCCGTTTCGGTTACAAGGAGTGGTGTCTAAATGCTAAGACTGGCTATGTAATTGACTTTTATGTGTATCGAGGCAAGAATTCTTGTGGATTATCCAGAATATGAAACAGAGTTTGGGAAATGTGCTGCGCCGATGATGGTAATACTAGACCATCTACTGGAGCAAGTAAAAGGCTTGCTATTTAGCCTATATTTTGACAACATTTTTACTGGCGTCCCCCTTCTCCAGAAACTAAAAAGCCGTGGATATGGTGGAACGGGAACTCTAAGAGAAAATGGGATTCCTAAAGACTGCCCATTACCATCCAAGGGTGAAATGAAAAAGATTAATCGGGGAAGTTATGCATATCGTCGTGAGAAAAACCTCGGGCGTAATTGTGTGCAAGTGGGTAGACAACTCTATCGTAACTGTTGCTTCAACGTGCCATGGTATTTACCCTGTACACGAAGTGAAACGCTGGTGCAAAAAACTTGGTAAACGGATTAAAAAATACAACGGCCTCACATGATTCGAGAATACAATATTTTTATGGGAGGAACTGATGGAATGGATTAAAATATAAGTAATTGCCGAATCACTATCGGGGGAAAAACTGGTTATGGCAAATTCTAACGTGGATCATTGATGCTGCGGTACAGAATGCATGGGTTTCAATGAGGCATTCAGGGAAGTCTTTGACGCAGGTGCAATTCAGAAGAAGCCTCGTCCAAAGTTATCTTTTGAAATACGACAAACCTTACCAGCAAAGAAAACGAGGGAATGTAAGAAATAAAGCCGCTACGGAAGAACTGCTATTTGATTTGATTGACCATTTTATAATTGTGAACGGTGATAAGAGAAGGCGTAAATGTGCGGGAGAATTTTGTAATACAATGTGTCAAACATCATGCTGGAAGTGCAAGTTAGTTTGTGTGAATATTGTTTTGAAAAGTACCACATCTTTGTGAACAGTTCTTAGAAATACATGTTCATGTTTTCATGTTCATGTTTTCATGTTCATGTTTTCTGTCACATCACAACTCATTATTGGTCTATTTTATGAAAATTTCAAAGATTTGCGGCAAAAATAAGTATAAATAAATATTGTATTTAGTATTTATGAATAAAATTTATTTGATTAAAAATAAAAATCTTAATAAAAAATAAAATCTTGCCTAAATTAAATTTTCTGGCGTTTGACGTTCACTGACCTGAAACCGTATGGAGAACGCCCACGGTTGCGTATACGCAACCATCGTTTATAACAAAACAATATTATTAGTCATTAAAAATTACATTTTTCAATTGCACTAATTCAATAAAAAAAGAAATATCTCAAAATTAATACATTTACACGGAAAAAATATCTCTGGGAGTTCTAGGGCTAAGTTTGGACATATTATCATTCAATCCTACCCATATTTCAAGAGCTTAAGAAAGCAGTTCACATTGGTAAAAATATGAAATCCAAAATGTGCAAACGGCTAATTTCACCATGAATTATGCCTTTCTACATTATTTTATGTTAATCTTAAAACAGTTCACACTTCCAGGAAATCCGAAGTCCAAATTAAATGCCTGAAGGAGTTTATCTATCTCTCTAGCAGATAAACCATTCGGGATAAAAATTATATTTACTTGCCCGAATTACAGCATTATTACAATAACAAAATCCCGATAATTAACCTAAATTATAACTAATTCATTCATCGTGCCTGTCTGTTTGTCAACAAATTATGTGCACTAATACTCCATCAAATTTTGGCTCTTTACTTGAAATAACCGAGAAAATAATTCAAATATTACTTAGGAAGTGAAATTACCAATGTCAATCTGTAATATACCCATTATATTATATGCATCTCTTCCACCACAGGTAATAGAGCATCTGGAATTGGCTCACAGTCAACGGTTGAAACTGAAGACCAAGAGTCGTATACAGTTTTTGATCTAAACTTCAAGACTGGAAAAATGAAGGACTAAACCTATTCGTTGATTGTTTTGCGCTAGTGTCTGAATTCCATTCAAATGCTTCCTGCGGCTTAAGATATAGCGCCAAATTGCTTCTCCCCTCATAAATGGCATGCGGTCTTGGTGTAAGCGTGGACCTAGTGGATTTTTGTTGGTAAAGAACAGGGTAAGGGCATCCTGTGAAGAAGGAATTTTTCGGAAAGCCTGAACTTAAATTATATTATTTCATCTTAGGCAAACAGAAAGTGACTTCGTAACGAGTATATTATTGGTTGGTCGTATGCACCAAGGAAGAGCAATATATTGTCACAACAAGTTTTTATGCCTCTTTCTCAGTCTAAAATACTCAACCCACCCACCAAGTTCTCATCTAAACTCAAACACAATGCAACCACATTCTTTACTCACATTTAAATCCTCTCTCAAAGGCCGAATCTAAATGGCACTCACTATTAATCCTCCTTGCTATCCTCTGAATAAAAGAGTTTGCTCCTACAGAGACGGAAATTCGAAAACTGAATCAAATTCTACATAGAAAGTCTTCAGAGGGAACGAAGAAACGATTATATTTTACGTAGGCTCTGGCATATTGCGGGTATTATGATAAATCCGACATTTTTAAAGGAACACAGAACTAATGGCCCCACGTAATACCTTCAAAGAACGATATTCCATTCTATAACAATCTATAATAGTCTGCAATGTTTCTCCTTCCCACGTATTGCTAATTTCCATCTTATGTAACTCTGCTTCTTATTTCACATAGGTAGAAGAACTGCAAATTTAGGGTTTTCACAAATATGCGTATTTACATTGTTCCGGTACAAATTTTATCCTCATCAACAGCCTCTTTTTTTTCTCAATGGAACATGGTTTGGCTAGTCACTTGTCTTGGGTAGCCAAAAATAGCAATATTCACCGTCTGCCACTGACAGACGAAGAGTAAAGTGAAGAAGATTTGCTACTAGCTGCTAATACTGATCAATTTATTTTTGTACAACGAAGGATTTGGTGTTTTTTTCTGCGAATGTTTCCAATGAAGTCTCCTCAGGTTTTGCACCACGAAATAATAATGGCTGCTGCCTTAGCACAGGATACTTTTCAAGTGCTTTTACATCGTTCTCATCATCACCTGGTAGTGCAGCTGTGAAGAGAAACCATGATTGGTGACGTTTTGCCACGATGGAAAGGATGAAGTGAAAGGAGTTAACCAAACAGCAAAAAACCCATTATAAATCATGAAAACCTTCCACTATGGTAGGTAACCTTTTTTTAAATAAGCTATGTTCATTGGGATGGAAATTCAGGGTGCCTATCTCGGTAAGTGGCAGGCAGTAATAGCGAAATGCCTTGGAATACTGTAGAAAGATACGCATAATCAATAGTAGCTGTTAGCAATACTACTCGGTCATCCGAAAAAATAACGCTCAAAGGCGCAAATAAATACATTGAAACATAGAAAATGGGAAAGAGATAAGGGCACATGAAAGGACGAACGCAGGCTTAGTTGGGGAAGATGAAAATGAGTCGAATTGGTGAAGAAAAAATTGTAACCTGACCCGGGATATGAATCCGAATCCAACAAATTCCGGCCAGTGTTTCAATCCCTTTCTCATTTTCAATTAATTAATGCATTTATGTATGTACATAAAATCAGTAATCCTATTGACCACTTTCATTATATACTAGTAGACAGTTCTCGAGGGTTTGATCAAATTGAAACAAGCTGCCTAGAGCAACGTTTCGTTTTATTATTAAACCTTATTCAGGGCTATCATTCGTCAACAATAAATTAAAAAATGAACCAAAATACAAGTTATTAACAAAAATAATCACAAGCACATCTTTACAAGCTTAAAATTCAGGTTATGATCACGTACCTTGGCTATTATAAGCATTACAATAGTTGCGGTTGATGGAATACACAATGTTGTGACACAATAATTTTATGATTAATGTGTACCTACATATATCAATGTCGAATAGCTCAAAAAACAAAGAATATGAAAACAAGCAAAATATAAATATGTGTAGCGCAACATAACACATACCACAGGAAAATTAAACTGTAAGATATTTAGTATAATAAAATCAGCATATATATGTATATCATTCAGAATGGGAATATCAGATCATTTTGGCATCTTGCTTCATTTTGTCTAAACCCTCGAGAATTATCTACTAATATATATACGTATGCATAATCATTATTTCATTTCAGTATAGTATTAAATTTCAGTGATTCTACTTTTTAACTTGCAGGATAAAACTCTCATCCGATTAACTCTGTAGAAGATAAATAATACTTTGATAAGGATTAAATGTGTTTTTCGTTTCGAATCCTACTCATTCAGTCTAAATAATTTGTTTTATGCGTAAAAAAGCAGACACTGTGATCAGTAAATAACTTAATTCAATCTAATTTTACAGTTAAAAAATGTGAAGACTGAAAAAAATATGCAAGGTTGCAATATATTTCTCAACAACTGACGGAATATGAAAAATTAATAAAAAAAAACGAGATTTTTAAACTTTTATGGGTTCTCTATCCATTAAAATTGTATGATAAAACAAAGGCGAAAGAAGGGTAAATGTGCTTGAGTTAAACATGAATTTTACGCAGGAACGAAGTGGTCTTTTTGCTGGGGACTCTTTTCACATTCAGCACTGCACACTAAGGCAAAGAATGGAAGTAGGGTTTTTTCACACCCCAGAGAGGAAAAAATGAGAAGATGAAAAATGACAGCGACACGCGACAGTCCTTTAAGTAGACATTAATCGTGAGAAGGGGGGGATAAGGAGGGAGGGGGATTGGAGGGGAAGGTTCGAAGGAGGGGAAGCAGTGCTGCTCCTAGGAGGACGGGGAAGAGAATGTGGAGGGAAACTGGAATGAAGGACGCAATGAGAGAAATTATAAAAAAAATGTGAATGCAAATGGGTTTGCGACATTCTTGAAAGAGATGGTCTGCTTCTCTTCCGCTCATTTGTGCCACAAGGGTAATATATTATGGAATAAAGGTGACCAAATGTGTGAGAGTAAAACACACGTTAATCAAATACACATTGGTGGTAATATCTCTGGGTCCCCTGTAAAATGACCAAACATTAAACTTATAAGCGAATGAAAAATAAATGGGATTCAACTTTGATTGAGCACTTTCCTCCATGCACTTTTACCATCCAAGATCTCAAACACCCCACCCCAATGTAAACATTCCAGGAGCTAAAACACTTTACATCCACTTTCGACCATTAAATATATTTGTGGAGATGGGTAAGTGAGAAGATCTCCACGTTTATCGAATCCATTTATTAGAGCTTTTACGCAATGACCCTCACAATATCAGTCCATGACTTAAGCCCGCTTCACACGACACTTGATCCTGTACAAGACCTAGTATGCTAGCTGGTACTTGATATTGAGGACGAAACCCAGTATACTAGAAACCCTACTAGAAGGTTTCACACGATCATCGACCTTGTGCTTGCTATTAAGCAGTTATTCCATATGATTCCATACTAATTTAAAAAAGAGAAGATCGAACAGCGTCTGTAACGTGAACGTGATTGGTAGATGGCCAGTGGGTCCTACTGGGTCTAGTAGCAAACTAGTACCGCATCAAGTACGAAATCCAGTAGCTCAGAGAGTATACTAGCTAGCCTGCTTGCTAGCCAGTATACTGGTTCTGTTCACACGATACTGGAAAGCTAGCATACTAGCGAGTATATACTAGACCTTGTGCTGGATCAAGTGTCGTGAGAAACGGGCTTTAGTTATATAATCATAAACACATAAACAAAGCCTCCTTGGCAACAATATAAAAGATGATGGCACCATTTACTGTCGCCACATATTAACATGGTTATATTTTTACTCTCTGTAAATAATCTGTCTGCTGAACAGTCGAGGTTAGTCCTCACGGTATGTACTGCGAGAAAGTACAGTTTGCTTCCAAAGTTGAAATTAATCTGACGCTGAAGTTGCACTCATTTTGACCGTTGTCTCGTTAAAAATATGAAGGAATGTTAATATGACAAGACTGAACCCTCCATTGGGTAATCGTTCCAATAAGTGTTTTCGAATTTAATTAACCATTTTGATCTCGGGAAACAGAAAAGCGAAAGTAATCGGTAATATTTATTAATTTTTGGCGTATAAAACAACTAAAGCATGTGGTCAAAATAAAGTAGCAGACTATTACGTCAAAATTGTCTCAAGGAAAATTTAGGACAAATAAGAATGAAAACTCTGACGAAATGTCTGGTCTAAAATTTATGCAAAACAGTGCCATGCTAAAAAAAATTGAGAAAAATAAATGCAAACAATTTCAATAAAGACACTTCAACATTTTTTAACGAGGAATTTAACTACACTATTATTCTCACGTCCTCGTTTACCTTAAGGATCATATTATAAATTAATTGATGATATTATGTTATAACTTGTTACCATCAGCGTATAGTGAGTAGTAATAGCTGCCATAAATTACTTTACAGGAGACTGTTTAGTAATAGTCCATGGACGGTTAAAACCAGAACAATGTTACGGCAGTATGTTCGGAAAAAATGTAATTTTCTTTCAACAGCATCATTTGTAAATTTTAAAAGAGCAACCCTTTAGTAAGAAATTGTAATTTAATTCGTATGAGAAAAATTGCATTCATGTGAGAGCTATTGGAGGATAGAAAATATGAGTTAACATTAAACTCATTCACACTGTGTTGTTCGGGTGAGTTTTCATCTGGAAAGCTAAAAAATGATAAATTTACTTTTGTTACAAGGCTGTAATGATTAAATGAAGCGAGAGATTGACAGTTGGTTGGTAAAGTAATAAGAGCCGTGCTTCCATCGCACAGATACTGAGCAGTGAACTAATGAACCAACCCCAAGAGAAATAAATTATTGCCTGAGAACTTCTTGACCAAGAAGATAAGATACTGTTAGAAACCTTACAACATACACACTGAAAATATTAAAAATACTTTTGCAATGAAGGGTGATGAATTTAAAAAATAAACTCTGTCATTACAATGCATCAATTATTAAAAAATGAGGTTCTCAGAACAATATCTAGTGATACCATTTCAAGTTATCGTAATTAGTAGTGTGAAGAATCCTCAAAAAAAACCTGCATGCAATAACTACAAACAATTACTAGAATTGTCCCTCTTCAGAAGTTTCCCTCGGAAGTCTTGTCCCAGATGAAGCCTCTAAGTCCCTCTTATGGTCATAAATATCTACTAAATACCTTCAAACCGACCATAATTCATCCTTTGCTCATTTATTTCATTTTTACTCAAAATCTTGTAATTTTCGGTTAAAAGGCTAAGTTAACGTAAAATGGTGAATAATTGGGACGTGGGAGCCTACAGCGATAGAAAGATAAATGAGTTCCAGGAACTAGTGTATCGGAGCGTAAGAGAGAATAAGGAAAGGGAAAAAAATAAGGAAATATGGTAGAATATAAAGACAGGAATAACAAAGCGGCAGATAACACAGTGGAACGCATAATAACGTGAAGCATGAAGAAGACATGCATGCAAGAAGAAATTATTATTGATTGAATGAAAAAGAGGAGAAAAGGAAGTTGAAAAACTTAAACGCCGAATTGGGCCGGATAGATACGTCGGTGGAGAAGGGCAAAGAAAAGTTGGTGGAGAAGACATGGTGTGTGAAAGGAAAAACTACATAAAGTGGGGGAAGTGGATGCAATATACGCACGATTATAAGTTTTACCAGCTGGAAAGAAAGGGCAAACTAATTAAAAAAACAAAGGACTTTTCCAGGAAGAGACTAATAGAGCAGGGAAAAGATTTTTAAAAAGTCGAAGGAATAGGTGGAAGAATTATATGGACGAGATAATAAGATGGTGAACTTGTAAATAATGATATAAAGCTGAGTAGAGAAGTTATTTGGGAAATTAAATGCTGAGCTCATTCGATAATTTTATTTATTCCCTTACTTAAGTCAGCCTAGCGCGGAGCTGATTTTGCTGGTCTACGTCAGGTGGCTAGAAAACATGGCACTACCTGCTTTAACTCAAAGGTTTTGAACCTATTAAAACTTTCCAATCATAACAGTCTGGATGTCGCCGGATGTATCCTTTCACGAATGCTTACATAATCCCTTATATAAATTCACCTTGGTCTATCTCAAACACCCCACTTGCATATAATATCCTTTCCTCACACCAAACATTGACCCTTAATCCCGGTCCAAATGGTCTAATAAAAAGACCATTCCACTCTTTGGTAATCGCTACTTGTGCCTTCAAAATAAAGGTATGTTCAGTTAGCAAATAAAAAATTACTTGAGGAAAACTAAAAAAAAGTTACGGTTTCCAATTTAAGGAGCCATTAAAGATATAAGCTGACACTTACCCTTTTTGAAAGTTCGGTCGCTGCATTTGATGCTAAATCCAGACGTATTAACCAAAATAAATACAAGATTGCTCGGTTGAAAATAAAATTTATGCGCTGGCTTTTCTGAGGAATGAATAGCGTTGTTTCTCTTCCTCAATCCCAATCTAAGGGGAAATGAAAGCAATACAGTTCGACGTTTGTGAGATTACCAGTTGGGTGGGAATAACGGATCTCAGCGATTGAAAGTTAAAATAAAAAGCTGATGTAGAGATTGGAGAGGACGTAGGACGGGAGATTGACACGATACGAGGCTGGATGAAAGACTCCGATATCCTTCTTCCCTCCCTCTCCAAGTTGAAGGTCTTGGCCTACTCAGGCCCAATGCAATACGGGCCGCGGTTTGAGAAGACAAGAGCGAAGTTACGAGCTGCAATGCGGAACGGGAGAGATGAACTGTCTAATCTGGAGGAGAAGAGTTTGCCTCTTGAGGTTTGGGAGGGAGTAGAGAAGGGATCAGGAGAGAGGGAAGTCCGTGCACGAAGATACGGTGAGTGGGATGTAGAAGGAGCTCCTTGGATGCGAGGTGGGCTGCCTGCGCTTTGCTCTTTCTCTACGTGGGTATTTAAGTTTAGAATGCTGTAAGGGCAACGAGTTTGTGCAAGAAGATTGATTTAACCCTTAAACTGCGGGAAACGTACATGTACGTGTGTACCGCCAATTGCGGGAAAAACATTCTTGTACGTTTGACCCTCTCTGTCTACCTGCTCCCTCAGCATTTTCATATTTTTATGACCCGAACTCTCTATTTCCAGCGGTGGACATTTGGGAATCCACCCTTTTTACCCAAACCACTCCCTTCCCACGCTCGCTCAGTGGGTTAAGGTTGGCTCAAAGGTTAGTTGTCTTATGTTCGCGCCCGGCTCAGTTATCAACGGATTTCTTTGGTGTTTGGTATCAAAATAAACAGAAAGTTGCTAGAAAAAAATAATTTCAATATTTATTTTTTTTCAATTACGCATATAAACAAATTTTCAAAATTTGTTCCATAAACAACAAGTACCTCAAAAAGTACCGGTGCCCACCCCCTGGGATCCCGAGAAAAGGGTTGGGAGGCGATTATATGGGTCATATAACTGCCCGGCCTCGGCCCGTGGGAAGGAGAGACAGGCTCCGTCCGAATCGCCCGAATAGATATTTTCCGCACAGGGTTGACTACATGCGCTCTAATTGCAGCAGCTTAAGGGTTAAAATCATAAGTCAATAATTTCTTAGGTATAAAATTGAGAATCTCTGATTTATTAAAGTAAGCTCAGCCCCGCACAAATTCATGTAGTAAAGAGGTCAGGTGTGACTCAATCATTGACTTGGGACAGAACTCTAGTTATTATTTCCTCAAATTTTAAACCTCAGTGATTCAATTAGACCCGTAAGAACCAGAAGACGGTTAAAAAATTCTAAATTGTAGAACCACCGTGTATCAACTATCTACAATCAATTCTGCCATAAGACCATCGAATGATATTCCTGACTAAACTGTCAACTCAAATACGTTAAAATCAGTTCAAATTGAAATACATTATACATTATTTTTTATGTATTTGATATACCTGTTCGAAAAATATTATTGTAATGGAAAATAAAGATATATCAAAAAAGTTTTTTTAAGATAACTTCCACCATTGTATTATAGTTTTTTTATATTGTAATTTACTCTCCTAGCTTATTATAAAATATAAAGTTCTGCGAAAATTGTATTCTCGAAATGTTTGTTAATTTACCTAAACTTTAATCGCAAAATTATATTAAAAAATTCAGATTATTATCTTGATGTAACTGTTTGATGTGTATTTAATACTGAAAAATAATAATCGTCCCTAAATATGTTAACAATAGTTATGTAACAATGTATCGATTCGAGCACTAATATTATCTAGGCTAACGTTTATTTGTTGGTAGATTCTTCCAGTGTTTTTTTAGTAAGATTTTCAATTGCTACACCACAGAGAAGTAGAGCATAAATGCATTACATATATATTTCATAGGACAAGGTCCTAGAACAAAAAAATTATATTTACTATTATTATACTGTACGCAAATTCACACTGCTGGCATGAAATTAAAAAATTGTTTCATCCAGATTCATACGGAAGGGCATATTAAAAAATTGACGCGGTTCAAAGGAATGCCGGCAGATATGTATTATGACGGCATCAGAGAAAAGAGATAGCAAATAACATGGCAAGAATAGTGGGATTGACTTCGCTGGAAAATAGAAAAAAAACATAATTTAAGATCACCAACGGGGATAATAGCTGGAAATATTTAAGTGAAGGGACGAAAAGCAAAGTTGCATAGGAAAAAAACGATCATCCTCTCATAATTAGTAATAAGTTACAAAGATCAAAGCTATAATTTTTAAGCTTGGAAATCAAGCAGTTGAAAAATCTCTCTGAGGAGCGTTTTGGGCCATTTCTCAACAATTCACGTTCGTAAAGGAAGAGATTTAACAATAATAGTGACAAATGTTTATTGTTTTACTAATTGTATATTTTATTATGATTTTTATGCAATATATTTCATGCCTTCATTGTTTTGGTGGAGCTTATCGTTGTTTAAATATTTTTGACGGCATTATAGTAATTAGAGGTAAGTACACAATCATTTCTTATAATGAGACTAATAATTTATTAACTGTATGAAAAAAAACTTAAGTAATTTTGTAAAAAAATAATATATGCCCAGTTTTCCCGTTTTCTTTCGGCGTATTTTCCACTCGTAATGTAGATGGATAGATTGATTAACGTCTTTATTGGGACGAGATTGAGACTTTAAAAGTCCCTTCTTCCACCTAACCCCTCATCAGTATATGATTACAGTGAACATGACAAACACTGCAATATATTAATCAAAGAATTAATACTAAAACCAATAGAAATATATTATTAACGCACCATAATGAAGTATCAGAAATAAGTGCAAAAAGATATGTACAAATGTGGGAAAAGTTGAGGATTTTGGTTGGCTTCCGTCACGGAAAAAACCCACTGCAGGAAAACACCCAAACATGAAGGGGGGTGTGAAAAACCTGCGAAAACCTACTAATAGATAAAGCTAATATGTACGCAATTAATAAAATAAATTTAACCTCAATCACAAATTTAACACAGCGATAAGCGTGAACATAGAAGGTGAACTTCCATGAAGTGCGGCTAACTGTCATATTAATCGTCAGCTCAACAGTTCGATTATGAATATAATTCCACATCTACATTCAAACAAAATGCTTTCATAATCCTAATGCGGATATTTATTCGTTCAAATTGAGACTCGATGGGAAATATGTAATCGTGCAAAAACAAAATTATTTTCAGGTGACAATTAATTTTGATTTTGATGATTATTTACTTCAAGTTACAAAAAGTGATACGATAAAATTCTTGGCATGCCACTTTTCGCTGGTTATAATACAGCCTGGTTGGTTTATTAGATAACACCTTAGGGAAAAAAACGTTCTGACAAATAAGGTGACACATGTCTACTTCTGAAACTCTTCTTCAACGAGCCGAAAACTGGAACGCTTCAGGTGGAGCTTTACGGTGGAATCAGGTGGTTTACTAAACAGTCTTATCAGTTATCTTCTAGGCGTTCCTATTATCCTTATGCAAACTGGGTGTGAGAGAATCAGGAAATATCGCAAAAATACTTAGCCAAAAATTAAAAATTTCATAATGGAATTGAAACTCGTGACCTTCGGCACAGGTATAAACGAGCCAATCCAGTAGAAACTATTACTTTATTTCCTTCTCCCCCAATAATAGCAACTTCTATTGCAATAAACACAAATTTTGATATTCATTATTCCTTTTCCATGTACGCATGCTCGTTTAGCACTCATATAAAAATAGAGAGCCTATTCGCGACTAGGAAGGGTACTTTTTTTTTACTTCGATTCCTTTAGGAACCCTTGCATGTCTTCTCTTCATCTCCACAAATGGCATTCCAACGTACCGTTTACTGAACCCGACAGACAGGGGAACGGCATAGTCACGTGATTGCAATAAACAGGTATTGTTCCCGCTCACAACTCCTCAATCCACTAACCGATGAGTTAGCAACTAGAAGAGACAGTTGGTGGCATCCTGAAACAATACAACAACACTCCTTCCCATTAACTTGGGAATGCATGAACCGCGACACTTAGATCTTCTTCTTACTTCATGTTTTAGGCATTAAGCCTGTTACGACCTTCTTAAGTTACGACTTTTTTCTACCTTTTCTAAAGTAAGTTAGTTCTTCTAATAGTATATAATCTGTTTGTTAGTATTCTGGAGTATATTTTCTAAGCAGAGTTTAGCAAGGAGATACTACTAAAATTTTCGCAGTTGAATCTATCTCCTCTCGTTCTACATTTCCAAATTAATTTAGATGTTCCCTATGTTATCTTTGATCCATTCAGGCTAAGTTTTATTTCCATCTATTCACGTAATTTCTTATCGTTTGGTTGGTACCTTTCACGCCGTGATCTTGCCTTATATCCGTATTTCTTTTTCTATCTGATCCTGTATAGCCAGCTTCTCTTCTTAACAATTTAATTTCAGATGTATGTAATCTTTGTTCATTAGCTTTTGTAAGTATCCAGTTCTCACTGCTGTATATTCCACAAGGAATTGCAATTGCAAAACATGTTTTACGATTCTCATAATTCAGATCATCATTCACTAATGCTTCTTACCTAAAAAAAAGTATCACGTAAAATTATATCAATACTCACGAAATGATTTCTGGCTGTTACATTCCATAATTTTTTATTCTTTCCGACCATGGCTTTGACACTAATAATGTCATAATCAAGGTACATATTTCTTTTTCACCATCCTAATGTACTCCAACCCAGGAGTATACATGGTTGGAGTACAAATGGACACTGAAAAATGAAATATATGCATTGTTAATGAAATGAAAGATGCCAAATCACTGTCGGAAAGAATAAATTAGTTCGGACTATGCAAAGTGAAAAATTATTACATTAAGAGGAATAGCTAGTTGTTCTTAAATGACGAATCTAAGGCTTAACTAACTATTTCTTGTGAAACTACAATCATTTAAATTTATCAGCAATACATACAATTTAGTAGAAAGATTTAAAACTAGGGTAAAACCACTATGTTTTAAAGTGATTCATCGTCTGAACAAATATTTTAATACCTCAAACATGCTTATAGTCCAAATTTGAACACCTTTTGAAAGGTTGTCATTGTGATGCGTTACCAGCCTGGCCACCACGGCCAGAAGAAAACAGATATTCAGGCCTGAATGATACCTTAATAGATTGACTATTAGTTCCAACATCTAAGCGCTTACTCAAGTCACTCGTTAAGAAAAATTGACTTTAGTAATTTTATGGCATCTAGGAAAGTTTGAAAATTTATCGGCCTTCATTTTTGTTATTCACGCTTATCCCGCAAGCGATTGACGGAGACCGAGTGACAAATGGTGATTTCCATTTACGTACAGCGATAACCGGTTATCGACTGTAGCAGCCGGCTGGTTGTCAGGCGGACAGATGACAACACAACACCGATTCGCCTTTTTTTGCGCATTCGCAGTACATCTCGCTGCGAACCGATGACTTGTTTACACTCTCGTTTCTACCAACGGATGCGCACATTCATTCAACTTGTATGTCGGAAGACGGCTACCTATAGCCAGCGACATTTGACTGTTCCAGTAAAGGGAAAGAACGTTATAGTCACAAATGGAGAGCACCCCAAAACGAAGGAAGTGAAAAAAAATTTTAAAACACGAGGAGACATACGGCTCGAGTGTTCGGCAAACACTCAAATGATTCTCGCCGCTCGCCTCTTCTTTTTTTTTCTCCGCACTCGAGGAATCTCGAGACCCTGACGGAAACTGCCGCGTCGGTGTTTCTCCGCCTCCTTGATCGAAGTGGACAGTTGCGCGACTGCACTTCGCCTTGTACACTCGGAATCACTGAATAGTGCGCAGGCAACTGATGAAGACAGCAATAAGAGCTTTAGATGATGATGTGGTTGGCTAAATAAGCGATATCATTGGCACATATTCTCTTGAAGAATAGCCATCATTTTCAACGGTTTCTCCGTCAAAGCCGAAAGAGTGTGTGATTTGCTAGTCCAGTTTTTTTATATTGATGCTCCAATTTGTGCAGCTACAATATTTTACACAGAAGCACATTTTTTAAAGTCTCCATTTCAACTAATTTATTTTGACTTCCATCAAAGGACGCACAGCAGTATTTTTTCTCCTTTGAACACTAGAAGATTGTGGGACTAAGCTTGGGAAGTGAGACCAGTTATTTATAGAGGTGATGGAGATTTTTATAAGGGAGAAAAGAACTTCTACCAGCTTCTCAGATCAACTGATAAACTGTACATAAATATGTAATGATTTAAATTTTTCACTAAAGCGAAGTTGCTTTATACGATCAAAAATGAGAATGAGATCAGGATCCAAACCACCAAATGAGACGCAAAATCAATGACAAAGGCAATGATGCTAATGTGAGACGAAATATGAATACACGGAGGGATGCAAGCGGGTGTTTTGCAAGTACGCAACCTAAGCCGGAGTTTTTCAATTAGGGGCGCAAGAATAATTTACCAAAAGAAATCTCTCACTAGGACAAAAATCCAAAGAGAAAAATAAACGCGTCATTTGCTTGCCAGATTTTCACAAATAATATAAGATATTTCCATGCCTGCGTATAAAATAGTGTTTCAAGTAGAAAAATGCGAAATTAAATGAGAAAATGATGGATAAGAATTAATTCCTATAAAAACCGCCTATAAATTCCCTAAGCTATTCATTTTAATTCTGTTTTGGAATTTTTATTAGACTACAAAAATATGATGTTAGTCCACAAAATTTAGTTCCATTAGACTACAGTAATGTGATTTTAGAAAATGTGAATTTAGGCCCACTTCTTTTAATGTATTTATTAATGACTTACCTGGCTGTATTAAATCTGATTGCCTCTTGTATGCAGACGGTTGTAAGATTTCTGCCAGGGTTAAATCGCTGAACGACTGTACCATTTTCGAAAGCGACTAGCAGAATTTTTTCAATTGGTGTCGAGAATGGATCCTTTATTCCAATCTTTCCAAATTCAAAGTTATCTCATTTTCACTTAAGAAATACATTGTCCACTTCGACTATAAAATCGATAGAGCCACTCTAGAACGAGTGACTTCTTTCACCGATTTGGGTGTCAAAGTTGACAACAAACTTAACTTTAATGCAAACATTCGATCGATTTGCTCAAAAGCTTATCGCCTCTTGGGGTCCCTACAGCGGGGTTTTGTTTATAATTTCTCTATTGATACTTGCATTTGTACAATCTGCACCATAATTCGACCTATTCTGGAGTACGACAGTTTTATATGGAACCCACATCATATTACATACTCAGTGTCCATAGAAAAATACAGATGCGCTTTGGGAAATGGTTATATCTCAAATACAAATGATATGTTTATAATAAAAATGACTACCCCAATTTGTGCAAACTTTTCCACCTTACTCCTTTAGAAGTCAGAAGGAAGACTGCCGATGTTATTTTCTTACGTAACATTTTGAACGGGGCAATTGACTCGAGCCATCTCCTTGGTTTCGTAGATATAAACGTTCCTACGCGAAGACCTAGGCAAACTCCACTCTTTCAAAGTCATTTCGGGAGAGTGGATGTTGCGCGGTTCGAACCGCTAACCCGCATGATGCGGACGGCGAACGACTTCCTTGCCCAAAAACCCCAATTCTGACATATTCTCCGACCCACTGACGAGTCTTCATTTAGTAATGTTTAATGAATTTATTTTATTTATTTATTTTATTTTCATTATTATTTATATTTTAATTTATGACTTCTTTGTATTGTAATATATTTTATGTTTTTATTACAAGGCTTGTAATTGGGGGATATCTGTAAGCGTTAAATAAATTATTGTTATTAAAAGCTTAAATAAAACCATTTAAAGTAAATTTTAAAATGTTCAGTTGGAATTTGGGGGATACCTGTAAGCGCTAAATAAATTATTGTTATTAAAAGCTTTAATTAAACCATTTTAAAGTAAATTTTAAAATGTTCAGTATTTATGAAGTTGTGTTTAGATGAAAATCCATGGTCGTATCACCTGATAAAATAAGCCCTCTTTTCCATGAATCATTTACAATGGGGAAGTGGAATATAAGCAACAGATTACATAGAAATATACACAAAATATCTATGAACATAAAGTTTAAATATGGATAAAAATAAGATATCGCAAAGGCAAGGAACGCAAGCAACATGTCTGTGACGCCATCGCTCACAGCTAGGGATTTCTGTTCAATACCCACTTATTAGAGAAATTCCCTTTTTCGCTGAGAGTTTGAAATATGTCGAAGCTCTCTCGTTTCTATATTGCAAGTAGAAAAGAGAAATAAACCACCATGAACGTAAACTAAGCTCAGTCGGGAACCAGGAAATGCAGCACGTGACTATGAGCTAGGAGCAGCCATGCGTCCACGGCAAACACCCCGCATAAAACTCGAAGCCGAAAATATGAAAGCATTCCCCTGGATGGTAGAATAATAAAGCTTCCGTTAAATGCAGAGGCACGAGAAAAAGATTCCGGATGGAATATATATTTCTATAAACGCAAACACCGATATATTCGAAATGAACATACCAAAAGGTTTGTGTATATGGATTATATTTACTACGAAAACAAACGGAAACATTTTATATTTTTGGAGCGGCCAGATAAGCGATTCAGGACGTGAATGTGGATGAGTGGAAATGTCGGTGGAGAAAGAGCGGGAGCATATTTACAATTTCTCCCTCCGAGTCGCTCACTCGCCCCGATTCTATTTTTTGAGAGATGCAGAGTAGTACGAATGTAAATGGCTATCACCCGAGGAGCCAAGGGGCCCGGAAGGATTTGCACATCTCTTTTTCCATTTTCCGTACCGGAAAATGCGCTGAAGCAAGATTAAGGTGCGTTTCCTCACAAAGAAGAGTCTTAAAGGCCTGGCGGACGTCCTGAGAAAGTATTACCATCTCCACTCTTGCCCTTTCGAAGCTCACAGTTTGACCTCTCGCCCTGTCTGTTCCCATAACACCATTCACATACAATTCCACTCTCTGGTAAAGCGCTGTTTTATGCACGGGGTCCACTCCCATAGGAGTGAGGGAGATGGAGATGAGTTAGAGGATGAGAAAAAGTCGATAGAGGGAAAAATAAAACCTTTATGTCTCTTCATCAAGGTCACACGACGTCGAGAGCCAACCCCGAACGAACGCAAAATCAAGCAACGAAACTGTTTATCATCGATAGAAGATCTCCCTCATATGCACGCCATACCTTATTGTATTCAATTCTCCTTCGTATGAAAATAGCTACTGAGTGCATCCAAAAATGTGGTGCGCCCACAAAAGAGTCAATTCCCTTCCTTAGCCTCTTCCTCAGGGAAGTGCAAAGTAACCTCTTCTCATTCCTCAATCCTTCCCACTCCTTTTTAGCCTCTTTCCTTAACCATAACTCTACGCAGTATGTGTGATAATGAGTGTCTGTGATCTTCTCAACACAAATAAACTTCAGTTCCCTGATAACCTGTCTGAATTGGGGCAGCAAACCTCAGGGATCGCTAAGACACAAGAGGGAGAACATTTCCCCATTTTTCTTTGGGACATAAAACCAATGTTAAATACAGTAATTTTCTTCCGTTTTTCTACTTCTTACATAGGTTCTCTCTGTTGTGAAATTTAGGTTATATTTTATCATTACACCATTTAAAAATCAACGTATAAAGTGATACATGCAAACATGGAGTCGTTCTGTAAGGTACAAGTAAGTAAGTAAAAAGTAAGTAAGTAAAAATACATAAGGTAAGTGAGACAAATTTGCTAGTCTACCTTTAGTCAAAATTAATTATTGTCAAATAATTATCGTTGTCCTCCGGTTCCAGAAATAGCAACAATATCTTACAGAACCACGAGCTGATGAAATATTTATCCATACTGTCAAAATGAAGGTACAAAATACCTTATTGGGGCTTCTTTTCATTTCCATAATTTAATTTTCACAAACTTCGATACCCGTTTTCAGCTCTCAAGGAGTTGAAAGAAGACCTACTCATTATCATGCAAATGAAAAAATATGATAATACTATTCCTGTTACTATGCATGACTGATTATATTTTAAGCTGTTGATTTTGCCCTTATAGCACTAGGTTTGTCACCTATTGGTGTAAAATACTCCTGACTTCAATGCGTGAAGCCATCATTTTATTTACCTGCCTAGAGATAAATTTTACTACAGAGGAAAAATTACCGAGTGGAATATGACGAATATTTATCGTGCAATCCGTCAACTATAGGCCACTTTCATTCATCAGTTCACCCCAAGAAGAGACGAAAACCATGTCTACCATAACCATATTTTCTTATCTTCTTTTAAAGCTAATCCTCTCTGTGATAATACGTGTTCTTTTTCGGGAGACGATTTTATGCCTCTTTGTAAGCAAAACTCGCAAGGCCGTGTCTTTCTTACTTACTTCGTTCACTTATGATAACAGTCTTGATGAAAAAAGTGAGAGTGAAGGCAGAGGAAAAGCAAAATAAACGAAAAGGATTCACTTATCGTCTGCGGCGCAAAAGATAGATGAGTAGAGATGAGTACGAAGTAAGTGAAGCACGACTTTACTGCGAGAAGGAATGTAAAAGAGAGTTGTGGAAGAGCTAGTGGAGACGGAGGAAGCGGCAGAAAGAACACATGGCTGGTACTATGGAGGGAAATTTATTCTTATCACGGAGAAGAATATAAATCGTAACGGTTAGAATTCCGCGCCAAAAATAATGCCACGTATCTTGAGGAGCTATTAAACGTGCTCTATTACCTTCGTGCCCTAAATTGAAATAATAAACACGTGGACATACTATCACTATGTCGTGTGTATTGTATCAAAGAGGGGAGTTTGCCTTGATGATCATTTTTTTGGCAGCTATAGAACAAAAATACGCTCCCGTAAGCGAATGCTGGAAGTACCTATCATAAGCAGTATCTATTAATGCGTCAAAATTTCAGGAATACTCCCCCAATCATCCCATTCATCTGATCAAGCATAATTCTCCTAAGTTTTATATGATGATAAGTTCATTGCACTACGTGAATCCAGTTTTTTCATGCTCCTTGAATTACACAATTTACGGCAATTATTTATCCCAATTTTGATGATCTAACGACCGGGATTAAATATAAAGTGCACTTACTTTAAGCTCATAGCCGTCTTATTTTGCAATTGATGATTGGAAACGTGACCATATCTCATTGTTATCCAATCTTTTGTTACCCTTATGTCGTTAGAAGATAAATTAACTTAAAAAACTCAAAAACATAACTTGAAGCAGAGTTCTACGAAATTCTACCAAGAGAAGTTATTTTTAAAATGGAAATGGAATGCATAAATTAACAAACAAATTACATCTTAGATCAAAATTAACGCCCGAAATGCTTTAATCTCCAACCCGGTGTCGAAGGATTTACTGAACAGTGTTAAGTTAGGTGCTTTGTTGAGCCATTTTAGCCATGAAAATAACGCGGACGGTGAGAGAGACTGCCATTTCCCAAATTAATTCAAAGTAATGGCACTAGTGTGTTTACCAAGGAAACTAGATTCTGCGAAAAAAACAGTTTGAGCTGATTTTAATTTTCAAAGGATTTCAGAAAATATAACTTTAACCTCATAAAAATAAATATTGGCTCGATAATTCACATGTGCATTATAACAACAGTTTTGCGGAAATAAATGCAGCTCATGATGTTTACAAGGTTGTCAAGAATGTAATTACAAAACAGTCTTATGCTCTCCCCTCTTTTCATCATATTTTCCCTTACTCATGCGTCAGTAACTGAGCCAACGATATGTGCGATAACGACCTCGGAGGAGCTTCTTCTTTCACTACCATGCACGATACACGCCTTGGTGGGCTAAGTCTAGCATAAACGAGTCATAAATTAATCACATTGAGGGAAAAATTATTGCTGAGTTTGCAGCGAGTTATAGTTTTTACTAGTTTCGTATAATATTTTTGGTCCGTTATTCCTCATGGTCGCGAAGTGGGCCCCGAAGTGAGGTGTTTGAGTTTCGTCTGGAGAAGGAAGAATGAGAATCGGTCGGCCAATGCATTCCTCAATCAAGTATAGCGGGCTGCTCGGGGGAAGAAATGTTTAATAATTAGGCTACACCGACAACTTAGGTGATTTTGCACCAAGCGCCAGCAATTTACGTAAAAAAAACCCTCATCTAATGCTAGAAACCCACAATATAATGATCTACATATCCGTCTACATATAGACTATAGGACATTACAATTACTATAATTTGTGTGACATAAATGGATCTCTTAGAAACAATATTATTTTGTAGAAAATATAATTTATATCAATAAGAATTTGCGATACGTTGCCAACGATATAAAGAGAATCACATCCCGCTCGGTTTTGAATTCATTACGTCAATTATCACTCTCAATTCATTCATTACAGTAATCTACCGGTTAGAGGTAGGTTAGGATGAAAGTCAGAGAATATCCAACGAATTCTTACACGTTCCGTGCCCTTTCTACCTCTAGCATTTCTTTCTTCATCTCAGCATAAGTCCTACCTTTCTTCATCCCGTCCATAAAACCTATTCTCTTCCTTCCCCTTCCCCGCTTACCCAACATCCCACCCTCTATCACGGCCTTCAGCAAACCATCGCCCCTCGTGGCGAGAAATACATTCATGCAGAATTAAGCCTGTTTGCGTTGGATTTCACATTTGAGACCTGGCAAGCAAAGAGATGATGATACGGGTTAGGTAAAGCAGTCGGAGAGGAAGACTCAAGTGAGCGCGCAGACAAAAAGACCCAAGGGGACCACAAACTGCGCATTTACGTCATCTCTGCTTCGCTTATCATCGCTTTACCAAAACCATAGCAGACAAAATTGAATACACAGACATTCATGCAGACGTGTCGTTGCAGAGAGACAGAAAATTATATTTCAGCAACAATCACGCGTCGCGTCCCTTCCTTTTCTCTTCCACCAGGTGGGGCATTAATCAAGATCCCTTCCCTAACTTCCACAAAGGCTATGCCCATATTAATCGTCCCGCAAATTAGATGCCGACCTCCCGACGAACGCTTGTAAGGAACGAAGGCGGGAGGATGCAGTCACCCCGTTCTATATACACCCGCATTCCAATTGCCATGCATCCAACCACGCCCGTTTACAAGATTTAACCCGTAGGAATGCAATTAGTCGTCGTCACCAGAAATGGAGGCGGCAAACAGGGGGAAGTGAGTGTGAAGTGAGAACGGTTCTGCGAAAGAAAGACGGAGTATAGCAGACGGACAATGGTACAAGAATGAGAACAACACTAGGATCTTGACTGATTATATATTTTAAGCAATAAATTTGCTCCTTATAAAACAAGGTTTTCAGGCTTTCTTACTACAAGATCCCAAGTTAAATGTAAAAAGTAGGAGAAAGCTAAGCGCTTTAAAAAACGCAATCGGTTATTACGCGTCAAAAACAGTAGCTCTTGCTAAGAAAATGAAGTATGAGTACATTTAAGATGACAACAAATTACTATTAATATACGTAGCAATAATAATAATGTAGTTAGAATTAATATGTATTAAAGATTGAAATTTAAAAAATAATAATAAATAATACTAAGAAATAATAATAAAGTAATGCGTATTTAACAAATAAATGTAGGTACAAAGATAGAAGCTTTTGGGTGCATTTTACTACTTAATTCCGTTTTATCGTTTACAAGATAGAGCATCTCATTTATGATATTTTGGCCATTTTTAACAGACAATAGGAAATTTTTTCCTCTTCTGTCATTATTTCATCAAATCAACTGCAATTTCCATATTAAGTTATTCTTAAAGTTGTACAAGGCCAAAGAACATAAATAAATCGAAGTTACTCGTATTCGGCTAAATTGATGATAAAGGGCGTTTCAGCCTCGCTAAATTGATTTCGCGGCAGGGAAAATGAGACGCAGTCACGTGAAAAGTGAATTTGCGATCGTTACATTCCTTGTATTAGAAATATCTCTTTTTGACACACCAATGATAGAGATATTTAAGTGGAATCCTGGTGTTCACTAGCATATCCACAGAGTCAACATTGATGCACAGTCTATGTCAATGGTGGAATCCCGTGGGTAATCAAATTAAATTTACAAAATTAAAAATGAGTTGATTTTATTCTGAAACATTTAATTGTTCCTAACCGAGACAAAAAAAATTGGTCCCAAAGAAAACATTATCACTCTAATGCCTTATGCATTGTATCATCAAGATGAAAATTTGACTTTAAAGGCACTAAAAAAAGCTTAAGACACTAGGTAATATTGCCAGATTTTTCTAGACACAATAACGACTTTCGATATGGCCTCATAAGATATGATAGGTCTGATAAGCATGAGAAAATGTTATTGCCTCTTTCCTGCGAATAGCCACGATCATAAACGCAGCTACAGTGAAACCAGGCCTCATATAACCATTTTAAAGTTTAAAGAATGCGCCGAACTAACAATTTACCAATAGCTGCAAAAACCGAAAGTTTAATACAATCACTACTGAAAAAATGTTGTAAATACAAATATAAAGAACGCTAAAACTGAAATAATAGTTTTCAGTAAGTGTAACATAATAGAAGTCTGAGGAAAATATGAGCCGAAGGGTAGATGTATATGAGAAGAAAAGTAAGCTACGATTGCTGATGTAGTATCCGGGCCATAAAATACGAAAAGAGGGCAAGGAAAGTAGAGAAATGCTTCCAACATCCTCCCTATCACTTTCTGCCCGCATAAAATAAAAAGATGGTGGGAAGAGCAGAACTCTTCAACCCAAAGAAAAAAGAGGAAGGGAAAGAATAATGAACTTTGGGAGTGAGAGGGGAACGTGATGGTGGAATTGGGGGATGGGGGGGTTTGAGGCGGGGTGGAACCGGGAAAGAAGGAGGGAGAGAAAGACGGAAGAAAAAAAGAAAACGGCATAATTGGGTGTTGGCTCCTTTTCCAGTCTCCAAGACAACGGCGAAGTTGAGGGAGGGTACAGAGGGGGAGTAGGTGGGAAGAGGACGGGTTTGGGATCGCGGTGGGGTCGGTGATATCACCCGGAAACTAAAGACGCGAGAAAGAGAGTTGGAAGGGCGTAGAATTTCCACGTGGTCGTAGAAGCGGCCCGGATGAAATTTTTTTGTTGCTAAGAAGAAAGTTCCCCAAGATTTCTCAACGACCCCCGCAGGAAGAAAGTCGGAAAAGGAAAGACTCTGAACTATATAAAAATATTTGTCAAGGGGAGCAGGCATGGGAGAGCAGCAGGGGTACGTGAATATAGTCCTGCCCGCGAAAGTGCTGGGAGGGAGGATAGGGCCTGGGGTACAGAGATGTCAACAGGGAATGGCATTGGTTGGATGGGAAAGAGGGAGGCGGGTCAGGAATGCTATGACTTATTTATGAGGCACTGGGGTATGGTGGAGAATAAGGGCGGTTCGAAGGGGGAGTGGAAGAAAAGGGGTAGGTAACTCTGTCCATTGCTTTGCAAGGGGTAAGGGGGGAGGAGGTAGAGGTGGGGGTAACAGCACCCTTCTCACAACATCGTACCCAAAAAAAGAGTAGTTTTTCCTCTCCACTCCATTTCTCCCTGGTGGCCAACATTTTTTAGCATTCCCTTACCATGCGACCCAAATCTATAAAAATAATATAAAAAATTCTACTCTTCACTTTATTTATTAGATAACGTTCGCACACGGCTTGATCTACTATATCGTCTTAAAAGAGTGCAAACTATAACGTTTGCTTCACAATAGTTGATGTTTATCATTTCCAAAACATCAGGTCAGATGGCATCCCCATTCGACATGTGAAAATATCTATAACGTATAACCCATTAGAGTGAAGTAAAGATTAGAAACAAAATCAACTTTCCGTACCATTAGCGCACATTTATATGCAAAATGGCATTTTCAACATGTTTACTTATGGCTAAGGGAAGATTAGGAGCATGGTGCTGAGGGAGAATTATCAGAAGGAGAAAAAATGACGCTGCTACAGATGAGAGAAAAAGTAGAGCTCGAGTACACCCGTGCAATTAGGAAACGTGATGTATGTGGGAAAGAGTTCTTTTAGGCCCATTTCTAGATACAGTGGAAGGTTATCTCGAACGCTTGAAATAATTATTTCGATGCCTCTGGTACTGCATTGCCATTTAGGACCTAAACTTTCATTCAACTCATATGGACGCTCGTTATCCATCCACGGTATTTGCTGTTTTCAATTACTACCACCACCGTTCGGCAACTTGTAGGGTATATCTATATACAACTAAACCATCAGGTACCTTTTTTAATTTATATTCAATACGTTTGTAGCCCCGATTCACTTTTTGTCACCCCTGTGTCATTTGGCCCCTGAGTAAACCTTGTAGGTCAAGGGATGACAAGATATACCTGAAGACCTTACAATCGACCATGTGACTTTTATAAACCTATGATTCGATATGTTAGTAGCCCCGATTCACTTTTTGTCACCCTTGTGACCCCTGAGTGACCCTTGGAGGACAAGACGGATCTGAAGACCTGACCATCGACCTTAGAACCTTTTTAATCCTATGATTCGATACGTTTGTAGCCCCGATTCACTTTTTGTCACCCCTGTGACCTCTGAGTGACCCTTGAAGGTGAAGAGATGACGAGGAATCTGAAGACCTTACCATCGAAATTGGCATATTTTTAAACCTATGATTCGACAGGTTTGTAGTGGCGATTCGCGTTTCGTCACCCCTATGACCTTGACTGTGACCTTTAAGTAGTCACAGTTGCGATTTCGAACTCGAAAGTTTTTTCATCTTGTTTCTTGTGCCCAAAAACCTAAAAATTGAAAGTTTCGCAAAGAAATTATGTCTTCTGTATTTCGAAAAATTAAACATTGAAAGCCCATAAGGAACAATTTGGATTTTTGGTTGGACCCTATTTATGGGGTCAAAAGTTCATATTTATAAAATTTCGCTTACACTCAACAAAACTTACGACCTTTTTCTACCTATGTACCAAATTTCATTCACGTGGCACGAAAGAAAGTGTTTGAAATTATATGTTAGAAATGACACACGATCAATGGGACACTCTGTATGTCAACACTCTTAAGAATGGAATATGCATGTGCAACGTTTCTGAAATATCCCGTGATTTGGGAAGAATAATTGGACCATGAGCAGCAAAAAGTAAATTTATTTATTAAATGCAAACGGTGCTGAAACTGCACGAGGACTGAAATACAGGAAAACTTCATGCTTGCAAAAAACCTCTTTGCTCAATGCAAAAGGATGAAGAGTGAAGGGGAGCGGAAAAACAAATGAATGAGAGAATCCGACGAGAGAGAATCCGACGAGAGAGAATACGACGAGAGAGAAAGAGAGAGAGATGCAAGTACAAGGCCCGACATTAATGAAACGAACAAGCCCCGAAAGGTGGCGAGGACTTGTTTTTGGGAATTGGGGAATCAAGGGGGGAATTGGGAGGAAGGGAGTATAGTGAGAGGGCCTGCTGTTGGGGGAGGATTAAAGGGGACTACCACAATTGCCCGCTCAACACTAAGGGCAGGCAGCGATCCCTGTCGGTGTCGGATTATCGCCGTCGGCAATGTATGAAGGCACGCGCAAACATGAAGACACCTACCTCTTAAGCGACAACCGCAAAACCCTTTCCTATCTCATGCCTCCACCATGATTCGCTGCACGCACTGCATGGGAGGGGAGGGTGCAGAACTTCACGGCAAGCAATTCACCCTAGCTGGAGAATTCACGATCACCCTCATCGACAACGTGAACTATCTTCCCACGTGTGACGCCACAACCCCCATGGAAAATAATCACGCATCCCATTCGTGATCTACATCTACGAAAGTACCGTGCAAGCCACCACTAGGGTGTGTGGCACGGGGTGATTCCACACCAGGCATGCAGCACTCGTCCCAGCACAAGTCAACCTCGCACGCTCCCCCTGCCGCTAGGCGCAGACCAAAAAGCAGTCAGGAGAACAGTGCGCAGTCCAACCGGAAACTCGGAGAGTGATACGTAAAAGAACATGCAAACATCCAGAATAATGCTATAGACACATCTTGTGGTTAATATTACTGATACTATTAATTTATGAATACTACAAGGTAATACTTCATGCAGAAAACAAAATAATGCCGGACATATCAAGCGGTGTGAAGAGTTAGTTATGATGCTATCTTATTAAACACAAGTGAAAATTCTACTCTATCTAGTGAGTGTGGGAATTTTATATGACTGATCTATCGTAAGTTTTATGATCCCTTTTTTTATGTGGAAAAAAACTACATATTAGTTCTATCGGTTCTGCAGTTAATTTACTTTATCTTATTCCTGTGATCGTTTCTATCGCAGTGATAATCTTGTCCTCATTCATTCTCTTCCCAATGAATTCCTTCCGCAACTCAACTCCGTGCTATAATTTTCCAATGGAAAAACATTCGATCGCCGAACGGTCGGAATATTTAGGCATTTATATCAACTTCAAAGAACTGTGGAACTGGACGCGCAGTGACATTAACGGAGTCACCCGCCGATAGTCACACAATTCACAGCGAGATATGACACTTGGGTAGCTTAAGGTGGTTCCACCGTAAAATGACTTAAATATCATTTTATTCATACTCTATCTACTTGTATAAAAAGTTGTCCTCTATCTGATATGAACAACAAAATAATACCTTTCCACGCTAATTTATTCTATAATTGAACTTGTAATTACATGGTGTTCAATGGTGGAATGAGAGAAACACGAGGAAAAATAGTATTTTTCCATAAAATATAAATGCCATTTTCGTGGAAAACTATTTAAATGAAGGAAATAATACAGAGAAATTGAATAAAAATAAAATACATGTATCTTACCACCTAATTTTTTTAGTTATTTGGGAATTACTTCCGTAATTGAAGTCAAAATGCGGTAATTCGTAGGGAATGACGCTGCAGTCGGCTCCAATGGCTGTAAATAAGTGCTAACTTAAAATACATTCGTGGAATAATCTGCATTTTTTCTACTTTACTTTTGGTTTTATGTAGGCAACGCATGTCATCAGCGAAAGCAGGATTTTTTGGACAAAATATAAAAAATGTGGAATATAGCATTTGTTTAGACTCACACAATCGCGGCGGAACCTCCTTCTCTGGTAGAGCACTCGGTTCGAATCCCAGTCCAGGCAAAAGATTTTTTCAATGTGAATTTCACACAATTTTTTATCAACGATTTATCGCGCGAGCCACCTCCATACCCGGGGAGTTCTCACACTGGGCATAAAATGTTGTCCAGCTCGCACACTTTTTAGGCTAGCAGAGCGAGGACAAAAGAATCCATTAGGAGATTAACAGAAGGCTAGACTATTAACAAGGATATTTCTGCTTTGTTACACAAGCTCTTATGCTATTCTTTGATTTAAATGATCTAAATGAAAACCTTTGTGAATTCTACATAAATTGACTTTGAATACGTCCAATGTTTCGTCGCTGAGTGACATTGAGGTGATTACACCGTCAGTCCTGATAATGTCGCTCAGCGACGAAACCTAGATCGTGTTTAAAAGAATATTTATGTGGAATTCGCTAAGTTTTTCATTTCAATCACGAAGCTTTTCCAAAAATGTACGCCTGTAACTATTAAACTTGGTTTAGACACAAATAATTACACTAGTCTGCATTTTGAAACTTTTTTTCAGATGATTTATTAAAAATAGGTGTTCTTGAATGAATGTTTTATTCAGATTCTAAAAATAACTTCCATTTTTTTCTATCACGTCAAGTTTTTACACAAAATAAGAATTAATAGGTAACCCGTGCGAAAATTTCGCACTTTCACGCTATCAGGGAATAAGTATGTTAAGGAAACGGTGTAATTGGGTTTTAAATAGAGAAGAAGGCGTATCATAAAGTACTTTCTTTATAATTGTTTTCTTGCAAAAATATACAAAACATATGAATACAATACAGGCAAGAGAGTTTGTAGAAACTTTTAAGTCAAATTAATGGGTAAATAGCGAAATTTGAGATTGAGATTGTATTTTTCATCAGAAGCCGGTGATTCAACGTTTAAAATGATACCTCATTCATCACTGTAGGTGCAGTATCAACGGAGCATATACGGAATGACAGAAAAAGACCTTTCTGTAATAATATATGATGATGATGATGTGTGGAGTCGATATACCTCGAGCGAGTAATCGACATGGAAAAATCTAAACTTTTAAGTCAAATCAATGGTTTAATAGTGAAATTTAAGATTGAGGTTGTATTTTCGTCAGAAGACGGCGATTCAACGTTTAAAATGATACCTCATTTATCACTGTAGGTGCAGTATTAACGGAGAATATACGGAATGACAGAAAAAGACCTTTCTGTAATAATATATATGATGGTTTCAAGATTTTAACTACTGCAAACACAGTTACATAAACATTACGTCACGTAATGACAATTTTTGTACAAAAAATGAATGAAAGGATGAATAACACTTCCACGGTCAAACAACAATATCAGCAGTTGTACCAACCTAAGACCCATTAGCTTGGGCAAACCTAAGGCTCCTTAGCTTGTATTGAGAAATATCCCTTGCACAATATATACCTACCCACTGGCACATATAATGCACTTATCAATAAATCTAAGAAGTTAAATTGGGTCCATTCTGAAAAAACTGCACGTGATAGAAGATAACTAAAAACAGTTCTGAAATCAGCATATCAAAGTTAGCCATTATCACTCACATGTTTCAGTCATCTGATATCATGCAGACTTGTGTAATTGGAACATATAAAATTTTCATTAATGATAAGGTTCAGAGGTATCTGGTAGAAGAAGATGCTAGACTATCATGCACACTACTGTTATCAATAATAGGTCACAATTATTGTAGAAAACGTTATAAAACATTTAATGCGGTCCAAGGCGTTAGCTGTAACAATAAAAAAAGTCCCACTGTACTACATCTATATTACTTGCCAAGTCTATCTAGCGTGAGATATACATTTAAGACAACACCTATTTCAAATAATATAGTCAGCGAAAAAATAACAATTTAGATATCTCCGTACCAAAATATATTTTATTTATCTTGTGTGATCGTAATACCATAATGCGTTAGAGTTAGAATAACATGTTGGAATTCTCTCGAGAAATAGTCACCTCTGACCATACGTAAAAGAAAAAACCTATGTTTCAATCTTCCACTGTTGATATTCTGACCCTAATTCATTTAATATTTTGGTGAATTATGTACCTTGACTTTTCATAACTTTGGCTAATACCTACTCCTTTTCACAAATTGGATAATATTAGCAATATTTGTATTCATGACTATAAATTTCTTTAATTTAGTTATTGTGAACACAACGCCATTCATTTGCGGCATATCAATCGTTTTTAAACGTTTATCTGTGAGACATGTAGCTAACATTCCGACTCACCACTGAGTCGTCTGTGAACTGACTAATATTGCTCGTTACCTCTATTTGAAGTCATCATTCGTTCCATTAAAATAAAAGTGGCCCGACGACACGCCCCTGATGTACACTTCATGAGTGCATGTAAGTGAACTTGTTGTTTGTGTGGGCTGCATGTAAATTTGTTCGTTCTCAATAAAAAG